>JAOQGH010000019.1:12789706-12840013 GCA_025769975.1 Gallinago jamesoni
ATGTACATTCTTCTGAGAGCTAGCTCACCCACCCGTTCACTTTGGAAAATTCACGCTTTACTGGCAAAGGGGGCACACATCAATTTGATTTGACATGTTTGGTCCAGCCTCCAAGACACTAATTTAGCATCCTTAGTTCTAATGGTTATGCAGCAAAATTAAATTACTTATATGTAGACACCAGTTCAAATCCAATTCATGTCATATACCAAGAGGGATCAGCAGCTGTGACAATGAAGATGGCTATGCGGCAAATAGTTAATTGGCTGGAGAAAGAAGGCTTCATCAGTAGGCTCCCCTCCATCAGGCGGTCTGTAGTAGACACCAAACACAAGGTTCCCCTTGTTACCTCAGCATCTAATTCCTACCCATAAGCTTCTGAAAATATTTTTGAACAACCATCAAGTAAAAATAAACCTTATAGCAAAGAAATTTCTAAGACCTGGTGGGGTTTTTTTGTTTAAACAATGGGTTCATGTAATTCAGTATTTGTATACATAGTTGTGAAGGCAGCTTCCATGCCCCTCTGTCACTGAAAAAAGTATAAACAGGATCAATAACACAGTCTACTTTATTTTTGTAGGTCACATACTTGGTAAGCAAAATCTAATGTGCTCTTACAACACGTGAAGTACTACCAATCCAGCCACGGATTTCTTTTGAGACGTTAGGTAAGTATCATTCCTCAGTACATTATCTGCAAGCTGGAGATAATATTCACAAAACAGGTGGAGGTGTAGCCTGATGAAGGAAATGAACCAAAGGTGCCAGATAAAAGCACTGAGAGCAGGAGTGAACTGATGGTGCTGCCTGGAACCTGTGCAGACTTCTTCAAGCCCAGTAAATCCACACCAGAACATTTCCTAATCCACACCTTGCTTGTTAATGTTTTTGAGGTACCTGGATGTTCCAGGGTTGCACAAGCCACAGAAACAGTGGAAAAAGAGATCACATTTATCACAGAGTTGATACAAAATTTCTCAGCAAGACAAACTCCAAGCTATGTCTAAACTGTCTCTCAGTGTGCTGATTTCTGCTATAGTTCAACTATAGTTCACAGCAATTAGTCAGCCTGATTCCCTTGCAAGCCCAGTGTGGATCCTCTGTGGCCCTAAGAAGTACTGACAGCTCTCATGCTCTTTCAGCTCAAAGCGACAACTCTGTAAGAGGCTGCCCCAGCTTGCCCAAGCAGTGGTCTTTTCACCACATACTATGTGCAGCCTGCCTCACTGGCCACTCTAAAAGCATGTGATAGCGTAAAGCAGTGTGCCTAGCAGAAGGAACCTCCGTGCTCCCGACATCTACACTGACTACCCTGAATGGGCTGCAGAGGAACTATTCTGCCAGCTGTGCCCAGGTTTTCCCCTTAAGTGAAGGGCACTTGGGAACAAATGAGCATTTATGTGATGAGGATGATTGGGGCCCTGGACTGTAAACAGATTGACAGGAAAGGCAGTCACAGCATGCGTCAATCCTAGGACACAGCACTGGCCTCAGAGTCAGAACTCCAGCCCCAACATCACACCACTTGCCAGAGGTGTCTCAAAAAATTACTTGATGTGTTTTCTTATGAGGACTAAAGAAACTGTTTGAGGTCCTCAGCCCAAACCAGAGCAAGGGTACAAGCTGGGGTTGTTCATTGGACCTTATGCCACAGAACGGTTCTCTCCCAGAATGAGTGGTTCCTTTATGCTTTACACAGATCCAGGAAACATTATCCTCAAAGGAAGACTCTTCTGTTTCTTGGATACCCAATAGTGTCACACAGACATATGCTTTTATTCCATCTTCCAAACTGAATCAGCCTCTTTTAGCCTCTGCTGCTGCCATGGTCCCTGACACACTGGTGAGGCTCACATCCATCAGCTCCTTTCTTCTATCGACTGTTACCACAGCACACACTTGCATTAGCTTCAGTAAACAGGATGGATCCTGCTCAACAGTGATAGTTGCCATGCTCAGAAGGTGTTATGGGGAGGAAGTCAGAAGTTTTGCCATGACTGAAAATAGCCCTATAGATACACACAGGTTTCATTATGTGATTACACCTGATACACATACATTGTCAAGGCAAATATGCACCATACCTGGCACAGAACCCGTGCCAAAAATGGTCAAGCAGTCAAGAAGAACTGACAAATTGATCCGGAACGTCACTGATTCCTCTTGAACGGCAAATTCCTGAAAAATTTCTGCCTGTAAGACAAAGAAAAGAGATTAAGAGGGGAGTTTCTGCAGTTATTTTATAGTTTACACTTATTTCCTCAATTTCAGTGCTTTCACTTTCAGAGATCAGTGCAATACAAAGTGACTTCTTCATGTAATAACATCCATTAAACAAAAAAGGGGTCTTCATCCTCAAAACTAGTTGAATAAAATCAGGTCAGAACTGAAACAAAGTAGCATGGCATAGGCATGAAAACCTAAACACTTGTCTTTTATAGTTTAAAAACAAGCCACGAATGTTAAAGCCTAAAGCTGCCCGCTTCTGGAGCTGAATCATTCAGGGAACTATACAATTTAAATGTCACCTGTTTCCAGAAACACCACTTACTTACTTTTGATCATTTGGAGCATAAATAAACATTTCAAATCATAAAAGATATGTATGAAGAGAACCGAACAGAATAGCAAGTTCATCACATTGAAACGTGCTGAAACATGACTTTCACTAGTCTGATGCGGGTAAACTACCCTTTTTGCTACTGGGCATGAGCTGCTTTTGGGGTAACTGGCAGAAATAAAATACATCAGAAACGAAGCTGGGTGATGTGAACTGCTTCTGAAAAAGTAAATATAGGTTTTAATTGGCATCCAAAAGGGGAAACTGCACAGCACAACCAGCTGTCAGTCAAAACAGGGGTCGGTCCCACTGTAGACAGCATTGGTGCGGCCTCACCTTGAGCACTGTGAGCATTTAAAAAAAACGTGAAGGGATGTGAATGCGACCAGAAGAGTGCAACAAAGCTGGTGAGAGGTCTGGAAGGAATGTCCCGTGAGGAGAGTCTGAGGACTTCGGGATTGTCTAGTTTGGAGAAAAGCAGGCTGAGGGGGGGGCTCATTTCCCTCTATAGCTTCCAGAGGAAGGGACACGGAGAAGGAGGTGCTGAGCTCTTCTCCCTGGTATCCACGGACGGGACGCATGGGAATGGTTCAAAGCCGCATCAGGGGACATTGAGATCGGACACAAGGAAGCATTTCTTTACCAAGAAAGTAAAGCCCCCACCTGAATGAAGGCATTGGCCTGGATGCATTTGGCATCCTCCACCGTCACCCGGAGGCCGTTGGCGGTAGCGAAACAAGTGGCGTGGTCCTGGAAGTGGACGGCCCTGAGGAGGCTGGAGAGATGGCGGGCGTTGTCCAGGCTGGCGGACAGCACGTAGGGCTGCCCGCTGGCGGGCGGCGGGGCGGAGAGAGGCATGGCGGTCTCCCCCGGCGCTTCCGGGAAAAGGCCGGAAGTGAAGGCGGCCGGATGCGAGCCGCACAGGAAGTGGGGGCGGCCGGAAGTGCGAGCGACTGCGGGTACGGCGTGGTGCAGGCAGGATGGCGGCGGCCAAGAGGAAGCTTGACGCCCCGGCGGGGCGGCCGAAGAAGCGAGCGAAGAGAGGTCCGAGCGCCGTCGAGCCGGATGCCAAGCCGGTCCCGGAGGCAGCGGCCCCGGGGGAGTACAGCATCCCGCCGCCGGTCTCACAGGTACCCGGTACCAATGCCCTGGGCGGAGCGGGCCGCGCCGCGCCGGGTGTCCTCCTTCGGCTCCCTGTCCGCGCCGTGCTTTCACCCACGGGAAGGGCACCTTGTCTCCCTGCCTGGGCCGGGCGTTCGGGAGTATTTTGCCTCCGTGGGTTGGGGTAGCGGGACACGTGGTGTCTGGGGGAACCCCGCTGCTAAGCGAGGGTGGAGAGGTTTATTCGTATTTTTTTTATTATTTTTTTATAATTTATGCGCAAATAAAAGTAACACGGAATGGTGTATTATTTCTTTGAAAACAAGCGAAGAGCATTAGTCTGGTTAATGTAAATCAATTGTATCAACTTAATCTCTGAAGTATCTTGGAGAGCTGGGTGATTCTGTTATATACATAGGATATGTGGGAATTATGCCTATTTCATTCAGGAATCATCCTGATGAGCTTTCCAGAATTGCCTTACAGTTTGCTTAAAACAAAAACAAGTAGCACATTGAACTCAGGTTTCATATGTAGGAAAAGCAGAGGTGTGCTCTGAGGCTGTGGGTCTGCTCATTCTGCAGCAAAGGAGCGTTGCCTTTTGCCAAATAAGTAATGCATACACCTTTCTTAACACTTACGTGTTTTGTACAAGTGAAAGGGCTTTACATAGGAAAGTACTGAAGCAGGATGCGAAAATGTGTGCCTCCGTGGTCTGTCAGAGAAGTCAGCATCCTTGCTGAGAGTGGTTCTGTGCAGATGATGTTAATAACAGATGTTCTTACTGTGTTTTTCTGCAATTACAGTGCAAACACATATTGTTGCTGTGTTGTAGTTTTAAGGCTAGAAAGTTTCTGCTAATGTTTTTTGATTTGTTTTTTTTTTTTTTCCTAGGGTAAATGGAAAAACAAGGAGCGAGTGCTTATTTTCTCTTCTCGTGGAATTAATTTCAGAACAAGGCACCTAATGCAGGACTTAAGGACATTGATGCCTCACTCTAAAGCAGGTAAGGTCAGGCATTGTTCCTAACTTATATTTTCAGAATGGCTTTAAAGCAAGAACTTCTAACACCATGTTCTTTTTAAGAATGTGGTAGCTAACTGTTTTGATGAAAGTTTTATCTTAAACAAACACCAAATCCCTTTTGATCAAAGAAATACAGTGACTGTCACTGTATCTTAATAATTTTCTGGGAAATGACTCCTATAGCCTTTTGTTGTTTTACTTATTGCATAATATGGATGAAACAACTTTATAGTTATTCTTTCATTTGTCATCACTGAAATTTTTTTGAAAGTACTGACTGTTAAAACAATGTCTTCTGTGAATTTGATTTCCCAGCCTTCTAAATGTCATTCTTGTCTTCCAGATACTAAAATGGACCGTAAAGACCAGCTGTTTGTTATTAATGAGGTAATCCAGGTTTTAACTAGTGGTATTTTTTTGTTTGGAAATTCAGTGTGCAGGAGAAAAGGGCAACAAATTTCAAGGGGAGTTGTATAATTTCACAGATGAAAATTAGTGATATTCAAAAAGTGCTCATGTTAAAACAGAAAATTTGCTTTCCATTAATAAAATTAAAATAAAAACCTTAATTAAACATGGAGTTTTGTCATGAAGAAATAAAACTGAATGTGCCTCTCTGTATAGCTGAAAGGTGTGTTACAGTTTGTTCTTCAAGAAAACAGGGAACAAATATGCAGCCAGGGCAAACAATGGCAGGACATTGGTGGTTCTGCAACTAGAACCTGATGTTACAGTTCCTGCTGTAATGTTTATATCCTGGAGAGTTTATCAGGTTGCCTATAGCTTTAGTGAAGTTATTACTCCTGGTAATAAATACGTGAGAATTCAACAAAACAAGTGATTCAACTTAAGTTTGGGCACCAGTAGGTGTAATCTATTAAATAAAACAAGACCTTTGGTTTTGAACTTGTGTTTTGGAGAGGGAAAGATATTAGAAATTAATGTGGAATGTTTTTGCAAATTTCTTCAGGATTTTGTAAATTGCTAATTTGATGTATCTTGTTTAGGTATGTGAAATGAAAAACTGCAATAAGTGCATCTTTTTTGAAGCCAAAAAGAAACAGGATCTCTATATGTGGTAAGGGAATGTTGTATTTTCTTACATTTCTATATCTATCTGGGGATGCTTCTGTTTGATGTAAAACTTTTGTAGACTGTCTACAGAAGTGTTTTACAAAATTGTTTAGAAAGCAAGTATTTATAAGTATGTTAAAGGAGTCAATGCTATAAAAGCAATTGAAATCACTTCAGTACAGAAATGACTGGCTGGGAGTGTACTGTAGAAATCCAGCATACCTTCTGGCTGCTGTTAACATTTTTCTTATCTCCCCACTACCTGTCTTCTGCAGGCTTTCAAATACACCACGGGGACCATCAGCTAAATTCTTAGTGCAGAATGGTAAGTCGGTTGACATTATTCTGTTTGGACTTATACTTTCTTGTCTGTATGGTTTTCTGTAAGTAGTAAAATGATCTTTTTAAAAAAAACACTGTAGTTCACACACTGGCTGAATTGAAGATGACAGGAAACTGCCTGAGGGGCTCACGGCCGCTTTTGTCTTTTGATCCAGTAAGTATAAGTTTTATTTTGTCAATTACACTTTTGTTTTCTTTACATGACTACTGCATTTAGCTTTGTATGTAAAATTACTTTTTTTTCCTATGCAGACATTCGACAAGGAGCCACACTATGCCCTGCTAAAAGAATTGTTTATTCAGGTCAGTCTGTCGAGTTTTTCTTCTTCATTGGAAATGGTTTTTGGCAGCATATTTTAAAATCTCAGGTTTTTTTTTTTAAAGTAGTAGTTTTACACTTCTGTACTTGATAAAAATCTTCAAAAGATTAGGGTCATGTGCTTAAAAGTCACGGAGACGTTTGGGTTTAGGTTTTGAGTCCTGAAATGTGACCTAGGATTGGGATTTTAGTAAATTAATATGAAATAAAAATGCGCTGTTTGTGTTTGGTATCTTACAACTACAGGTATTTGGAAATACTGCCTCTTTTTTTTTTTTTTTCAGATATTTAGTACACCGCAGTATCACCCAAAAAGCCAGCCTTTTGTAGATCATGTTTTCACCTTCACCATTACAGATGAGAGGATCTGGTTTCGGAATTACCAGGTTAGTGGTTTCTTTTAGCTCTTCAAGAGGAGCTCTGCAGAGTTAATTTTGTATCAAATCCATTAATACAATAATATGAGAAGAATTGTTATTATTAGGATATGCCAAAACCTAGTGCTTGTACAAAGTAACTTCAGTGATGGGCTAGGACTGCTTTGGTTTAACCCCAGTTGGCAGATAGGACCACAGAGCCACTTGCTCACTCCCCCTGGTTGGCATTGAGGAGAGAATCGGAAAAGTAAAAGTGAAAAAACTCGTGAGTTGTGAGGAAGACAGTTTAGTAGGTAAAGCAAAAGCCACACACACAAGCAAAGCAAAACAAGGAATTCATTTACTGCTCCTCATCAGCAGGGAGATGTTCAGCCATCCCCAGGAAAGCAGGGCTCCATCACCTGTAATGGTGGCTTGGGAAGACAAATTCCATCACTCCAAACATCCCCTTCTCTATCTTCCCATAGCTTAATATGCTGAGCATGATGTCACATGGTATGGAACACCCCTTTGGTCAGTTGGGGTCAGTTGTCCCACCTGTACCCCCACCCAGCCTGCTTGCTGGTGGTACAGTGTGAGGAGCAGAAAAGGCCTTGACTAAAGTGACGTACTTTCTCCCATGTCTCTGGGGAGAGCTGGTTTAAGTTCTGTGTCCTTCAACTGATGTTCTGTTAGTTGTGATTCTGGGATGGTTGTCTTGCTAGTGGGAAGTAGTAGCCAGAGCCTAAGCTTAACCTGTCTTTTAACCTTACTTGGTGCTTTGGCCCACACTGTGTCGGAGCTTATTTTTTTAAGAAGGGATTCACAGATACCTGTTACTCTCTACGAGCTTGCTTGAATGCAAAAGAACTGTGTTACATTTTGTATATTATATAATATAACTGTGTTATATTTTGTACAAGTGTGGGTGATGGGCTCCAGTGGCATCATGTCTTGGATTTAAATTCAGTTGCGTATCACTGTATGCAAAGTGCCTATGGGGGTCATTTACTTTGATTTGGTCCACGAGAAAGTATTCTTTTTATTGCAGATAATAGAAGAAGATGCATCTTTAGTAGAAATTGGGCCTCGTTTTGTCCTCAACCTCATAAAAATCTTCCAAGGTAGCTTTGGAGGAGCAACTTTGTATGAAAATCCCCATTACCGGTCCCCGAATATGGTAAGCAGCTTTGTCTTTGTTTTCTCTCCCATTTAGTAACTAATTTGAAAGTTAGTCTTGCAAGTTGCCTGCACAGGGGAACCATAGAATCACCTAGGTTGGAAAAGACCCCTGGGATCATCGAGTCCAACTATCTGCCCTGCTCTACAAAGTTCTCCCCTACACCATATCCCCCAACACCACGTCTAACCAACTCTTAAACTCATCCAAGGATGGTGACTCAACCACCTTCCGGGGGAGCCTATTCCAGTGTCTGACCACTCTTTCTGTGAAGAATTTTTTCCTAATGTCCAATCTAAACCTACTCTATTGGCAGCTTGAATCCATTCTCTCTTGTTCTCCCCGGGACCCTTTGTAGAAAAGAGTGCCCTAATTGATCATGATTGGAGGACAAAGCTATTGTGTAAAAATGGAGAGAATGCGAAAATCATGTCCCTGAAAACACATCATTACATGAAGATTTTGACAATTAAGCAGAGAAATTTTAATACCTGATTTCTTCCATCTTGCTTATTTGAAACCTGATGTAATTTAAATTCTTGTTTTTATAGCATCGGCGGTTAGTAAGATTGTCAGTGGCGGCTAAGTTTAGAGAGAAACAGCAAGTGAAGGAGGTCCAAAAGATTAAGAAAAAAGGGAGTAAGGTGCTTATTGGAGAAGATCCCACTGAAGTGGTCTTTGAAACTCCAGCTGAAGAAAAGCCAGTGGAAATACAGCTTGTGAAACCAGAGGCAAAGCCATTTGTTAAAGATAAAAAGAAGCCACGCAAAATTCAGAGGAAGAAGCAAAAAAAGCTTTTCAGAACTGAAGCATCAGCTTAAATGTTACAAGTGAAGAAACTAAGCAGACTCCAAAATCATGTTAGTCTGGTATAGGCATACCTAGCTATATTTCATAGCTATGTTCACATCATAATGTATATACTTGTTTTTACAAGCAAAACTAACTGGACTTCATTTTTAAGTAAACAAAATACCAATTTCTTTATTACAGTTGAGGTTGCACTCTTTTATTGTGTTCCTGTCTTTGAGATGATTCTGGGTTTTGAACAACAACAGGGCAGCAGGAAGGGTGAATAAGACACTAAATATTTCTGCTTTTGAGAATTGGTCTTTTATACTTGAATACCTCTGGGAAATAACTCACTGTAACGTACAAAGAATACAAATAACTGAATAGCCATTGGTGCTCATCATTAACTGGAATTCAAAAGTCTGACAGTGGTAGAAAATCCTTTAGAAACTTCTATTTCTATAGGAATTCTCTTTTGGGGAGTGGTGATTTTTTTTTTTCCTCCTGGGGAATGCAAAAGGTTATGGCTGCTTAATTGCTCTTTTTTATTTATAGTAAAAAAGCTGCTGCTTTTGCCTGTGATAGCTCCTGTACCTAAACCTGCACCTGAAACATAGCTAACTTTGTTCTTCCACTGACTCCAGACCTATTTCCCTGTTTACTCCCTCAGCTTTCCTGTGTTTCAAGGGCTTCCTTGTGCCCTGTTTCGGTTCCTCTGCTGGTTGGCGCCTTGTTGCTGAACTGTTGGCACAGGAGAACACCAATCTGTTAAGTGTTAAATTTTACCCTACCTGGTGGGGCAAGGGAAATCCAGTGCTACCTCTGTAACGAGGTGGCCTATGTACTATCTGGTTGGAAAGAAGGACTGGTGAATAGAAGCATCTGCTCCATTCATGTAGTCTAATGTGTAGAATCAGAGTATCTCGAGTTAAAAGGGACCTGTGACAATCATCAAGTCCAACTCCCTGCTCCTCGCAGGACTATCTGAAACTAAACCATATCACTAAGAGCATTGTTCAGATGCTCCTTGAACTCTGGAAGGCTTGGGGCCATAACCGCTTCCCTGGGGAGGCTGTTCCAGGGACCAACCACCCTCTCACTTTATAACCTCTTCATGTCCAACCCAAACTTTCCTTGCCACAGCTCCATTCCCTTTCCTTATGTCTTTCACAGCTACCCAGAGAGATCAGCACCTCTGACTCTCCTGTTCCAGGTGGAGGAAGGTGCAGATGGCCATGAGGGCAGCCCTTGGCCTTCTCCAAGCTGAACAAGCCAACTGGCCTCAGCTGCTCCTTTTAAGTCTTGCCCTCGAGGCCTTTCACCATGGTGATCACCTTTCTCTGGACACACTCAAATAGTTTGATGTCCTTCTTACATGGGGCACCCAAAACTGCACATGCACCTCGAGGTGGGGCCACTCCAGCGTAGGACAGTCACCCAGCCGGCTGTGCTGGATGCTCCGTAGGACATGGTTGGCCTTTTAGGCAACGGGGGTATGCTGTTGACTCATTGTCAGCTCACCATTACCCACATCCCTGGATCACAGAATCACAGAATATTCATGGTTGAAAGGGACCTTTGAGATCATCCTGTCCAACCACAAAAAAAAAACAAACAAAACCAAACCAACAAACCCACACACTCACAATCAAGACACAAACCAACAATCCCAGGCACTAGAGCATGCCCCGAAGTGCCATGTCTACATGTTTCTTAATACCTCCAGGGATGGCAACTCCACCATCTCCCTGGGCAGGCTGTTCCAGTGCCTGACTGATCTCTCAGTAAAGTAATTCGTCCTAATATCTAAATCTCCCTTGCCACAACGTCAGACCGTTTCCTCTGGTCCTGTCATCCTTCAATTGGGAGAAGAGGCCAACACCCACCTCTCTATGACCTCCTTTCAGTTACAGTTGTAGAGGGCAATGAGGTCTCCCCTCAGCCTCCTCTTCTCCAAACTAAACATGCCCAGTTCCCTCAGCCTCTCCTCTTAGGACTTGTTCTCCAGACCCCTCACCAGCTTGGTGGCTCTCCTCTGGACACGCTCCAGCAGCTCAATGTCCTTCTTGTAGTGAGGGGCCCAGAACTGAACACAGCACTTGAGGTGAGGCCTCACCACTGCCCAGTAGAGAGGCACCATCGCTGCCCTGCTCCTGCTGGCCATACTTTTCCCGATCCCGTTGTCTTCAGCGCCGCAGCCCAGCCGGCTGACACAACGCGGGCTCGGGCCGAGGCTGAGGGCCTGCGCCGCAGGCCAGCTGCCTCCGGCCACTCTCCTTCCCTCGGCCGGGCCTGCCCTGCCCGGCCCGCCGCCTGCCTGGCTCCTCCCGGCGAGGGGCGGGAGCGGCCGGGGCGCCTCATGGCTGCGCCGCCGCCGGCCCCGCCTCCTACCGCTGCGCCGCCGGCCGGCCGGCGCTTCTACCCAGGCGAGCTACCGTCCCGCCGCCATGAAGTGTCACTATGAGGTGCTGGGGGTGAAGCGCGACGCCACCGAGGAGGATCTGAAGCGGGCCTACCGCCGCCTAGCGCTGCGCTGGCACCCAGGTACGGCCGCCGCGACGCCCGCCCTCCGCGGGCCCGGCCCGGCCGCAGGCCTGAGGAGAGGGCCCGGGCTGCCTCCACCACGCCGGGCGCCGCATGCCGGGGGAGAAGTCTCTTCTCCTCACAGGCGGCTGCGGTCGGTGCTCTGCCGGCGGTGGCGGCGCTGAGGACCCCCCGGTCAGCGGCGGGGGCTTGCCGGGAGCCAGGGCAGGAGGCCGGGCCCGGGCAGTGTTTCGGTGCTGGCGGCGGTGGTTTCAGGCTTGGGTTTCTGGAGCGGTGGCGGTGGGTGCGTTGAGTCAGTCCTTCACAACGTCGTTGATTTGCCTTACAGATAAAAACCTCGAAAACGCGGAGGAAGCCGCGGAGCAGTTCAAGTTAATCCAGGCAGCGTATGATGTTCTGAGTGACCCCCAGGAGCGAGCCTGGTGAGCAGCATTTGTCTGGTAGCAAAAAGGCGCTTTTAAATTCTGCCTCAGCCAGCATTTTGAATTTGCCTCTGGCTGGGCCTTGCTGCCTTTGCGGCAGGAGGAGCCTCTGTCCTTCAGGCTGTGGAAGAGTTGAGGGCTATGCGACCTGCAGCCTCCCGGATAGGTGGCAGTGAACGCTGAGGGGTCCTGTGGGGTCACACCAGTGCTGGCTTCCATCTCCTCCTCCCAGATTAGGATAGGTATCCCTCCAGTCACAGCCCTCCCTCTGCTGTAGGGGGGGGGTGAGGAAACACCACACTGAGTTCGTGCAGGTGTTTAATGTGGCACCGGTGGCTTCAGATGGTGAGCCTCAGTGACACGCATAGCCTCATGTCACTGTAACGGTTCTAATTTAAAACGTGCGCACACGTTTTTGAGAGACTGCTACTTCAGATGTTGTGTGTGTCTTGTTTTTCAAACAGGCTGCAGCCAAAATCACCTGTACTGAGTCTGTCCCCCTTGAAAGTAGTGTTTTTCAATTTTTATATGCTATTGTATGATTTGGGGTTTTTTCTGTGTGCATGTAAGCTTTGGATGATTTAAATAATGTCCTACCCGTTTCTGAAAGCTCGTTGAAGCGTCTTGCTTAAATGTGTTTGTACCTTCCTGTTAAGAAACTGCTCCTGTGGATATTGCAGATAAACTAATAATAAGTTAACTTAAAGTCAAGAGAGAATATTTAGTGAGTCTGTCTTTTTTCTTCTCTGAAGTCTTTGTATACAAGACACAAATTCCAGACGTGGAGCTAAGCTATACATTGGGGTTATACACGTATTGCGTTAGTTTACCAGCACTGGGGAATATTCTGTGTTTCTACATCCTTGATACTGTGAATTTTTGCTAGGTATGACAATCACAGGGAGGCTCTGCTGAAAGGAGGAGTTGATGGAGACTATCAAGATGATAGTTTAGACTTGCTACACTACTTCACTGTTAGCTGTTACTCTGGATATGGAGATGATGAAAAGGTAATGCATTAATTCATCTTTAATCAATCAATTTAAATTTCATAAAAAGTGTCAGCATTTACTTTGTGTTGAAAAGCTATGCATGGAATTGTTGAGTGCAGGTTGTAAAAAATGCTTGCAGGAATCTTTCCAAGACGAAACTTTTGCAGGACATTTACGCAAGCTTTAATTCCTGCTTATTGTCTAACAATTACTTATGATTTCTAACTATACCATACAACTTCAGAGTCTGTGTATATTATTTATGTATGTTATATAGTGGAGTGTTCCAGTGCTTTGCAATACCGTCTGTTTATTCAGATCTTAGCAAGCTAGAATGCTTCAGGCTAAAGAAAAGCAATATAATAATAGTGCCTGGGGGAAGTGTGCTTCCTATAATTGAATTCCCTGTTAGATTTTAAGACACTTGCTATAACTTAGAAAGCTCCAGGTGATTAGATGAACCTCTGCCAGAGAAAATCCTTATCTGTCTTTGGGTTAGTATAGGAGTATGTTAGTAACATCTTAATTTAAAAAAATAAATAGATAGCTAGGATACTTAATAATGAATTCTGTATTTGGAACTTGCTCAAAACTTGGAAACAGAAATGTATCAGTATCCCCAGCATGCTGAAACTTTTTTTAGTTTAGATTTGGATACAAGAGCTTCATGTGTAAGAAACACAAGTTATGTGAAGGAGGTGGAAATAAAACGAATAAGAGAGAATGGGAACTTTGTTAAACAGAAGAGTCTTGCTATCTAGAGCAATAGCTTACAAGGCCTTTAATCTGATTTTCATTTGCTGTTACAGAATTGCAATATTTCTCTAAAATACGCTACTGAAATTGAGCATTTGTACATCTATTATTGAGCCAAGCAATCAGAATTTCTTTTTTATTTTAGGGATTCTTTACAGTCTACCGACAAGTTTTTGAAAAGATTGTGAAAGAAGAGATCGATTATATGACCCAGGAAGATATGGAAGAATTCCCCTCGTTTGGATATTCCCAAAGCGACTATGATACCGTAAGGGCAAGTGTAAATCTCAACTGAAAGTAACACTGTTAAGTCATTTTGTCCCACACTGAAATCAAAGGAGAGGCTCCTGCTGATCTCTGAGATGAATACAAAACCACGTGTCTTCTGTCTTTTTCTATTACGGTAGACCATTACTGTAAAGGAAGTGCCTGTGTTCTGATTCATAATATTTGGGTGAATTAAAATTGCTATTTCCTGCTGGACTATATTATTAGCTGGGCTTTTAATGTAAGTTGTCAGACGCACACTTCATGGGGCTAACCATCAATTACGCTACGGAAACTTACATGTAACGTCTTCCCTCATTTAAGAAATCGCATAGCACTTGCCATGTAGCACAGCCCATTGGAAATGGGAGATGCAGTGGTTGACATGTATTGTGAGCTCCCGTTGTGATACTCTTGTCCCTTACAGTTATTCCGTAGTAAGATTTAATTTCCAAAATACTGCATGCTTGCTTTTGGGAAGTAAGAAAAGAAAATAGATGGGGGATACTTGAATTCCTGTTGTCTGGTTTGCCAACTATTTGTTGTTCTATCAAACTTTTTTTTTTTTTAAGGTAATCAGTATTTCTGTGTTGAAATTAAATAGTAAACTAATAGCACTTTCTCCAGTGAGTAATTGCACAGTATCAGCATGCTCAAATGCTGCTCCTAGTCTGCTACTTCTCCATGTCGTATTTAGTGGAATTGTACTGTATGACTAACTAATTATGAAATTTGAATGGATGTGTACCTTAAAAATTAATAACTTCAAGGGTACAAAACTTGGCAGGAGTTGGAAACAAAGTTACAAAACAAAGAATGTCAGTGTCAGTGTTTGAATGTCAGATAAAATTACAGGATGGTTTAACAAATAGAAATTTTTCCCAGGGAGAGAATTTTTAGTGTTTCTGAAACTGCTAAAATCAGTCTATTGATGGAGATATTTTGAAATATGTGTTGCTTGCTGCTTGGTTTGAGGCCATGGAATAGATATGATTATAGACCCAAAATAATTTTTATGCTCTCAATTAATAACTGCAAAAATGGCTGGAATTCTAGCACCAGCATGCTTTGACATCTCCAATGTCACTCTGTTCTGGAAGCAGAGTTATCAGGGGTTTTGGGGTTTGGTTTTTTGGTTTGTTTTGTTTTTGTTTGGTTTGGGTTTGTTGTTGTTGTGTTGGGTTTTTTTTGTTGTTTCCCTTAAGGGATCCACAGGGGTGTTTTATGGGAAATAGCCTCAGTTAAATGGGAAAGTCATTATTCCTGTTATCTTATATCCAGACAAAGAGATTACACTGTCAGAAGATTCCAGCATTGCAGTGCCGACTTCTCTTCTTAGTGGGAGTATTGTGGGAAAAGAGTTTTAGAAGGCAGCTACAAAAACTCTACAGGTACTTCAGAATCTGTGATGTGAATGCTCTCTGGTTCAGTCTTCTGAGTTAATTCACAAGACCCCTGAGAGGATCAATGCCAGTCAGTCAGGGAAGATACTCTTAAGTCTATGACTTTGCAAGACTTCGTGGAAGGAGAAGACTTGTAGGTCAATTAGATGCAGACACAAAAGTAATCAGCTGCAAGTATGAGTACTAGGCAAAACAAAATCCAGTTGGGAGTTCAGCAAGACCTGCTGTATGGTCTTCTGGAGAATCTCAGAGATGTGCTAGTGTTTCAGGCAGCTGCTGAGAGGCTGGAAAACCTTGGTTCATACAGCTGGTGAAGGGGAGGATGATCCCTGTCATCAGTTGATATCTTCTGTGCAAAAGGATGCACGGCTAACCCCTTCTGAAGCAGAAATCTGAGACAGGGAGTCTAATTTCACTTAGGTTATTGGATTAAATATGCATATTTGTTGGTTATTATTGACCTGGGGTTTTGTGATAGCAGAGAAAAATTGTAGCGACTTAACTTGCCAGAGGCCACAGCCATGAAGCTTTGCCTGTAGATAGGTCATTAGAAATTAGTGTTGAGATGTTGATAGTTGTAGTTTATGTGAATGACAATAACAGGAGGAGAAGATACTAAAAGAAGAGATAATATACTGTTAGGTTAAATATTTGTGTGAGGTATTCAAAATACAAACAGTAGTGCATGTAGGATTAAGTAGTAAAAAGGCAATTTAATGGTACAAGTTTAGACATATCTTATTTCCTGGGTATACAAAATGCAGAAGGGAAATAATTACTTGGTAAGGAAGACACAATAATAGTAATAATAAAAATTATTGTGCCATTCTGTTAATCCAGTGTTTACTCGTGAATAGTAAAAGGAAAGAGGGTAAGGAAAAGTCATTTACTATTTCTTTTAATCTGAGAGCTAGAGGGCATCCTTTTAACCTGCAGTCATATCATTTGCTAACAAAACAGGAATAAGGGCTCTTTACATAGCCCTTTGTTAAACTCTGCAAGTTACATCTCAATGATATTGAATATGCTAACAATTTACATGGGTTAATAAATACCAAACAAATTTATGAACGAAAAATCCGTCAGAGGCTATTACTTTCTTTCTTGATCTGGAAGCAGAAAGAATATACTGGGAAGAAATAGCATTTTGTACACGTGCTTGTTTTATTGGTCTTTTTATGCTGATCATTGGCTGCTGTTGGAAATGTATGGCTGACCTTTGGTGTAATCTGCTATGGCGGATTTTAGGCAATATGTGCATATACCTGCTTGAGGACAGTGTATCTGATTCTGATGGTGCTTTTCAGTTTGACAGGAAAAGTACAGCAAAGCAAAGTAACTGGGCACTGGCACCAGCACAATCCAGTCCTACAAAGGGACATTTTTTAGAAGTTGCAGTTTGGAATGATTTAGACACGGTTGTTGATTTGGCATGGTTTGAAATTTTGAGGATGATATTAAAGGTTTCTCTAAACCTTCATGTGACTTCTTTATACTGTGGGGAAAAACTGTGGCATGTGTGGAAGACACAAAGCTGCTATAAAAATCCTGAATTATTTGGTATGGGTTTTGTCCTCCTTCTAAACAATTTTATTTTTTTCTTACAGGTAGTCCACCCTTTCTATGCGTATTGGCAGAGTTTCTGTACTCAGAAAAACTTTGCTTGGAAAGAAGAATATGACACACGACAGGCCTCAAACCGCTGGGAGAAACGAGCCATGGAAAAAGAGAACAAGAAAACGAGAGACAAAGCAAGGAAAGAGAGGAATGAACTGGTCCGTCAGCTAGTAGCCTTTATTCGTAAAAGGGATAAAAGAGTACAGGCTCACAGAAAACTCGTAGAAGAACAAAATGCAGAAAAAACTAAGAAAGCAGAAGAATTTCGGAGGCAGCAGAAGCTCAAACAAGCCAAGTATGTAAATGTGGAACAAATCTTTTCTTTTGAACTTGGAAAAGCTATCCATGAGGATGCTGTATAGAGTTAGAAGCTCCACTTGCTCTCTTAAACATCCTCGAAAATTTCATATATTAGTTTTGGTCCCAAGACTGATCTTTTTAAAACTTGAGTCCCTTTGCATTGTACTCACATGTAGAAATCTAAGACAACCATGGAATCTATGTGCTGCAGGTAACTGGCTGTAGTAGTAGAGAGTACACTGTGCTTTTAATTACCTTGGGAAGTAAGATTTAGTGGTTATCAATGTTCCTTTATAAATAAAAAGAATGTCTGTTAGGCAATGAGGGAGAACAGGGCTATGACAACCTGGTCTTGAATCAGCTTTATCTGCCTTAGAATGGTACGTGCTACAAAGAAAATCAGGGAAAATGAACTTAGTTTTGCTTTTCCTTTAAGTCTTCAGAAAGGACCCTTTCACTGGAATAAATGCATTTCTTTGCTTTATTTTTCCCAAAATTAAGGAGAAGGAAGAGACTGTAAGCATAATTTATTTTTCCAACTAGAAGAGCTTTTTGCCTGAAAATGCGAGGAAGAAGCTTAAATGCTTAACAAGACTGCACTTGCAAAATAACTACATATTAATTAAAATTATGTAGTAATAACTAAAATATTATGCAGAATTTATTGTTGTATATATTTATACTTTTTTTTTTTCCCCCTGAAGGTAGAACAAAGCAGATTTGTGCATTTAATGACAAATGGCTTGATAACTCTGAGTCCTGGAGCAAAATTCCGCTGTAGTGTGGTGCACTGTTCGATAACTTGGACCACACGTAGATTTGGAAAACTCTGGCTGGCACGTTCCCATAGCACAGAGTCAAGGAGGAATGTGCTTGTGGCTTTTGTGGTGGGTTTGGATCTTGCAGCAGGTAAAAGCAGCTGTACTGCTTTGAGGATTGATCTGACTTTCCAGCTGTCAGCTTGATACTGACCTTGCTGCATAGCATTCCCTGCCGAAAATCCAAGCAGGATCCACCTGTGTTAATACATCTTTACTTGCAGCATAGATGTGCCCATTGATATCACAAATTAAATGCTAGGATTTCCAGGCCCTACCAACAATTGTTAACTCCATCATGGTATGTTCAGGAATTTTCTTTCTAAAATACCAGAGAAGAACAAGTTACTTTTTAAATAATACTGTTTCTGTAATTCCCATCTGACGGATGCCATGTAGAAGTTACTGTATTATTCTACTTAAAGGCTTGCTGAGCAGTATAAAGAGCAGAGCTGGATAACAATGTCAGATCTGGAGAGAGAGTTGCAAGAGATGGAGGCACAATATGAAAAGGAATTTGGAGATGGATCAGATGATGAAGATGAATTGGAGGAACAGGAAACAAAAGGCGTCGAAGGTATGAGGTGTCAGGGGGTGACCTATAGTCAGTCGTATCAGCCTGAGTATTGGCTCACTCCACGTTAAGCCCCAGATTCGCAGTTTGGACTGTGGTGCTACTCCCTGCCTCCAGCTGAGGCAGGCCAGGCTAGAGTCTGGGCCTCTCTGGTGTTCTCCGTTGAATGTGGGACCTCAAGCTACAGCTGTTAATTTGTCCTCATGTATGACTTGGTGAGATGGTCTTAGTCTGTCTGCATGTCAGTAATACTAAAGAAGTTGACTGTCAGTGTTGTGCCTATTTGCTGGGGCTTTAAGAGCAGCTTACTAAAAAATTGCTCATCTGACTTTGTCTCTCTGATCCCCACTTCAGACAAACTCAACGACGAGACTGAAGAAGCTGAATTTGTTGACGGTCTGTACTGCCCTGCTTGTGACAAACTGTTAAAAACTGAGAAAGCGTAAGTGCTTGTGGTAGGGGATGCAGGGGTGGGGGTGTTAGGTTTTAACTTTTTTAAAAATGCGTTTTAAATACTTTCTGACTTCCCATAATGGTCAGTTTCATCTTTCTTTCCAGTAGAGACATTGTCAGGGCAAAATTTTCCATACCTAGTAGTGATGGATAACAGGATTGTTACTGATTTATATGTAAATGTAACAATGTTTGCTCAGAGCTATCTGCAGTAACAATCTGCTGGGTCTTCACAGCATGAAAAATCATGAAAAATCAAAGAAGCATCGAGAAATGGTAGCACTCCTACGACAGCAACTGGAACAAGAAGATGAGAAGTTTTCTGTGTCTTTGGATGATGCAAATGGAATACATACCAAAGAGAAGGAAGAAACAGAAGACTTGCCCAAGCAGAAGTATTTTAAATGGGGTTTAATTTTATCATGACTAATGATTTAATAAGACTTGGAGGAAGTGTCTGATGATTTATAGTTGTGTTGAAACTCACAGAATTGCACAATTTAAAATATTTCTTAGCATCAGAGTTCCAGTACAATGGCTACATTAGTATGACTGGAATCAATGTTGTAGGATAATAGTCTTATATATTCTCTCCTTCTTAAAAATACATGTTAAGAAAAAGTATTTATTATTATTTTTCAAACAGGGGAACTTGGACAGGGCCAGTGTTTATTGATTTGGTACTTTTTTTGATCGTTTTCGTCAGTTGGATGCTGGCATATGTAGAAAATTAGTGTGCTTAAAATCAAAATTGATTAATAAGTTGCACTTCATTTTTTGAATGGACAAAGCATGATACCAACTATTTCACTAGTATCTTCAAGTTGAGTGTGAGCAAAAGAAGTGTTTTAGTAAATGCAATGGGTAGGTTAGGAGAATGGTTGTTTTCGTTTTGGGCACAACTAATTTTCTGTTTGTGGCTATTGTCACTGTAATAATCATGTGAAGATAAGCAAAAATATAACTTGGTACCTTTTATAAATGGCACTCATTTGTGTTTTTTTTTTAAAATGATAATTTTAAATTTTTATCTTTACAGACTCTCAAAGAAGCAGAGGAAGAAACAGAAAACAATGATGGTATGTAGTCATATAATGATATTCAGGGAACTTTACAAACTAGTTTTGTTGTCTCCTAACTTAACTTTTTTTGTCCTGAAAAATAAGAGAGAACTTGAAATTCTACAAAACTTTAAGACTGTTTTTAGATATTTTTAATTCGTCTTTGAATGCAAAATCATTATATTTTATGATGATAATCTCATAGACCTCATTTTGTTCTTTTTGTGCAGATGCTAATTAATGCAGTGCTGGCTCTGAAAAGGCTACAGTCAAGTGTAAGAAAAACAGGTGGAAACAGGCATATAGGGAGAATACAAGGAATTGATCAGAAAGACCAGCAGTGGCATTTGTGCGTTAGCAGCTCAGTTAACGTGGCAGTTGTTTTCTACTTGGTTGCTAGAGTTGGTATAACATATTGTTTCTTAATCTCTAGCTTGTGGGGGAAAAAAAGTAACACATTATTGGCATCTTAGTGACACTGTAGTTGTTGGAATGAATGCATCCATTCCACCTTTCACTTGGATTATAGACAGAAGTAACACCAATCTGTTGTACTTCAGGATCAGAAATTCTTTACAGTGAGGGTGATGAGGTGCTGGAACAGGTTGCCCAGGGAAGTCGTGGATGCCTCATACCTGGAGGTGTTCAAGGCAAGGCTGGATGGGGCTTTGAGCAACCTGCTCTAGTGGGAGGTGTCCCCCATGGCAGGGGGGTTGGAACTCGAAGATCTTTTAGGTCCCTTCCAACTCAAACGATTCTATGATTCTGTCTGAGTCTGTGCATGATATAACTGATCCGTGCTTACAGCAGCAAGGTGAAATTCAAGAAGTGCAAGCTGTTCCAGGAGCACCACAGTGAGCAGACTCTTCTGTCTGCCTTCCTCAAGCTTGATCCTTTTCAAGGGTTACCTCTTCTCTGCTCACTACCTCAATCCTAGCCTTGTTCCAGTGAGCTCGCTGTCTGTACCAGAAGCTGCCTCTTTCATTCTTTCCCACAATGGTCTTCTGTCTTCCCCTAACCTAACCCCTCCAGTCTCCTATTTTGGCTTCACATTTTCTGCCCTCTCCTACACCATTATTATCTCTCAGCCTCAAGAAAAGGATCTTGAGACCTTCAAGCAACTGAATTTTTCTTGCTTCTCTTTGGCTGGTATTGCATAGTCCAAGTCAGTATCAGCCTGAACTTCTTGTTGCAGGCCATCAGACTCATGTTCAATTCTTGCCTCCTCAGTGTGAAATCATGTTCTCACTGTATAGGTTGCATATAGGCACTGTGTCTCTTCCATCAGTTTGGTCACAAGGTCTTCTGCAACCCGGACACTAGGTGCCACTCTTGCGTAGCATAAACTGGAATCTCGTGCAGAGAGATTTTTCTGGAAACATCACCTCCATCCTCTACCGAACTTTACAGAGTGCAGGGAATCAGTGTGAGTTCTGTTTTGTTTTCCTGACAAGGTTTTTTCAGGTAGCCGAGACCCTGCAAAAGATACTAGAGGTGACAGAGTTGCATTAATGTAGTGTTAGGTCAAATTCGTAATCCTGCTTTTAGGGGCTGAGCTGGTTTGCTTCAGACATGCTCAGGGGTTGACCTTTTGCCAAACTGCATGTGTTTCATCTGCTTTGTGTTCTGGTACGTGGAAAAGGCTGCCAGCGTTTCTAATGTTAGGGAGGGAAAATGCAGTGTGTCTACTTAGCTTCAGTCAGCTCAGTTATTTTGGCTTAATTGTCCTAACACAGGTGTCTGGCACAGAAAACTTTGGTCTAAATAATTAACGTTTTGCAAAGACACTGTCTTATAATGTGAAATGGTAGCCAGAACAGAATGAGCCTTGGGTATAATTAAAAGGTACCTTCATTCTTCTCTTCCATAGTTCTAGATGCTTTTTTCAGTAGTGTGTCTTCCTTTCATCACAGGTGGCCTCATCTTTCAAAACAGGAGAACTAAGGTTTTACCTGCTAACAGTCTCAGCAAAACGCACAGTAAAATTGAGAGAGTCCATGGCTTTGTGTTCTTCCCACCCTCCCATGTTTGGTGTAAATAAGGTATAATACTATAAACATAATCACTAATGAACTTAAGGTAGTTAACTTGCATTTCTTCTGTTTGGACAGACGTATGAGGACTCCTTTGATAAAAGTGATGATGAAGAAACAGTTGAACAAAAGGAGGTGCCCTGCATGGACAAGGACAGTGGCTCAACAGAGTTGGTGGTAAATGACAGCCAAAGATGTGCTGTGTCAGAGGACACGAGCGCTACAGATGTCACCCAAGTGAACGAAGCAAAAACTGAAGTGACAAGGTGCGCTGACCTGTAATATCACAGTCACCGTGTCGTTCTGTGTCACATTTGATACTGTAAAACAACCATGGTTTTACTCACCAGTGTGAACTGGGGGCTGCTCCACTAAGTCAGAGCTGAATAAATGTGATACTAAACAAGAAGTGTTGGATCTGCTTTGGAAATGGCATTTAATCCCCACCGCATCACTTAGCAGTTGCAGATTTATTATCTAGCTGAATCGCAAGATCAGCAACTGTTTGTATAAATTAAATTGCTTTATTTTTTTTCTGGAAGAACTTGCATTGTGTTGTGTGAGAGAAGAGCAGGGGTAAGCAGCAGAGACATTGATGAGTGGAAGCCTTCAAAAGTTTTTAACTGTTGGGTGTTCTGTGCACTGATCTTACTCTCTCTTTGTTTATTAGCAGTACTAAGCCTAAAGGGAAAAAAGCCAAGGATGCAAAGAAGCCTGCCAAGGCAACTTCAGAGCAACCAAAAACGGTATGTCAAATTACTTATTTTCTTTAAAAGCTGGTGGTCCCAGGTTCTATTACAAACAAGGTTGGTTGTCGTGGTTTTGACCGAATTGACCAACCAGAATGACAGATGGCCCCTCCCTCACCCCCCCAAGGGAAAGAGAGGAGAGGAAGAGGGAAAAGGGAAAAAAAAATGAACTTCTGAGTTTAGAAAAAACTAAACTACTTTAACGAAAAAAATATAAATAATGAAATAATAATAATAATAATGAAAAGAAAAAAAGGGAAAAAATTAAAAAGATGTATACAGTATATACAAAACTGTCTCAAGCTCCCAGGGTGATCATCACGTCACCATCAGGCACAGGGGAAAGTCCCAGGCTGGACTCTGTGATGGACAGGAGCCAGATTCCCCATCTGGAGTCAGGAACGCTCAGATCGGGATCAAAGGCAGACGAACAGACAGGGTCCTCCTCAGACGTTGGCCATTGAAGGAAGAGGGTTGACCCTTTGATCCCTCAGCTTTTATACTGAGCATGATGCGGATGGGAGGGAATACCCTGTTGGTCAGTTTTGGGTCACCTGTCCTGTCCACTCCTCCCCACAGGTGGGATCCCTCTATTTTTTTCTGCTTCGGACCCTCCAATGGGGCAAATAACAAACTTGCCTGACCTTGGTTGTTAGAGCAATAAGTGTAAGCAAGGGCCTCTCTGCATACCATTCCTTGGTATAACCAGGTCTTATCACTGTGAGAATGAGCAGTCTCTGAACTGTTAATTAAATTGACTCTGCTGTTAATTTCAGAGTTTCGTTAGTTAGAAGAGGCCCAGTTGAAAAAGTAAAATTACTGAACAGAAAATTAGTTCTGATTTACCTCAAACCAGGACATTGTTTTATTGCCTCCAGTCACATCATTTCCGTTTCAGTGGTTTTGCTTATTTTTTAATGATAGAGGTATTTCTATCCCTGTGATTTTATTAGTAGCTAGGAGACTGGAACATCAGCTCTTGTCCTCGCAGAGAAGAGCGGAACTAAATTTCAGTTCTAATAGAGTTGCTAAAACTGTACCCAAGGCAGTTGGGATTAAACAACTGCAGACAGAGCTGCTGTCACCAGGCAGGTGACAGGTCGTACCATTTACCTCTTTCCCAATACGGATGCTTCCCAGAAAGAGCCAAATCTTCTAATAACTACAGCTGAGCCACATTAAATACACTATATCTCAGACCCCAAAGTATTGTGTGATAGTTAGGTGAGACCAAAAGTATTCTTTATTTTGAATTAGATTTGCAAGGCTTCTATTCTTGTTTGTGGTTCTATTTAGTACTCTTTGAAATTTCAAGAAGTTATGATTTTTTTTTTATAAATTGTAATCAGTAATGGAATGTGTGATAGAAACGAACAGCTTATTCACTTTTCATTGTCTAAGAGAAACTGCATACAGCAAATTTCATTTATTATGTATGTGAGGCATTTTGCTTTTTTTCCTCCTTGTAGAATGAAGTTCCTATCCACTGTGTAACCTGCAACTGTGCTTTTCCATCCCGAAATAAACTGTTTGAGCACCTAAAAGCCACAGGACATGCAAAAGCAACACAAGCGCCAGCTGTAAATGGAGCTGTAAACACCAGGAACAAAAAAGAGAAACGTAAAAACAGATAGAACTTTGTTACAGTGACAGTCTTCAGAATCCTACACAAAAACTCTCCCAAAACTGAAAGGTGCACAGTTCCTGTGTTAGGAGTTAAACAGAGAAGGCAAGTGCTAATTTTGGGGAAAAAAAAAAAAAAAGAAGGTACAACAAATGGAGTATTACCTTGTGAAGGAATCTGTGCTTTCTTTTGGATTTATTAGCCTTTAATGACTGTTGTAGACCTACCGTCTCAGCAGCTTTCACAGTGATGATGGGGATATAGTAATACAAAGCTACTGACCTTGTAATCCTGTAGAAACTTGCACGGAATAAATAATAAATTATTTTAACAGTTGTGTTGTTCCTTTTCTTTTCAGAGGGCTTAGCTCAGTGTGGGCATAGATAAGAGAGGGGCCTGTGCTGCTTTGATCATCTATCAAAGACCAAATATCACCAAGGCATGGAAAAACTCTGTTTTTAATTCTGCTGTCCCCAGATCATTTTTCAAATTACTTAATTGCATTAAATAGAAGGAAACAAATAAGGTGACAAAACTGCTTCAACATTTTTGACGATTCCTGTTGGTTTTGTACATATACCTGCATGCCAGGTCTTGGGGGCGAAAAAAGTCTTGTGGAAAAACCTTACCTGGAGTTAAGTGTAGGGAAAAATAAAGTGGCATAAATAAATGCACTTCTTCTGATTTCTGATGAAAACCAGCATGGGACTTGGTATTGCACCTCTGTTCAAATGCATAATCTACCTGATCCCAAGTAGCACTTTAAAATGAAGCAAAGGGTGGGATAACAAGCACCTGCTTTTGCAGTGGAAGTGAATTTTACACAGGAATTGTCAGTGCTGTTAGAGAAGGCTGTGTACTACGATGTAGGAAACTCCTGGAGTATAATTTTTCCAGAAGAACTCACTGATTTTATGTTAACTGAGTTCCACTGACAGCTCGTCACACAAAGTGGCAGAATACCCTCCTTCCCCCACAAGTTGACACAGTACTTTTACTGGGGCAAGGAATTATTCAAATGTTAAAATTTGAATGAAAGTAAAATGATAAATGTACAGTTCTTGCTGACCATACACAACACCATTTTTTTGCTTGGGGACTAAAGGAGGTAATGAACTACAACATTAAAAAAAGTGATTACGTGAGAAAGAAACATGGCCTCTTACTTCACAAGCCTGAGTTTGCATCTGTGCTAAATGACTAATGGGTGTGCTGTGCAATCCCAAAATCAGCAGGAGGAAAGGAAAAGCGTATTTTGGAGATGGCGATGACTGGATTACATCCCCATGAGAAAAATAATTACTGTAATTAGAAACTTTTCAACTTGTGTGTGCTAACAGAATTTTTTTTTTGTGCTCTAATTACAGTGTATCCTTGTAGTAAGGGTAAACAGTTCTAACTCAGTCTGAAACCTGCAATTATGTTTTGCTTGGGGTGGTTCTCAGCCAGAGATTGACAACCCTTATGTAAGTGAAATCTCACAGACTTGACCCTGCAGCATTAGTTTTTGACTTGAAGCATTTGGTTTTGTTTAAAGAAGAAAAAAATACCCTTATCATTTGTGTGTTTTACAAATGCTTCTATGTATTGGATATAAATGGCAAAGTTTTGGTAGCAGCGGTGGGGGCGGGAGCGGTGGTGACCCCTGTGGATGGCAGCTGGGGACCACCCTGCACTGGTCCCAGCCAGCTCTGCACCAGACCCAGCGCTGGGCCAGGCAGGGGCTTCTGTGAAAACACATTTAAAAGCCCACAGTAGTCGCCGCGGTAGGAAGGACCTGGGCCAGTGCAGCCAGAGGCACTCCATGACAGCACTGCTACCACCCCACAGGGGGCTGTGGATGCTACAAAGTCCAAACACTATGTACTTTTCTTAAGATATGTATTTGATGCTGTGTTGTTTCATTTGTTCCCATTTCCCAGAGTATGATTTTTATTATTAATAATAACAATATTGCCATTTTTGTCTGTTTTCCTGTTAGAAGGGGAATTGTCCTCTCCCATAACAACTAAGATGGAGAAAAAAAAAGTAGTAGTATATCTTCAGTACATCTTCATAAAAGGGAAAGAATAGGATGCGTTCAGCAATAATTTATTGCACCAGCTGCTTGTCAGTGACAACAATGGAAGAAAAAGGATGTTTAAACCCCAGGAGCCTACAGGAGGGCACTGGGATGTAGCAGGGAAGTGAGAGAAACTGAGGGGTGACAAGTCTTGAATGTTGCTTCTGCATGCAGGGGCCAGGAAGGGAGATTTAGTCTTCTTAAACCAGCAGCTACATATGCCTGTTAAGTGATACAGCTAAGGGGTGATGCTCAGAATTCGAGGTCTCAATATAGATCTTAAGGCCTTTAGCATTGCTGTCTGGCATTGCCAGAGTTAATGGTGACAGACTTCAGCGGTGCCCAACAGCAGGACAAGGGGAAAGGGGCACAAACTGGAACAGAGGAAATTCCTTCTCAACATGAGGAAAAACTTCTTTACTTTGAGGGTGACTGAGCACTGGAACAGGCTACCCAGAGACATTGTGGGATTTTCTTCTCTGGAGATATTCAAAACCCACCTGGATGTATTTCTGTCCAGCCTGCTCTAGGTGAACCTACTTTGGCAATGAGGGGTTGACTAGATGATCTTTGAATGTCCCTTCCAACCCCTACCCTTCTGTAGTTCTGTGGTACTTCCCCCAAAACAATTTTATTAATTTGGTGTTACTCTTTCTAAAAATTACCGGTTGTGTAACGATTTTCATAGATGCAAGATTAATGCATGTCTGCCTCTTCATCTGATACCCAGTTAATCCCATCGGGGTTTTTTACACTGAGGCTAGAATAGGTGTGCAGCTGATCCGTGACACTGCGGTAGAACTGAACTGTAAGTGCACAGAATGGATTAGAGCATATTCTTTATTAAACATTGGATCTGCCAGAACTGCTCTTATGATTACCGAACACGTTTCATCTTCACACTATGATTTTCTCATTCAGTGTGGAATAGCACAGAGTCTGGGTGCCAAGTATCAGGGGTTCTGTGTGCATCTCAGGCAAGGAACAAGTCAAGTCTGTTTTGAAGTTGTTCTTTCTGCATGTCTCTGTAAAGCAGTATGAAATACTTCCACAGCAAAATCAACATCCTTTTTAGTGATGCACATAGGAGGTTTAATTCTCAATGTCTGAGAAGAAAGAAAAAAAAAAAATGACATTCTTAAAATTGTATGAAAAGCATACAGTTTCTAGCATATCATCTAAGTCATCACTCACCTTCTGCCCCAAAAAATCTAACCAGAAATGTGAAAAATAATATTATAGGAGAACAGCAGAGCAGGGACTGACACTTCTGAGAAACACGCACAGAAGTGGGGGAGTTCTGGACTTGACAGCATCCACTCTCTGCTCCACTCTTGTGACAATAAAACTGCCTCCAAAGGAGACCTGACTATGGCAGGTTGGGTTTGCAGCTCTGCTACTCCAGACAGAGCTGGTATAAAACCTTAGATGGGTTTGTACCAAGGTGTATCTTCCTTTCTGGCAGCTTTGCCACAGGGACAAGTAATATCTATTTAGAGTGGTAACCTCTTGCATTGCATCAGCTGATTTGCTGTTATATTATAGCCTTTTTTAAGGCTTCTAAGAGAATATGGGACACAAAGATGATCAGAGGGCTGGAGCACCTCTCCTGTGAAGACAGGCTGAGAGAGCTGGAGTTGTTCAGCCTGGAGAAGAGAAGGCTCCGGGGAGATCTCATAGCAGCCTTCCAGTACCTGAAGAGGACCTACAGGAGACATGGGGAGGGACTCTCTTTCAGGGATTGTAGTGATAGGATGAGGTGTAATGCTTCTAAACTGAAAGAGGGGAGATGGAGGATGAGATATTAGGAAGAAATTCTTTACTGTGAGGGTGGTGAGGCACTGGAACAGGTTCCCCAGAGAAGTTGTGGATGCCCCATTCCTGGAGGTGTTCAAGGCCAGGCTGGATGGGGCTTTGAGCAACCTGGTCTAGTGGGAGGTGTCCCTGCCCATGGCAGAGGGCTGGAACTCGATCATCTTTAAGGTCCTTTCCAACCATTCTATGATTCTGTAACATATTATTAAATAATCACTAAATGCTAACTTTCAGTTCAGGTACTGTAGCCTGAATGCATGCTGATCAGGAAGGGTGATATGCACAGTTCAACTTACCAAGAACGTAAGTTCTTAAATCCAAATGTTTGATCTATACTATAATGTTTCCAAGGGTATTTGGCTTCCATAATAATCTTAAACTTTCAGTTTAAATTTTTCTGTCATCATATCACAGGCCTTTATTGCAGCAAGAGTCGAATAATGGTCTTTAGCTACAACCCCAACCGAAGTGAACACTCACAGATAATCAGCAGCCTCCTGAGACAGAATCAGACTACTACTACTACATTCTGAGCTGCAGCCTGTTACCCACATTCTGGTCTGTGACTTGTGGAAGAACCGATGCAGCGTCCTATTTATTTTAACCATCCTTCACCTACCACATTCGTGATTCAGAGGAAGCTGCTTTCTCTGTGTCAGGGGGCTTTGCTGACCTGACCAGTCTGCAGGCAGTTCCCTACTGTTAACTTGCATGCTTGCATAATGACACAATGCCCTGGGTACAGCACAGTGCATCTTCAATTGCTGTGGGCTGATGGCTATTAACATGCAATTCTCACTTTTGTGCTGTATTGCTGAACTAGCTCTTAATGATTTTTTTTTTCATTACCATCAAGGTGGAACATTACCAGTTCTCCAAAAGGAAAGAACTAGCAAGACTGACTTGGTCTGTGCTGACTTATTCTTGTCAGGTGATAGCGTGAACAGTAGCAAAGACTTGCCAGACCTTAATATTGCTGATTTCTTCTAATGTATACACATTATAGTACATTTTATTTATTTACATTAATGTCCCTCTAAAAGAAAACTGCAAGCTTAGAGGTAGTTCAGCATACTTGAAAAGAAACAAACACCTCTTGCCCAATCTGTAAATTAAGCAAAACTAAACAAAGGTAGCTCCCAAAAGTATACTTTTTCTAGTTTATTCACTAACCTGAAGTTAATTTAGCTTCAGGTAAATGGGATGTGGTTCATATGGAGAGAAAATAAGCTTTGTGTATAACCAGAGGTTTAGTACCTGACTGTAGAGTCCTCCTCGGCCGATCAGAACCCCCATGTCTTTACAGTCTTCCCAGATCTGATTGATTTCGTCAGCTGGAAGAGGCTGGCGACTCTCCTAAGGAAAGCAAACATTAAACTTCATATAGATATTCTAAATTAGTTCTATGAAAAAAAAAGATGTATATTCCTGTCTCTCTAATAAATCCTACCCCATCTCTGGCTGAAAATATCAGCTGCATAATTTATGTGCTTTCTTTATGCAGTTAAGGTACACAACTCACTGTTTACTCAAAGCTTGTGAAATATTTGAAATGCTGAAATGTTCTGGCTCTTTTTAAGCCAGTGCAACGTTATCTTACTTTGTTATCTGTTTTTTAACAGAAAATCTTTCTGTCATTTCGACAGAAGTAAAATGTGATAGAACTCTCAATAGCACTGTAACTGAAATGAATAAAGTAAATCACTAACCTTATCTGTCACCATTTCTACTCCAATCATAAGTCCCTTGCCGCGGACATCTCCAACAATCTCAAATTTATCCCGTAGTTTAGCCAACTCCAGTAGCATATATGTTCCCACATCCTCACTGTTTTTCTGTAGACCATCTTCTTCAATAGCCTGGTTGAAACAAGGCACAATGACAGCGTTACAGTAAAAGCTTCCAATACTGTCTGTTAATCCCCATTTAGCTTGATGACGCATTACATTTATCTCACTTCCTTACAGACTGTGTTCCTTCAGTACTACGATCCTTACATTTTTCTTTTCTTACAATCCTCTAGTGGCATCAGAGTACAATTGAACTTAATATATTGATGTTGCTGTGACATTTTTCACATTTTATTTATTATTTCATAACCATAACCCGGTAATTGACATGTAGTCATAACTGAAAAGTACCTGCCCAGCAGAATTATTTTCAAAATCTTACCAGAAATATTTTAATTCTTTCTCCAATATCATGAGAATATAATTTGACAAGGCATACCTATGTATACTAGGCAGCCTTTAAGGAAAGAAATTGAGTGTTTTAATTAGTTTCACCAACACTATGCTTGTTAATCACAGTCTTTTTTTTTTTTTTCTTTTTGGTTCCTTACTCTGCTTTCCTTAATCAAACTTCTGACATGCAGGCAGCTATCAGCACTGACACATACAAAACATTTTATGAACTTAACATTTGCATTAAGAACATTCACAAGAAAAAACTCCACTACAGGAGTCAAAGTGGGGGCTTCTTATTTTAATTTTCTTTTTTTTCGCCCAGCTTTTCTTTAAACTCCATTTCATTTTTCTTGGGCCTGACAACCTCCTTGAACTCATTTCAGATCCAGGATCCAAGTTACCTCACAGCCAAAAAAACCCTAAAACATGGGTTCAGGCTTATCATATTTGTAAATTATTTTTTCAAAGTATTTTTATTGATATGATGAGCCATCTTATAAAATAGCTTAAAAAAAACCCAAAACATTCAGGAAAGTAACATCAGTAGAAACAGTGTCTGCTGTAATGAAGTGAGACTAAAGGAAAAATGGTCTGTCCATGTCCAAGACAAGTTAGAGTGACTTTCTGCCTCATTGTCTGATTTTCAGCTGGATAATAGATGAAATGTGTTGCAAATTTTTCTATTGCCATTTTCATGAGGGTTTTGGTTTGTTTCTTTATTTTTCCAAAGGAATTCTGACCTTAAATATTTTTAACTATATAGGCATTAAAGTTCTTAGGCATAAGGTAAAAGCTGTAGAGTTAAAACAATTTTGTTAGGCATGCATGCCAGAGAATAAATCTGGTTTAGCTGAGGATTTGTGTAGTTGAAAGAGTTAGCTAAGGCTTTTGAGAAAGCACTTTCCTACATTTCTCCTGACAAAGTAAAGGAGGTAAGTGAGACAAAGAAAGACGATTCTGAAAACATAATTAGAGGACTCCTATTCATTTAAGAGGGATGACAATTTTGCTATGGAACTAGGAAAAATAAAATTTCTGCTTATACTTAAGGCACATTGGCCATGTATGCATAATACATGCATATGTTCATGTATTTTATATAGTTATTTTAAAAATTGCCCACATAGAACTTTATAGCAAGAATAAATGTAAACATTTTTCATCTTTTGCTATGAGAGAGTGTGGAACATAAATTTATATAATGTTCTACCTACATCAAGAACTGCAGCTCCAACTACACAGGCCAAAGGACTTCCTCCAAATGTATTAAAGTGAAGGTTTTGAGCTAAGGCACTTGCAATCTCTAAAAGAAAAAGAAAACACTGATTACTCTTACAGTTGCCTTATGTTTGGTAATAGTACTTATCTGCTTAAGCTTAACAGTGAAATCAAATTTGTTGTGATTCAATCCTGATTCTACTGGAGACAATGCAAGCATTCTGTGCAAAATATGACTATTTCCCAAAATTCTAGTGTCTGGCAGTACTAAATCCAGACTTTTTAAAAAAAGTCACCGTTCTAACATATGCTGTCAGTTGTCCCCTTAAACAGACATCTACAAATTTTCTTCACTAGATTTAGCCAGTCATTTGTACGTATCAAGAAGTTGGCAACTTGCTGCCTTATATACTTACAGTACATTGATTAGTAAAACGGTGAATTTAGTGAAGATTTTCAGCATCTATTGCTAGCTCTACCAATGACTCACATGGTCATTCTTTCTTCAGTTACACAACTAACCCCATTTAAATAAAGCTTTGCACTGGTATAGCACAGCACTTGGTAAAACAAGTGAGTAATGAGAATGCAATTTATTTGTCAAAAGATAAATTGAGATGAAAATCATTAATAAAGCTCAGCTGTTTGAACACACATCTCTCCAATAAGTAATTATTCCACAGTATATTTTTTAATTGCTCTATTTTAATCTTTAGCAGAACAGAAAACTTGTACCTTTTGTTGTAACAACAGCTCCCATTGGAAAGCCATTACCAATTCCTTTTGCCAAAGTAACAATGTCAGGTACTACATCATGTGTTTGAAATCCCCAGAAATGGCTGCCTGTCCGTCCAAATCCTGTCTGTACCTTTCAAAAGAAAAATCCAGAGAAATCCCCATCACTTTCTCACGTTTTACAGTATGTTTTCTTTTTCTTGTCTTTCTGTTGATACTTATTTGCATTAAACTGCAGCTGCATCTGAAGTCAACTAATATAAGGTAGGATCCTTATTCAGATGGCTTTGCACAAAAGGCTATTTATTGTAATTGGGTTTTGCTTTCACATGTGAAAGATATAACATGTCTTGTGCATGATGAGATGCACAAGCTACATTTTCCATTTCAAAAGTGAGAGGACATGCAGTTGCTTACCACACTCCAAAATTGCAACCCCATGATTGTTGGGTTTTATTACTGCAATGTTTGAGGTATGCATCCCCATCACTTTGAAGTGTTTGCTACTATTTCAGAATAGCTTCTGCTAAGCAAATTGTATTTATAAAATATATTTACAGAGGTACAGCAATCATCTCCCTTCTAGAGTTTAATGTATGCAACAACACTCATAAGAGCAACTGTTATTGTGACACACCTCACATCACAGCTGGCATTTATTAGCTGTATATTTGTAGAAATTTACTGCTCTCAAAAGATAAGGACTGAAGTCTGCTACTAACATTACCTTAGTCTAACATCAGAATACCACATAGCAGAATGACACTAAAAACTGGGAGGCTCCTATGCTTGGAAAGATGTACTGTGTTAAACTTAAGCTATGAAATGTACAGCATTTAATTCAGATTATTTCCAGGCTTCTGGTTTGCATTCACTTGGATTCTTTTAAGACAACTTTCAGAGGTACGCCAAACCCTAGATCTCTTATGTCAAAAAAACTCACTTCATCTGAAATACAAACACCCCCTCTTTCGCGAACTAGCTGATAAGCTTCCTTTAAGAAACTTCTTGGGTACTGAACAGCTCCATTAACACCCTGCCAAGACAAAAAAAGAGACAATGTCTTCAGAAACAGAAAATAAAACAGAAGTTCCACTATGTGAATATCCTACAGTGAAAAAATACCAGCAGCCCTCTGGTAAGCAAGGCTGTGGTCTCAAGCTTCCGGCTTCAACAGTGAAACTGCTTCGGAAAGTTCCTGTTCAGGTCCCTCATTCCCATTCCACAGAGCAGCTTGCACCAAGAGAATGAATCCTGTGGCCACCATTTTCTGGACATGCTAAAAGCATAGTGGACAACGTGGTGGGAAGAGGTGGAAAGGGAATTGAGTTAAAGTTTACAGAAATAGTAAAGAAAAAAGCAATATGAAATTTGGAAGAACTTATTAGAAACTAAGCAATAGCATGCTCCATACTTGCCACTTAAATGCAGAAGTGTGTACATTTTAATCGTGATCCTCTGTTTAATTTAAACTCACAAGCAAAATTCTAGCTCCACTGAAATCAGTGTCAAAAGCTGAAATTTTAAGACAGTACATCCATTCTTTCAAATACCTAAGGTGTTCAAGGCATTAAAAATAATATAAGTCAGCAGAAGTGTATGTTCAGGATGTAGATAAAGAATATCAGATTTGAATATTTCACACTGTTCTATCACAACTGAGAAATGGCAAACTACCTACTTGAATTGGTTCAGCAATAAATCCGGCTATTGTCTTTGGCACCGAGGTATTCAGAGTATCTTTGAACTGTTCAATGTACTGGCCGTTTGCCTGACATACACCTGTTTACATGGGAAATAGTTCAAAGGGAATTTACTTAGGGTGACATAAAACTATCTTCAAAATATGAAATTACATATCTAAGAAACAAGTACTATCTGACTGCATAGTAAACATCACCTCTCAAATACACAGTAGAAGGCTAAACATTAAAGGAGTTATTTCCTCTTAAACCATTTATAGTCTAAGGAACGCCGCTACCAAAACAGCAAAACAAAGGTGCCAGACAATAAGATTTTACACGTCATATGAGTCAGTAAGTTGTAGGTTGGAGAAAACGTTTGTGAGTCACCTACATCAGCAGAAGGAATAAGCAGACACTTTCTCAGGGGTTAATAAACATCAGCATAGGACATGAGGAATCATTAGGTTAGTAGAAGTATGATGATTCTGGAGAATACAGCTGCATATGTCTATATTGAAATAAAGAACAGACCAGTTAGTATAACTAATGCTCCCATTCCCTAGGGAAGGCAAAGCTAAAAAGAAAACATTCTGTTATGTATGCATGCGAATTTAAATAATAAAGAGTGCCTGTTGAAACCGTGGCAAAAAATTACTCCAATTGCTCTTAAGAGGAGAGCACTAGAGGAGCTTTCACTTTGTGCTGTGTCTGGAATATTTTGCTTCATGTAAGACTTTTTGCCTATCATTGGCTTCAGGTTGTCCTTGCTATTCATATTATTCCAAAAGAAAAGCTGGAGAGCTGTCAAAACTTCAGAAGCAGCAGAAAGCACCAATCAATGTTTCTCTTCTTTCAGATGTGCTAAACTGAATTCCACAGCTTCCAGAGTTAATCATGACAAATGCTGGAAACAAATGCTGGGACTTTAAGAAGAAATCTGAGAATATGAGGTGACACATGCCCAAAATTTTTCTCAGTGGGAAGCACATGCCTGAGGTTCTCTGCAATATTTAATTTGGTCACCCTTGCAAATACTAACCAGAGGTCTGCCTTCCTTGAGGAAGTAAATATAACCTATTTCTGCAGCCCTCTAGTATTCTCTAATATAAAAGCCAAACAGTTTTTGTCATTGACCAACCTTCTGAACAGCTGCATTTTCGAACAGTTTGCACCGGAGAATCTCTACAATGGCTGCCTCCCCATGGGCCACGAAAAACATCCGGTAACATTGTCTGTCAAGCATAAGAAATAGCTACAAGATTTGATGACACCCCTTCTAAGCAATGCTTTGATTATACTTGGGGATAACTAATGTAAAAAAGCTGAAAAACAGTCTGTTAGAGTCAAAGGGCATATGTAGTTCAATTTACTTGTCTGAAGAACACTTGTGGAATAATAACAAACATCATCTTCACGGAATATAGTTGAAGAGAAACAGAAGGTTTGGAAACAAGTTTTGACTGCACCACCAATAGTCACTCAATTGTTGATTTCCCTTGTTTCGATCTTTAAGGTAGTAAGCAGTTTTGGCTATCTGAGAATAATAGCAACATTTTTAGAGTTTCCAGCAGCACTTCAATAATCTGAAGTGTGACAAAAATCTGCAAAATATAGGAAGGCAGGCAGACTTAGTGGAGTAAGTACAAGCTGAAAATTAGGAACTCCAGCCTTCCACTCCTGATTGCTGAAGAAACACTGCATAATTTCAGGCAACTCATCGAGCCAGGTTGGGAGACTCCTATAAGGGAGCCTTCCTACAGCCAGTGCTGTGGCTGAGCTATCACCAGTGAGATGTAGCCAATGACGGTTTCCAGCAGACAGAAAGACATTGCCATTTGCTCAAGGGCAGAGAGATAACATATTGCCATTCATCCTCAATGTATCTTCTTAACACTATGTCTCCTGTCTTGCTGAAATAAGTGACGTAGGGTTTTTTCTCCCTTCCAGGGCATAATCCACTTCAGACCAGCTGAAAGCAGCTTTGCAGACTTGACAAAACAAATGTGAGAAAAGGGACTCTAAGCATCGTTATTTTGCACCTTACATAGAATTTCATGCAAGCACCAAGCGTGAATAAAGCACTGTAAATCATGATCACTCCTGTTATGGCTGTCCCAACTCTAAATTAGTATAAATAACTACAGAGAGAAGGAACGGGGACTTCATCACTTATGCTTACACAGCAGAAACAGCTACACTGGAGTTCAGTTAGTAACCATAAAGTACCCTGAGGACAGAAAATATACTAATTGTTGAAATATTAAAATAAACTGTCAGGTACACGCATTATTAAAAAAAAATAAAATAATAAAAAAATCTCACTGTTGAACAGCCAAAGCCATTGGCAACACCATGCTTATAAAGACCAATAGATGTCAGTCCCAGGGTGCAAGCGCTGCCTCCATGGTATGCTCCTCTGTGCAAACAAACAAAGCACATGAACATCACTCATTTCCAAAATAAGACTGTAACAATATTAGTTCTGAGAAGGCATGCTTCTGAGCTATAAATTATTGGGGAAAATGTACATTGTTACACTCAAAACAAGACAATTCCTACTGCCGTTCTTTGCTCTGGCTTTGGAAAATTCATGACTGCCCATCTGCATTGTTTTCCTGAAATCTCAAATGTTAGAACTATGAGGCAATGTTTTCAAGGAGAAGAGAACAATGATTGGAACCAACAGCAATTCAGACAGTGCCTCATGAAGTTCTGGTGTAGCACCTGAGCCCTATAGAGCAAACATCTCTGTTCTCTGAATCTTGGGAACTGCTGCTCTCTCCAACAGATGCTGCCAATCATTAAAGTACGTGGTGGTTTGCTGCCAGTTTTATATACAAATCAAAAGTTCATTAATGAAAATATACAAGGTGGGTACCCAATGTTCTGATGAACAGAATAACAGAAAAATACAGCTCTTCATAACAAAGACTTTTATTCTAATATTTAATACTGCCTGGGATGCATAGTAAAAAGAACTGCTTACACTGGTGCTTACATAGCACTCACCCTTGCACCACCTCTGTCATTAAGCCAGAAGAGTTGTTTGTGTACCTGTGCAGTGAACTATGGTTCAGGGATCTGGCAGAAAAATAAGGCAGCAAAACAAATAAAAGAAAAAAATTGTTCAGCCAGCTTTCAGCCAGACCAGTTCCCTGCTGTGGGTCACTGCACTGCTACATCAGAGGTACCTTTGGACCCTCACAAAGAGGGGCACTGCAGGACTATAATGATGGAAGGAAGTAGCGATTCACACAATCACACAAAATTGAAGGCATTGGAAGGAACCTTTGGAGATCATCTAGTCCAACTCCCCTGCCAAAGCAGGTTCACCTAGAGCAGGCTAGACAGGAATGCATCCAGGTGGGCTTGAATATCTCCAGAGCAGGAGTCCACAACTTCCCTGGGCAGCCTGTTCCAATGCTCTGGCACATTCAAAGTAAAAAAGATTTTCTGCATGTTCAAACAGAACTTCCTGTGTTCCAGGTTGTGTCTGTTGTCCCTTCTCCTGTCACCAGGCGCTACTGAGAAAAGCTTGACCCCATCCTCTTGACACCCAGCCCTTACGTGTTTATAAGCATAGATGAGATCCCCTCTCACTCTTTTCCAGGCTCCTACTTGGCCACAGAAAGTACAGAGAGCCCTTGCAGGTCTTTTTCCCAGCAGGTCAGCCCCTAACCTGCACTGGTGTATGGGATTATTCCTCCCCACGTGCAGGACCCTACATTTGCCCTTGTTGAATTTCCTCATGTTCCTCACCACACAACTTTCTAGCTTGTCCAGGTCTCACTGAATGGCAGCACAGCCTTCTGGTGTGCCAGCCACTCCTCCCAGTTTTGTGTTATCAGCAAACTTGCTGAGGGTCCACTGTTGCCTCATGCAGGTCATTGATGAATATGCCAAGACCGGACACAGTATACTGACCATTAGGGAACACCACTAACTACAACCTTCAACTGGACTCTGCACTGCTGATCACAACCCTCTGAGCTCTGCCGTTCAGCCAGTTCTCAATCCATCTCACTGTCCACATCTAACCCACACTTTCTAAGCTTACCTGTGAGGATGTTACGGGAGACAGTGTCCAAAGCCTTGCTGAAGTCAAGGTAGACCACATCCACTACTTTACCCTCATCTATTCATCCAGTCCTGTCATCGTGGAAGGCTATCAGATTGGTCAAGCATGATTTCCCCTTGGTGAATCCATGCTGGCCACTCCCAATGACCTTTTTTTCCTTCTACATACTTAGAGATGACATCCAGGATGAGCTGTTCCATAACCTTTCCAATTGCTGAAGCCTGCTCTGGCCCTGAATGAAGATTCACCAAGGCTCACCCTGAACAGAGACTAGACTCTTTTCTAAGTAACAAAAGCAAAAATTACAGGTTGTGTTTTGTATGCAAACTACTCCTAATATGCTGTACCAAATCTTCAACTCCTGTTTTACTCCTCTTTGTCAAATAAAATAAATTTGTAGCATTCTCCTCAGCAGATGTGGGGTTGAGGAGTTCTCTATTATTTCTTGGTTTAGGCATACAGAGACTGATCACACACACAAAGGAGTTTTGTGAAGATCTATTATTATTACCTTAAACAGATGATGTCAAAGTTACGAGTATGTAGCCTTGCCATGAGCACAGCCAAATCGTTGGCTTCTGACCCGCTGTTGGTTAGATAAACCACCTATGGGAGGATGCTTAGGATCAGCACAGTGCACAACCACCAACACCTTGCTCAACATCAGACCATGTCACTTAACAACATTAGAAGCTATAACCTATGACTACCACAAGGTGATTTACACTGCAATAAATTTAATGTTGCCCATACATTTACAGAAGAGAACAAAAATCAAGTTAATCTACTTTGAGGAAACACAGAAAATCTTTAAGATTCAGGTTTTCCTAAGACGGAACAGTGATTTAAAGAAAAATGAAAGTGTCTGGGTCAAACTGAGCATTACTGACTGAATAGAAATAACTTTCACATAGGTAGAAAGGGCTGCACGGCATCCCCATGTGTTAGTTACTAGGAACGACATCCAAAGGCACAAACTGTGGAACAGAAGAGGCAAGAAGCGCTAGCTTGCTTATTGGGAACAAATGAGAATTAAGGGGATATCCTGAATAAAAGTTCTGAGATTTGAAAACAGCTCAAGTTCTAGTGTCATTACTTTTAAACTTAGTTTTCAGAAGTAATTAAGATTTTCTACTCCTTCAACTATGCAGATGTTTTACATTTTTAGTTTTTTTATTTTTAAATTCTCTTTTCATTTTTTAAGATTGCAATAGCCTCACACTCTTCTGCTAACCCAATGTCATTTTTGACTAGTTTATTTTACCTGAAAACAAACACAATATTTTTCTTACTGTTTCTCAGCATATGAAATGTCACGTTTATGTGGTTTATTTATTTAAATGTCAGTAAACTTTGCTCCAAAGTACTTTCAATTAGTTTTCACTGTAATTTTCAGGAGAACAAGCAAATTAAGGTTGGCTATGTAAAGAATAATTAACATAATCCTAGTTCCTTCAGTAATTTTTAAACTGCCAATCCCTTTCACAGCATCAAGTGGAGGGAGAGAACAAACTGAACAGGAGCTTGGGATATGACACTTCGCTACATATGGGTCATCATGACCTCTTTATCTGAGAGTCTGTAGCCCCCATACAGGTTTTCTTCCCACAGATATCATGATTCACATTCAATAAATATTTTTATATTAAATATTTCTTATAAACAGATAGCCCTTTCTCCAGCCCCTTCTCCCGTCAGAAGCAAAGTACCTTAAGTGGATCTGGAAGAAGAGAAGTTAGCTTTTCAGCATACTCGTGGATTGACGGATGCATGTAGATATTCGTGGTATGCCACAGGCGAGTGAGCTGTTTCTGGGTAGCCATAGTTACCTTCCTGCATGTGGCACAAGAAGAGACAAAGAGATTCAATTCAACACAGATGTGAACATATACACGCACACACCTATCTGCTCTTAGTTCTGAAAATGCAGACCGTGTACCATTTGCCAGTAGGATGAATAAACAGACAGAATTAATTAACTATTCAAAATGTAGTGGAAATTGACCTGAATATAAGATATACATGACCATTTAGTGAATCATATTCTGGTTTTACGCTCACAGTGCCACAGACTAACAAAGAACAAACCAAGCATAGTTATATCTCCCTGTGTTTTATAGTATAAATCAAACTAACAAACTTACGGGTGACAGTGACCAACAGAGACAGTGACAATTCCAGCAAAGAGATCAAGGTATCTTTTTCCTTTATAATCAAACAACCACTGCATATATCCCTGGTGCAGCAACAACGGCTTCTTGTAATATAGTCGCAGTGAAGGAGAAACATTTTGTTCACGAAGCTTCTGCACATGTTCATACGGGTAGGACTGAATGGAATAAAAAAAAAAATCAGTATCCCTTTATGCTGTCTAAAGATCCATATTAATGGAGCTGTAGTGGATCACACAGATTACAGAGTTTTTCACAGAACTAAGATTTTAAAAAATTTTGGCACATAAGGACTTTTACGAACCTCTGAAATTCAGCTTTTGAAATAAGACTGCTGTTCTGCACTTACCCCTTCCTTTAAGTTTTTCAAATCAACGATTTAGCAGTAAGTTACAGAATTGTCACACAGCTACATCTATAGGTTAAATCCTAGTTGTAACATAATTGTTTTTTGCCCAAATTAGCTAACTTTACAATCATATTTAATGCACTATTTATAGCAGATAAGCCTGAACCCAGATGTAGTAATGGAGTCTTACTTAAATTCAGTGTAATAAGTATGACTTACTTTGTATTGTTCAGGTACAAAATCGCAAGGAGGCATTTTTGCTTGAGGGGAGACAGAACTTTTCCATTTCTGCTGCCTAAAGGCAACTGCAAAATAATAAGAGAATTATCAAACACTTATCAAAGTGCACATGTCAAAGTTTCTCAATAAGCTTGTTTAAAGAGCACACAAGCTAGAATCAAAGCAAGTTTTAGGTTTGTGTTGGGTTTTTTTTGTCTGTGAGATTTTCTTGGGGTAAACCATAATTAAGTAATATCTTTGTAAAGGCAAAATATATGTAGATATATATGTAATTGCAAGCCAGGAGCCCAGGGTGACCACAGCACAGGCGCTGCTCTCAGCAATCACGGTGCAGTCCCAAAAGATGTTAACAAGGTGGCCAAAGCAGGGCCCACTGAGTGCATTCTACGTAGGTGGAGAAGATTAATCAGGTCCAGGATCCACCCAGGAAGGGTCCACCCGGGGGGGGTCCATCCAGAGAAGGCACAGGAAAAGGCCCCTGGTGAGGGCAGCCCAGAGGGCAGACAAGATGTGCCCTGAGCCCCGACAACTCACTGACATCTTCCGTCCTCTTTCCAAAATCCTAAAACCATTACATTGTCCTACCTTTCCCTTAACTGGAAGTGTAATCAAGCAGGTATCAGAAAAAGTTATCATTTAACCATGTTCTCTTTCTGTACCCGTAACAATACGTGCTGAGAACTACACATTTATTTTTAAATGTCTAAGGTTTTAAACCGTTTCTAAAGCACATTAAAAAGTAAATGAGTTGAGAATAAAGTTTCCTGGAACAAATTACATACCCTGCACTCCCCTTACAACCACTTCCACCAATAATTGTCGTAATTAATCATCAACAAGGGCCCAGTCTCAAAAATATCAATCAAAAACCCTTCGTTGGAATTCGAAGTTTTGCCTTCGGGATCTCTTTCAAAGGGATCTACACCGACGCCCGCAGAGCTCCTTTCCCCATCATGAACCAACACAGGGCGGCAGCCAAAAGGCCCCCCGTGAAGGCAGCCGTTCAGGGAGACAGCTGAGCCCTCCAAGCCTCCCCCGCCCAACCCAGGCCTGCGGGGGCTTTGGGCAGAGCCCGGCGGGGCGAGGCGTCCGCCGCGAGGCGAGCCACCTCACCGCGGCTGCCCGGTCCCACCGGCACCTGGAGGGCCGCTCCCCCCGCCACCAGCATAGCCGAGCCGCCTCCCTTCGCGGCCCTGCCGCCTTACCGCTGCCGAGCCGGCGGCTGAGCCCGCAGAGCAACAGCCCGGACCCCCTCGCCATGTCGGCCGGTAGCGGAGCAGTGCTGGGGGGGGTGAGGGGGGGTGAGGGGGAGGAGCAGTACCGCCTCTCGCCCCGCCCCCGCCCCGCCCTTTCGCACGTGCCGGCGGGAGCGGCCGTTACCGCCGGCCGTTGGCTCCAACGGTACCGCCGGCCGGCGGCTGGGTACTGGCGGCCTGTTTCTGGGGGGGAACAACCCCGTGCACCAGCACAGGTGAGGAGCTGACCTGCCGGGAAAGCAGCTCTTTGGAGAGAGACCATGGAGTCCTGGTGGACAGCAAGTTGACTGTGAGCCAGCAATGTGCCCGTGTGGCCAAGAAGTCCCATGGTCTCCTGGGGTGCATAAAAAAAAAAGCATGGCCAACAGGTCAAGGGAGGTGATCCTCCCCCTCTACTCTGCCCTGGTGAGGCCCCATCTGGAGTGCTGTGTCCAGTTCTGGGCTCCCCAGTTCAGGAAGGACAGGGAACCTCTGGAGAGAGTCTAGCAGAGGGCTACAAAGATGATGAAGGGAATGGAGCTCCTCTCTTATGAGGAAAAGCTGAGGGTCTTGGGTCTATTTAGCTTGGAAAAGAGTGAGAAGGGATCTTATCAATGCTTATAAACATGTAAAGGGTGGGTGTCAAGAGGGTGGGGCCAGACTTTTCAGTGGTGCCCAGCAACAGGACAAGAGACAACAGGCACAAACTGGAACACGGGAAATTCCATCTCAAAAGGAGGAGAAACTTCTTTGAGGGTGCCAGAGCACTGGAACAGGCTCCCCAGAGAGGTTGCGGAGGCTCCTTCTTTGGAGATAATCAAAATCCACCTGGATGCATTCCTGTGTAGCCTCGCCTGCCCTAGCAGGCAGTGAGAGTTGGACTAGACGATCTCCAAAGGTCCTTTCCAACCCTTACTGTTCTGTGATTCTGCATAAAACCGGGAGGCTCTCTGTCACCTGCCAGTGCCTCACAACACTAAGAGAAATCAGATTTGTGATGGTGTTCTCCATGGAGTGGTTAGCTACCATTCACTGTAACTAGACACAATTGTCAGTGAAAGATATTTCACAATGATTTTGGCGACCCTGGATGTTCCTAAGGCAGAAGATTGAGTACTATCTTCACCTACCCTGAGAGCCAGTCCCACCTTTGCAGAAAAACTCCCTGATCTTGCTGTAGTGGGTCAGAGATATGTGCTTTGTACTAACAGGGCAGTACTTACATACCTTAGTGATGTCTAAAGAACAAAGTTAAAAGTTTCTCAAGAAGTTTCAGTTGGGACACGGTTGAGTCATCAAGGAATGTACCTAACCTTGAATAGTGTTTGACATGAAACAAAGTATCTTATGTCTTCCTTTGCAGCTGCTGACTTAGGCAGAAGATGGCAAATATTGTAACTTGTGAACAAAATTGGACCCAAGAGTGTACCCCATACTAACTTTGGGTAATTATAAAACTAAAATACACAGCCTTTTGTGAATAATGAGCATGCTAATCAGGTAGCTGCCCTAAATGTTTTAAATATGAACTTATATACATATGTATAGTTAAGAGTGCTGAATGAATCAATATTGAACAATCAGCTGTATTTTATTGTCATAAACATTGGGCAGTTTGAAAGGTGAGGTGTGCTGGCTGCTGTTAGGAGCCTGGTACCCAGTTTTGCAGAATTGAAATTAAAACCAATGTCTCAACTCAGTGTGTGGTCTCTTGCCCACTGGGTGAAGAACCCTCATTTAGGGAAAACATTAGGACTCCCAAATGCTCAACCCTTCTCAATCAGACTTCTTTTGCTAATTTCAAATTCCCGAATTTCAGTGAAAAATATAGTTTTCATCAGCACGAAGTGCCGTAAAGGAGCATGAGCATAAAAGTTGTGACCTGTTGCATGAGCCATCTGTGTTAACTGGTCCAATTGCTTGGTGCATGGGAAGTGGGTTAAGCACATCTTTCACAGAGCCTTCTACATGCCCCACAGCAGGAACCCATACTACTGACTGTGGCTTTTCCTTTTTCTTTTTATAGACTATATACTAGAATTGTTATATTTCATGAAGGAAGCTAGAATTTATGAATTTTATTCAAGAACTTTTATTAACTGAAATGTGAACACCATTGCAGAGAGATTTTACACTGACAAAAGATTGAAAAGTACATCAGAAAGCTACAGACTTCAGGACAATATTGATCTTACAAATGAAAAGGCTAACAGATTTTAAAGCCAGCATTTGTAATATTAAGAACTTAAAAAATATATTTTAAAGCATTTTCCTTCAGATACACTTAGAAACAATGAATTCCTGAGCAACTATTTTCATACCAGTATTTTCCAACCAACGTACATACTGCATACGAAATCTACTTTCTATAGTTTCTTAAATTTTAGAATTTTACAAAACATTTGGATCTGGTTCATAAAATAATTGTGCTTCAAGTCACTCTGTTGCTACAGTAATGACTATATGATAACTTGGATGTTCCAGATTGCATATAAATTCTGAAACTGTAGTGGAAAAAATGCCTAGCTTGTATTGCAAGGCTAGCAATGAAATGGTTTCTGCAAATGGAAATAAGTTTCCTTTAAATATTGGATGATCTCTTTCTTTATTGGAAAGGATATTGTTTATCCTGCATATTATTCAGAACATGCAATTTAATTTATAAATAGGTTTCTTTGAAAGTCCTGCTGGCACAATTAAAGGCAAGGATTTTCCAGAGACAACAACCTGCACTTAGCAGCATGGCAGAAATACAATTAGCTAGTGACTGCTGACATGTTTTTTTCTGGGCAGTACTTTTTCAGACCAGCACCCTCAGTATTGCTGTATTTTACACCAGGACTAAAAAAATATATGAAGCACAATATAAAGATTTTAGAAGCCCAGATAGTGCTGCGTATCTCTGAACAATATAGTGCATATATGGAACTGCTGGTTGTGTTATTCCAGATGATGAATCGTATTTGTACTTGGAATAAAAAAAAGAATTACTTTTTAAGATTAAAAATAAACAACACTAAAGCAGCCCAGGAGCTCTTTCTGAGTGTAGCTGAGCAGTAGTTTCCTCTTCCTTTTGGAATGAAGGACACAGGGATGAGAATTAGGAGTAGTCTACAACATTATGAATAGTAAAAAATATGATTTGACATCATTGTCTTTCTGCATGGATTCTGCATGTAGAAAAATCTGCCTCTTCCAAGGCATGTACAATTTTCTGTCCTCCTGAAGGGAAGGGATATTTCCTACAAGTGACCTCTACAAAGTTTTCTAGCATCCTGTAAAAATTCTATTAAGTGCTACATGTCTGTAAAACTGACCATAGCAGTCTTTGTAGGAATTGAAGCAAAATCTTTCCATTTTTACGCATGTCAAAATGAGGTGACAGTACTCAGCAGCTCACAAAAACAGACCCAAAAGCAGCATTGTCAAAAAAAATATGTTAAATAAAGACAAGTTCCAAGACAAGCAGCATCACAAAGTACAACAGGACATTGAACCTTCCAAAAATAAAAGAGGAAGATGTAAAAAAATACTTCCTTATGTCTAACTGCTCTATACACTAACATCTTGAGTATAAGCCCAGCTTTTAGCATATCAGCACTGCACAACTAACTCAGATATTTTTCTAAATTACTTTTGACAGATATAATAGTTTCTCTTAAAAACTTAGCTTACACAGGAGAGATGTATTTTAAGCCTGACTTGGTAATTTTCCAAATTTATCACCAAGACAGGGAGTTTCTAATTAAGGAAAATGTTAACAGATACATTTTCACAGATATAAACTAAACAATGCCCAGAAATGCCAAGAGATGATGTAGTAGTATCCCCAAAGTATTTTTTCTCTTGGAGCTTCTAGGTCATTATGTTACCTTTAATAAATAAAAAATAGAAAAACGCTTAACAATGATAGGCAAATGTGTGAGACAACATAAATGGATTAATACACCTCATCTGTAGATCTGTATGAAAAATTTAAGGTTGCTTTTAAAAACAGCATGGTACACTTTATTTCTCTTGTTTGTTTTTTTCCCCTTAGGAATGTAGAAAATGCAACCACAGATCAGATGAGGAGGGGTCCAGCTCTTCAAGTATTCTGTTTGCCAAGGACCAATGTGTGTCACTGATAGAAAGTGAATGACCACTTCTCATGTATAGTACTATTTCTACTCATAGTAGAAGCTGATCTAGTCTACTCAGCTGATCCACAGTAGCTGATTTCAGCATTTTCCCAACTCTTCAGCCTTTAATAAGGCTTTACTACTTTTGTGGATTTTGTCAGGTAGCTGTGCAAATTCACACGTTTGATATAAAAGCATTTTCTTCTCTCTTTTTTTTTTTACAAACATATTTGTCACTCCTCTCAGTTCTACTCATTTTTCCCTATCTGCTCTTACATTTGATTCTTTTGTTTCCATTTTCTGTTGTCCTTTCCTTTCTTCCCAGTTGTAATCAAAGTGCATGTTTACCCCCTCTGATTTCTCTAATTATCTACCTGTGTACCATCCTAAAGTGACTGTATTGCTCTTCCATTCTGCCACGTGCAGCAGCTGTGTCCCCATTTCCCATCATTAAGCTCTTTTCTATGCCCATATATTATCTATTTCTGTATTCCACTTATCTTTAATCTCCTGCTCAACATACACAGGGAAGATGAAAAAATTCCCTGATTTGCCTCAAAATGTTTTGCAAGGCAGGGCCACAAGATTGTTCTAATTAATGTAATTCAGTCCATCTTTCCACACCCACAGGAACTGGAGTCTGGATTTAGTATGAGGGTTTGAGATACTTGAGAGTAGAGCTAGTCTCCATTGTCAGTCATTTAGGGACAGAGCTTGAAGATTTACTTCTCAGGAACTCAGCTGAAAACAGGTCTCTCTAAATAGCAGGCATTGATAAATACATAGTTCCATTGCTGAGATCCAGAATCAGAGCATCTCTGACAACTCAGCTCATTCAGTCCTAGTGAGCTGGGTGCACAGGCAGTGGCAAAAAAATTTTCAGCCCAGGAAAGGGACTGACGCTTGGCTGCCAAATTGGTCAGTATGGCTTTCCCTACAAGACAGAAATTTCTGTTATTTTTTCATATTAAAAACATTTCATTTTGCTACACATCTCAAATATCCCACCCTAGTACTACCAGTGCAATACAAGTGATGATTCTATGACAAGCTGTTAGTCAAAAAAAAATAATTTAAGCAAGTAAGATTTCTTGTAATCTTGATAGAATGATTCACAATTTGACACACAAAGTAAAATGTTTTTGTCTGCCTTTTAAAAGGGAGGAAAAAAATAATCTGAGGTAGCAATTCTTTGAGAATATGACGCCTGATCTCACGACAGTTTTTCATTTCATTTATCTTTATGGCTTTGTAGAAGATGCCTAATATCTATCAACTGGATCAGATCCTTGTACAACACCTTCAAATTGTGTACAGTTAATGAAAAATTATGAAATACATTTACAGGCTTAATGAAGTGATCCCCACATATACAATACTTCAGAAATCACAAAAAAAAATCTGCTCATTCATTTTGAACACCTGTTGTTACTACACTTTAAATACTTAAATGACATTTAAAGCAACTGTGTATTTTCCAGCCATCTAAACATAGACGCATATACACATATACCATAGCATTCACTGCTTTAACATAAATCAATTATCATTACATATTCGTTTTACAGTTTGTTACATAAACACATATAACCTCTTACTAGTATTATATAAGGTCAGTTTACTGCATTTTTATTAAGTAATCTTTGTAGTTACATAGTATCATCCAGACCACTCTTGAAGCCCGCACTTTATGGGCCAGTGAGTTTTGGGACCACGCATCCCACTTCAGTAAGTTATATTTCTTTCAAAGTCAGGAATATTACACTAAAATTGTACATCAAATATGTCTCTGCTAAAGAAAAAGGTCTAAGTAGAAAATTTAAGGTTATGAATCATATTTGTCAATACTGAAGAAAAACTACTAATAAAATTAGTCTGAGTCCAAAGGAAAGGTAATTAATTAAAAATATATATGTTCAGTGTTATTTATTTCATAAAATTCATGACTTCTGAAGAGCCCTTATGCTTCCTTTTAGGGCTTTTATGCTACTAAAAAGTAATTCACACTAAGTGACATATTCATAAACTCGACATTGAAAACATCATTCAAACTTTTCAAATAATTACTCTAAGTAAGAAATTTGACTAATGGGGCAAGAGCCAGAGGGCTAATCCCTGTTCCTGGGGTAAATTCTGTTACACGCTTCATCCCTCTGTATATGAAAGGAGGTATCAAGAGCTTGTTATTCCCCACTGATGTGTCATAATTTTACAAGAATCAACTGTGTACAACTGCTGCAAAATCTCACCTATTTCCTAATAAAAAGCTATTTCTTAAAGAACTGCAGATAAAGCTATTGTTGGAAACAAAAAAGTTATTCTGATTTTACAGAACACTAGTTTACTCTTTTCATAATGTACTTTCAGATGTTAAAGGCCACTTCCAGAAAGTTTTGCTCCCACAGTGGGAGTAACACGGTATTTTGGAAAATAAAAGCAAATCCAAGGGAAAAATAATTAACCTGCACATTTGTTCAGCTTAAGCAATGAAATATATTTATGAAAATTTTACTCAAATTGTATTTAGCTAGAAAATCTCTCAGAAAGCTTAGCTACCTCAGAGCAGCCAGCAAATGCACCTTTTCCACTCTGGCTGAACTTCTCTTTTCACAGAAAGCCATGATGATTTTGTATATTGAGACGTTCATCAGTAAAGGTGGGAGAGAATCTACACCTCACAAGGTAACTTAGGCTGCAGCTATTTTGCAGCTTGAGTACCAATTTATGGCAAAGTATAGAACCTCTTCCACTCAGTTCTCTTTCTGCGTGGATTACTGGAGGTATACATATAGAAACCTACAGTTAGGCAGGATGAATCATACACTTACAATCCGCTAAAGGTTGTGTCTGTTTGCCTCAGGTCCAAAGTAACCAGTAAGACAGCAGCAGCCTGCTGCTGACACCTTATCCATACTTTCTTCAGCTTACAACATCTGTGTAGTCACCTATGTTTTACCCTAAGAAGCCCAGAAAGAAATCCCTAAGAAATCCTCTACATAAGGAAAATCTTTAGGCTGTGGCTTGATAAGATTCTATAGCCTCTATGCATCACCAGATGCACCACAGAAGGCCTGTAGCAGCATGTCTTTATGCACAGCATTAGGAGTAGAAAAAAACAGCTTGGCTCAGATATGGCTGTATAAAGATAGAGAACGTGTCTGATCTGGATCAGCTCTGATAGGTTCAGTCAAAAAACTGAAGTGTAAATGAAGCACTATCAGAAGGAGAATATTATCAGCTTACCTACACGCACACACACAAGTTGGTGCAAAACATTCCAGTTTTGACTGATAATAATTCTTTGCAGTACTTTTAGCATCCTTAGAAAATTTGTAAGATATACTACAAATGTTACAGTAAAATTGTCCTGTTAACTGTAACTAAATAAAATGTTATGTTTGGCTGCTCTCTGGAGTAGCCACTTCACGTCTTCAAGTGTTAAATAAGTGGCTGAATTAAAAATATACGATAGCTGCCTACACATTCAGCAAAGCATCCAGACTGTTCTGATCAACCTCTGGCAGTAGCACGACACTGCTGGTATAGAGGGCACAGGCTTTAAATCTGATGCCTAAAGTAAGCGTAACAGTATACACTAACACATATGTTTACAGACACATGGATAACCAGTTACATTCTAAAGTCCTGCCAGTGGAAGGGCTAGACGGTTCAACTGGTCTGCACTTGAACAGTTCCATGGAATGAAAGTAGAAGGTGAGAATCTGATTTGCCAAACTATATGTGGCCTTCTGGGACCTTCAAAATCTGACATTCTCTTTTGGCTAGCTCTGCAGCAGGTTACCTGATACTGCAGGAAGGCTGGTTCAGTGCATAAAACCATGCAAAGCTGGAGAAATGTAAAGCTGTCCAAGAAGGACAAGAATAAAGCTGTCCAGGAAGGACAAGAATGAAGGAGAGCTCATCGATAGCAAATACACTTTCCTTCACATATACAGTACAATTTCACTGAATTTCACTGAATTTCACTGAATTTCACTGAATTTTTTTTTGGAGTTGGAAGGGACCATAGAGATCATCTAGTCCAA
>JAOQGH010000019.1:12840113-12929481 GCA_025769975.1 Gallinago jamesoni
GCATCATAGAAGGCTATCAGATTGGTCATACACGACTTACCCCTGGTAAACCCATGTTGCCCACTTCCAATAATCCCTTACCTTACGTTTCCAATATCCCCTGAAGCTACTGATGCTGGCTAAATACTTGGCCCAGTTTTGCCCAGTCATTGCTTGGTCATATTTTCATGGAGTAAATTAAACTTTTTTTTCAAGAAGGAAGGACCACAGTCAGTTCAGAGCCATCTCAGTATTGTTTTAATTTCACCTTCGGTTGCATGGGATATGAGAAATCCTCAGTTCCCACTGCTCTTCTGGGGACATCTGGCCAGCTCAAGTACACAGAGCTCCTTTCCTTATTTCCACCACTCTCAGCAGAGCTTCAACTCAGACTTTAAGCCTCATATCTTTGACTTTGGAGGCTGGATTCCAACATTAATGTTGAGTTCATTATGAAAAATCTGACTTCAGAATTTCCTTCCAGGTTCAGAGAAAAGTGCAATGTCTAAGGATGCAGGAGAACACCACCCATTCATGATTGGCATCAGTACAAATTCAGTGGGAAAGAAGCTTTGCCTTCAAAACCTAGATTCTATTTTAATTTTATAATTACAGGTGATAAAAACCAAGTGAAATAAATAATTTACAATTAAAATAGTAATAAATCTGCAATATATTAGAAATATAGCTTAAAAATTACTTCATATTCTTAATTAGTATAAAGTTTAATTTTATGCTTTGTGTAGAAATGGTAGCTTTGCTTCTTACCACTGTCTCAGCAGAAGGAAACATAAAAGTTCCAAAGTAGCTAAACAGCACTGGGAAATTAAAAAATATTTATTTTCCATTTTTTTTTTTGGTAATAGAAAAATAGCCTGTAAAATACATTGTTAAACATATGGGCTTGTACTAAAGTAGAGTTGTATATTATATACAGTAAGGCAGTATAACAAATATTGTCCTGCTAGTTTTTCATGTTTTGTTTGATTGGAGTAGGACATGAATGGGATGCAGTTTTCCATCACATTGAAACAAAGCAAAAATACATTTAGAAGACTTTGTTATTTTATTGTAATTTGTTGAATATATTCTCTTTTATATATGATTTGTCATATATAAGAGCTCCTTTTTTCTTAAGGATTGGAAAAAAACATAATCTAGTATCAGAATGCATTCAGAAGAAAATACATTGTAGATCAGAATGCTGTTGTGCAATTTATCTGATTTAGGAACTGCTCAGATCACTATGGTATACTGACTGACTCATAACAATTTTTATGTTTGTTGAATCTGCAGTATTCCCTCAGGTTTAATCAACTAACAGAAAATCTGCAGAGCTGAATAATTTGTTTACAATGTATTTTTCATGGCAGATAATATTCATTCCGTCATTTCCCTGTGTCAGAAATGTGTTAATGATCCAAGGTTTACTTTCACGATTATTACCTCAACCCACAGTTTGTCTTATTGTCTGTATAACACACATAGGAGGCTAGGTTTTTTTAAGGAACTATTTGCTATGTGCTATTTTGTTTTACTGTACTAACTACTAGTTATTAAAGGAGGGCATAAAGGAAGATGGGTCCATGTACTCTGATCCGTTGGTCTCTCTTATGCACTCGCTTGGAGGTGTCAGACAATAGCTCATATTTTTCTCAGCTTGACCTTGCTGAAGGTCTGGAGACATTTCCGTTGCAGCTTCTTGGGACACAGATGTGTGCTGGATGCATGAATCTGGCATTAATACTAGAATATTATGGTCCACAACTGTTGAGACCTTGGTATATTCTTTGCTGGTTCCTGGAACAGTGTATTTTTTGGTCTTTCCGCTATTTTCTTTATGTTTCAGTAATACTGCTGGCTCATCTTGTCTGACTTTGTGAACTTCTACATAATCCATTAATTTAGGATTCAAAAATGATGACTTGTCATTAGGTCTGTTTTGTTTGACCTGCTCTGTGGTTTGGTCAGTTTTGGAATGCAAATTTTCCATCTCTCTCTGCTTTTCCACGTCGTTGCGGACAGTTTCAGTGATACGAAATTGTGATTGATGCTTTTCTTCATTTCCCACCAAAACTGGTGCATTGTTCACATTTGTAGTATTCAGTGTTATCTTATGTGCATCTACAGTACTGTGGTAGGCAAACATAGGAGGCTGATTATTAGGTAACTGAGCTGCAGGCCATGTGGACGATTTTGTACTCTCATTGTTAAAAAGGAGCATTTTCTGTTCTGAAGCTATGCATTGAGTTTCCCAGCTCCTTTTTCCTCCTTTATTTTCTTGAACATCTCTAACATCTGGTGTTTGAAGTGTTGACAGAAGGGTGCGGCAGTCCCTGCACTTCTCAGAAAGAAGAGAAGGGCTATCACAGCTCCCTCGGCCTGAGTCACTGTCTGTTTCCTTGGGTATCATTTTGGCATTTTTACTGGGATGACCATTGGTATGGCTTGGCATGAGTTGCTGATCCTCACTGTCCTCTACCTCCAGATACTCTATCAGTAGTTCCTCACAGTCTGATGTCGGAGGGAAACCATGGCAACCAAGAGCACTCAATAATTCTTCAGATTTTCCTGTCTAAGGGCACAATAAATAAGATATATTGTTTCACTGTTAACCTTAGGGTTTATCTGACTAGAACAATTGTGAACAACCTACATATTTAATATACAGATACTTTAATAGTTGTATCATTAGACCTAAACTGGATTTCTACTGCTGCAGCCAGTAGTGGAAAAACAGATGAAAATTTCTTGAGTTCCCTCAGTGGGGGATTCATGTTTCTAAATGGGAGGACTAGGGAGCTTTTGGCAGGTACTGGTTTCATGGGCTTAACAAGAAGGAAATGGAGGAGAATAATAGAGCAGCCATGTCCTGTCTCCTCAGCATGGCAAGATACTGTGGAGAGCTATTTCCATAAGAACTTCTAGGAAGATCACACATGCATTGGCTCTTGTGGTGTGCCAGGGAACAGCTACGGTCACAAACCCTGTTCTCAAATGCCTTTCTACTGCTAGTGCAAGGCAAGACACTGTCTAACTCATACCCTCCACATGATCAACCTGAAAGTGTTGCTTATTTTAAACATTGATTAAATTAATTGAAGCTGGCTTATACATTATTAAGGTAATTGTGTTTGCTGGTACATAGTTTGGGAAAGTAAGTAATGGTGAATTCCTTTGTTATTATCAATGGTACTCACCTCTAAGAGATGTGTATCTATGCCTTTTATCTTTGGTCCTGGAACTGGTGGTAGGATAAAGGCTATCATTCTAAAAAAACAGAACAAATACACAAGATATAAGTATGGGCCCTGTCTCTCTATTTGTTCCCCATTTTCTTAGAATATGACTGATACTTTAAACATTTCTCCCATCACTGATACCTCCCTGTTGGACTTCTGTTTCCTATCTACCTCTCAAGACAAGTAATTTACAAATCCAGTTACGGTTCATAAGTTACCCTTAGATGGTTTTATAAGAAAGAGAACAGTGTAAGTTACTCAACTGGAAAAGTAACACTGTTAATTTCCTTCTATTGTCCTTTGCCCATTAATCTCCATGTCTATAATATCCATGTAAATTCATCACTGGCCAAGAAACAGCTATGAGGGGCAAAATTCAGGAGGACTAGTGGGCCTGTATGTACATACTTGACTGTCAGCTGACTGCTACCACACAGGATTTATGATGAATAACTTCTGATGGCTTTTGCAGCAACAGTTTCTTTCTTTTACTCAGCCAGCATTTTTCGCAAGACTTGTACAAAAGTTATAATCTTTGTTAACACCTTCCTCTTTCAGATTTGATTGAAATTAACCAGCATTCTAATAAATCATTTGAGGAATTGACAGACAGGTAGGCAGAAAGACAACTTAATAATATAACCTTGTTTCCTTTAGGAAATTAGGGCAAAACCAAAAGCTGTTTCTTCTACAGGAGTAGGGATACTCCAAATGATATTTGCTGAATACTTACATGGCTAAACAAGATGATCAGATCTAATAGTGACATGTCTTCACAAACTGAGAATTTAGTCTGATTTCTCTAACAAACAGAAATACCTCTTTATCAATTATGAATTGAAAGTCAATTACCTGTGACTTATAGTTTATAAGAGAACACAAAACCTATGGCAAATTCAATCAATAGAGCGGTCTATTTTTGAAAAGTTTGCTGAGATTTTCATCTCCACCTAATTGCAAAATTGGTGACTTACCTGTACCCTTTCAAAACCATTGTCCAGCTCATGATTAAACATATAAGAGAGGACAAGACACCAACGACGATCCACACAATCATGTCTTTTACTCTAAAATCTAGGAAACAAAGACAGTTATTTAAAGATATACATCTAGCGTATGTATAACCAGCATGCAAAAAAAGTCTCAAATTACTTTTATTTTAAAAATTGGTATAAACTGAGACATTTGGTATTGAATCTAGAGGCCTTTACTAGCATACATGGATCTCAACAACCATTGTAATATCTTATCATAAATTACTTTTTATTAATAGCACTGTTCAGGACATAAACTGTATTGGAAAAATAACACAAAAATGTAAGAAGAGTCAAATTTTGTCAGAGCCAGTTGTAGCAGTTGGGTTCAAATCCAACTATACCAATACTGTAGCCATTTCATTATCAGATACATATAATACAATTAATTAAATGGTGTGTTAAATGATCTAGGGCAAGATATTTTTAAGGATTTCTACTGTAACATGACACTTTTTACATTGAAGTGTTTATTTCAGATTTGTTCCAGATAGAGTCCAGAGCTGTTACTGTCCGAAGACACTCACTCTGTTGTCTATGTAGCAGTTTTAACGCAGTAACTGGTATTCTTTCAATTAAAAACTACCATCATGAGAAAAAATGAAGCAATAAACAAAAAGGACATAGTTTAAATAAATAAATAAATTGATTCTCCTTTTTAACTTCAAAAAGTAATGAAGGAGAAAGCTAACTCGAATTCAGTTACCTCAGCAATGATGTTCTTATCTGCCCTAGGGAAACTATGGGATGTCAATCTGCATGGGTGGCACAAACAGCTAGCACCAATACTGCATGAATAATGATTACTGAAGGGATGCCTTGCCACTCACCAGTAGGGATCTGAATATATTTTTCAGAGCTCCATTCACTCCATGATCCATGGTGGTCTGGTTTGCAGTGAATCTGTACAATATACTTCTTTCCAGGATTTAAACTAAACATTTTATATTGTGTTTGCTGTCCAACAAAAATAGTCTGGAAATTAAATAAAAATCATAAAATTGCATATAAAATTGAGACATTTTTGTATTATTTCTATGAAAATCACAGCTAGGTTTGAGTCTTGGTAACCAAATTAGGAATAGAGACCAAATTTGGATGGCTTCCTAGTAATTCCATACTTTATGGAGGTATGGAATAACAGTACATTTGGTTTATCTGTATAGTTCAGCTTTGTGACATAATTAAGAGAGAATGACATATGGCTTCAATATACTGTACAAATTAAATTACTACAGAAACACATTGTGAGCATATGGCAGCTAGGGAGAAACTGTGGGAACTGAAATGTTGAGTGGAGAAGTAGGCGGCAAGAAACAGAGGTGGGGGAAGAAAATGTGAAGAGAAAAGGAGTTGGTGGAACTGCAAGGGTAATAAAAAGTGGATCTTGCAATGGCCAGGACGCTGGGAAGCAGAGTAGCAGGGGGCATGGGGGAGGATGTACAGAGGCAACCAAGAAGTATTGCAGCAGACAGGAACGGGACGCAGTCAAATTTTAATAGCTTAGTCTTAAGTTTGCTGTCCAGTTGTTTGAGTTCCATGTCCTGGCTATACACAATTTTTATTATGTGGCTATGAAAACTATTACCTATTAGCTATTTGTACAAATTTAAATGGTTTTACATAACATGACTGAGCTTTCTGCTACCTAAGAAATGTTTGTGGTTAAGAACAAATTATCACAAAAGAAACCTGACTAAATGAGAATGAACCATTTAAACTGTAATGCCAATATGATTAATATATAATGGCCACAGTTACAAATAAGTACTTTATCACCTGCTATCACACAACAGCATCTGAAATACCAGTATTCTCAGTACAAAATTGTAATCACACAAGCACTTTTGAAAAATTATGAACTACTCAGTGTGCCCACTTTATTACATTCAGGCATGGGACCTGGCTGACAAAATCAAATTGATCAGAAAACATCATCTATCAAAAACTTGTAGCATCCTTACCTCCCATTCCTCTCCTTCTTCAGGCTTTAGTCGCAACTCATATTCAAGAGTAAGCCAACCAGATCTGACATCAGCCAGTGGGGGTGGAGACCATGTCAAGACCAGATATGGTTTTCTATTTATTGGCTTTTTTAATTCCAGAGTTACATTCACAGGAGGATCTGGCTGCACTGATAAAATAAAAGAAGTGACAATAAGAGTCTAAATGATTTTTTCCTTGCATTTTAGGTGAGTTGCCACCTCCATTGTGTCTAGTAATCGAGAACTGGTGCTGGAATACAGGGATTGAGAGTTTCCTGATAAAGTAAGCTTGGATTTATAAATTTGAAGAAAAACCTGATAAACAGTAAATACGTTGAGATGATGTTGAGATTTGCATTAATCATTTATCACCAGAAATAATATTTTCTTACATTACCATTTATTGTTTCTTTTCCCCACAACAAAAATTAAGATCTTTAGTGCAGTGTTATGACAGTTGTGTTTTACCATAATCTTGTCAAAGTTGCCATATATATTTAAGAATGCTGGAACACAAATATAGCTGATGAAATTTGCCTCTCCCTCCCCCCCATCTTTTACATTCAGAAAACACATCAGCATAATCCCTACATGCCTATGTAAGGATACTTAGAAATAAAACAAACCAGTAATATTAAAGCCCTGTCTATATCTCAAAAATAAAACAAATTGGACCACAGGTTTCTCCTACAGTCAGGCTTGCAGTTTTCTCGGTTCAGAGTTAGAGCTTCTGCATGTCATGTATGTATTTTACTGCTGTCTTATGCAAAACTTCATCACATAAGTTGTCAGGGCATGGAGATAAAATGTAAAACCTTTTATCCAGCAGCGCTTTTCTAGTTCCCAGACAGTCAGATACTCAGTAACAAAATGGTTATTGGTGATAGTGTTCTATTCCCCTTGAAAAAAACCAAAATATTTGTCCACAGTCACTGTGTGGAAAAAAGTCTGAGAAAAGAGATTATCAGTACACAGGTATAAAAAGCACTAATTTAGCTTTTCTAGGGTATGGAAACTACTTTTAGATAATCAAATTTAAGTATTATTAGTTAAAAGATCGATTTTATTTCAGTTGCTGGTAGAGTGGAAAAAGATTTTAGCTGGATGACATTTCTGAGGGTTTGACAGAAAGATATATGGAAAACCAATAAAAGGATCTCTGAACACAGTTTTAAAGCTTTTAGCATTTTTAGGATTCCTGTGAAATTAAAATGGTAAAGGGATGAGTACTGATTTATTATTACACCAGATAAGATCTTATTTGTTCTCACAAGTTTTGAACTTGGATATAATACTACAGATGAGAAGGGCTGAAATTAAGATTTTTGTGCTGAAATCCATAATTTTGAATTATTTGGTGCCACAGAAAGTACTTCTTATCTCTTACCTATGTAAGTCACATCCACATAATGAGGATCAGAGATGTTACTTCCCATTTCATTAGTTGCCCTCACAGTAATATTGTATATGGTCCAGAAAGAGGTATGCTTTTTATCAAAGTAGCATGAATTGGGGCCCGCAGTTCTGTAATCTGGACATTCGTAAACTTGTTCTTCTCTGAAATGGACAAATCACAGTGATTAGATTACACAGACTAAACCACCTGACTTTAGTACTACTAGTTCAGCAACATTTTGGACTAGATCAGGTTTTTCATACCTGACATTGTGAAGAAAATCAGAAAACTGCTTTCAGACTAATGAGTCACTAGAAAATTCCAGAGACTGTAGTAAACATTTCCCCCCAAAATAAAGTCTAGAAAGCCTGAAGAATTTAGGCTGTTGTAGATACAGCAGTGCACTAGCAGAGTGCAGTTCTTACTTTTCTGAATGCCATTGTCCACTACATACATAGCCTTTACAAGCTCCAGAGAACCAGCAGAAGTGATTGCTTAAGTCTTCCAACCCATCTGTTAAAACCTGAGTATTTCCAATGTTCATTTCACACTTAGATGAGTTCTGCATATTACAGAACCTATTTTGGTCTTTCATCACCTGCTCCTCAAAAACCACTACTTTATATCTGTCCCTCCAAATCCATTCCCAAGCTTCCCAAAGTGGGCAGGGACAGGACAGAAAGTTGAGCATGTTTCCCAGCTCCTCTGAGGTGCACAATAACAAAAGTTAAAGTTGTGGATTTCTACATCACACTCTGCCCTGGCTGGCTGGACCAGTATGTGTCTTTTTCCACTAAGACCTGTTTGATGCTGGCAAGTCCAGTGTTTAGCTTCCAGTTAGATCAGTACAAGGTTGAGCAGTGCTGAGTGAATGAAAAATAGTTCGCAGCACCCAAACAAAATATTGAATACACCATTAAAATGAAAGTTCAGCACGATCTAAGTTCCAAAACCAGGACTACTGCAGAAGCCAGGAGGTATCATGGCCTATCAATAGCTATGCAAAATAAGTATTATCAGAAGACACAAATTTTAATATCTGGTTATTTTGGAAAGCTTTATTTCTGTAGCTGCATGGCCAATGAGCTACAGGACTGTGCATTTGTACTGCACACCATTACGCAGTTGATGCGCCATGGCAACTTACAAGGCAGTTTATCTTTCAAGGCAGAAGAATTCACAAACATTTGAAAAAATTGACATTATAAAGAGATTCTGTTTCAACCTTAAATATGTTGCTGATCATGCTATTCCAGAATATGTCACTTGGACAAAAATACGTGCCATGGAAAATGACATCTCCTAAATGCAAAACCAATCAGGATTGATTTCCAGGTCCTTCCAATAAAACACTGAATAATTATACACGACTTATTACCCTTCTTTGCTGTAAAGCAAAGTGTAGTTAGTAGGATATCCTCCATCTGAACCAGGTTTCCACCAACAAGTAAATGTTTCCTTTTCTGGAGAACGGCATTTTATTATGGTTGGCTTTTCAGGAGGTGACTCTCCTGTAAGAGATAAAGAAATGAACTAATTAGTAAGTTTAATGCTTTAGGTCAACCCTGAATTCATAAAACAATATCAAGCAGAGAACAGGAAAATATGTCTTTTTCTACAGGGAAAGAAAAAGTTTTGCTTTGTATTAGCGTAGGAAAGGAAGGACAGTTCAGTCCAGTTAGAGCAGCAGCCTGCTACTTTGATTCAAAATCCTTTCCCACTCCAGCTTTGCTGAGGAAATACGTTTTAGTTTCCTGGCTGTAGATGTTCTCTGTCCCCAGATTTGGCAAGGGGTGCTCAAAAACTGTCATAGCAGGTTCTATAAAATGATTTAAAATACACTGTGTTATTCAAACTATTTTCTACATTTTCTACATAAACCAATTTTCCTTCCAAAAATGTGTTTTTAAGATGCTTCTGAATGTTCAATAATATGCTGTCATTTGTTTTGGCTTTTACAGGAGAAAAAATGAAGAATGTGTTTGTCCATTTGTTTATGGTCTTGCCAGTAATTCTCTTTTGAAGTACCTATGCTGAGCTGATTCCAAAGATGCAAAGAAGCAGCTCTCATATTTCTTTGTAAAGTAACATTATGCTCAGTAATCAGGCTACTTTCATGATTGCTGCCAAGCAATTTATAATTATTTGGGTTCCTGATGATGTTTTATAGACTCAAGCAAAGCACTTAGAGCAGGGCAGAGGAAAATGTTTAAATTCTGAATAGGCTGATGCTAGTCAAAACTCTGATGTGATTGAAACTTTTGCAGTTATATATTTGTGGCAAAATATGGTCCTATTACATTAATAATACATATTTTCTACTATTTACAGTAGGGACATTGATTTTCCAAATTTCTAATTGCCTAAGGCAGATCTGAAAATGGGACATTTAAAAAATATTAACAGCACTTCAGCAATCTGCATGTCAAATAATGAATAATACAGTCAGTGACAGAAGGTGGTTTGAGACAACCTGGCTAAAGTGTCCGACAACAAGATAGGATGTCATGTATATTTAAATTGTCCTCTCAAACCCAATAAAACAGAGATAATTACTTCCATGTGATAGTTGCTACAAGTGTTATGCTTTTTTAGACATGGCAGTGCTTTTCATCCATTTACTAATGAACGAAAAGTGATTCTTATACAAGTACCATTATCTGATATCTATAGCTACAGATGAAATCAACAAGATTTTAAAATAGAGGGATGGGAACAATAAATTTTTTAGGCATATCTGTATCAGAAGTGACTTCCTAGTAAATCCCAGCCTGTTTGTCATGGCCAGTTTTAGCAAAGAATCCCAAGTCAATCAGCAAGACTAAATATGCAATTACACATGAAGTACAGCAAGATGCACAACACTGCTTCTTCAGCACTGCAAAGTATTTGTGTGAGGAACCAGGTTTTCAGGGCTGCCTTTTAGGTACCTTTCACAACCCTGAACCAGTTGGAATTTAAAAACAATTAACATTCACTCACCGTTGGGGATCTTAATGCATCTTTCAGAGCTCCACTCACTCCATTCTCCAAGGTCTAACATGCAACGGACCTGAACAACATACTTCACTGCAGCTTGTAACCTAATCACTTTGTACTGTGTTTGCATTCCAACAGATATTGTCTGGAAAAGAAAATAGACTGGAAAATTAATAAATAATTGGACCATTTTAACGAATAAACCATAAAGGAGTCGTCTTGTGTCACTGAGTTCTGGGCAAGGGTTTCAGTTGGCTATTTTATAAGATGTGAATTTCAAAGAAGCAAAGGTAGTGACTTAACAGAAAAACGCACCTCAGTGATGGTGCCATTCTCATACTCAAGAACATATTTAATTGTAGACTTCCTACAGGTTAGTACTCCATCAGATCCACAATGTAAGGAACACTACAGTCAGTCCAACTCACAGATAAACCCTCTGTGTAATGCTTCTTAGTGGCTATTTTTAGTGCTTATTATTAAATGCCTTCCTCGGGTGTTTTGACTCTCTCTTCAGAAGTCTTTCAAGACATGTAGCTTTCTCCATCATTACAGCATCAACAATTTTTTTTTGTTAGCATTGTGGCCACCTGACTATGACTTCAGGAATGACATTTTATCTGGGTTTCTCAGCTGTGGGAGTACTGTGCCCCATTCCAAGAAAAATGGTCACAGCTGGGAATGTCAATGAAAATAGTGTGTGTGAGAAGGACATCCTAACCTTTCTGAGAGGGAGGTTGCCCCTGATTTGTCATGTTGAAGAGGATGATGATGACGACAACTCTCAGCCCAATTAAATAGTAATTAGAGAATAACTGAGAGATTTCTGAAAAATAAAGGGTCATCTTGAAAAGCAGTATTAAAGAAGCATGAAAATTTGTAATAGTGGAGGGAAACCGAAAACTTCAGCAATAGCTGAAGAAGGGTAAGAATAATAAGGAAACTGTAAGAGGGATGTGAATTCACATTAAGTTAAAGCATCCGTGTCCCCTGCAGAAGCAGGTGTAGAGGAGTTTGTACTCCCAGGAGGGTGGGGGGTGCTTGTAACCCACCCTTCCTGGGAGAGGGGAACTTCTCTATATAGCAGCATCATGGGACTTGTTATGGAAGTGTGTTTATAAATTTGTAGGTGTCTATTAACATTTTTAACTGCTTAGTATTGTGATTTATCTGTTATATTGCTGTTACTGACCTTGACTGCATAGTTAACTGATTGCTTGTTAATTAGTTCTTAATCAATCAATAAACTGCTTTGATACTGATTTGGTTTAAAGTATATGAACTGAGCAGTTTCTTACTGTGACACTTGGGAACAGACACATTGGCAAATGTTCCAATTAAATATTGTCTCAGTGCATGAAGTAGGGTTTTTTTAGTATGTGACATCAGGATGATTGTACAAATACCTTGAATTTCACTGTCTCTACACAACACTACAGTGTTTTTCTTTCTTTAATCAGATTTGTTTACATTATTTTTTTTGTCATTATAGAAACCAAGATTTTTATAATACCAGTTAAATTCAGTCAAGAGAACTCACTGAAAAGAGCATTTATACAATATATTTTCTCATTACCTCCCACTCTTCCTTTTCCTCAGGCTTTAGTCGTAGTTCGTAGTGATATACATGTGAATTAGAGTTGACATCATCTAATGGAGGTGGAGACCATTTTGCCCAAAGGTACATTGTGTTAGCAGATGTTTTTGTTTCCAGAGAAAGGTTCACAGGAGCATCTGGCTGAACTGTGTAAATGAAAAGTTTGCTATTAATAATTTAATTTTCTCTCAAAAAAGGCATTGCTTTTATGGTTTTGTATTTCATTACATTAATTTTAGATAATTTAGCACTTTTGTAAGGTAATAGTGTAATAGCCTTTTTTTTTCCCTTTTTTTCCTAATAATGTTTAACTGGCTTCTGATTTACCACGGTATCAGCAAATCTTAGACTCTACTCTGAATTTGTCAGGCTGAGGAAATACAAATCATAATTTCATTAGGCCACTCGTGTGAAATTAAAATATCAGATATTTCATAGCTAAAAAGATTAAGTACATTCATCATTACAATGTGTAGATTATGTGCATGCAGAAAGCAGAATGGAGTTATGAATATGAAACAGTACAAAGAGCCAGTAGAGTGCTTAGGCAGTTATTTTCACTATCCCAAGATTGCAATGCCAGCAGGAAGAAAGATGTTTGCAATTGGAAAATTTAACCTAATTTGAAAGTTTTAATCTGCAGAACTAGGAATTTACAACACTGTCACTGAGTCTAATTGAAATACTGGAGATAACTAGAAACTGGAGCTAATTTTTCAGCCAATGACAATATAATGTGGTTTTCACATAAATTAAAGATGCATATTTTAGATCTTCTGTAGATAAACACTCCTCCATAGCAAGTTTCACCTAACAAGGAAATAACTTTTTCCCCACTACTTGTGCTGGGATTAAAATACCACATACACCTCCAACTAGTTTGTTTTCCATTTCATTCTTCCCTTTTTACCTATGGAGGTCACATCCACATACTGAGGATCTGAGCTGTTACTTCCAATCTCATTTGTTGCCACTACGGTGATATTATATGTTGTCCAGGGATTAGTGTGGTTTTTATCAAAGTAGCAGGAATTGGGACCTGATGTTTGGTAGTCTGGACATTCATAGATATTTTCTTCACTGAAATAAAATGATTAAAAAAGTTAAAGTTTAGGAAATGAAGCAAAGCAAATAATATTCTAGTAATTGACTAGGTTCAGCAAAGAAATTCGAAATGGTTACCTTTAAACCTGTATATAATCCCGCCTTTGGGAAACATTTTGGTGAGTATCAAATGCTGTTACCATAAATGCTTCATTGCTATCTTTACTGCAATTTTTCAGGATGAACACTTTTATCCCCTTTTTCATATGTATGAATATATCAACAAAAGAATGGAAAGAGAAATTTCCAGAGATATCATAAGGTAATTTTAAAATATTACCTTAAAAGCAAGTTAAAAGGCAAATTAAACATATTCAGCCTGACTAAAGAAAAGTTGCTTAGTATCTTCTTTACATATTTACCCCAGAAAGTAATCTGATGGTCCCTATGTCAGAGAAGGTTTTGTTTTCAGCAAAATGTTAATTTATCTGCTTTTTTAACATGATCATCATCAGAAGTACCTCAACACTTCATAATCTCTTACTTATTACCTTTTATGAGTCTTCAGCTTTTTTAGGAGAGGGATTGTTTTGTACTCAATTAGAGCTGAACTGGGTGATGTACTCAGAGCCTGTTCCAGGTGTGAAGAACTGCACAAACCCAAAGCACCAGATGAGCTGGTTCAAGGACGCACTTCAGTCCCACTGTTATGTCCTATGCACCACTAATAACAAGATCTTCTAGTTTCCAGGCAGTTTTGTCCCCATTCACAAAGAAAAGACGTGAGCAGGGGACTGTACCTGAGAGACAATGAGCAAAGAAAGGCAATGGTGGCCCAGATCTGGAGTGCTTGGCAGTGCCTGATGTTCAGCAGATTTAATAAATGGAGAAGCACTCATGTCCATCCCTAAGCAGGCCTGTTCAGAGCTGACATACACATGACTTAAACAGGCCATTAAAATTTCTGTTGTGATTGGGGTTGAAACATCTGGACTTTCATAAAATAAAACTTCTGAGATCATTGTTGAGTGTGGTAAAAAGGCTGCATCTTTCCTGATCAATTAATATCAAATGTTTTTTCTGTTTATTTAATTGAAGCAAGGAAATCTGAGGCTTTACCTTCTCTTTTCTTAACCTCACTGGATTTACTCAAAGAAATGTAACCTCTGAGCCTCCCTGCCTACTTGGCCCTGTTCTAAGACCTCTTGTGTTCAGGAAGAAAGGGCAGTTATACAAGGAAGGACAAGTTAAGCAAAGTTACTAAACATATACACATTTTATTTTTTAACACGATGGAGGAGATGCAGACTGTACCAAAACAGTAACTTTTGAGAGCAATACCTACATCTGATTTTACTCCATTTTGGGAACCATGAGGTTGGCGACAAGTCCAAAAGGGGAAGCAAAGACACTCTATAGATTTTCTCCAGATGGGGATTTTCTGTGCCCGGTAATGGAGAAGCTCCTCAGCAGGTCCCTTGAGGGCACCACCAGCCCTCACTGCCCCTGCCCAGCTTCCCAGGCATCACTTGGGGTCCAAGTCCCCATTTCAGCCCACTGCAGCGGGGCTGGTCTCCAGTTCCCCTGCCCTTGTCAGGCATGGGCCTTGCTGAGCCAGCCCCAGCTCTGCCTCAGCCTGTCACCATCCCCATGGAGGTGCCTGATGACCAAGGCTGGGTTGCCCCTGGCCTGCTCTGCTCCCTGGGTGGGGTGGTGGGATGGACCCTGGATGGAGGAGGTACCTTGTGGTGCCTTGATGCTCTCCTCCTCAGAGAAGCATGCCATTCAGGTAAAATCTGTGTGCCTCCTGGAAAGATGGGCAGCTACATCTTTCCCAGCACATCTTTAGACCAGATCAATTTTAGGTCAGATGAGTTTCAGTAGGTTTGGGACTGGCCATGGTCATGTTTCCTTCCAACAAAGGAAAGCCGTTCACCTCACACAGGCCTTGCTGAATATCTGAGGTTTAACATGGATTCATAAAACAACCTTTTAAAATTAATTTTAAAATTCCCTCATTAAATTAATGTTGTAATTCCCTCGTTCTGTCATAATCATCACATGATCACTTACAGAATATGTATGCACTGCTTGTTACCTGTCCTTGCTGTAGAACAGGGTGTAATTGGTAGGAAGTCCTCCATCTGAGCCAGGCTTCCACCAACAAGAAAAGGTTTCCTTTTCAAGAGAACGACATCTTATTATCTTAGGTTTTCCAGGGTATGATTGACCTAGGGAAGTGCAGAGATCCAACTAATTACATTAGAGTTGGACAATATTTTTTGTTGTTATTGTTGAATGATAAATTCAGCAAGGAATGCTTTTTTTGAGGACAATAACATTATTTGAATCTATGGATTAAATTTGGAAAATTCCTGGAAAGGGGGTCAAAATGTTCAGAAAAGTAAATATGTTTTATATTAAACTTCTAAAATAGATCCTAAAATTATTTTACTTATCTTTTTCAAAGGAAGATTTCATTTTTGCCAAAACTTAAAAAGTGTAAAATTATCCCCAGATTAAATTAAAAGGTTTGGAAGTATAACCTTTTGTTTCTTCTTAAAAGGTCCAAGATTTTTATCTTAACATCATTTTAAAATTAAATTTCACCTTCAACTCTGCAACAGAACCAAAATTCCACTATTTCCACATATTTGGGGTAAATTATGGGTAACACAAGTAACAAAAAGAAGGAATCAATGGGCTGAATGGAGCATTTTTTGTATTGGCAACCTGAATGTATTAGTTAATTATTTGAATATTCCCTTATAATTCCAATACAATTAACAGTATTTTGTGGTAAGACCACTTGTCATTAACTTCTATCAAGAACATAGACAAGAAATATACATACATTTTGAGACGAAAAGCATGTGGCTTTTCAACCTAAGCTTACCTTTATTTCATTAAAGTTCCATATCATTATCTCTAATAGTGTTACTAGTCATATGATGCTAATTCCCAGGAAGGTGACAAGCACGGAGTGAGTTTAGGGATGGAGTGAGTGTCTTTCATCATTGCCACCACATAATCATTAAATTGATACTACAAAAAGAACAGAGGACCCAAACCATTTTCAAAATCTCCACACAAAACTTCAGAAGAAAGTAATTTAAATATGTACAGGGTCCAGTGGCAGTCAGGATAGATCCATGAAAGCTTCAGACTTTTCTAAAGAAAGCATTTTAAGGAAAAACAAGTGTTTTGGGAAGTGGTGTACTTACCAGTCAGACCCACTGCAGACAGAGCAAGTAGCAAAATAATTGGAACTGATGATGTGAATTTCTGCTTCATGATGTCTGCTTCTCCTCAGGAGGAAATATCAGATCAAGGGCTCACTGAAAATTAGGCCATGATGCAATAGTCAATAACGATACTTAACATGTAATAAGTTGGCTTGATCAAACTCCTTTTTGAATTGCAGCTAATTCATTCTTTTTATTTCTCAAAAAGGTGGAGCAACCCCTGCAGTTCCACTTCAGAAGTAGAAAACCTGAATCTCAGAGTAGTAAGTGCATATTTCTAAAAGTCTTTAAATGGTTAGCAGTGCTAGGATTACAATTCCATAACATTAACAAATTTTGCATATTTATTTGGCATTTTGGGATAATGGGTGCTTTTCTTAAAGCTCTAACTTTTAGACTCATTAATTTACCTGAGAAATCAGCCTTTTAGAAACAAAAAATACACTTGTATCCCTGTTGAAATAAAGAAGACCTCAGTATATTTGAACTCTGAAAGTCCTGAAAGCTGAAGACAAATAGAAAATATCCAAAACTTATTTAGAAATTTATGATTTTCGAGCTAATCTCATGACTTCTGAATATTTGGGACTGGCAATGTTGAATTCAGGACCACCTGAGCTGAAGAATTCAACTCATTGTTTTTACTGCATTTGATTTTGCAGTAAAGTGGAAATGCCAAGATCAGAGAAAAACAAAACAAAACAAAACAAAACAGGGAAAAAGCAGCCTAACTTCGCAGTTAATTTATCAGGTGAAAAGGCAGGATGAGATTCAACTATTCCTCTTTCTTCAGCCTGTAAAGGTTAGAGGCTGAAATACAGAGGTGTAAGCGGGAAGTCACCAGCTGTGAAGACCCAGTCCCTGCCGTGGGCTGACACCACTAGATGTCCTCAGAACTCAGGTTACAGCTCAGGGTGATCGGCAGTCCCCGTCGTTGCTAAATCTCTTTGCTAAGCCTAAAGAAAAGACGAAATAGCTTAAAGCAAACCTCCTGCTTCTCCCACCAATATGCTTCCTATTGGAGATGGAGACTCCAGTTGGTTATTTGATTCTCAGTAGTCAATGTCACTCTTTGAAACTAAAGACGAACAATTTACTCTCTAAATAGGAAACTCCTTACCTCACCTTCCCACTCCTATCAAGCACATCTGACAGTTAATCTGTATGCGTGAAACCCATTCAGTGTTGCACACTGTGGAAACAAGCTGTCTTTTTGCTGAGGAAAAATTCTTTGTGTGAGGACTCAATTTTCATTATGCAATTAAATTTTCTGTATCAAGAAACTATAATGCATCAGCATATAAATGTTTTTCAAGCACAAAGGCAAGCAAAGTGTCACTTAATTTAACTGAGTCTAAACCTTGTTTGCTTTGCATAATGTGGGGAAGAACAACAGTTTGCTACATTTCCATATGCCACTTCTGGGTTAGTTTTAAACTCATTTACAGCAATCTGTGCATATACAGTCAGGGAGAGAAAACCATTTAAACCATTTAAATATAAATTCCAGTTTTGTGTAAGCACGTGCAAATTTTATGACTGTAAACAAACAGCAGTTACAAACGTTAGTGTTTAACTTCAGAAATGAGCTGTGTTATATAACATGGAGCACAAACCACTGAGCGCATGCAAGAACAAGGCACATTTTTCTCAAATGAAGGTGAAATAATGAACTGTAAACAGTAACTATTTCATGTACGTATGATACCACTTACAATACTTTATTATTTCTAAAAGTAGTTGGTACATTTGCAAAATAGAACACTTTCAAATTGAGACTCATACTGTGCTTCCTTATGGTGAACTGGTACCATGACTTATTCTTTTTTTTTACTTCTACAGAGGTACCTTTTCTGTGTGCAGCATTGACAGATAATAAAAACTGATTACAGTGAGTAAAAGAATGAAATTTGTCAATATGACAAAAGAGAGAAGCATCATCAAGAAAGAGCTGTATTAGAGCACCTCACAAGGAAAATGGGATAATTTTGGAAACTGAAGACCTAAAGAACCAAATTAAATAGAAATTGGATGAAACTAATGAATTTAAACCCAAGTATTTTTCCTTGTGAACATTTATATTTTAAAAATGAGATAATTGTGAACCCCTTCTGCACTGTGGCTGAATAAGAACAGGAGAGACACAGGGGAGGAATATGGACCTACTAGTGCCACAGGCTGAACTCTATTTACAATTCTGGTCACCTTACTTGGGGGGAAAAAAGTCCAGGTTAACCTCTCTAGAAAAGATATAGAACACAGCTACACAGCTACAAAGATGAACAGGGGACACAGAAACTGTCTCATGATGGAGATTTAAGGAATCGGCTTTTAATTCCACACAAGATGGCTGTATTCTATAAGCATAGCAGACGATTAGCATCAAAAGAGGGAAATTAAGAATGTGTAAATATCTAGCAAATGTTGGAACAAGAACAGATGGCCATAATTAGCTCAAAAATTAGAGAAAAAATTTACCATCACAGCAGTGAATTTCTGGAATAGTCTACCAAACACAAAAATCCCATTTTGTTTCCCCAGGTACTCTGATCTATCGTGAAATAGATATGACATACTACTTTGTGACAGCTGAGGACTGGATTTTGTGATCTACTATATGTTTACCAGGACTGTATCTCAATTCAAGTTATATACTTGAATTATAAACAGTTTCTGTATGCCCTATTTTACATTTAGGATTCAACACTTTCAAAGTATCTTCTATTGAATAATTATCAGAACCTCTGTTTATTTGAAGATCATGCTTAAAAACCTCTTAGAAAAGCTTCATTCTGAAGGAATATAAACAGTAGAGAAGTAGCAAGGAGGCTCCAGGCATATTGACTACATCTCATTTGTTCCAGTGTCTGTGTTTCTGTAGTTGCCGGGTATTTGGTTTTTGTGGTTCAAATATTGTATATAAGGCTTCTGGAGAGATGTCTTGTTTTTTAAAAACACTTGTTTTAACAACAAAAATAATTCTTGCTTTGTCATAACTATATCAAAAGTGCATATCCCCTATCTGTGGCTGTTTCATAAAAGTGTAACTAGCATTAATGAACTTGCTGTGGGAGGATACCTCACTTTTGGTACTGAATGCATTCATTTATAAAGGACACAGTGGACATTGATTTGCCAGAATGTCATGCAAAACCAAGGTTTGAGCAACTGATATAAAAAGATCACATGCCCACTTTTTGAAGTTGGTTTTTTTTTTTTTTAACTCCGATGAAATTATCATATTTTGACATATGAGTTGAATTTCTCTATTTTAATGCAGCTGTTAGATAGTATCAACAGCTGCACAATTGCACCCCAGAAATCAGTACACCGAAATAGAAATGGAAATTATTACTGGGTTTTAGAATGCAGGAAGTGTTAGATATTCCTGTTAGATACAACCCTACTCTGTAAATAACAATATTATGAAATGGTGGGTTTGAAGACTGTGTTTACAATGCTATTAGATGAAGCCTGACGTTAAATACCAATGCTGAAATCAGGTGTGGTGGAGCAGGATTGAGAGAAAAATGTCCTTGTCCTAATTGGGTTCTAGTTCTTACATTCTTTTCTCTCTCTTTTTTGGCTATGCTGAAGGACAAATGTCTTCAGATTGACAGAGAAGTCTTTACTCAATTCTGCACAGATGGAAAAAAATTCTATCTGCAATGTTTTCAAGCTTGCAGGAAGGGGAAAAATTTTATAGTACCCACTGGCAATGACATGGCAATCACAAGCTTTTCTTGTGCTGCTAAAGAAATCTAAAGCCAAAAGTACATTACCAATCTGTATTTAACAAGATTCACATTCCCACTAGTTAACAGTAGATAGATGATAAACAATGTCCATCTTTCAGGCCTATGGAAAGGCAGTTTAAGGAGTCTAAAAATGCTGCAGTTTATCACCATTTGAAAGGCTGAACTACAGCTGTATGAAATCAAGTACAAATAAAGAGCAGAATGTAGAATGTAACAGCCTGTTAGACCACCCAGAATCCTACTGGCCATACATTCAACTATACTGAGGACATTGCATGAGTCTGCCTTCCCACGCCAAGTTCTCAAATGCCAGCACTGATAAATGTCCCTAACCAAGACCTGGGCATCACTGTCACTGATGTGTTTCTGAATTACAGTGATGGTTGGGAGAACATTGCAAATTTAAAGCTGTGGGTGGGCAGTGTGTTCAGAGCTCTGCTTTCCTTCTCTGAATGAGCCCTAATTGGAACTCTCCAGATTCTGAATCCCTCATGCACCCAATACAACCTTTATGGAGATGAATAGGCTCCAGAGGAGATAAGGAATTCAGGCATGTGTCTGGTCTGTATTTCTTGTGACTGATTCCAGGTGGTTACTTTTAGCACATAGGTTTTGCGGCGTCCTTTGTAAGGTTGCTTAGTTCCTGCTGTTGGTTATGTAAGGGGACCTAGACAACCAGGTAATTTCCTCGGATCAAGCATTCATCTTTCTGTGTTGCATAAACTGGAAGCACCTACAAGTTATTTCAGATTTCACCTAAAAAGACCCTGAGAGGGTTTCTAACATGTTTTTCCTAAATTTCTCTCTTAAATAAAACTTCTCCTAATGACCCCTTGTAGTCTTGCCTTTGACTAGCAGTCAACACGTGATGATGAATGAAACAACTTCTCTCACCCATAGAAAAGTGCCCCTCAGTCTGAAAGAATTGAGTAATTTTTGAAAAAGAAAAATCATGAAACCCCAGATCCTTGACAACAGCTTAGACACTTCTCCATCAAAGTATTTATGCACTTCTATTGATTTTACGGAACTGAGCATGAAACTCTTTTCAAAACTCTCAACATCTAAACTGATAAGAAAAGCCAAGACAAAAAGAAGAAAGCACCATTATCCTTACATTATAGATGGGGAACTAAGACAGAGAACGATGAAATACTTTGCTTAGATTCATAGTAGGAATATAACCAAAGCTAAAACTGATCCTAGCTAGTCTTTTTTCCCCTTTTCTGAATACTACCTCTACTCCCTTTGTTTTCCCAAGAAAACATGATTTAGCTAACAATAACAATCTTCCTCTACCAGTCTCATAGCTCCTGAACATTCTATTTTCTTCCCTGATAGTCGGTACATTTAGGATTATTATTTTTACAGCAGTCTTTTACATAAGCTGTAAAGAGTAAAATTTTACAGTTTCAAAGTTAGAATTTATATTAGAACTTGAAAATTGCTCTTGAAATATGGTGGAAGTTCATCTCTACCAACTAACAAGCCCAGCTCCACAGTCCTTATGTTTGATTGTTTGCCCTTGTCTTGGTGGGAGACTTCAACCTACCAGGTATCAGCTGGGAACACATTACAGCCAAGATGGAACAGTCTAGGAGGTTCCTGTAGTGTCAGGGATGACTTCCTGACACAGCTGGTGAGGGAGCCAGCTAGGGAAGGAGTCCTGCTGGATCTGTAAATAGAGAAGGGCTTGTGGGGGATGTGACAGTTGGAGGCTGTCTTGGGCACAGCAACCATGAAATGATAAAGTTCCCAATTCTCAGGGAAGCAAGGAACGGAGGCAGCAGGACTGCCACCATGCACTTTTGGAAGGTACACTTTGATCTTTTCAAGAGACTGCTTGACAGAGTCCCTTGGGAGGTAGTCCTGAAGGAAAAAGGAGTCCAGGAAGGCTGGACATTTTTCAAAGAGGAAGTATTAAAAGTGCAGGAGCAGGCCGTCCCTGTGCACTGTAAAGGAAGCTGTCAGGGGAAAAGGCCTGCTTGGCTGAACAGAGAGATGGTCACAACTCAGGGAAAAAAGTAGAGGTTATGGTCTTTGGAAAAGGGGCAGGCCACTTGGGAAGATTACCAAGGTGTTGTAAGGCTATATAGGGAAAAGATTGGAAAAGCCAAAGCCCAACTAGAACTTAACCTGGCCTTGGATGTTAAGAACAATAAAAAGAATTTCTATAAATTTATTAGTAACAAGAGGAGGACTCAGGAGAATCTCCCTCCATTATTGGATGTGGGAGGTAACAGTGACAAAAGATGCAGAGAAAGCTGAGGTACTTAATGCCTTCTTTGTAGAAGTTGGTTAGTAGAGTTTCTTAGTAGAGTTGGTTGTACCTGAGTACCCAGAGCCTTGAGCCAGCAGACAGGGGCGGGGGGGCAGAATGAAGCCCATGTAATCCAAAGGGAGATGGTGAAGGACCTGCTTTGACACCTGGATATAAACAAGTCTATGGGCCCAGATGGGATCCACCCAAGGGTACTGAGGGAGCTGGTGGAAGTGCTTGCGGAGCCACTATCCATCATTTACCAGCAGTCCTGGCAAACTGGGGAGGTCCCAGATGACTGGCATCTAGCAAATGTGTGCCTATTCACAAGAAGGGCCAGAAGGGGGATCTGGAGAACAGTCAGTCTGACCTTGGTGCCTGGGAAGGTCATGGAACAGATTATCCTGAGTGCCATTATGTGGCACATGAAGGACACTCAGGCGATCAGGCCCAGCTAGCATGGGTTCATGCAAGGCAGGTCCTGCTTGACAAACCTGATCTCCGTCCATGACAATGGAAGATGCGCATGGCTTAGATGGGAGTACTCTCCACTGGATTACAAACTGGCTGGAGGATGGAGCTGAGAGAGTGGTGGTGAATGAAGTTAAATCCAGTTGGTGGCCAGTCACAAGTGGTGTCCCCTAAGGCTCCTTATTGGGATCAGTTCTTTTTAACATCTTTATCAATCATCCAGACAAGGGTATCGAGTGCACCCTCAGGAATTTTGCAGATGACACCAAGTTAGGTGGGACTGTCGACCTCCATCAGGGTAGAAAGGCTTTGCAGAGGGATCTGGACATGCTGGATTGATCAGCTGAGGCCAATGGTATGAGGTTTAACAAGCCCAAGTGCTGGATCCTGCACTTGGGTCACAACAACCCCATGCGGTGCTACAAGCTTGGGGCAGAGTGGCTGGAGCACTGCCTGGCAGAAAAGGACCTGGGGGTGTCGGTTGACAGTAGGCTGAACATGAGCCAGCAGTGTGCCCAGGTGGCCAAGAAGGCCAACAGCATCCTGGGCCAGTATCAGGAACATCATGGTTAGGATTCAGGAGGTAATCATTCCTCTGTACTCAGCACTGGTGAGGCCCCACCTCAAGTATTCTGCCCAGTTTTGGACCCCTTACCACAAAAAAGACATTGAGCTGCTGGAGCGGATCTACTGAAGGGTAATGAAGCTGGTGAGGGGTCTGGAGAATGAGTCTTATGAGGAGAGGCTGAGGGAGCTGGGGTTGTTCAGCCTAGAGAAAAGGAGGCTGAGACCTTACTGCTCTCTACAACTACCTGAAAGGAGACTGTAGAGAGGAAGGGACTGGTCTCTTCTCCCAAGTCACAGGCAATAAGACCAGAGGAAATGGCCTTAAGTTGCACCAGGGGAGGTTCAGACTGGATATTAGGAAAATTTTTTACACTGAAAAGGTTATTAAGCATTGGAATGGGCTGCCCAGGGAAGTGGTCAAGGCACCATCCCTGAAGGTATTTAAAATGGGTAGATATAGCCCTTAGAGACATGGTTTAGTGATGGATTAGTGGAATAAAAGGTCCCTTCCAATTCCCACCTAGACAATTCTGTGATTCTCCTAAGATTCTATGTTGCTATAATAATATTAAATATAATTTATATATAGCATAGTCATGATATTATAAAGTCTAGTTTCCTACCTAAAGGATTCATGTGTACGATGAAGATTTTTGTTCCTCTCTTTCATGAACATCAGTTCAGTTGATAATCTGCAAGAGAAAAGAAATTCCAGGATTAGTATGTTACTGGAAGTATCACTACTTTATTCTGAAAAAATAAAGAACCACAAAAAAAAATATAATTCTTTGTATTAGTTGATTCAGGTACTGACACTCTAAGTCAGTACATTTAAACATTGAGAGCAATAGCAACTACAGTAAAATACCATGTTACTGTACCCTCTTTCCTTTACCTGTTTCAATAAAAGCACAAAATTTTGTAGCAACTTAGGATGCAGCTTTGATGTTCCAGTAGACTACGCTAGCCTATGTGAATAAAGGCCAATCACCATCTACACAAAGGCTGGGACAGGATCAGATAAAATTTGATAGAGTTTGGGGGAGGAACCCTAGCATCCTAATCAGTCAAATAGGGCACAGGGAATTGGCTATGCCTAAGACTACCAAAACACAGTCAGACCATTGGTCCTTGTGTGGAACCCAGCAGGAGAAGCCAAACGAACAAATCCCCTTCCCCATAAGGCTCACAGACTGAAGAAGGCATAGGACTCCTTAAGGGATAATGTGGGGAAAGAATTTGTAGTGGAAAGGGTGGGATCAAAGTGGACCGGGGAGAAACAAGCATGGCAAAATACGGTGAAAAGGGGAATAAAGGGGCCAGTTAAGTGTAACCTGGTGGGTTGTCTGACCGAGATGTGTGACTGGTCACTGTAGTCTATCCTATATTCTCAGAGTCCTATTTCTGACTATCTTCCATCTGGGTGTGTTCTGATCTGAGTGGGTACATTTGGTCACTAGTAAAGTTTCAGCTGGATTAGCCAGTGAGGAGTGGGATCACAAACCTTCAGGCTTGTACTCCACACAATTGGGGAGACCAGAGGATCTGGGGACAGCTACTGGGTCAACAGAGCACGTAAGACCAGTTATTAGTGCTACCCATTTTTTTTGGTGCAAATGCACACAAATATGTGTAATCATATATGTTGTGTCTTTGCTGATATGTGGATTCTGAGTGTGTTTGTTGTGTCCATGTGCACTCCATCAGGAGTTGCTCTGCTTCACTACTGGCAGAACCTCAGCATACGGACCTACAGCAGCCTACCTGATTTAGCTGAAGCTGACCATAACAGACTGAAAGAATATGTTTTACCAAAAAAAGTTTCTATGCTTAAGTAACTGTATTTTTCCATCCCATATAAATATAGTGTGAAGAAATAATTTAGATGAGCTTCAGTGCACAACTTACCTGCCAAAGGAAGAAAAACTATTTATACATTAAATTACTAACTTTGAAATTGCTAACTTCATCATGCTATTTCTTACAAAATCTTCTATCTTTAAACAGTTTGAAACGAAGTAGAATATTTTTAGAACTAGCATTAAGAACGGTCTGTACCTGGAGACCAGGTAGGAAGCTGTATTACCCAGTTACCAAGGTAATCTTTTGTTTGGCTCCATTTCAGTAAGGCTAATGAGAACAATAAAAATCCCATGAAATTATTTGACATTATGCTGTTACAGAGGATCAGATTTAATTGAGGGCGATAAATGGTTTCTTTTTTGTGTGCATATATTAAATGGCACAGATAACATACAACTAAATATTGCAGAAATAATGTTTGCAGTGAACTTACTCAACCATCACATAAGGTGAAATGTAGTTTAAAGATGGAGCTCACTAACTGCTTCTTGTTTTAGAGATGACAGAAATCTGGTTGTCAGGGTCCACGCTGGGAACACAGTTTGTCTCAAGTAGAAGAATTCTCCCCAAATACAAACTGCTATATAGATCTAGATCACTTCACAGAGACATTTTAAAAATCATGCAATTGTGCCACATTTAAAAAGAAGCGTAGTTCTATAAGAAAATTTTTGTTTATGATCGCTAAATAAAAATAAACCTTCCCCCACTTTTTCTGATTTCTACTGCTTGGTACTACATTAAAACATACAGTTCTATCCTACCAGCACATTTTATTCTGCTTTCATGACTGCTTTCATCAGGAAGTGATATCATGAACTCGTGATGCCTCCCTACTTAGTAAGACTGACATAAAACATATTTTTTACCAAAGCTACAATAATGCCATAAGCACTGGTTTGTCCATATCAGTGATTGGAAAGGATCATGATAGAATTGACCTCACCTCCTGCATTAACCAGGAGAACTATGCTCACCCAAGTATTTCTACAACAATTAATCATTATTCAAGTTGTATTGATTATGATAGACCTGAGAACAAAGTATCCCACAGTCTTAGGTCCAAAATATTTTCAAAATACCCCATAAACTGGAAACTGCATATGAAGAATCAGTTTCAGAAAATTAACTTCAAACTGTCAGTTCAGAATGTCACAAATTCTTTTTCAACCAAAGCCAATGCAGGCAAATTTTCAAAATTCCAAAATTAAAAAATATCATCAGATATCAATATAAAGCATTTTATTTTGAGATTTACCAGTAGAAAATTTTCTGAAATCTAAGAAAATAATTACAGTCTTATTATAACTTTTTTTTCCAGTGAAAAATTGTTAATGTGAAAATTTTCTGATAATCTTTAATTATACAAAGAATTTCAATGAGCAATGCAATGGTCTTGCTACTTTGACATTTCTGGGGGAAGATGCTGTTATAAAGGTGGAGGAATTTGTTGTGAAGAGACTAAAATGACTAAAACTTTACAGAAAGCAAAGGAACAGGGCTTTGAAAGTGGTAAACGGAACACAGTACAGAGAAAAGTGTGAAAGGTTTATGAATTGAATCTGATGGGAAGAGACAATGAGGAATGACACAGAAGGGTGAAAAAACAAATAATCTGGTGACACTGGGCAGTAAAGGGTCAGATAAAGTTGTAATTTAGAATGTATTCCAACATCCCCTTTGGGTTTCAAAGCTCCATCCACTGGATGTCATCCCCAAATAGCATTTTCTTGGTGAACACAAACAATAGAGCTGGGGGAACAGAAGCATCTTTTGGATCCTAATGCCTGCGAGCATCAGTAAGGTGATGCTGAAGAAAGCTGTGACCTTAGGTCTAGCACATTTCCTTTATTTCCTCTCACTGAGACAGATCATTTTGGCTGAGTGTGTCTGGAGTCTCTCTTCAAAGCTTTATGTCTGTGATAAGACTGTAACAGAAAGAACCTGGCTGCAGGAAAATATATGTTCTTGTTCAATCCCAAATATGGTCAGTAATTAACAATGACAGTGGAAGCAGAGAGAAATATTGGACAAATAATTGTTTTCTGTCTCAGTGTTCTCTTTTTCAGGAGGTTCTCAGTATGAGGTTGTAAAAGTAGTTGTTTCTTTATCTTTTTCTGAATACCAGTTGTTCATTTACACTCGAATTGCTTAAGTAGCTGTAGAGTTACTCTGTAAAAGAACACAATTACCAAAAATTACTACTCCAAACAAACTGATATAAGCACTCAATGACCTATTATTTGTGAACATTAACATTTCTCAAGCATATTCCCCGAGCTTCAAACTTGTTGATAAAAGAGCTTTGTGGTTGCATTCTAAAGGCTACCACTGCTGCCCCATACAGATCAAGTGGCACAGGGGTTAGCTAAAGGAATGAAACAATGCTATCCTGGTAATCTGCAATTGAGGGAAAAATCTTCTCTTACAATCACTTGAGAGAAATTGCTGACAAGAGCGGCAATAAAATAATATTTAACCTTCGACCTTCACTTGCCTAAGCGTAAAATAATTTACCTTTTGGCACTTCTAACCTAGAGCATTACACTACTTTTGATACAGAAATAAGTGGATATGCAGAGACGTACTGTTATCACACACACCTCTAATCTTGGTGTCATTTCGCAGATTTCCTCTGGTACCTAATTCCCGACCAGACTAGTGTTTGACAGATTTTATAAACAGACTATTTTCTACAGGTGTTTTCATAGGTGACATTAATCTCTAACGTCAGTAAGAACCACACAGCTTCCTTATGAGGAATCTCTCCTTACAGAAAGTCAAGTGTTCAAACTACTTTGAATTTCCTACATGCCAAGCCAACAACAGTATCAATACTGCTGTATCACAGCCCTGTTAAACTCCACATAGATCCACATTTATCTTCCAGCAAAAATATTTTTATTTAATCACAGTTTTGCAGTGGAAGAATACTGAAGCTCCTGAAAGCTGCAACACGCACTCTGAAGAAACTGAATTCACCCTTTGATCAGAAGTATGGATTTCCCTTCTAATTTCTTCATGATGACTATATAAACTGAATGAACTAACCTGATCTATGCCCCATCTTCGTGCCAGGCTGCTATTCTTTGGAGTTTCTCAGTCATGGTGAATCATGTTTTGGATTTTTCATTTGGTTTGCAGTATAAGGAAGTGAACCTGAGATGGCAGACTGTGAGAGGTTTATGTACTTGTTTACAGCATACTTACACTGTAATCTCTGGAGGTTAAAGGTAAATTTATTAATGTATTCATTCATTAACCCATTCATTCATTAACTCGCTTGCTCTGTTCCTTAGAAACTCCAAGGACAATATTGTGTCTCCTACTGATAAATGCATTTCTAAAAGGTAATATTTGCACCCCTGACACTGTAAATAAAACCTGTGTCAAGAAACTACTTGAAGAAATCCATTTTGCAAAGAGGGAGAAATCTTCATTGTGCAGCAAAGGCAAACAAATGGCTCCATGAATACAGATTAATTTAATATGGGATATTATGTTTCAGACTATGGATACTGTTTAGTTTCAGCATACTAAGGACACAAGAATGCCTCTCCTTTACCTCTCCTGTAACACCAAATATGTCCAATTAGAGTTAACAAGAATGTGTCAGTTTGCCCTACCCCTCTGTGGAGTTTGCATGCTTTTTTGTTAGTGAAGAAATAGTTACTAAACAGAATTTGGAGGATAAATTATTTCAAAGAATAAAAAATATATTCCGTACTAGAGCAAAATCTATTTTAACACTTTTCTTCAGTACGTTCCTGTTATTTGGTGAAAAAAGACTCAGAAAGAAATTAAGGGCTTTTAGTTATAGCTGTATCAATGCACGTGGTTACAGCTGGGTTTTTTTCCGTAAATGTTCTTGATTCACTGTGTACTGTATAGCTCCAGTGGCTGTGAAATTTTTCCTTCTTTGCACTCAGTCTCAGATTAGACCTATGAAGTGAACAATAATTATCAAGCTTTATAAGCCTTATTATAGAGGGTAATGACTTTACCTTGGAACACTGGAGCCAACGCTGTAGCTCTCTGCCTTTGAAATGGCATGTTTCTTCAAGATTGCAAAACTGCCATCCAGTTTAGGGGCCAAAGGGGAAGGTGTGAAAGTGGGGCATTGGAGGGGTCAATTCAGAACTGCTTGCAAGCAAACCCATCTGATTTTCATCTCAAAGAAAACTCTGACTAAAATCCAAAGTTTCAATAAGTGCAGGTAGACAAAGATAACTTTTTAGGCCCAAGCATCTGAAATGTCAGATCTGCATGTTTCAATTGGACAGAGCCTGTCTCACAAAAATGTCAAAAAAAGAAAAGAAAAGAAAAGAAAATGTGAAGGTAATGAATTTGAAATATCAGTGACATTTCTTTTAGAAGTATTTGATATTTATAAGGAATCAAAGAGAAGGCATAAGTATCAGGAACCTTCATGCTTGCCCTTTTTATGGTGGACTTCATGGTAAATTTCATCAAACTAGTATGTTTTACAAACAGCTGAAATAATTTTAAGTATGGTGATGTAGAAATCAACTATTAGCCTCTATAATTAACATCAACCCATTTTGTTTTATATCCCATTAAAATAAACTTCAATTAGTAACTTTTTGTCAGCATCCAATTACCCAATCATATTCCAAATGGTAAAAACATTCATTTTGTGTTTAATCCACAATATTTCTTCAACAATCCCTGAAATAAAAACCTTATGCTGACATTTATGAAATGGCAGGAGCAAAGAATGCTGTAACTGTGGGTTTTACTTTAGGTAATAACAACACAGGCTTTTAAATCCTTGCTTGCATAAAGGCTGACCTTTTCCCTTGATATACAAGTCATTTTTATTGAAACTTGGATCCACACCTTCAGTCATTATTGTTACCTGCATCCTTTCAAGTTGCTTTTTCAGTGATGCCTTTTATGGTCATATGCCTGCATCTTCTTGGCTGCATGCTCTAGTATATTTCACATAATTTAAATAGAAAAATAATTGAAGAATAACACAACCATGTTTTACATTTCCCTTTTAATTGAATCATTGAGTTGCTCCACTGACAGCATGGTGAATATATGAATTCACACTGTTTTAATAGCCACTGGCACCAGACTTTCAAATCCAAATCAGACTGTTTGTTTAACTGGGCATGGTAGGAAACCTGAGAAAGAATAGTGAGATCTCTGCTTCCCTCAAGGTATTCTTCCACTTGAAATCTGTGCATCCTTCAGAGAACATGAGAAAAGGGTCACTACACTCTGACAAGGCAGCTGATATAACAGTCTTAGAAGGCTGTCCCCAGCTCACAGAACAAAGCAGCTGTGAAGAAGCTCAAGAAAACAAAAACTATTAGAACTCTAAGAATCATGAAAGTGGGTGAAAAGAGAGACCTTCCTTCCTTTTCCCTGGAGTTTTGCACCAGGTGCAGCTTAGAGAGTATAGGGGACTCAGCTTGCAAAAATTGCTGTCTGGGCAAAGAGCAAGTTTTGAGGGTTGGCTCGAGGTGATCTTTCAAGACAGTACAAATAGCAATAGGACCTTAGGAGGACAAAATAGTTGTAGACAATAGGGTAGGTAATTTAGGTGTTTTGTAATATAAACAGATCTTTTAGAAATAAGTAGAGCAGCTGAGACATAGAAGTTCATTGGGTTATAAAAACTTTTTTTTCTGCTTTTTTTACTAAGGTTTCTTCAAACTGTTTTTTACCTCACTTTCAGAGCCCTAGCCACATTTATACCTTTGCCATCTTTTCATTTACAGAGCTACCTTCTATGAATTATGCTGACGGGCACAACAACTACTACCTCTTCGATAATATAGATCAGTTCTTCTCCACAGTAAAAGCTGCTGAGCAACATACACTAAGGACACACTCAGTTCCACAGCCACCTCTGCAATGGTCCCAAACTGCTTCAGAAGCCTACTGCCAGTGAAGCAGCATGCCAATGCAAACCCCATGCCTCCCTTCTGGACTATAGTGTGAGCTACTCAGGAGAGGCACCCAGAGTCTCTCAGATTGAGATCCATGGGGGTCTGAACAGAGGACAGAAGCTGTAAATGCAGTTCAGGATGCTGTGTTATCCTACAGAGACAAAAGACAGGCAACGCCCTTGTTGTTGGAAGGTTAAACACAATAACATGTAGCCATTTCTCACAGACCACTTTTGTCTTTGATATGAAAAGCAAGTCAAGAAGACAGGGTTTTTAACAGCAATTTCTGGTATATTCCTCCTCCAGAGGTGCAAAAGGACACTGGTTCCACAAGTTGTTGATGCACATTTTATTTCAAAATCTACTTCACTGTTTCAGTTTCCAACTCTAATTTATTGCTCAATTCTTTACCTGGTATAAAAAAAATTCATCCTTTGAAAGGTGAAAGTGGTAATTAAAAATACTGATCTACGCACAGAAGCATATGAAAGAAAGGGTCAGGGGCTCTTTTTTAGGTCTCAAAAACTCTGATTTGAGCAAGAGTGCTTACTTTTTTATACCTGCCTATACCTAGAATAGTTTCACAATTATGTGTATACAAGAGTATACACAAACAGAAAATCTCCAAATCAGCAAGTGCACAATAACAACCATGTTGCTATAAAAACATGGTTTGTATGACCATTTATTCTTAGTTTACTTAGTTATTAGCTTAAGCTTACTCCTTTTCATTTTAATATTCAGTCTTGAATCATCATGTCCTCAAATAACTTACAACATTTAAACTGTAAACAAATGCTGTGGTTCCTTTTACAGGATAATGTTCTGAGCAGATACATTTGTGAGACTAGATATACATGATATTTACTTTGGGCTTAGTATTAAAGACCCCACCTGGACTGCTGCACCCAGCTCTGGAGCCCTCTGCACAGGAAAGACATGGACCTGTTGGAGCACGTTCAGAGGAGGGCCACAAAAATGATCAGAGGGCTGGAGCACCTCTCCTATGAAGACAGGCTGAGACAGTTGGGGCTGTTCAGCCTGGAGAAGGGAGGGCTTATTGCAGCCTTTCAATACTTAAAGGGGGTCTACAGAAAAGATGGGGAGGGACTCTTCATCAGCAAGTGTAGCTCTAGGACAACGTGTGACAGTTTTAAACTGAAGGCTTGGGATTTTGACTTGATATTAGGAAAAAATTCCTTACTGTGAGGGTGGTGAGGCCCTGGAACAGGTTGCCCAGGGAAGCTGTGGATGCCCCATCCTTGGAGGTGTTCAAGGCCAGGCTGGATGGATTTTGAGCAACCTGCTTTAGGGAGGTGTCCCTGCCCAGGGCAGGGGGTTGGAACTAGATATTTAAGGTCCCTTCCAACCTAAACCATTCTGTGATTCTATAAGCTCTGTTATATGTCTATGATGTATCCCTGGGACAACTGCAAATAGCAGATGCAAGAAGAAAGTGGTTGTAAGATCCTCTATGTGGCAAAGGCAAGACTCTTCTACTCAGGAAAAAGCTACTAATGTTTCAGGAATTATTTGTTATCCTATTTTTCCATGTGATGGATTTTTGTATCATTGATACTACATTTTGTTTATATGCCACACATCTGATAATTTCAACTGTTAAACTTGCTCACACTCATGAGAATTTCACAGGCCAGACAGATCTATTTTTTGGTATAATTACCAAGCATAATTTCTAGGAATGATATGTTCATTCTTCACAAGGCTCAGCCATCAAAGCACATGGCCTTAGTCCTTTACTATGCTGTCTGTTCATACCTCTTTACACTTTTTACAGTCCTACTGATCTGAACTTACTTTTCAAGATTTCGCTGTCTTTTCTGTGATGAACAAATTGGAAGTACACACTGTTTTATTTAGATTTTTTTTTAACCCTAAGTATTGTAGCATCTGAGGATTTTTTTTAATACAGTACCTACAAAATATGAATTGCTATATGTAGAATATATAGTATTAAGTGGAGTCCTAAAACAGTAGCCCACTAAATGGATGTGAATTGTAAAATTTTATGGAGTGATTTGACATAATTTTTGCTCAAATTCTTCAGGAAGCAAGCATTTTCATTAGTAGCAGCTTTTCAAGGTCAGTTTTGCTTTGGAATTAAATTCACTAGTATATCTTCTGATAGGAAATCAATTTTATTTTACTGAATTAATTTGCCACTCAGCATATTAAATATTTAGATGTAATCAATCCATTCTAGAAATTATAAAGGATAGGAAGTACTTCGGGTTTTTGGAACCATGACAGGGAAAATACTCTAGATTATGGGCTAAATATATTACTTGGATATGTAAACAATCAGCAGGAAGTACTGCTAGCACTAATAAAATAATAATTTTAGAAAATACTGCAGAAATACAGGCAACTGTTAAAATCAGAGGCATTTCTGCAGGCTGTCAGCAAGTGAAGTTGGTTGGAACTTCCACTGGTTCAAAGGATTTAAAATTAGGCTGGTGCAAGTCTTATCCAAATCTGTGGGTAAGAGAAGAAAAAGAAATGTTAAGGGGACAGAATTATGGAGGACATCAAGCCTTCCAGGTGCCATCCAAGAGGCTGGGATGACAGAATTGAGTATCAGAAAGCAGGACAAAGAGGGAGAACTAGAACTCAGTTCCAGAGTTCTGCTCCAAACTCTGCCAATAGTTTGGTCTCCAACATGTTGGACATCTCTTGTCTGCCTGAAAAATGAGCAGACTCCACATCTCACTGAGATGTGTATGTTTTTAACTACACTTATAATTGCCATGTTTGTTGAAATTAAGGTTTTCAAGATACTTTGAGGACTTTAGATTTAAGGGATTACTCATAAGCGGAATAATTGCTAGTAGTGATTTTGATGTAAATAAATTTTAAAAATATCCCAGTGGCAGGAATTTTAGTAAACATTTCAAAGAATCACAGAATTTATGAGATTGGAAGACCTTCAGAGATTGTCTAGTCCCACTCCACTTCTCAAAGCAGGATCAACTACAGCAGGCTGCTCAAGGTCACATCCAGCTGGGTTTTGAGTGTCTCCAAGGACAGCAATTCCATAACTTCTCTGGGCAACCCTTTCCTCTGTTTGTTTGCCCTCACAGTAAATAAGTTTTTTCTTATGTTTAAGGGGAATTTCCTATACTTCAGGTTATTTTCATTTCTTCTTTCTCTTTCCCTGGATGACACTGAGAAAAACCTGGCTCCATCTTCTTTACTTCCCCCATCAGGTATTTACACCCACTGATCCATCTCTTCTCCTGGCTGAACTGTCCCATATGACTCAGCCTCTCCTCATGGGAGAGATGGTCCAGTGCCTTAATTATCACAGCAGTCTTTGTTGGCCGCACTCCAGAATACTCATGTCTTTTTTCTACTAGGTATCTTTGAATCGAAGACAGCACTCCAGATGTTTAAACTTAAGGCTATCTAACCTTTCAGGACAACACTTAAAAAAACAAAGCTAAAATATATACATAATTCCATTCATTGAGAAAGGGAGAGATTATGAAGCCATCTTTGAGAAGAACTTTGCACTAGATCTCCACTATGCTCGTTTTCCGCTGGTGAATATATATAAGAACTGGCACTGAGGTTAAGGGAATTCTGGTTCTAATCCTGAATCTCATTTTATTTTCTTTTATATGATATTTTTCCATTAGTCAAAATCTGATTCCTTTTTTAGAGGTGCTGTGTTCATAACAAAAGCAGCAGCCAATGACCTAATTCCTTTACAACCTACTTTATTTTTGACTTTACAGCTAACCATTAAATAAGTCATAGAAATTCTCAACCTGGGAACAAACTGTCATTCTTCAGAAAGTTTGTCTGTCTGTATTTGGCTAACTGCATGGAAAATAAAAGCTTTGTCACTTCTTGATATTTCTTCTCTCCCTCCACTAGCATGCAGGTTGGTAACCCCTAACAAGAACTATATGTCTGACATTTTCAGTGATTGCACTGAAATTACATCCCAGAAAATTTTAAAGTTTATCAGTGTGCAAAAAGCTCAGAATGACAGCAAGCTTCTCAGCTGAGGAACATGCGTCTTTGTTCTTTTCAGCGTCTATGAAATATGCAGGTCTGTGCTTTTCCTGCAGCTTTACTTATACAACTACATTTGACATTAAAACCCAGCAAAGCCTCCTACTTATATGATGAAAGCAGTACTAGGTTATGAAGTCAGGGTGGAGAACCTGACTGAGAACACTGAATTTAAGAGATGGGCTTTGTGCCAACCATGACTATGGCAGCACAGAGGAAGGGAATACTCATGCCAGTTTTTGTGATGATTTATGTACCATCCTCCTTCTCAAGCCAGGACATGAGGTTGGAATCACTGACAGCTGGTATGAAACAAAATTCTTTTCAAATAGTTGCATTCTACACAAGAGTTATTGACCTATCTTGATGGGGCCAGGGTGTGATGAGTGGCTTTGAAACACTACATATCCCATATACCCTCAGTTGCATCAAAGATTTCTTGGCCACTGCTAACACTTTGTGCCCTTGAATATAGTAAGTTTATGACTTCGTGAGAACAAAAGCTCTTTCAGGAACAGTTTTGCAATATTGAGTCAGGAGGAATTAAGTTCTAAAACGTGGCAGTAACACATGATTAAGCTGAGACCACACTGGAAAAAAAACATGTTTTTCCATGAGCCGTGGAACTAATAAAGTCCGATTTTCTAAGAATTTGTTTCACCTTGACACTGTAATACCAGCTTCCCCCTTCCTGACATCCCCTATGATACTCCATTGGCCAAAAGACTGAAAGGGTATGTGTGGGCTGGAGACAAACTTATGCCAGTGGGGTGCATTCTACACGAGTTGGCTTGAATGGCCAAGATGCATATTCTGATGGTTCTTTTGCCAAATGGAATGCAAAGTTAACTAAATTCTGCACAATTTTCCGTTGACATGAGCAGGAACACATCACGACCCCTCTCTTCCATTCATTTGACAATTTGCAGAAAAAAATGCATGTTTCTATACTCTTTTGGAATTCTACCATCTTTTAAATGGGATTTATACTGGGTAACAGGATAATACAATATTGGCCTACAGATTGTGAGATCACTTAGCTTCACTTCTTTAGGAAATGAAGAGGAGTTTAACATACCAAAATTTCCAATGATTACTTTGCAATTTCAGAGTAATTTTTATTTTATTTTTCTAGTAAGTCTGTAAAAGTGTTTCTGTTCACTCTGAGCATGGAGGCCTATTTTATGGGTTGCCACCTGAGCAAACAGGGCACAGGCTTTTAAAAAAATATTTGGACTACAAATTATTGCTTCACTGAGATAAAAGTGGACCTTTTTGGTCATTTGCCTAGAAAGAATGAGGCATAAGTTAAATTGCTATCTCATCCTAGGGGAATTAAATCCTAAATCTCTTATTTCTTGTGGCATAGAGTAATCTGGGCTAGAATTGTTCTCTGCCCCTCTTGTTTCCATTCCGGCAATGAATGCAAGTTAGGGGGACAGAAAAAAGTTAACCAGGGCAGAATATGATTACAGGTTAGTATTTAGGATACTTCGTTGGGAAAGAATGAGTTTTGCTTTCTCCTTGCCCAAGTTTTCTGTTTATTGTACAGTAGCTGCTAAATCATATGTAAAATACATGAAGAGATCTGGTGGGCGGGAAACATCTTTAAAACAGCAACACAAAGGAATGTGCAACACAGCCTGGATGTGGACAGATCTGAATTCAAATATGAAAAGTGTTTTGCTGCTTAACTGGCAGCGTGGTTCAGTCTTCTGCAGTAGTTAAGGAAGGACTTGAAAAACAACGGATCTGGCTGACTGATCAGAAACTGTCCTCAACCCTGCCTAGTTTGCTCTGCTGGTGACAAATTCACAGAGAAAAGTCAGAGACAGGCCAGTATTTTTCTTTGGACAAAAGGCAAAAAGAAAGGTTTGGAGATGTAGTTTCGTGGGTGATCACCACAGGGAATATAAATGGAGTTGTTGATTCAGATGAGATGCAGAATAAGATGTGGGAGGATAATGAAAGAGGATCAAGAGTAGACCCCTGCAGAGAAAGTATAGAGAAGACATGATTCAGTAGTCAAAAGAATTATGGAAGACAGATTAGAGGAAAACTTCTGTTTTCTGTCGTATGTGTGTCTGTCCACGTGTGCATGCAGAAGGGAGGGGAGATTAAGGACAAAGAGAAGACAGTTGTAGGAGGAAAGGGACAAAGCAACTTGTCTTTTGCAATTTTTTAAGGAGAGAAATCAATTAGCTGTTTAATTGATATTTCACAAGCTGCATATTAAATAGTGAAAGCTTGCATAGAAGTGCTTGTGGAATCACCATCCTTGGAGACCGAAAATAGCCAACTATCACTGTTTGTCAAATTTGACATTCAGGAGCATACACTTGTTGAACTTTCCATTCAAAAGGAATGTTCTAAAAACAATCTTGAAGAACAAATCAATGGTATTTGCCTGAACATAAGTAAGAAAGCCAAAAAAGGTAGTTTACCTTAACTCTAGACATACAACAGCTGTGTGAGTTAGGAAAGTGGAAAACCAAATACAGTATGTTTGTTTAGAACTCCATGAAATTTTGTGAACATTTGGAGCTGTCTAGGACACAGTAAACACACCCTCTAGGTTTCTGGTTAGGAAGCACAGTATCCACATATTCTCCTGCATGTGTTAATTACACTGAGCTAGATGTAGCAGGTCAGTCTTACTGCTAAGACTACAAAGACCAGTTAAGTATAAGCTCCTGAAGTTTTACTTCCTACTGGGGTACTGCTAGTGATCAATTAAGAAAATCAGAGGTAACCGTGTGGGACTTGCACGCAGGAATCATTAAATTCAGGAAATGCTGCACACAGAAACAGACAGTGTGTCTGTATGGAAGCATATTGTAAGAAATGCCATAAAAATAGAAAACAAAAGCAGTAGAAAACCCAGCAGGGTCACCAAAATTTCATGGGACCTATTAAAGTGAAGTAGAACAGCAAAGAACTGTAAAATCAAAGAATAATCCAGGTTGAAAGGGAGCTTGGGGATCTCTATCTAATCCATCCTCTGCCGAAAGCAGTGAGACCAGACTGGGTTATTCTGGGTTTATCTGTTCATAGCTTAAAAACCTGAGTGTCCTTAGGGTGAGCAAATGCTACCCTATATTCAGTTTGAACCTTTCTTGTTACAATATATGCCTGCTGTCTTTAGTCCTTCTACCATGCACTGCAGCAAGAACCTGGCCTCATCTTCTCAGTATCTTCCCTGCAGGCACTGGAAGACTGCCACCAGGAAAATGCAGTCTCATGTTTCCTTTTCTGTGTATAGCTTTAATGTCCTATTTTCACTCTCTGTAATCCAAAACTTTTACTCTCATAGAGCATTTATTTGAATTTTAAGATGACCTTCTGATGCAGTAACTGTATGTTCATTCTATAAAGTCTGTGGCCCTTTCTCTCTCTTCCAAGCAAATGAAAAGTGTAAAACGGGAACTGCAGTTCCTTCAGTCACATTGGCTAAATGTGACTAAAACTCCATGAAAATATTAGAAATAGATATATGTGAGACGATTAACAAGTCGTATTTTGACTTAACTATTAGCCTTGTTACATTGTGCTGTTCTAAACTAGGTGTTCTAAATAGGGAGGTAGGGTAACCAGTACCAGGAGTTCAACACAGAATGTGAACCAGTCTGTGGGTTCTCATGCTCTCAGGAGAAATGGCTGTTAACAGAACTGTGTTGAAATTGTGGGTTTCACTGTAGGCTCAGAAAAGGACTTTACATTTTGACTGGTATAATATTATCAGCCTTCCCTAGCTGGTTTGGGATGAACACTACCAAAATAACACAAGAATAAGCAAGCACAAAAAAATGCCGACTCACTGCTAAAACAAAACCTATTCAAGCCTTGTGTGCACAAGAAATAATTCAAGAACATTTCATACTCATGGAAAAAGTACTTCTTGAAATTGGCAAGATTAGAAAGGGACTAGCTTGATGCAACTGCCTATTGTTCAGATGAAAAAGATTAATATAGGTGGGAATAAGATTAGCAGAGGTGGGAATTCATTTTTTTTTATAAGAGCTGCATGCTCCCAGGTGGAGTTCATTTCTTTTAATGCCACTGTCTCCTTCCCTGCAGATGGAGATATTCTGCAGGTGCTCATTTAAACCTACAGTTGCAGAATAAGGGACATTTTACTGGGTAGTATTAGCATTTCCCTAAACTGACCTGCACAGGAAGAATGAAAATTATTTGAGAAAGATTTTTTCTTGTTAAGTAAGATAACTAGACAACAAATGTTTAAGTTTTAAACTGTTGAAGTGAATGCAGTTACATCAATAACTAATTATCAGCTCATTATTTTTAGTCCCTAAGATCCTAAGGGGCAATATACCCACTCACAGCCCTGGGAACACATACACTATTCTCTTTACTATGGCAAGAGACTGAAACTCCTTCCTCAAGGAGGGAAACAAGGAAGTTTTATACCTAGAGAAAAGGCCACATCTTGCTGTTACTCAGCAACAGAAAATACAGAAAGGTTTTTAGGTTCCAATATGCTTTCCCACTTCTTGTTTTGTTTTGTTTTGTTTTGTTTTGTTTTGTTTTGTTTTGTTTTAGGTTTGGTTTTTTTTTGCTTGTGCTCATGTGGTTATAAGCCTTGAAAGTTTTGCTGATGTTGATGGATTCTTTTACTCATAAGAGGAGTACAATGCCCTTTTTCTCATTCAACATGTGTATATGGTATAAGTAGTCTGTGAATACTAGAGAAAAACTGAAAAAGTCGCACTCTGACTTAGAACATATCCTAGATCACTGGAAATGTAACATCTTTATTTTAATTAAACCCATGCTGTTTATGTGGTAAAAGTCTGCAAAATGAGGAAGACTCTAATACGATAATGCAGCAGGGTTCCAGTAGTAGAATTGTGGAATCATAGAATGGTTAGAGTTGGAAGGGACCTTAAAGATCATAAAACATAAAAACATATCCTTTCCTTTAAAAAATATCTTTTTTTCAGTCTTTTTTTTAAGATGCTGTATAGTTAGATGATTTTTAAGGATTAAAATGAACAAATGCGAATTATTTTTGCAATACATAATACTCTAAACAAGCTACTGCTAAAAATAATTTATATAGCATTGCATTTTTATATGTTATTTTTCGAATTTCACTTTAAGACACATTCCTATGGCCAATGCCTTAAAAGCTAAGAATGATCAAGCAGAGAATTGCAAATTAGGAAGGGGTTTGGGAGAATTTCTATAAGTAATAAGTGTTGATAAAAGTATTCTCGGAAGCCAAGAATGGGGAGACTGATTCTTCCATAAAAAACTCTGTGAAAGAAGTAAACCTGAGTATCACAAAACTCAGATTATAATTCAAGCCTTCATTGCCTGTCCCAGCCAGTTCAAGTATTCCCTGGTCCCTCAAAGGTTTTTTACACTGAGGAAGGAAAGAAGGCAAACAAAGCTTACATTGGCCTAAATCCATTTGATAGAAATAGGCACAGAACAATAACCTTGACACATGACAGTACAAAAGAGGAGGGGAGTGAAGCCAGGGGTTAGGGAGGGGTTGTATGAGTAACTGCATTGAGTTTGTATAGTCTTCAAGGGTGAGGACAAGCCGCTTAAATGCTGTTTAAGGAAATAAAGGGCATGAGTGGACTGACTCCAGGAGAAGAGGGTGAAGCAGGAAAGAAGATTAGTTTAAGCAGATTCTGTGCACGAGCTGCTTTTCAGTAGCTGGATTTGTCTATAAGGAAAAGGAGTATTTTTATTTTGAACAATTACTGTACATATGCAAAATCAGAGGTATCACTTTTGCATCTAGAGGTGAGATATTGCTGAATTTGAAACTTTACCAGTCCTGTGCTTTACTGTAACCACATGCCTAGGTAAAAGTATGCGCTACTTAAAACCTAAGCTGAATACCGACCACACATACTCTTCTGTTAATGATTTACATACCCAGGAAAAGAAGCCCTCAGATTTATTTACACTCCCACCATAAAGCATATTTACAATAAATTCTGCACCCACGAGGTAACGAAGTATTTTCTTTTGCTTCTGTGACTACAATAGCACTGAAACCCTGCTCGATCACAAAATGTGTGGCCATCTGCTGTCACCAATCCGAGCTCATTTAGAGTAAAGCAAACACCTCCGCTCCGTCACAGGGTAACACAAACCAACAAGGTAAGAAGGAGGAGAAACTAACAGGCTGTCCGGGTTATTCCAAGGCCCTGTTGGCTACGAAAGACCATGTAGACAAACACAAAGCTGAAATTGAATTAGGGAAGCCATGAGGAAAACTACCAAGAAAGTAAGTTAGGAAAGACTTCTAGAAAGTAGATGTAGACAAAGGCATATTTGAAACTCATAACTGAGACTGATCATAGCAAAAAAAATGCCACGAAAAAACGAATCTATTTTTTCTTAAAAAATCCCTGAAGACTATTTTAATGCAAAGGAATGCTGCTGCCATGCAGAAACTCTTACAGCTCTGAATCTAGACATTTGCCAAACAGGTGAACTTGATACCACATAAAATACCTATGAACAAACAAGCTTGCCATAATGTATTGCAGTTTTATTGTCACAACATACCAACTTTCAACTGTTTTTCCTTTCTATACAGACAGCTGGCATACGTAAAAAAGGAGCAACAAAAATGGGCAAATGGCTATGAGAAAGAAAATTACTTAAAAATAAAGGAGACATTATAAGAAGCAAAAAACTCGAGTCACTATATATGCCTTAGCTTCCTGAAATCCTTGGAAACTATCAGTACCCAGTTAACATTGCTTTTATTTAAGCAGGGTTATAAATATGAGATTAACTGGGACCTACTGACACAGAATATGTAGCTGAGGTTCCGTTAAAATAGCAAACACTTCTTAAATACCCAGGAAACAAAGAGCTTTTGTTGGCTGATAAAACAAATCTCATGCACTCTTGAAAAGCAAGAGATATTAATTATGTTTACAACCAGATAATAAATTTCAGTTTTAACTTGTCTAAATGTTTTGAGGACTTTATAGCCCACGTGTTGATTTTGTTCCACTGTATTACAGATTGTGCGTGGTAGAGGAAGAGCTGCAGCAAAGGCAAGGCAACAGAGACTCAGCAGATGGACCCAGATACAGATCAAGATTCTCCTGCAGCTGTTGCTGTTAATGCTGCCCATCTCCAGCAATGGGCTAGCGAGGCAGCTGGGGCTGCCACTGGGAGAGCCCAAGGAGTCTGGTACATGAGGGAGAGCTCTATTATTGTTACACGTTTGCATACAGGACCCAAAGTTTGACCTGCAAACTTTAAGGATGTGACAAGAAATTACATTGGGTCAGGAGCACCCTTAAATAAAGAATGTATTTTATAATCGGGAAAAGAGGAGCTACACTGTTAGTATGAATTAGGTGTGTTTTCAGCATGCTGAATAGAGCCAGTATTTCTCGCTACACCGATGGCACACATGCCTAAGCTTAAACACCTAGAGAACTTTCAAAATCAAAATTAAGCACCTGATAGATTTTGCAAATGATGGATTTATATGCTTTGATTTTGCTAAGTGCCACACCAGGCACCTACAGATACCTGGAAATCTCACAGGAGATAGTTCAGAAGATTATTCCTATCTGAAGGTAACATGCCCTACTAGACACATACAGTTCTTTGTACTGTGACTTCTGTCTGCTTCTTTCTGGCACCTTCCACAAGCTTGCAGTTATCTCCAACTTGCTCTACCTTATTTTTAATTTCAGGAGCATACTAATTATGAAATCTAGTGAAAATTCTCTATTATCTTCCCTAAAGCAAACTGACTGATCAGAACGCTCTGACATTCTAAATCATAATTTTAAATAGTTATTTGCTTGATTATCCTGATCGTCTAATTATGAGATTACCAGGAAAAATATGGATCCTATTTAAAATACTTATAATTAAGATTGGTGTGGCGCAAGATCAGCATATCTGATCTTAGATGAAGGTGAAGATTTGAAGGAGCAAACATTTAATTACAATATTGCTTGGGTGAAAGGCACGTATCTTTAAAATGTCTGAGAGTTTGTCTAACACCTTTTTTTTTTCCCCCAACAGAAAACAACTGTTATTTATTAATAGTATATTCAAAGAGTGAATTATATTTATTTCCTAATTCTGCATTAAGATTGTCCCTCTTGCCCACTGCCTTCCCAATTAACCTAAAAACTACAACTGCTTCTGACAAAAGAAGCTTTGAAGTACTCTTATGCCAGAATAGTGGAGCTCAGGCATACTGTAATAGTGACATGGCAAGAAGCCTTGTAATTGTTGCTTGTAAGGCTCCTTACATATCTTGCAAAACTGTCTGCAGTAACTACTGCTCTCAAAACCAGTGGTACTGAGAATAAAAAACAGCAACTCAGGATGAAATAGGAAAAAAAAATTACTAGGAATATCTACAGTGAACATGTATATTCAATTTCTTCAGATCCAAGATGAACCTCTTTATTAATTACAGAATTATTTCTTCCATGACATTGCCAGGATCCACTTTTAATGCCAAACAAATTTAGTATTAAAATATTCCATGAATCCTGAAAAAGGTCTCCATCTTGGTTCAGAAAATAAGGCATATTCCAAAACAAAAGACTTTGGTGGCTTCATTTTTTGCTTTTATAGTGGAAAGCATTGATTTCTAATTTCTCAATGATACCAGCAGTTCATCAGCATAGTCAATTAAATCAACTAAACTTTGTAATTAACATGTAAAGAATCTGCAATACTGATTTCAATACAGTTTTAATTAGTCCTTTGAGAATACTAGTGTGTATGGGGGGAAATTGCATACTTTTTTCTTTTGTAAATCATGGCACTTTCTCTAACTGGTTAGACAAAAGCTCATCTCGGCCATTATCTTATCTCTAACAATGACCAGTAAAAAAAATATGTCAAGCAGTCCTCTAAGTTAAATACTGAGTCATTTTACCCACTATACCAACTGCACATACGCTTTAATCTCTCCTTTTGCTCTGTGTTGTCCACATTCAGACCAGCATTATAGAGATATTTCATTGAATTTAGCATTAGCTTAAGATACACATAGTATACATCTGACTTCCAGTCAGCAGTTTTCTGCTTCATAGGGAAAAATATAAGATCCCCTTAAAACTCAAAATAACAAGTTTTGCATTAAATGGGATTCATAGGAAACTTGCATGATTAAAGAAAAACAAAATCACAGTTTGACAGAATACCAAGAATATCCCCCTAATCTCACTGCCACTTGTGCCAACTTCAATTGAAATAATTCTATCTTAGTAAGTAGGAATATATCTTTGAACATGAAGAAAAATGTGATGCAAGAAAAGAATAACTAGTCAGAAATTATGAAACAAACCACGTGAAGGCTGCACCCATATCAACATATTCAGGTTAATTTTTGAAAGTAAATCTGTATTTGCTAATTAGAGTGGAATTTCAATAGCTTTTTCATCTAACCCAGGTTTTTTTTGGCTATTTTATAATCACATCATCAACCTCTTTCTCATTCTGATGGGCTATAATTCACAAAAGCTAACTATGGAGGGATTGTTTATGTAAAGGTTTACCAAGTGCACAACAACTTTTTTTTTCTTTCCAAGAATGGCAACACTTTGAATATTTGACATAGCTATCTTGCATTTACTTGACAAGCAAACTGAAAAATTCATTCAGTTCAAGTATATGGTTTTCCAGATACAGATTCAATGTGAGACTTCACATTTCTTTAATTCTGTTTAAAGATGCTTTGAATTACAGCACCTTGATGCTTGTCATACTGTTATCCATGATCAAATTGCATCTCAAATTCAATTCCATTTTTCTCTAAGGGTAAAGTTGTCTTCTCCTGTAGCCCTGTGTCCCTGTAAACATACTATTGCCATTGCTAGCAATGAGCTGCAGACTGTACTGACTTTGCAAGTCCACAAGACTGAGGCTTGCCAGGCCTTCTTTGAATTTTTCTTGGCCCACCTGCACCTTTAGGGAGGGATTTTTTTAGGCATAACAATAATTTTTCTAATTTGTTTTACTTCTCTTTTTTGCATGGTATAACCATATTTTTTATATATGGCAGTAATGCAGTTGTTCTGATATGATGGTTGAGACCCCTTCCCTGGAGACATTCAAGGTGAGGCTTGACAAGGCCCTGGGCAACCTGGTCTAGTTGGGGGTATCCCAGTGACTGCAGGGGGGTTGGACTAGATGACCTTTGAATGTCCCTTCCAGCCCAGATGATTCTATGAAATGTTTAATAATGGCAAAATGATACAGTGTAGAGGAATACAAGGCTGGTCTGACAGCAGAAGCCTTGAGAATGAGGACACAGGATGTAGTGCAGAGGAGTTCAGGCAAGAGTTGATAAGAATAGGGGGACAAGCTGACACTAGAAATCCAAGGGCTATAAACAACTTACCAATGGCCAGTTACAGAATGCCTATACTGACCTGAGCAAAATGAAGGTAGTGAAGAACAATATCCAAAATATATAAAGCCCACCAAGTTGATTAAACTTAGTGGTAATGTGAGCTAACAGACCAGTGTATAAATAGCCAGGTGGAAAACATTGGTAAAGATGTAAAAATGGCTCAAAGTGTATCCTAAAGAAGGGAACAAAGAAACCATTAACATCAATGTTGTATTCCTCCTAGCAAAGAAGAGCACATAGCTGCAGCATCAACATTTCACTCCTCTCAGTGAAAGACTTGGAGCACTGGTGGTTTGCCGCAATGCTCCCCCTTCCTTTCTGCTCAAGGCAGACTGGCATTGGTCACTTTAGTAGGCAGAGGCACCAAAAGGATGAGCAGAGATATAAAGGTAAATCCTAGGAACAGTGTGCGCAAAAATTTTCATTGTATTATTATATGTGAGAGTTCTGTAACTGTTAGATCTAGACTAGTAAGGATTTTCTTTGATTAGAATTTTCTATTATAATATGAATAAATTCACAGCTTTACATACAAAAGGTGTTCCCTTTTTGCTCATATCAAAATTTAAAACAGATAACCCCTTATCTAGAACTTATTCACACATTCAACTTTATTTTCAATTTTCTGACTAGCACTTGTTAATATCTCATGTTATTTCTCATGGAAATAATCTTTTGAGAGCTGTTTTTCAGATATAATCTCTCTACTTTATTTTCTTAATATCTGTGTCATCATATTACATACAGAAACAAAAAGACCATGGCAAATACAACAACATCATATGGCTGAGTATTGCAAATATAGGACAGAGATACATAGATTGTCACAAAGAACTTCCCGTTCTCAGTTTTCACCTGTCTTTGAAATAGGTTTTTATTCCTCACTGCATGCATATGAAAAATGGTATATATACTTGCATGGACAAAGAGGTGAGGGAAATTTAAAAGATTTATCTATGGAACTTAATAGACAGATTCAGTTCTAAACCAAATCAATGTAATGCTTTCACATGCACATTCTTCCACTGGAACTGCTTATATAGTCAATTATCTGGTTGAGCATTTGTTTCTAATAGTCTTCATAATGTGTAAACCATGCGTTAGAAACAAGACAGTTGCTGGCCTGGACTACTGAGTAATGCGTAGTTTAGTGTGATGTTGCTACAGCAACCAAGAAGATGGAATAGCATGTCATATATCATTTACCCATTACTTGGAACGTACAGCTTTCTAAAAGACATTAAACCAAGCAGAGGTGCTGTGACGGAGAAGACAAGAATGTCTAAAAGTGTTCTAAAATAGTTTCCATTGTTCCGAAGGTCCAGGGAATTAAATCAAAGTAATAAACAGCACAAATAAGAGTTAAATATTTAAAAATAGAAGAGCCTTCTGGTTTTAACACATGATATCAGTATTTCTCAGGGTCCAGTTGCCAGTAGAACACACTTCTAGATCATGGAGAAACAACCTAGACTTTTTCCTTCAGACTTCTAAGAAGTAAATGTTCGTGGCCCACATTATGGTATGCAGAAATCCTGTAAACCACACGCTGCACATAGCAAAACAGCTGCTGAGGCTTTCAAAATGGAGGCTCTGAACTTGCTCCAGTGGACCTCCTCAGCAAATACATTCATATGTGCCTTCATTAAGAGTAGTGTTGGTCCTCCAATGCAAGCTCCTACTCCTTGCAGATACACCAACTAATTTGTAAACAAAACCAGCATATGCTTTTGCAGTGGTAGTGGTGGTGATGTATAAATTTGGCAGACAAATTGGGAAAATTCAAATTGGTAAATTTCATGACTTTGTGAAGCTATTTATGCATTGACTTTGCAAAGGAGCTGGAAAACATGCAGTTTATAATGGCACTGTGAAAAAAAGTACCCATGATTGGGTTAAAATTTGAGATTCACCAACAGGGTGCACATTTTGGATAAGAAAGTGAACAAAACATCTGGGAAGGAGCCTGGGGATGTTTTCCAGACCACAGCAGAAAGATTAATGAGCTAAGTCTGTCAGGCTCAAATGGAAGCTTACAGAGGGACCGGATAAGGCTTTGATTTTGGGAAAAAAAGAAGAAAGAAGAGCAGTAAAACAATCTATAGAGTGGATAGGCCTGCTGCTCATTGACAAAAATGATATAATTCTTTGCTTATGTATAAACACAAGAGAGTTTCATAAGTATGTAATAAGGGAACATTTTGTACTGCCAGCAAGAAGAGAAATTCTGTAAGCAATGGAGGATGCCCAGTCTTTTTCTACATCTGAAGTACCAGAGGGTTTCTGGCAGTCACATTCAGAAGAGAGACAAGTTTCTGCATGTTCAAGACACTCCCTAAGAGCAGCAAACAGTGAAACCTCTTGAGTGCCCAATGCTTGCTATACTTTCACAACATTCTTCTGCACAATGGAGAACATGCTGCAATACTTCATTTCAGGAAGCAAATACAACGTGAATCTAGGTGGCATATAGCACCTTCCTTACTTTGTTTAAGATATCTGTGCAGGTAGGATCATGTTTTTAAAAATGTCTCCTGCTACATGGACATCACTGCCTATATGCCATGAATGGACTGGACACGAGTGTAAGAGAAAAGTAAAGAAACTATGACTATCAGAAATCTGAGGACAGGGACAACTGAAGTGGAGTTGGGAGAAAGAACTCTTGTTAGATGCCTTCACATTGGGGAAAACTACAGAGCCTGTAACTATGTGAATCGCCATAATGTGCCAGAGAATAAAGGGGGCCATCGATGTATGCTGTAGATATCTCCTCAGAGGGAGATTTCTATTTACACAGCTGTTGCTATCCTTTTACCATGCTACACCACTGTTCCAACAAAATATCTAGCCATCAACTCATCTAGGTTTACAACTCAGAAACAATGAGATACAATTACCAGCTAAATCTACCCAGCTGGGACACCCCTTCCTCCTGGCAGCGAATATCAACGCTGTTGAGATTATTGGCCTCCACCCAGCATGTTATTTGATCCACATACAAAGAAATCCCTTTCCTTCTGGAAGGATCTTTCTGACAAAATTTAGCCAACCACAAAAAGGAGCAGAACTCCAGTGAGTATGTTACTCTATCACCTAATACAGAGGACAAAGATCTCAAGACAGTGCAATAAATCATGGCTCTGGAAGGAGTCCCTAAGGATGCCACAAAGGATGGGGACATCCTGAACTAGGACAGAAGCTGAATGCCATGAATAGCCAGGCTTTTCAGGCAAAACCTCCATTGCAACGCTTGTTGAGTGTGCTTTGAGCCACTAAGGAAAACCACGTGTGCTAGCAAGTAGACACATGCAAGGCTGTCATGGATGTTCTGGCCAAATGGAGGATTCTGATTTGATCAACAAGGACTGGCAGCCTTGCCCCGTGCTTTTTCAAAAAAAAATATTACAGATGGAAGCCAGGGACCCTGGCATATCATGCCATCTTTTCTTGTAAGGCATTCCAGGATGCAGGCAAAATCTCTTCCCTCAAACACTCAAACACTACTACCATATTGCCCAGCAAAGTGAGTCCTGGCTTTGGGTGAGTGCATCATGAGCTGAATTAAAGGCAGGCCTGCAGTGTTCTATAGATGACATGGCAGCACCAACTGCATATTCTAGAAATAGCAGAGAAAGAAGGTGCAGGACAGCAGAGCTCCTGCCAGATCCTTACATTACACAACATAAGGACTGGAAAATGGGAAATATGGATGTCATTTCTGGGTCACTACTGAGTGTCAGCTTTCATGCAAGATGCTCATTTGCCCTTGACAGAAAAGCAACACACAAGCCAGAAAAGTCTGGGCAGCAATAAAAATGACTTACAGAAAAAGAAAGAAAAAAAAAAAAGGAAAAAAAAAGGGGGAGGGAAAAGTCCCGCTGGCACAAGCTATTGGAGGCAAAATCTCATTGCGGTACAGCCAAATGTCCTGTGCCCCATTACAGTGTGCCTTGGGCAGAGCATTTTCTGAGCTTATTCACAAATTAAGGCTGTCTAAGCACCAGTGTAAAATCCAAGCAAGTCCTCTGGCTTGTCATAGAAAGGCTGAAATAACACCCAGGAAAAAGTTTTGTGTTTTTTTTTTTTTTAAACCATGCTGGGTTGACCTTGGTCAGCTGCCAAACAGCCAGCCAGCCACTCTTGCCCTCCTCTTCAACAAGACAGGAGGCCAAAAGAAAAAATAATAAAAAAATACTAAAAACATTTGCAGATTGAGAAAAAGACAGGGATATTATCTACCAATTACTATCTTGAGTGAAACAGATTCAACCTGGGAAAAAATAATTTAATGTATTGCCAACTAAACAAATTTGGATCATAAGAAGACGCAAAGACAAAATTAAAACAACACCTTTTCCCCACATCCCTTTTTCCCAGGCTCAACTTCAGTCCTTCATTCCTGACTCACAGAATCACAGAATTGTAAGGGTTGGAAGGGACCTTCAGAGATTATCTAGTCCAACCTCCCTGCCAAAGCAGGGTCACCCAGAGCAGGTTGGACAGGAATGCATCCAGATGGGTTTTTAATATCTCCAGAGAAAGGCACTCCACAGCCTCTCTGGGCAGCCTGTTCCAGTGCTATGTCACCCTTGAACTAAAGAAGTTTTCCCACATGTTCAGAAGGAACTTCCTGTGTTGCAGCTTGTATCTGTTGCCTCTTCTCCTGTCACCAGGCACTGAGAAGAGCCTGACCCTATCCTCTTGACACCTGCCCTTTAGATATTTATAAGCATTGATGAGGTCTCCTCTCAGTCCTCTCTTCTCCAGGCTACACAGACCCACATCTCTCAGCCTTTCTTTATAAAAGAGGTGCTCAGTTCCCTTGATCATCTCCGTAGCCCTCTGCTGGATTCCTTCCAGTAGTTCCCTGTCTTTCTTGAACTCGGGGAGCCAGAACTGGACGCATAACTCCTTTACTCCCCACCACTGGTCCAGGAGGATTGGGGAGTGGGGGAATATGGTCAGTACACACTACTTCATCTCTGTGACTCCTTCCTCCTCATGCTTTTTGCCTATACTACACCCCTGCTCCAGTCCTTGGGCTCCCTCAAGAACTGCTCCAGTGTGGGTGCTCTCCACGGGCTTCAGTCCTTCAGGAAAAAAATCTGCTTCCATGTAGGTCTGCCAAGGGCCACAGTTCCTGTCAGAAAGAACCTGCTCCTGTGTGGGCTCCTCCACAGGCTGCAGTTCTTTCAGGAAATACCAACCTGTTCCAGCACGGTGTTCCCGCTGGCTACAGTGTGGGTATCTGGGCCACTGTGGTCTCTTCCATGAGCTGCAAGGGAATAAATGCTCTGACACCTGGAGCACCTCCTTCCCTCTTCTCTGACCCGGGTGTTCACACTATTATTTCTCACACCTTTTACCTCACTCCCCTCTCATTGCCATGCAGCGCTTTACCCTTTATTAAACGTGCTTTCACAGAGGTGTCACCAGCTTCACCGATGGGCTCAGTTGTGCCCTATGGTGGGTCTGCTGTGGAGCCAGCTGGAACCAGCTGCGTGTGCATAGGCCAGCCCCTGACCATTTCGCAAAGAGGCTGCCCCTACAGCCCCCTGATGCCAAGACCTTGACACCTACACCCAATACGTCTACTAACATTTCTCATGTGAGTGCTGCAAAGCCTGTTCTGGCTGGCTGGCCTAACCACTTTGCTGTATGTAGCTATGAAAATACTGGATAAGGAGGACAATGGAAGAAGAAGAGTTTTCAAGGGGTGAAGGGAGTAGATTTAGACTCTCAAGACTAGGTGAAAGAAAGGGCAAGAACAGTTATGGTACTGTGAAACTTAAGCAAGATCTTTTCCTCATAGACTGCTGGTTTTGTAAGAAAAGTCAGTCCCAGGCTTGGCAACAGCTTAGATGTGGGCCTGGAGGCACAAACAGTAAGGGACATTGTTCTTTTCTGTCCTTTCATAGACCGCAAAGTATTCACCTGTCTTCCAACAGTTTGATCCAGGCTTGTATTAAGCTGATTTTATGGACAATACTAGTAGGCCTTAAACCACCTGATAATGCACCCAGTAGGTATCTGATAAGGATAAGAAGCTGTCATCAGAAGAGGGGAACACACCACATGGCAGCAGAGCTAGGTACAAGCAGTAAGAATCTAGGTCAGAATATTCATGTCTTAACTGTGAATCTCTGCATGGGAACAGGTTAACATTACCTGTTACAGGGAGACTCTGAAGACCTGAAATATGTGAATCACAGTGTTTCACGAAGTATACAATAAAGCTGAATTGCCTCAAGTAGCTTGTAAGTTATCAGAATATGATGCAATGTTGTCAGAACTTATCCAGAGAACACCTATAGTTACTTATTTCTCAACAAAACCTCTGGCCCAGATGGTCATGTCACATCCATGGAAAGCAGCAGTGATGTCAGGACAGCAATGACCAAAGAAATGAACAGTTAATGGATGGCCTTGAGCACATTTGCTGCAGGAACAGTTACAGGAACAGAGCTTACCAATCGTAAAATAAGCTAGACCCAAATCTTTCACAAGTACTTTATGGCCAAATGATACCTCCTCACTTCTGGATCACTATGGGCACTCAGAACAGCTCTGAAAAGGCAGAATTGATAATTATGAATTAATGAAATAAGGCCCAGAAGGGTATTCCACATCCTGAACTTAGTACCCCGTTACTAACAGTCCAACACTGAAGAATGATGCAGTCTTTCCACAGATGATGCTAGTCTGACCTTAGTGTTGCCACCATTCTACAGTTCTTTTGTGTTCTCTGTGAAATGCACAGGGAGCAATTTTGCATTGCTAAGTGATACTTCTCAGAGGCACAACAATATGGAAACTACATGACTGTGCATTCAGCCAGCCTGCATCTCATCCTTTCCAGTTTCACATGTGTCAGCTTGTTGACAGCAGGCTGACACAAAAAAAAAAAAAAAGTGAACATTTAAGGCAGTAAGCAGGGCACCCCATGCAACAGGTTTATGTGCTGCGATTATGAAGCACATGTAGTACAAGGGAGGCAAGTGCTGGGTAATGCAGGATCTCTGGGGTAGCTTTTGCTCTATCTAGTAAACTGCTTTTATCTCAACCCAGAAGCTCTCTCACTTTTACTCTTCTGGTTCTCTCCCCAGTCCCATTAGTGGGGACTGAGCAATTAGTTACGTGGTGCTTAGCTGCTGGCTGAGGTTAAGCCATGACATGCCCACAGGCCCCCGTCCTGTTTAGAAGGAGCTGATGAACCCTGGAGGTGCTTAAGCATCTCTAAACAGCTACATCCCAAACGATGTAGCAGTTGTCTCAAAAACCATTAGCTGCCAGCATCAGCACTGGGAGACCAGGCAGCAGAGAGAGGCTTATGTACGTCCTGTCCTGTGGAGTTTGGAACCGACATACTTGTTACCAAATACAAGGAGCAGGTTCTAGGCCCAGGGGAATGATGATCTCCCTAGGGAAATTGGTGCCTAATTTCCTTTCTAGAGTACACAACCCAAGCACAACATTTTGCAAAGATGTGCAGTAGTCATTACTAAAAAGTAATTTTGATAGAGAAGGATTTAATCAAGAAAATTAAAGTCCTGAGCTACTGGGATAGCAAATAGCAAGTGTAATTATCAAAGCATTTCCCCAAAATTAATTTATATAAAAAATAAGCAAATATATCAAAACTAGTAAATAGCAGCCTGGGTTAACAAAAAACAAACAAACAAACAAACAACAGTGTTAGCGAAACAAAACCAGTGTTACCTGCTTAACTGAAAGAGCTTGCTCAAATACAGGAGGAGCTTTGATTTCAAGGAAAAGGTAAATAAGTCTTTCCATGGCTTCAGCTTTTCCTCTTAAGCATTAAGAAACCATCTGCATCCTCTAAAAGCGATGGCTTTGGTGAGACATGCCTAGACAGCTTCTTTAGAGCAATCTATTATCTCTTGGACTGTCCTACCCTAAAAAGTCCATTTACACACTTGCTTTATCTAAGCCCCACTGTTCCCTGAGTGCTAGGGAAGGCTTCAGCTGCTTTCAGATGCTCTCCCAGGACCTGAGATTGTTCCAATAAGGACATCACCTGGCAAGTACACCCTCCTGATTTCTCAGTCAAAAAAGTTTCTTTTATTTACTGCTCTTATTTCTTATTTAATTGCCAGATTTGACTATACAACTATGTCATTCTGCTAGAATCCTGAAAGTGCGTTACTATGAAGTGAGTATGATCCTCAAATGCTTGGTTGGAATGTGTTAATTTCAGAAAAAGTTGTCTCCAGGTTTATTTTTCTCACAGTTCCTGTAAAGCCTGATGAATGCATACTCACAATAAATTCTTAAAACCCAATCTACAATAAATGCACTTCATGGATTAATCATATGAAGTATTCATATAGTTGTGACATTCTTCTTAGGTCATTGTTTAGCAGTCCTCTATGTATCACCCTCTTTTCCTGACAATAAAAACTGGAAACTGGGACACCTCGTGCTTACACGTAGGAAAGAGAAACAGTAGCAGGTATGGCAAGGGTTGTGGCTGATGAACTCATGTCAAATCCGATTGTGAATTTAGGGGATGGCAGCAATCAGTAGATATTTGCAACTGCTTTAGAAAGGGGCTTTTTTTTTTTTTCTTTAGAAAAAATCATAGAATAAGGGCTCCTTTCTTGTTGTTAGTATTGTAATACAGAAGAAATATGATCTTGATCATGTTGTTCCAGATCCCCACAGACATTAGCTTTATCTTAAAGCATTTATAAAGATGTTGCACGCTTTGAAGTTTTCTATCCTAACTGACAAAAGCAAAATCAAAGACTTTGTACTTCGAAGTGAGAAGAACTTATTTCATCACTGTGGACTGGAGGAGTTGAGTTACAGAATGAAAGACAATGATCAAAACCTGTAACAATGATTGTTACTTACATGAGAGGGAAAAGGAACAGAGAGAAAACTGCAGAAAAACACGTACAGGTTAGCATACCTCTAAATAGAGGCACTCCTATAGAAATGAGGGCAGACACTTTCATCACACTTGGGAGGTCTTGTAAATTTATGTTCTGCATAAACAGTAGTCTTACAAAACTTAGAATATCAGAAGCTACCTTTGCCCATACCTTCATATCTCCTACATAGTGACAGTGAATTTGAGAAGACAAATATGTTTTCATCTTTAGAAGCATAACAGAAAAGTGGATCTGTGTTTTAAATTTCATTTAAACTGTCTGATCAAATTAAAGCAGCCACTACTAATCTAGTTTCACTGTTCTATCTCTAGCAAGTGACATAATTTTAAAACAGAACTGAGTGACTAAAGCAGTAAGATACCAGTTTGTACAGCAAAATATAGAAAAGGGAATTCCTTTCAACTGCCCATTTTTACATATTATTTCACTTTAAAGATACTTATTTTATAAACTTTTAAAAATTATGAAACATCCAAAATATTTCCTCCTTATAGACATATTTTGATTTTATTCTTCTGTACCAGAATATCAGGTGTCTTCTAACTGTAGGGAAAATGATTAATTACTGACACATGTAGACTGCTAAGAATGACTCAAATACAACCTTTTTATTCTCCCATGATAATCTGGCCTTGACTGACTTGCAGAATACTGAAACAGAACGTTGTTCTGAAAACAATCTTACTGAACTCAGGACAGCAGGCAGCATGAGGGAAGAATTACATCAGTGATATTCTGTAAGACTGGTTCAAGACTGCTGATGGACAGCCACACAATTATTTATTAAGTGATGACAGTGGGTTTTAAAACCCTGTTCTTATTTAATGAAGACCAAATACAGTTTTAATATGTTAAAGAAGAATAAATATAAGAAAATCTTCTGTAAAACTAAGTCACTAGAGAGCTCTGATCATGCAAAGACATTTCAAAAGACCAAGTATATTATTTCAATTTACTTAGAGAATAAATCCACTGTATTATGATGACAAGTACATTCTTCTTGTAAGGCCAGAACATTATAAATGTAAGCTAGTTTTAGACAAGATTTTTCTTTAAATGTTTTGATAACTTATTCATCACTCATTAACCATGTCATTGTCCTGTATATGCTAACTGCACATACAGGCACCTCACTCATCTGGACACTGACCCTGAGCTTGAACTTGAGCTCCTGGACTGATTCCCAACCTCCCTCATTGCTATGGAATGGTCTGGCTATCTGGGCTCATGGCTGAACCTGGCTACTGTCACCAGGCTTATTCAGGCACTCTAGGGCTGAGCCCTTGCACAAATTATGAACACACATATTTCTGACACAATTACAAGCTTTTGTCTCTATCTAGTTTCTTGCTGGGGAGCATATTACATGTTTGAGAGCTCAGCTGGGGCATTTTGACAATATGACTGAGCAGATCAATGAAGTGGGGAGGTCTCGCTTCCCTCACTCTCCTTTCTCCTGGACACGTGCTCCCACTTCTCCATGTGCCAGCTGAGATCCAAACTGACAAACAACTACCTAGACAAAAAAAACCTCTGTCATGTTAGCAAATTTAATCAGCTTCATAAAAGGTACAGTGAGTACCAAACATGGTGCGGAGGAACTAGGGCTCTCTGGTAGGTAGAAATAAAGGAGCTCAGGGAGATGGGGGGAGACCCTGCCTCCCCTTTTACAAAAGTATTTGCTAGCTTAACTCAGCCACAGCGTCAAACCCAGTCCTAAAAAGTTATAGCCAGCTGTATGACTGATGACGGTAAAATCAAATTGTGCTATGCTACGTTTCTCTAAGAATTTATGAAGGGAGACAAAAGAGAGCGGAGAAAATACATCATCTCCTTGAATAGTATATAATGTACATGTTCTCATCAGTTTTTCAAATTAATAAGCTGGTTGCTGCAGCAGTTCAGCAAAGAAAAAGCAAAGGCTGCACAGAGAAGTGCAGAAAACCAAAAAGATTAATTGTATACTTCTCAGGCATTGTTCAGCTGCCTCCTGGGAAGCAGGTCCTCAGTCTGCATAGAGATTGCTCTGGAAGACAAATGCTTTAATAATTATTGCCCCCTCCTCTCCTTCTTCCCCTTAGCTTTGATTTCTGAGCAGAAGTCATACGGTATGGAATACCCATTTGGTCAGCTTGGTTCAGCTGTTGTGGCTATATGACCCCTCCCAAACACTTGCCCACAACCAGCCTACCGGCCTTTGGAGGAGGGATGCTGGAGAGACAGCCTTGATGCTGTGCCAGGACTATTCAAGCAGTAGCAAAACACTGGTGTGTTATTAACACCTTTCTAGCTACAAACACAAAGCACAGCACTATGAGGGCTGCTACGGTGAAAGTTAACTCCATCACAGCCAGACACAATACACTTACCCAACCCTATCCTTCTTGAACTTACCAATGCCGAAAAACACCAAACTTCACTCTGCAGAACCTGGGCAAGATGCCTAACCCACCAAACTACAAGATGTCACTAAGTTTTGATGTTTAATACTTATACAGTTTTCTTTATTGAAGAAAAGTATTACACAAGGGCTCCAAGAGGTCTGTGAGAAGTGCATAAATGCCAGAAGTGTTTCTGTAATTAGTACTCCCACTCAAGTGCATGTTGCAGATTCCCACTGCTGGACAGTCAGGAATGTTACTGGATGCTGGGTGAAAAAATGGGGTGAGAATCTAAGAGAACAATACGAAAACTTTGCCTCCATTGTACAGAGCTGGGCTACAGAAACACATATAGTCTTCTGTTTAGCATGGTAGTTGAACATGCATGGTCACAAGCTCCCAAAACCTTTAGCTGGGATTATACCTGTGGGAGAAAAGCAATAGTGCATGGAAAGAAGAGCGCAAGTTCAAGGCACCTGCCCCACTTGGCACTTTCTACTAACCTAAGGAAGAGGTCAACAAAATAGGTCTTTACAAATTCAGTGACAGTTACAACTAACATGGGCAACAGCACACTGAAGAGGTATCTGAAAGGTGGGATTATAGACCCACGCCTTTTTCCTTTCCTCCCATTTTTTCCAAAAAAACCTCCCTTCATTTGCACATATCAGCAAAGACAGCCAGGCAAGCTGGAGGAGCACCGGCCAGACCTGTCATGCTGGTGCTGCTCAACCATTGAAACCTTAGAGGGCTTAGAGGGCTTAGAGGGGATCATGGTCTCCCCAGCTGCCATAAACCACCTCCTTCCCACCAAAGGCAGCACCTCAGCTTCACAAAGGCAAAATTAAGCCTTTCACATTTTTCACTGATATGCCAAAAGCTCAAGAATGAGAAAATCTAACACCCCTGCACACATGAACCACTTCTGACCACTGCCTAGGTCTGCAATGAATATACCTCCTGCAGGCAATCAAATAAATAGTGGAACCAGACAACTCCAAAGAGCTGACATGAGTGTCATGGTTCAGTCCTCAAAAAGACATTTTGAGTTAAGGTAGATCTGTAATATACCTGCACTCTGACTTCAAAGGATCATTCACAAACTGACCCACCCTCACAGAGGCAACAAGTGGGAACACAAGTTGGAAGGAATCACCTGATTCAGCCAAACCACCTGCTATTACAAATAACCATATTGCATAAGCCTGTTAATGAACTAATCAAGATACTTTTTAATAGCACTTATTCTTTGGCTCTTGCTGTTCTTACTGGGAGGTGATCAACCCTTTAATTGCTTTAATGGAAGCTACAATGTCCCCTCTCAGAGAGCAGACAGTAGGATGGGGCTTTGATGTCCCTGCCAATGGTAGGAGGGGTTGGAACTCAGTATCTTCAAAGGTCCCTTCCAACCCAAACCATTCTATGATTCAATAATTTTATTCCTTCTCAGACTTTTTTCCAGGGTAAACAGATTATTTTTGAGATATCTTCTTGTAAGAAAGCTTACTAGAAGAGTAAGAGTAGAGCTTTTCTTTGCTTCTGCACTAATTATAGTTCATGTTTCTTAATAATTCAGCTATGGCAGGCTAAAGCTCCTAGGATTGTACTTGCCAAAGTAATTTGCTTGTGTTTCCAGCTAATGAGCTTCTGGGTGAAACAGTAATTTTTGTTATTAGTCCACTCTGAGTCCTAGCATTGCATTCCATTGGATTTGCATTTTGTACTACTGAATTTCATCCTGTTTACATTACAGTAGTTCTCAAGGTCACCTAGTTTTTCCCATACAACACTTCGATACTGAGCGTGCACTTTTCATGACCGGGAAATTTCATCACCGTATTCCCAGCTTTTGTGTCCAAGTGATTAAAACAGGTATTAAAGATTCAGATCCAACACTACCCTGAGGAATTTCAAAGCTAACCTTCTTCTACCCAAGACCTTTCCTTTCATTGCTAGTGTCATTACTGACTGAGGTACAGCTCAACAAATCCCTTTCTGAATCTCACTTTTCAATCTCATAGTTTCCTATGTGTCAACAAAAGATACGCTTCACTGAAATTAGATAAGATTTCCTGCACTTCTACATAGACAGATATCAGACTAGTCTACCTTCAACTACTTCAGCATTTCATTCTACTCTCCCTTTATTCCTGTATTTGTATTACCTTAAAAGACCTGTCCTGAAGTTCTGCATATTTTCTAAACTACTCTGCACAGTGCATAGCTGCCGCATCTTTCCCCCTTAATATATTTTCTATATATACAACATTCTTGAGTCATCTCATAATATTCAAGAACAAACAGACTTTACAATTACATGCTCTGCCTTTTTATATCGCTTCTACACAGCTATGTGATGGAGATTCCCTGTTTCCCAACATTAGCATGGGAACTCAACAAATCATTTGTAAAAAGAAATCACGTGTGAAATATTGAAAAAATAAAAACACCAAATGATGTATAACTGTACAAATCGATGTGGGCAAAAAGTTAAACATCTACGGAAATCTGTACTGTTTTATGAAATGAAGAACAATGCTGAAACCTGACTCCGTGTGTTGCTGTGTGTTAGCTATTTGGGGCACTGTTCTCAGATTTGTAGGCAGTATGTAGCAGCCTGGCTTTCTGTCACTGTTTCTAAAACACCCTTGTTTTTGTGGTTCTCAGATCTTTAAAATTATATTCTGGTATTGTCTTACAAAGATTGGCTTTTGCTTAGATGTTTGCCAATTCATAATTTCATCTGCTTTAAAGATGTTCTGAAATCTAAAAGCAAATGTTTGTTAACTAAAATATCTTAGATACACAGTTTCAAGTTATAAACTCAGGTTTATTTCTTCTATTCAAGGAACAAAATTCTCACAAACCCCACAAAGTTGCACACATTCTCAACAAAATGAAAACGTCAAGCAAAGACACACAGCTCTTGTGAGAACAAATGATTGCAAAAAAATAACTTTTTTTTTTCTCCTGATACTAGTTTCTAAAGACATACAAAGTTTTCAGATGGCCTTGCAGGGTTTGCTTGTCCAACTTCATTCTGTAAATCTGAGGAAAATACTTAAAAGAAACCACCTACATATATGGATGTAGCACCACGCCTAGCTATAAGAAAAAAACCCAAATAGAGAAATAACAGACCTAGTTTAAAGCACAGGTTGTTCCATTATATTAAATAACATTGACTTTCAAATATTCTTTTTACATGGACTTGATCTTATATCTGCTTCTTAACAAAATCTGAAATGTTTCTTAAGGGTTTCCTCTGGAGTCTCTCCTTTCAACTCTGTGTCTCTTTTCACTAGACACAAAACCTAGTGGATATTTACTGACATGTAGGTTGTTTATTCCAATACTTAAACGGTGGGGCAGACACATGATTTTATTTAAAACACTGGGAATTACTATTTTTGAAGAAATGTTCCATTTAAAACTCAAATTCAAGGATTATATACATTTTTGGTGATAATATGATACAGACATATTCTAAAATCCTAGGTAACAGGAATTTTGTGTCAGCAGTAGCTTGCCCACAGCTTAAGTTTCTAGTGGGATACTTGCAGCAGGGCAGCACTCCACATACCCTACTTCTTATTACTTAAGTAATTCCCACGTTTTTTGCAGACACAGAGTTCAAGGATGAAAGGAAAAATCAGAACATCTAGTACCATCTGCACATCTGGGGCTAGTACATTTCATCTATTTATCCAAATAACTTGAGATAATACATATCATCCAGGAAAAAGGCAGAAGTAACAGTGTGATCTTACCAGGGTCTGTTCTCAGGCAGCCTCCACAGATTTCAGAAACGTTCTTTGACTCCAAATCTCCTGGCTGAAGTGCAGTATTGTGGCTTTCCCCCTGTCAATTGACATAAAAAAAAATATCTTGTGTCAATTTTCAGCTTACGCCTTGCTTCTCCCTATAGATATCTACCATAAAGCCCTTATTTAGACGTTATCCCCAATAATTTATCTTGGCAGAAGAATCATGCTCAGAACAGAAAGGGTATTGTTTACTTCTAAGTTTCTGGTTTTCTGGTTTTAGGTTCTGGTGATTTGTTCCTATGACTTTAACCCCCATATGAAAAGGCTTTTAATAATTTTTCTCCTTATGTAATTACTTAAAAATTGTCACCTATTCTTCCTGAATAACCAGACTTATTCTCCTCACATTAAGACTCTGAGTTCGGCTCCTCCACAAATACTGTAGATCTCAGCACTCTTCTATTTTTTCAGCATTCATAAAATATAGGAACATACTGAATATGCAAGAATGTGTTTTGTAATAATGTACAGAGAGATTGTAAACAAAATTTACCCTGTTATGGAGGAAAGCTTGTTGAGACCTTGTGTTAGCCTACAGCATCACACTGACAGTATCCAGCTGCTGATCTCTGAAGCCTCAGTAGTTCTCACAGTCAGTGACACAGTCTCCACTCTGTAAAAGTTACTTTCATTACTCACTCTTTGCCATCTACCATTTTGTACCTAACTCTGCTTAACACGCTGCGTAAATTGCTCTAAGCTATAGTGTGACACAAACTGCCATAGAGGATTACTACCTTCTCATCCTATTTACCTCCACAACAACTGTTGGCCACTTTACTCAGGAGTGATTTCATTATTTCTTTCATCATCAGGAATTAATCAAGCAACAGCAAATGCAGGGTATTACTCTCTCCAGAGGTCTTTTGGAAACACCTCTAAAGAAACACTATTACCTTCGGACATTTGCTGTGCATTTTAATTAATTCTTGAAGCACTTATGTTTTAAACAGAACTCTGAACAGAAAATTAAGATGGTTTTCAAAGAAAAGATATGTTACAGAGTATTATATCATTAATGTAACTCAGACCTTCAAGAACCCTTACAAAGAAATCTTACCTTGGGATTTAAAGTGGTCACTGTAGCTCAAGAAAAGCTTTAGAACGCTTTTCCATTTTGGAATTGCTGTGGTTAACAAAATCAAATTCAGAGCCACCTGACGTAATCTCGGTTATTCTATGTTAGATCCTGTGACATATTCTGATCCAGAAAAGCCTGATTCTGCTAAAAAAAAAATATTGGCTTGCCTATGTTCTTACACAGAACTCAACAGAACTATACCTACACCTAATGCCTTCTGCCTGATAGCTCATATCCATTCTCTGTGGGAGCTGAGAAGATTAGAGGATATAATTCTCATATAGAAACAGCAATGCATATTTGAAACAAAAAAAACACATTCAAAGACATGGACAAGATGAAACTGCACTCATACTGGATCCTTTAAAAAGCTTGGGAAAAGCCGTTTGTCTATTAAAAAATCTGAAATACATCTACATTCAGAAGAAAAGCAGTCTTTTCTTGTGAAAATATTTGGTAGAAAATTGTAAAACCAAACAAAAATCCTCAGGATAGAATGGTTATTTCTAAAGAAATAGCACAACAATATCAATCCTCAGAGTTGGCCTTTAAGAGTCACCATGATAGATTTTTTGAAAGGACAATGTAGTTGTATGAATTCTTCTGACCAAATTTATTCTTGTTGACTTCTGGTGAGTTGTAACAGGGTCAGGCTATTTTTAAGTTTTAGAGATCAACTGAAGATTACATTAGTTAATAGTTTTCTAGAAGAAAGCATACCTGTAAATCAGTATTATTTCGGTATGTCTCCAGGGGATCTCTATGTTCAGCTTTAACTGGACTTTTGAACAAACTGTACTTTAAGTGCACCTGCAGTCTTCACTGTTTGGTGCCATGCCGCGTTTTACTGTATCCTGTGCCTTGCCTGTGGAATTCTCCAACTAGCTAAACAAAGAAACAGAGTCTTTGCTTGACTGTAAAATTAACACAGACTCTTGCCTATGTATTTTTAACTTCAGTGGTCTATTTTAGGCAACACAGAAGACAGCTTCAGTGCGAATTGTCAGTTGATTTCAGTTTATGTTTTACATGGGAGGAGATCTGTTTTGCAAAACACTCCAGAATGTTTGCATTAATTAATTCTCTAAAGGAAAACATGAACGAATTTTTGAGGCAAATCTCTTCAAGCACAGCTGGGGACCAAGGCATCGCGAAACAAAAGGCGGAGAGGGGCATGGACATCATCTGCCCCATGTGGAACACAGCGTTTGGCAGGCCAGCAGCTGGAGAGACACACATGCTGCTGCCCTGCATTGTGTCTCACGTACTGGGAAATGCTCATGCAGCCTTTGGGCTAGGACAGTAGCCAAGAGCTAACTCTTAAGCTACTCTGTAGCTTAGCAGGATCACACTGCCTGATTAACAATGCATTCTGTGGACGAGGACGCCTGGACCTGAGGTTCAGGGTGGATAGAGAATTAGCCTCCCACCAAGCTAAAGGTGGGAGGTTCCCTGTGGGGAAAGCAGCAGAACCAAGGAGGCAGGTTTTAATCTACCAGTGCTATATCAAACCCGACAACTGTTTTTAGAATGGCACTGATGTACAGAAAGGTTTCCTGCTTTAACTTAACCCTCACTAGTGCCTACGCTAGCAGGCTGTGAACTGGATTAGGAAATAAAAGCAGATAAGTTTAACTAACTCTATTAAAATTACGTAGCTGAAATAAAAAAAAAAATGACTAAATGCTAACTCATTAATTCATTTATTTAATCCTTTAAATATTTTCCATGAGGTAGTTTATATGGAATTTAATGAGCTACCAGTTATCAGTCATTGGACACTGACTGCTCAACATTCAGGAGGCTGATTAAACAATATAGGTGCTTATTTCATTCTGGTAGCACAACAGGATTGAGATTATTAGGAAAGAGACAGGACATTTTAAGCAAGGGAGAGGCAATCATTCTAGTTACACCAGTCTGAAGTTATTCCCATAAAACTCACTATAATATTAGCTTTTACCTTATATGGATTAGAACAGAAGAAAATACCTAAAGCATGGTATGATATATAAACCAAAATAGGGCACAGGATTTTAACAAGCAAAGTTACTCCAACTGTGGAGCAGAATATGGGGTCAGCATGGTTAATGGTCATCTGCTATCTTCAAAAGAAATTTCTATAGAGAGAGAGAGATTGTTAGAACAACCTTCAACCTACTCATAAATTACAGATGTCAACCTGAAAAAAAACATTTCACGTTTTGTAGTAGAGGAAAATTTTCCTCTGGCCTTTCTTGGTGATGCTGAACAGTTAAGTCAGTTTATATAGCATGGTTCTGCTGCTTGAATTAATTTAGCAGTCCTGCCCAATAAACTCCAGATATTTGTACCTTCTCTGTAGCATCTTTTCCAGTACTCATCTGAACCTGCAATGAATCAGTTCAAGGAACTAAAACCAATCACTGTTCTCTCTGTAGAGGTTTATTGGGTTTTTTAAACCTTATCTCTTTGAACAAATCAGATGAGTATCAGTGAAAGAACAAGTGAGGAGGTGGAGATGGTTTAAATTCTTATGCAATCACACTTAAAGCCAACCTGTTTAGAGTACCCTTGCTTCAGGCAAAAGCTTAGGATACTCCCTTGGAGTTTTGATTTAAATATGAGGATGTAGCTAAAAGTTAACATCAAGGTGACAATGTAAAAGCCAATGCAAAATGAGTTCTTTCCTGACTGCTATCAAAGAATTATTAAAATATGGCTAGCTTTTATTTGTAGCCATTAAGGCTGGCCCTACACAGCCACTGACCTGTTGAACCTACTAAGCCATCTGTTAACAGCAGTTGCTGAAAAGCAAAACACAAAATTGGAAATGCGTTTTTCATGTACTCACGAGTATCACTTATCACCTGCAACAAGTTTCCCTCATGCTTGTTTAAATGAAGACAGCTCACGCTACAAATCCTAGCACAGCTGTGATGACATAACCCAGACTTTCATGGAGTTACTAGGCAAGAGTTGTAAAGAGAGTCCATCACACAACTGAAAAAGAGCTTCCAAACCTGGGTGACCTGTGTCTCAGCTACCTGTTTCCTGAAAACAGCCACACAGACTCCTGTGAACTGGGAAAAATTAGTTGTTATTTGTGGGAACCAAGGAAAGATTTTCCTGAGAGGGTTAAAATCAACTAAATACACAAACATCACTTTTCTCAAATATGTTTGTTACAGTTAATTAGCAGCAGGATCCCCACACAATGGCATACCATAAGAAAAGTGAGGAGTAAAAAATTTGGGAACATGATGTTGATCCCTAAGATGAGGCTACTGGTCTTCCCACAGTCATAAAAAGAAATCTTTAAGGTCTGATGGAAAAAATGGTAATGGGGGTGGGGTGTGGGTGACCAAAATCCTACAGATTCAGTGAAAATTATCTCCTATTAAAGTTATCTAGTCCATACACTCTAGACCGTATCTACCTGGTTTTGGATACATGGTAGATATAAAGAGATTTCTTGTGTATAGAAACTTGAAATTTCAGGTTTGTGTCAAGCACCGTCCATTACTAGTCATCAGAATGAAGGCAGCAGTTCCCCAGTTACCAGGGTCACAGTCCTCAGCTCAGACACACACCCCATACAAGGAGTGTAGGTTACCCTGACCTCTCTTTCAACTGCTAGTAATTCTACAAGATGCTGATGTACACCAATACAGCTAACGCAGGAAGCTTTCCTAACTAAATTTACAGCCCTTCCCATATGGCAGTTTCCTACTTACCCAGTTGGGTTGACACAGCTGCTTACGGGTCCATGAGGCAATCATGGAAAGGGTGTGTACAAAAAAGTAACCTACAGTTTTTCTTAAAGCCTCAGTCATCTCAGTGATTTAGTTTAAACTGTCACTAAACAAAGCTATATTGGCACGACACAGTGGTAGGGGTAGGGCATAAAAGCTTCAGGCTGGAATTTCTTCAACTTTGCTATTATAAGCAATGTGTAATGGAAATACATTTAGCTGACACCTATTCAAGCTTAATATTCTTTCTTACTTCACATCAAATGTCAGACAAAAACCCAACAAAGACACATACACGCTGTACCTAAAATCTTATCTAAAACCTTTGATACTAGGCATTGGTGTTGAATCAACTCAAATCCACCTCTTGTATCCACAAAAAACTATAGTTTTCAGTTGAAAGGGGAGAGACAGCCCTTCCACTTGAGATCGATGCCTACACTCCAGAATAGTTCTTTCCTTCACTATTGCTAGTTTCTGGCATTGGTGAGTAACTCAGTTCAGGGTGCAGCTGCTCAGCTGACCTGTGCTTCAGGAACTAGAAAAAAGCTGCTTTTCTCCTCCTTCTGGAGCATTTCTGAATTCTAGTCTGAACTTGCTAATTAATTTTTACTGGAGTCAGGAAAGAGCAATCAGGTATTCACCACTCCTTTGTTTCCAGAATCTGCTCAGCAGTGGCAGTGAATGGTGCATTTTGTAGCACACTGGCCCACCAGTTCATGTGCTGCAAATGACCATGTTTCAAGACTTTGGCACTGGAGTATCCGGGGTTGCCTTCTGGGATAATGGGGAATGGAACTCAAACTTGAGTTCTGACACAGGATCAGCAGATGTTAACAGACATAAGGAAGTGATGTTTATTGGCAAGGCTCCAGTTTTAAATAGAGCCTTCATTGCTCTTCGATGAATTCAGCTTTGAAGGAGAAGCAAGACAAAGATCACTGCAAGTTCATCCCACTAAAGAAAATATATTTTCCCAAATATTCAAACAGCACAATACTAGGCTATAGAAAATACAGTCTCAAACCCTGCTGTTCCTTGACTCAGATCAAGAACTTGAATGCAAGTCTTCCTTGCTACAGTGAGTGTCTCAATCACCGAGCTCCTGGTTTTGGTGAAATAGCTGTCTCCATCTTTTTATTAACAATTCCATCTTCTTCTGATGATGTCTTACTTGATCTATATGAAGACATGAATGTGAGGTGTGCTGGAATGCCTTGTCCTTGTTTCTTAAAGCATAACCCAGGTCCGTTTCTCCCTCAAAGAGTTGCCTTCCACAGTGCTGTATTGCCCTGATACAATCCTTTTGTATTATCTGTTCTTTCCATAACAGAAAAATGAAAACACTCTGTACTATGCATTAGCAATCTTTTCCCAGTATAAAAAATTTCCAGCAACTTCTCCTGGAGTGCCTTTTCACTTCCATACTCCCAGACTTAAACTGCCCCTTTTCTACCAGATATAAAACCTCCTACCCATCTCCATTTCTATGTCCCAGGCTTTCTGGATCGTTTCTTTTGGGTAGCAATTCCTAAATCCCAATTGAATGCAATTTTAAAAAACATCTTTTCCTGTTTTCTTTTCTGTTCCTCCCAGAGGTTCACAAAAGTGCTTGTCCTGCTTCCATAATACTCCATGATTTTAATGCATCTCTAGGCCCCATGACTAATTTATCTCATTTCTAGCAACCTTACACAGGAACCTAACCCTTCTTGGGATTTAGAGACCCCATCAAAGTTCATTTTCTACAATACAACAGCAAACTAACCCTGCCTGCCACAGGATGTATCTGCAGGAATGTATCTGAAGTCAGACACAGCCAATTGAGCATGTCTGTTCTTTACCCCTCTTTAACAGAGTCTCTCAAGGGCTCCATCAAAAGTATGCATGATTAGATTAGGACTGGCCCTTAAAAAGTCTAGGGACTGTCAGGCAATCTCTAAAACCCCAGCCAATGCCATTACCACTCAGTTATGGACAAATCTCAACTTCTGTATCTCAGGTCAACTGAGATACAGCTGAACTGTTCCCCTTTGTATAGTTATTAAATATTAATTGAACCAGAGAGCAAAAATCAAATCATAATCCAGTAGCAAAAACATTCACCTACAATGCTGGACAGACAGGATCTCTGCTACAGTTAATATTGTATTACTTATGAAGTGTGGAACTACCGACAAAAGAAATTAAACTATTTTATTTTTCATAAATTTTAACACTATTTAACTACTTGGCGATGTGAGATGAAACAATTCTAGACTTCTTTCAAACTGGGGAAGAAAAAGAAAGATATCATACTGCTTTTATCCTAGTGGGAAAGATAAATCAACTAGGGCATCAAACACTACGGTTAAAGGCTCTACTCAAGTTGAAAGAAAGCAAGGACCTGCAGTTGATTCTTTAAGAACTGATGAAAATGAATGCCCTAGCCTCTCAACTACTTTAACTAGAATTTCTGATTAAAAATTATAATGAGAAACATCTCCTTTCCAAATAATAAAAAACCCACCCTTTTAAAACATTGCTATAGAAGATTTGTGTCTCAAAAAATAAAACTTCCCAACATTTTACACCCATACTTCTTCATATATGTAATTAATTTATATGTTCCATTATATATCAGGAGGTTAGAAAGTGAGACTGAAAGAAGTTATATTGAAAGAACTGTGGAAGTGATAAAGAAACATGCAAGTTTGTTTTAGAAAGAAAACAGTTTAAATTAATCTTAAAAGAATTAAAAAATCATTTAAAGAAGCAACTGGGCAATTTTTTAAATTAAAATAATCTGTAACTGAGTTTAGAGTTTGTTTGAAAAAACACATATTAAAACTCACTGTTTAATACCTGCACTGTTCCTTCACACTCTCTATGGAGTCAGGTGATGCACTGCTTCAAAGAGTGTGTCTTTCTAAAGGCCCGAGACTCATAAACCTCACCCTGCTTTAAAATATAAACCACTTTTCCTCAACAAGTTCACTCCTGATTTACACTGTTGTGGAACCGTACTTGGGTTTCTTTTGTCTGAAAGGCAAAATTAAGGCTCCGTCTACCTGGCAGTATTGGTGCCATCTACAGGTAATCAAGCTAGTTCTGACTAAATTAGCTCCAGCATTTAAATTAGTATCACTGCATTAATGTAACCCTCCACAGGGGATGACATATTCTGCTTTTTAGCATTGTGTAATGTAGACAATTCCCCTTGCAGTTTTAGTTAATGAAAGACTCTTTTCCATATTTTCTTCCAAAAACTGTTGTGTAACATCACTGTGTGCTGTAAATAGCTTCCCACTTCCATCTGCTGCCTGAAGTGTCTTCGCTAAACTGCTTTGGTTAGTAAAGTGTTTGCTTTGTAGTTCTTCAGGAGAAAGCCTTTGTTAGCCCTGTCACAGCACATCATCTCTTCTAGACCACAGCTGCCAGTAAAAACCAGGCAGTGGCACATACATGATATACTGTTAATATTCTTACTAGTTAAACAGAGTCTAAAAGACATTTAAAAAATCATTTTAATGAAGACATTTCACAACAGTTTGGACATCGTTCATTTAGGGAGTATTGCAGTCATCAAGCGGCTGAACAGCATGGTTGTACTAATACCCGCTATACTTTTTATGATTGTATGCCAATTTGATGGATAAAGAGAAACAGTAAGAAATCCAAGATCCCCTTGAGTTCAATGGCATGCATTATTATAACCATCTGATCTGAGTACCTCTTGCTCAGTGGTCTGGGAGAAAGCAAACACTAAGGACCCTGCAAATATGAAATCGATAACAGTAATTCTTGACTAAAATGGGTTTTGTGACTATATTGACAAAAACATACTGAAATGATAATCTAGAGTTTATCATGGCTGATTTCTATTACAGATCACATCAAACCTTGATTTTTACCTATACCAGTCACAGTCACAATTTTCAATAAAGTTCAAATTAGCCAAGATAATCTGGGTGATGCAAAGAAATTCTGAAATTAGGGAGGCTACAGGGGTGGTTTCTGTGAGAAGATGCCAGAAGCCCGATGTCTGACAAAGCCAATGCCAGCCAGCTCCAAGCTGGATCCACCAATGGACACAGCTGGGTGTTCCAGGAGCTGGAGCAGAGATTCCCCTGTAGCACGTGGTGAAGACCATGATGAAGCAGACTATTCCCCTGCAGCCCATGGAGGTTAACATGGAGCAGAGATCTACCTGCAGCTCATAGAGGACCTCTCACTGGAGCAGGTGAAAGTCTGAAGAAGGCTGTGACTCCATGGAAAGCCCATGCTACAGCAAGTTTGCTGGCAGAACCTGTGGCTCCATGAGGGACCCACTCTGGAGCAGTCTGTTCCTGAAGGACTGCACCCCATGGAAGGGACACACACTGCAGCAGTTTGTGAAGAACTGCAGCCTGTGAGAAGAACCTGTGTTGGTGTTCATGGAGGGTTCATGGGGTTCACGTGGGAGGGACCCCACACTGGACCAGGGGAAGAATGTGAGGAAGGAGTATCAGGTAAAACATGTGATGAACTGACCACAACCAGCTTTCCCTATCCTTGTGCACTCTGTGTAGGGAGGACATAGAGAAATTGGGAGTGAGGTTGAGCCTGAGAAGAAGGGAGGGATGGGGAGAAGGTGTTTTAAGATTTGTTCTTATTTCTCACTATCCTACTCTCATGTTAATAGAAAATAAATTAAATTAATTTCCCCAAGATGGGTTGGTTTTGCCTGTGACAGTAATTGGTGAGTGATCTCCTTGTCCTTGTCTTGACTCATGAGCCTTTCATCATATTTTCTCTCCCCCTGTGCAACTGAGGAGGGGGAGCAATAGAGCATCTTGGTGGGCACCTGGCATCCAGCCAAGGTCAACCTACCACGTCACTGATAGCACAGTGACTCATGGTTTTACAGTTATGTTCCAACATAACATGCTGATGAAATACCATCATTGCTATACATCTTCTATAATAACAACAGTCTCTAGACTTGGATTGCTTCTCTGCACTGTACAAATACCAAATATATGGTTCCTGCTTCAAAGAATGTGAAACCTAATAATTTCCCACATAAAAGTTTCTCAATAGATTATAGGCTAAAAGAGGATTCAGGAGATCTTCTAGACCATTAATTGCCCCAATAAGGGATTAAAAATGTTAATTTCATTCCTGAGATTTGCTTAATCTTTCTTTAAAATTTCCAATTAGGTGAATTTCACAATCTCCTTAAGCAATGTAAGCTACTGCTTTATTTTCTTTATTATTAAAATGTTATTAATATCTAATCTGTATCTTCCTTGCTGCAACTTAATCCAAGTACTTTTTTTGCAGTCTAAAAGCAACAACAAAACAGACTGCCTCTAGAAGAAGAAACACTATTTTGAACACTTTGTAGATATATCTCTCTTGTCTTCTCCCACTTAGATTTATTATCATGATTCATTTTCTCACATTCTCTTCTAAATCTTCTTTTTACTCTCCTGCAGACTCCCTGCCTATCTTTCATGAAGCATTGTGCCTCAAAATGACAAAGTATTTTAGTTGAGGCCTTGAAAATACTGAAGGGAATAAAAGAATCACTTTGCACACCTCAAACTAGACTGCTATTTATAATTGCTGGCATGGTACTTACTTTTTGTGCAGCATGGGGACATTACTGACTCCTGTTCCTCTGGTGTAGCACTATAAGCCTTATTTATACAAAATACCTTCTTGAATCCTAATTACCTCTTTCCTGCATTTGTGCAATTGAGTATCCGTGTTTAAAAGCAGCACCTTGCTCTCGTTTCTACTGAGTAACTTCTTATTTCATCAGAAAGAATACAACAACCCATTAAGAAGTCCTCACCTTTCACTGTTGTCTAGCAAATACACTTGGTATAACATTATCCAGGTCACTAATGAAATACTGATTAGTTGCCCCACCAAGGAGTTAATCTTGTGTAGCTGGTTTCAATCCACCCTCTTGCATTGAAAGTGACCCACTGGTAACCACTTGCAAAGGGTTTTCCAAGGACCTGAGTATCCAGCGCAGTAGTTTTTTCCAGACTCTGTGTTTCTAGCTAATTTATGAAAACTTCATTAGACTGCACTGACAGTCTGATCGCCATGCAGGTGTTCAACATCACGCCTACTCTTCTGTCTCTGAGACTTGCTGGCCTTCCTTAGAAGGGAACTGGAGTGCTTTAAGAAGTTTGTTTCTTTTGGAAGGAACCTAAGTTGCTGTTAGCGATCTCCATGTTCTCTCATATATTTAATTCAGTGTCTTTCAGCAGCTTATCAATATAAATATAACCAAGTGATTAACACACAGAGGGCACAGGTGTCTCAGTTTTAATTGCCTAAGTGAGTGATTAAGAGAAATTTGCACAATGATCATATTCTTCACTCTCCTGCCTGCCTCCCATCTGTTAAATTTAAATTATTATCATTATAAATGTTTTTTCTTTCTTCTGACTAAGCAGATCCACCAGCTAAAAATCTTGACACAATGCAAGCGCAGAGGTAGTAATTGCAAACAGACTGTTGGGCATTCTTCTGTCTAAAGAAAATATTTAGTCTCCCTTTCCCCCTGTCCTCTTTTAGGTTCTGGTTCCAAACAGGTGCCTGAAACCTCTCTTTCCTGGTCACCTGGAAGCTTCTTAAGGGCCCTCATAGAACATAGAGCCATGTAAATATCTCTAAAAAAATATACTGAGAGAGGTGTATAAATATGCAAAAATACATACATACACTTCTTTTTACAGATGCAAATGAATTTGTATTTGCAAAAGTTTACATAAGAAAGATCACTTAATAAGAGATACTGAAATTAACAAAGTTGAAATAGGAACAGAAAATTAAATAAGAAGAAAATACAGGTATGGGACCACAAGTTAACAAGACTGCTGAAAACCCAATCAGATGACCATACAGGCAATGTTGCCTACTAAAATGGAAAGCCAGAACAAAACCTCAACTTTAGAGGAACATGTATAGGGGCACTAGGAAAAGTTCCCAATGGGTTTTCCCCAAAAGACCACATCCCTTGGATAAATGACAGTTGGGTTGTGATTTCTGAAACAAACCCAAATTATGCTGCCTGACAAAGGCAGGAGAGTACACCCTCCAAAAGGCCTCTCTGATGTGAATGGCTCCCCTGAACCTGATGCAGCAGTAAGCACGTGTCCTTCGGGGACAGAAGATGAACTCCCACTGGCAACTTCCAGGTGATCTACACCTTACATAGCAGGCTGTGCCTTACAACCTCAGAATGAGGATGTCTCCGAACGTAACATCCAGCTGGGTCAAAGTAGGTGCCAACAATTATTCATCAGGCTCACGCTTTTCTTCAACAATTTTACAACAAAGATCCAGTACAGTTGTTCAGACCTACGTAGTCTTTCCCATTCAAGCCCAGGGGGCAAATTGTGTTATAGCTGAAAGTATCTCAGTGAACAAGCTCTTCTGAATGCTTGTCTGCATTGGGGCCAGTTCAGATGAATCCAGTTCAGGTTTGGTACATTATTCTGAGAAGCCATGAACAAAAATCAGAATCAGCCCTGCTAAAATATATCTCCTTTTCTAGTGGTAGAATGGGCCATCTTAATCTTGTTTCTTTTCCACTGTTCAGTAGGGTTTGTTATTCTTTCACTTCTTCTTGTGGCCAGAACACATCCTGGCACTACCCGTCCTTTTCTTTTTAAGGGTTTGAGGAAGGCCATCCCTTCAGGACTGTGACATGTCACTCAACAACCCCTCAGACCTCCTGCTTTGCCAATGTTCACAGCTTGGCCACAACAGCTTGGGAGTCATCTGATCACATCTTTGGCCATGTCTTCACCCACGCTTTTAATGTGTGGTTTATTAATTTCAAAAGTCCTTCAGAAAAATGATATAACTTTTGAAAAGAGGCTGTAGAATACACCTTCTACTCCCTGGGCTCTTTGAAAATTTGCATACAAGGAGGCATCCATTTAATTCTTTTGCTACTATCTTTACTACTTATTTACTACATGATGTTGTGCTTTCTTAAAAAATCAGAACCTCCCAGCACAGCAGATGCAACTTCACAATCTCTTTTCCACTGTGAAATAAGTTGTGCTTGTTTTCATTTGTATTTGTTTCATTGTTGCCTGTATCGATATGAGGTTGGCTCACTGGCACATAATGCACCTTGTACTGTGTCACTGTAATAATCTCGCTGTTATTACCATTTGCCAGAACACATAACGGGACCAATAAATCTCCAACCAACTGGTGCTCAACAAGGTTTTGTGCAGAGGTAGTTCAAGATAAACCTTCCAGGGTGTCAGCTCACAAGGGAAACTGCCACTGGCGAACCGAGGAGAAAAAAATCACTAGCTTCCCAGCTGTACAAAAAAGCACAAGATTTTTCATCTGTTTTAAGCTTTTTTTTCCTACTAACAGGATTGAAGACTAGGCCTATGGCTGGCCAACAGTTAAAGCTCTGTTGTTGGACTAGTAAGTGTTTATACATTGCAGTAATATGCATATGGATGGATAATGGACTTGCCACAAAGAATAATGCCATGTCTTAGGAGCACTACTAATGTTTCTCCAGCTGTCTGGGTATTGTGTTTATGCTAACCTCACCTCCCACTGGCCTGACAGCTCCCAGGGGCTTTGAATAGCTGTTTAGTAAAGTTCAAACTGGTGTTTTGTGGGAGTGCAAGCATTGTTGGGGAGCATGATGTAAAAACCACAGTTTACCATCCTTATTTTTCTCCCACTCTGGCTTCAACTGCTAGACATCATGGATGCGAGAAACTTTTATCCAGCTGTTAAATTTCTAGGGCCAGCAGCACCACTTTACAAACAGCTGTTTCTTCCTTTCTTGCTTTTTTACTACTAGAAACTTCTCAATTTTGCAGATTCTGTCCTCAACAGTGTTCACTTTTTAAAGTTCACCGGAACAAAACATCCCCTTGACAGCTCAATCACTGTAGTCTATTATCTGATCCTTTCTCAAATTTTCAAATGCTATCTGTGAACATCTGCTCACTGCCATTGTCAAATCTTTCTTTTGTTTTAGACATCCTCACATGGTCTTCCTTTCTGAATGGAGGCATTTTACACCAGTCCCAGACACGGCTTTCCAAATCCTTGCAGAGCTTGGAGGTTTCACATCCACAGATCTGACTCTGACAGTACTGTGGCAGCTGTGGTTGTAGCTCTTTATTATAAACTCCAGTAACACATCGATGTAGCAAATCTTAGCTGCGTGCCGTAAAACATCCCCACTTCTTGGCTTCTAACATCCTGTTAAAGCAACGTGTGACAGAGGCCTGTACTATATTATTAGCAACAAAGTAGTGAAAATTACTCTAACAGCCTGTCTAAAGGCTGGTTCAAAACCGTCCATTCCCTGCTTGGTCTGTAATTACTCAGGCTGCAAAAAAAAGTTTTAAAAACCTCATCTGTTTCAGAACCCATTCTGCCTTTTAGACACATAGTCCAGGCACATTTGGATAATATACTCATCACCATTAGAATGGTCATAACACTCTTATTGTGTTTAGAATATGCCACAAACACCTATTACTTCTAAAGTGTTCTCTCACTGCTTTACCTATGTGTTAAGTGTCTTGGTTTACAAGCCATGTGGTCACCCGGTTTCAGCTCAGATCAACAGTACTCCTGGCTTTTTCGGAAAGGGGATTTACGCTCCCAAAGCTTCCTGCTTCCCCAGGAGCATGTTAAGTATCTTTTAACAGATGATCCAGTCTAGTAACATGCTGCTACTACATGCACATAGGAAAACATCAGACAATTAATTTCTCTTTCTTTTCTTTCAAAGCTGTTAAAGCTGTTCTTTTTTTCAAGTGTTGTCCTTTTTCTTTTTTTTTTAATTCTGTGGTCCTAAGCAGGAAAAAAAACAACCAGTTAACAGAATAATTCCGTCTTCTATGTAGTCAGCCAGGATTATGCTTTCAAAAAGTGCTATAAAAACCACGTGAACATATGGACACATGCAGCACAATCCCTGTCGAGGTATTACAAGCAGCTGTTAGCACACTGAGATGTAGGCAAAAGTTGTCTGCCACCCTCTCCAACAAACTTTTATTTCTAAAATTCCATCCCAACCATCTTCTTTCCAATGCACATGGTCCTTTTAGGAAAACCCATTGGGGTGTAGGTGTAACTACACACATTCCTGTGAAGTTGATTTTTGTTCTGGCTTTCTACTTTATTAAGCACGGTTACCAGTGTTTTCTAGCATAGGACTAAGTTGAAGGACCGCCCCAGTAATGCTGTATGGAAATGGGGTTGGCTTGAAGGTAGATGAAGAGGCCCTTTTGGTCAGATTCACAGGTCTGTTCTTTGGACCTGCTGTGGGTGGCTGGTGGCCTCTTTGTTAGCTAATAGGCTTTGCGCAACACATACTCAATTTTTTTCATGGTGCCCTATTCTTTCAGACACACTCAATCACCCTTCAACTGCACTTTCCTTTTCCTTAATTCTCTTTCTATTTACGTTTAATTTCTTCTTGATTTCATTATCTCTTATTAATCATTTCTATACACACTCTTTATAAATATAATCCTTATGTGTTTATAAAGAAGTGTAACTGTATAAACATACATTTATACACTCTGTATACTCTCACGTGCATCTTTACAAACACTCATATATGTATGTGTACATAGATGTGTACGTGAGGACCTTTGACATACTTCTGAGGTAAAGATTTTTTTCAGCTGTCAGCAATTACAGGGCATTCTGAAATCACATGGGGTTTGGCCAGGACTGTGACAAAATAGTGACTCTCATGGACAAAGAGAGGACTTCCTGGCCCTGGGGATCTAATACACTTTGGAGACAACTGGGGCATATGGCTGGAAAGGGGGAAGGGCTCCTGGGGACAAGGGTCATCAGAATTTTGAATTTTGAGAGGTAGGTTTTCTAGCAGGAGGTCGGGGAACGGGGCCTGCATCATCAATTATCAAAGTTTTCCTTTAACTGATTCTAATAACATTTTCCCTCAGTTGCAGCCTTTTGTTCACCTTCTCCTCATCTTTCTGAATCACAGCAGACATCTATGTTACCACCACTCAAAAAAGGAGTGAAGTGAGATATTTGACATAAAATAAGCTAGGAAATGGTAAATAATAATCATTAGCGATGAGCCGTATTTTAACATATATTAGTAATTATTACAGACAGTTTGGGTTAATTTGGCATTACTTAGGCTAAGCATATATATGATGATTAAGGTAGAGTGATGATACAAGACACATTAAGCTGGGTTCTTCCTGGAAAGCAGTTTAGAAGAAATATCTTGAATGCCAAATAGTCAGCAAATTTTATTTTCATCCTGGTATCCTGTTATCCATTCAATGGTATGATCATAGCCAATTACTTTATATAGGCAAAGATAATTTATGTTATTACTTAAAACAAAGGGGCCACACAAACTTACTACCTTCAGATGCGCAGACCTTGTCATTGATCCTGGTAGTTTAGCAGTTTAGTTAAACCTGAAAGTTTATTTAAACCTCCATTTTAATAGGTAATTTCTGTATTTCATGTTTTTAAAACTAATCTTTACCCTTAATTTAAAGTATGTACCTTTTATTTTTTGTACTTTTAGGTATTTTTGCTATTTTTATTCTGTATTCACACAATCATAATCTACCTACTTTTCATATCACCATAGCATGTGACTTTGACCTATCATAACATTGCATGCCAATCCTGTGAAATTAACCTTTTAAAATAAAAGCCTACTCTCTTTGGATTGAACTGTTGTGATTCCCCAACTAATGTTTAGGAGTGAAGACGTAGCAACAGCAGCAATCCAATTTTTGGACGAGGCTGCAAGCAGACATAGATTTGGCTACAAGTCATCTTTGCTTTTCAAAACGCCATCTCTTGTTTCCTCCAAGGAAGAGGGTCACACCACATGGAAGCATCCAGAACATGCTATTAATCAAATAGATTGCTCTTTTCCTGAATGATAAAACTACCATTTTTATATCATAGTTGCTCCTGATTGTTCTTGTTCCAGTTAGAGATCTGAAAGTTTTCAGAAATGATCTGTGCCAAATTTATTGACAGTTTTTATGAACCAGTACATACTTGCTCACCGGGAAGTTTATCTATCACATGTTCAATGGAAGTGGAAATATGACAACTTAAAAGTAGTATTAATATGGAATGACTTCACCCTGAGGAAACAACAAATGTGCTCAGAAAAAAAACTCATGATAAAAACACTCTGGTTACCTCAGTTTGTAAGGGAGCTGAAAACCTGGAGATCAGAAAATTACTCAAGAGAAGGAAAACAAATTATATCAGATGTAACGTTCTGAATGAGACCTTTTCAGAGATCACTAACTGTAAAGCTAGAGGTATCATAATGATAATCTAGCTCATATACAAAGGCAATAAGACTTATCTGGGTGCAATCCTGAACAACAGCAAACTGTATTTTTAACATTTATTTTAAACGTTCATTCTTTCAAATTTTTAATTCCGCATCCAAGAATGGGACAGGGAGAGAAAAGAACAAAAATCAAGCAGAATGCCCTTGACTCCTCAAAAGAAAAAAAGACAAATAAATCTAGTGGTCTTTTAGAAATGTGAAGAAGCCCCCAGCTCCTTTTTGGTGCATTATGTCAGCCTGCCCTAAAAGGAGTCTAACCAGACTCCTCTGCTTGGTTGGTCATTCACTGCTGTGAGGTATGGGGGTACATGGAGTAGGAAAAGGCCACCAAGCAAAGCCAAGGCTGCACTCGGCAGGTACACACTGCAGGTGGGGCAATAGTGGTTCTTGCATTAAGGGGTGGCCTGGGTTCAGGCTACCCCACAGAGGGTGTTGCAGAGTTCATCTGGTGTCCCCAGAGCACCTAACAGACACCGCCATGCATTCTCCACAGTTACAATAGGTGGACACATGAGTGTTCTTTTTCAAGAAGCTTCTAAGTACTACTCTGAAATGCTCATGTGTTGTAAACACTTCTGGAATACTTCATCCCTCCGAACACCCATGGTATAAGACAAGAAGCCTGAATTATGGAAACGCATAAGTGCTTTCCAATTTACACTTGTTTGTATCTTCACAACAATCTTTCAAAATACATTTTTTTATTACCTGCCAATTTCACAATTTTCAGTGAAATATGGAAAAATACGTATAATAAAGCAGTTTACAAAAATGAATCTGCAGTCCTGCAGAGGATTTTCAAAGTTTGAACTACCACAGATCTCAACCTGAACTGTTCCACGGCAGTGAGCTGTGTTTGTGAATATCATAATTTGTGACACAATTGATTGTATTGTCTCTCTTCTCTCCTTTTTTAAATCACTTCAGTGTTTATTCTAATAGATGTTCTTACAACAAATAAAGTTCGAGTTGAATGTTTGAATTTGATGGAAAAGGGGATATTTATTTCTGAGTAAAATTAAACTGATCATACACTTTCCCAGATTTTACCTCCAGGTACATCTTTCAGATGAATCACTGTCATTACAACAAGACTCCTTAGTCATAACCTCAGAAACTGATACAAATTTCCTCATGGTTCACTGCCTCCTGATTTCTTATGTTAAGAATTCTGATCTAAATTCTTCTGAATCGTCAATTGAAACATCCTACATAGTTTATTTTGAAATAAAGATCAAACCAAACCTTTGCAAGGTCACTGTCTAATATGTACACATATTTTGTAACTCAAAATATGAAGCCTTTTAACTGCAAAAGAAAATTCCAAAAGAATACAGTATGTATAGAAAAGATCACTATCAGTGCAGAATTCTACCAAGCACAAGCTTCTTCTGAGAACATGAAGTTACTTCCTACACACTACGAATTGAATTATTCCTTAATAAAACTTATGTTGATCAATTGTAGAAAACTGCCATGCAATTTGAACTCCAAAGGAGAGTAAGAGTTTGCAATTCTGAAACCAAAAATAAATAGGATGTGATGTCCCAGGTAAGATGAGATGACTACATCACTTTGGAGTTTATCAATATTCATACTTGAAAAAGTGGGAGAAAGATTTTGATGGTGGATGCAACAGCTGCAAATCTCACAGTCCTTGTGCGATTAGAAGGTATTCCTTTTTATTCATAACAGAGAAGCAACAATTTGACAAGTAGTCACAAGATTCTCAGAAGAAAGTTTACACTAGTCCAGTGTACTAAAATTGATAGTGAATCTTAGAAAAGGAAAAGCAGCAGTTTTATTTATATTGAACAAAATTTTTCGTTAGAACTTTTATGCATACTCACAAGCTAAAGTGATCTGAAACATTTAAACAAGCTGTACCAACTTTAATAAAGTGTTTCAGAAGAGTAAGAAAATCTAAACAATATTCTGAAGCGCTAAAATCAGCCATCACAGATTTTTTATAAATAAAGCTTTTACATTTTTAATGTGAGAGTTTCATAATTCACTTTATTTCTAAAAAAATAAAGAGCTTAAAATGAAATTATTTTCTTCCAGAATAGAAAGCATTAGCTGAATGTTTTGTTCTGCTTCAAGTTTTGTCTTTTCAATTTGCCAAGACACAATGAAGAAAACCTGATCATTTCAATTTCTTCAAAAATAGTTTTCAGTATTGGCAATGAACTGAAAAATCGGTCATATTAAAGTCCAATTTGATTGTCTGCAAAGATATTCTTACCAACAGAATTACCTGTGACTCTACTGGAAGTTACAATGAAGTCCTAGGGCTAGAGTGACTGGAAAAAAAGCCCACTGGATATGAAAGTTTCTTAGCAAGTAAGTTCTTACAAGGATCAAAGATCATGTTAAAAAGAACAATTACCAACTGGTATCTACCAGAACTGTGAGATACTATTCTCTCAGAATGAGGTAATGACCTCTTCAGTAAGGTTAGGCAATGAAAAAGGGAGGAGGAAGGACATAAATGTGAGGAACCTTCCTTCTCTCATGCAAATATCTGAATCCTTAATTTCATAATGTTTAATTTAATTGCTCCACAGTGGTAACTTAAAGTGGGGGGAAGATTGCAGAATACAGCTGACTAGTCAATAAAAGATATTAAAATAACATGAGCTGGTTCTTCAAAAGGGTTAAGAACAGTCTCAAATGAACAAAGTTTAGCAGAATTAAGTACAGATTCATGTTCAGGAGATTTCTAACTGAGAGCCAGGCTGAGGAGAAATGCTTCAGCAAATCACAGCTAAGCCAGCATGGAGACCAAACCAGGGAATGAAGGCATCTCCCCAAAAGTGTAGGAGACCAGTCAAGAAAAGGTAAATGATAAAGTCTTCATGAATGAAGTTATTAGAGTGTCAGATTAGTCCAACTACTTAGTCCAACAAAGAACCTATGGTAGGGGTTGATTTTCTCTTTCATCCTACCTTGTGAGGTCCTACAACTTCTCAGAAAGGCAGCTGTACTGAAGGAATGGGAACTGAAAGTGGTGCTGAAGCCGAAGCCACAGAAAACCAAGGTTTTCATGGTGCACTAGATTTTTGAAAGAAGGTTACTGCATAGCAAAACTTTGGGACAAAACCCAAGCAAAATCCTACCTGAAGGATAAAAAGTGTATTGATGTGCATATATATGTATAAGCAGGTACTTCAATATATAGAAAACATATTAAAGTTTCCAAATTTGAGTGTCTGGAATATTAGCTTCAAACAAGACAAAACCAAGAGGTAGTAGGAACAAAGTATTTCTGTTGTTTTATGAGCCTGTAATTAACCTATGTCTAATTCTGGCAAAGAATACAAGCCTGGGAGACTCATAGTTTGGACTGCAATCCTAATGCAGCTGAAGGAAGTGGCTGAACAACATTTGCTCCTCTGCGGTAAGGAATGTGTAAAAGTCAAGCTCCCATAATCTCTAAATGAAGGCCAGACCTTTCAAAAGCCACCTTTGTTCCCGAGTACCCTGATTCTGATAGCACAGCTTCAGCTGCTACAGTGGTTAATTCAGCAGGACCCATGAAAATTCGACACACTTGAAAAAAATCTTCAGCTGGGCAACAACAAAAGACAGTAATCCAATGGAAATAGCTTAAAACTGTTTAAAGCCCTTCTCAAAAAGAAAGAGGAATATTCAGAGACCTGAAATATTCTTCTGAGCTCAGTCCACTGGAAAACGTAGCCCTGTGAAACCATCACATCTTGCACAAGAAAATTTGCTCTGGCAGACTTCCAGTTCAATTTCAACAACACAAAAGAGCAGCAGGACTACCTATCAGGTTTTGCTCCTTGCTGCCTTTACACTTTAACTGCGTTTTTTCCAGATTCTGTTTTCCTTCGAGATCGGCAAGCTCCACGCCAAAGGCGGGCAGGGACTAGCCCTTGTGCCAGACTTTTAAGTCGGCTGCACTTCACCACAGACAGAAGACCGATACCCGGCCGTGCCACCGACGTGGTGCCACCGACGTGGTGCCACCGACGAGCAGCGCGGGCAAGGGGAACGGGCTGCCGTCACCACCACAGACGCGCTGGCACTGCTTGCTCCTTAAACTTGTTCACGGCCTGGGCAATCCCTCTGCCTGGCCTTGGGCAAGGGAGTGCCCGCTTCAGCTCCGGGATCGCAAGCCGGCTCTCGCCAGGAGAGAAGGCGGAATGCGGCAGCGCGGCGGCTCTGCGGCGGGGACGCGGAGTCGGAGGCGCTCTCTCGCAGAGGCTGCTGCGCTCTCTAGAGGGAACTCGGGGCAAAAGAAACCCTGAGTTCGTTTCCTTCCCCGTTCCCAGACTGTTAATGAATTCCCAGGTGACTGCTGGGGTAATGAAAACATCACAGAGGATGACGATACGGTGTTTCAACAGAATGCAGGGAAAAGTGGCTGAAAAGATGCTCTCAGGATCAAACACAGCGTTTTATTTATTCCTTGCCAGCTCGGTTACAAGCTTGCTTTTTTATCTTTTTTTTATTATTATTTTTTCCTTTCAGCCATCAACTGCCAGTCTATACTAATACCAAGAATTAGGAAGAATTATGAAGCTAATAACACACAACAGGATCTGGTAACTAGTAAATGTATATGCAAACGTAAAAGAGGGTAAGAACTGGAAGAATAAAATAATAGCTAGGGAACATAAGGTAGTGGAAGATACGACAGCAATTATGGGAGCTACAGGAGGTTTATTTCCTCAACCAGCATATTTTCATTAATGAATGGCATAAATATGTAGTAAACATAACTGATATAAAGGGGTAATATCATAAGATCAGTACTATCAAGTGCATTAAAAATGCTTTAAAAAAAAAAAAGCAATCCTGAGTGTCATTAAAAAAAAAAGTATAAGAGGAGAGCATCTCTGTGTCTAGTTTATTTCAGTATTTCAAAAGAGAGACCACTGACTGACAAGCAAAAATGACATCTTTACTTTTTTTTTAAAAAAAATGTGATCCATACAATATTTAGCATACCATACTAAGTCCAACTGATTTTACCTTTTTTGTAAGTTTTAAATTTCTGCTAGTAGAACTACAGTCTACTCTGTCCTTCATATAGCGACACAGAACCCTTTATAGTTAGGTAAACATACAGTAAGAACAGGTTTAACTGCAGTACTTACTTTTGCCTGGTAACAAAAAAGTATGTTGACCCATGTCAATTCATGAATGCTTCCTGAACAAGGACGTCAAAATCCAGCATTTGAAAGAGTTTCACATATATTCAAAAAATACTCCAGAAAAAAAAAAAAAAAAAGGAGGGGAGAAGACCCCAAAGTAGAATGATAAACAAAGAAAAAGCCTGTAAGGTTTACAGCTCTGACTGCAAAATATTCAGCCTGGCAGCTCTAGAAGAAATACAACTCTGTGTACTTGTGCATGCTCTCCCCATTAGAGGAGGAGTCAGTCTTGCAACATTTATGTTCCTTGCTGGAGGCAAAACAGTGATCCTCTTCAGTGCAAGCAATGTTTGGAGTACGACAGCTTTAAAGGTAAGAGGTGCACTCTGGAGCATAGAAATGCATCAGCAGAAAAAGAATATTTTTAAGCATCAGCCACATACTCTACAGGTTGTTACCTCCTTCTAAGTGCTTATTGCCTAGGATTTTTTTTTTTTTCTTTTTTAAGGAAAAACTAATACCCCCTCAACAGAAACTGCATCCATAATACTCTTTGTGCACCGGTAACCCATGTTTTATATTTTAGCATAGCAGAAGAAATAATTTATTTTTACATCTGAACAAAAGGTATTCGGTTTACATAAAAAAAGCTGACTTAACAGAAAAAAAAATTCATTTTCTGTAACTTTGCTAGCTTTTTCCTGTTATTTGAAAAGAGTTTCAGGTTATGCAACAGAGCTTTGAATTTTACTGACATACTCAGTTATTCACCAGTCATCCACCTCTACTTAACTGAAAACATATTACATATTCTTATTAATGCTTTCATTGAATAACATTTTTTATCATCTCTGTATTCATGCCAGTGAACTGAATAGAAAATAAAACGCATGCATTTGTAGTGAAAATTCTTTTAAGCAAGAAGATTGACCAAGAATGTTCTTTTTTATAATGAAGTGAGACTTCTGGATTTCAGTTGTGTGGATATTAAGTTGTTATTAGAGTCAAGTCGCTCTAATCAAGGTCAGAATTGTTCACATCTTGTGACCAGATGGACATTCTGCAGACTATTTCAAACAATCAGTAATCATATGAACAGTTTCTTGGCAAGAAAGGCAAACGTTTTCAAGTAAGGAGCACATACCTTGTGATCTATTCATGCAGAGATCATAGAACTTCAGGTGTGTTTCCTCAGCGTGGTTTGGGCTACACTGACTGCCAGCTGCTGCTGAGAGGAACAGTCTCACTCTGCACCTACACCTGCCTTGCTCCCTTCCGTCCATGGTGCTACCCATTTGACTCCATGTTAACATAGTTTAGGGAGCTAAACTGGTGGAAGACAATTCCCCCTTTTTTTCCCTCCTATTGTAAATTTCTGAACAGGCTCGCTCTGAGGTCAAACAAACGCTGGCGGTAGGGGAACGGAACACATAGCTGGCAGTAAAGACTCAGTTGATTGTATCATAAAACTATGCCCTAAAATTGATCACATGCTCACAGCATTCAGCCAGCTCTGAGCAAATTCCACCAGTGACTCTGTGTTGAAAGGGATGAAACTGCTCCTGATAAATAGGGAATGTGTGCTTGAAAAGATGCTATTGCCTCAGAAATAAGAAAAAGAACATAAGGTATTTCACCAGCCAGAAAAGATGTAGCAGGCTGTGGCTGGTTGTTTTATTTCTGCATCTGCCTGCTTCTACTAAACACAGGGAGATCAAAATGGGGAGGGGGGAGCGGAAATGAGATTTTCAAAATGAAGGTGAATCAAGAAGCACTGCCCACAGTATCACTATCTTAATTTCTGTAAGAGGAACATATAACATTAAGGTCTGCATGTAGGTTTTTTCCCTAATCAAAATAGGCTTTATACCCCCTGGAATCTCATTGATGGGAAAGGAGAACAAAAAAAAACTACATCAGTAATGATTTAGTGAAAGACAAGACGAGGGATGAGAGCTGTATCATTGAGATCTGTAACAAGAATAACATTTATACCTGTGCTATCCAGTTTATAGCTAGCTGATGTAATGCAACCTTGGTAACTGCGGCAGCAGGCAGTGCAGTGTGAGATAGTCCTTAAATTTCCCCTGGATTTTGAGTTATTGCTGTGGCTACACCACTAGCAATATTCAAGCCAGTGAGGCAAGTCTGTACAAGCACACTCAGCTTCTGGTGGAATATGGCCAAGAAAAGACAACTGTGATCCTAGGAGCCTTGGATTAAGGAGAATATTTTAAGGTAGTAGTAAGATCTCATATGCACAGAACACAGGTCACCCACATTCAAGAAAAATTTGTTCAAATTAGGACAGCAGAAAAGAAAGGTCACTAAGATGAAGTAAAGGTTTTAAAGCTTACTTCTTAAAAAGTGACTGATAGAACTTGGCTGGTTTAATGTGAAAAAGTAAAGGTTGAGGCAGAAAATGGAACAGGCACTTAAATGTCCCTGTGAAGGTAATGTATGTCTATAAATTCAGAAGAGAGCAAGCACTGGAATAGTTTAGGCTATCTCCATTCTAGAGCAAAAAGAATGGGTAGAAGCAGAATACAAATAGAACCAGGCAGTAAACTAGAAGGGTACTAACGACTGGAGCATGAAAAACTGGAGCAGACTTTCAAGAGGGTAAAAAAAAGCACAGCTACTTCTGGAACAGAGCTTGGCCGGTCTCTGAAAGGGATTATCAACTTGACTCATCCCGTGTCATGTAACTTGTGTATCCATTTTAGAAATCTGGTTTAGGTCAGGATCTTGAGCTGCCCCTATAGTCAGCAGAGAAAGATTCCTCTGTGGCTGGTTTAGAACCATAACAGTTTCATTTCCAGAGACTTACTAATTTACAAAAGTTTGTAGGCTTGAAATCCATTAAAATAAACTGCTAATTCCAGACAGCAGTCCTTAACATCAACAGATCATTTATGGAAAGGACGGTAAATTAAGAGACCTCAGTGAAGTCATTCTGCTCAGAAGCTCCATCAGACTTTGGACATTTAGGCAGAACAGAATTTCACTGTCCTCAAAAAGAGCAAAATAGTGTCTCAACAGGAAGCACATAGGATTGGGGGAAGGGCAGGAAAAAAGATATGAGTTGGAGGAAGCAGTCAAAGGAAGCAATAAGGTTTCAGAAAAGGGCTTTACAGGTGAGAAAAATGCTAAAAGGAGCATGTTAGGCAACAAGACTGAAAGGGCATATGAGGAGACTGCAATCTTTCCTTTTCCCACAGCCCTTATCTATGAAAAACCTCCAGCTTTGCTCAGAGAGCAACAGTTTGTATAGGGGTTGTGGCTGTTTGTCCCTGCCTTTCCCCACCCTCTGGCTAAAGAAAAAAAAAAGTAGCAGAAGAAAGCAAACAGGTCAAGTCTCTGTTTTTAAATGTGGAGGAAAGAATACAAGAAATAAAAAAGGAGTAAGAATTCATAGAACTACAGAGAGAACAATATTTTCTTCTGCTGCTGCCTGCTTTCCTTACCATGACTTCCTCTGAAGAAGCAGCCAAAGCCCTCTAGCATGAATCTCTTTAAAGACAGACTAAATGTACTCACAAGACATTTGTCATACAAGAGAAGACACAGCGGGTGCCATGGCTGCTCACACACCTTCACATCACCCATGTGCCTCAAAAGTCCTGTCCTTCTCCTCATCACACAGCAGGTTCACCCCAGAAGTACAGCAAGGAACCCTAGGACCAGCATGTCCTAGCCCATTGTGGGACTCAAAGCCATAAGCAATGCTGTCTGACAATGGCCTATGATGGGCTGGTGGCTGAAGCTGTTCCCCCTCGTTTACCCAGAAGTACCTTAAGGACAGCATGCCCAGGACATTCTGCATACACTCCATATCATCAAAAATACAGCCCTTTCCTGTTTCTAGATTTTTGGTCATGGACAAAAAGCACTGATGCTGGCTTATTTTCAAGATTTGTTCCACATTTCCAGCTGTTAGATTTGTGAGTCTTTTCCACATATCCTTTGCACTCTCAAGCAGAACCACCATCACTTTAAGAGCCAGGAACTTGTGCCACCATAACCATTCCCCAGACCTCCACCGCAGCCTGCACTTAGGACACCTTATTCTTTCACTTCCGTTCCTTGGCTATGTAACACTGCCATTTGCCACAGAAATCCACAGGGTTTTTTTTATCCTCAGACATGCTGATGACCTTTGCATTAACACACAGCAGATGGTCAAGCAATGGCCAGGTGGTCACAGACAGAGGACCACCCTGGCAAGTAGGCATGGCTTCAGGAGCTAGGCAGTCATGGGGAGACCAGCCATCTCACAGCTGAGACTGAGGGTGGCAAAGGGTAGGGAGGACTGCCTGGTCCCCAGGAACCTGACTCTTTTCCAGGGTAAGCCTGCCGTGTGACTGTGGCAAGCAGGACTTCTGCCAGAAGTGAGGTCACTTCTTATCTTGTGTGAAAGTTGTCCTTTAACTAGTGACAAAGTGTTCCATCTACCACAACTGCTCATGCCTGCAGCCCGTGCAACTCCTTATCTGTGTTGGTCTATCAGTGAACACTGGTCTTCTACTAAGTGAGGTACATGCAACACAGAGACCTAACTAGCTCTAACTGTGCTGAAGAAAACTGAAAATCTTATAAGGCCTCAATGAATTAATGAACAAACGATTTAACCAGATCTTCTAGTTTTACAGGAGTTCTTTGCATATGTTTATTTTTGTTTTGAAAGGATAAGCACCTCTTTGGTATTTACATAACTCTACAGAATATGCCTGTCCACTGAGAGCTGTTCTTCAGAAATCATCCTTGTTTCATGATGTCCAATACACATATGAAGTTCTTTGATCTATTTTTACTACAGACTGAATATTAAGTGTAACATTATCTAATTCAGCCTTGTATCACTTGCCCTATAAACCCCTGTAAATTCATATTCAGCTATACAAGGCTGGCATGTTCAGCTGAGTTTATCTGTTCGCACAGGTAAAATAATTCTTTTTTTTCTTGGATGTGTTGACTGTACAATGTGGCAGCTTCCTGCTTCATTAAGCCAAGCTTGATCACTTGACTACCTCCTAAAGAAAGTTCTGAAATGTTCCCATCTCTTTTAATTGTGGACTTGTAATAAACCCATAGCTTTCATGGACGCTTTCACTGAGTATTTCATTCTCTCACAGTTGGCACATAGTTTAATTATGGTTATTAGCAAAACAGAATTGGAACATGGTGGAAGGAATGGGGATCCCATCCATCATCTGGATTTCAATTCATTATTTCTTGTATTTCTGTGTCAAAAACTCTCTCCTTCCAATTTAATCATGCAGAGGAAGGAGAAAACAGTGAACTCAATCTATTGTCTATAAATATGTTTTCTTCTCATGGGAACATTCAGGAAATAAAGAAGATACTACCCTGATTAATTTTTTTAAAATGATTCTTTTTCCCCTAAAATTATTTAAAAAAAATTCTGTATCACAACAGCTTTGCTGATGTGAGATGCACATATACAAATACTGGCTAAACAACATCGGATGTAACTGATAAACAATGATGCCACGAACACACAGTAGCTTTTATACAATAACACGTTTTCTCTGTACTGCTAGTAAGTGATAGACCAGCGAACCCTTTCAGAGTTTAACTGTTTTCATCTCTTTGTTCTACAACTAAAGTTACACTATGATACAATGAATAATTTTTTATTGGATTTTTTTTACTGTTACAAAAATCCTACCTCCATTTCTAAACCAGAAAGCATTTCCACAAAACTCTATAGCTGTATGTCCAACACAGTATGTCCAACAGAATCTCACGTTGTCTGAAAAGATGCACAGAAAAAGAGGTGTTAATAAAAACAAAGTCCTTTCAAAGGACTTGTCTCCTAGTTATTTACTATCTCTCTTACAATAGTCTAAGAAATGGTCCCATGCATTACTGTAAGGAAGATATAGCTTTTTAAAAGACATTAAACACAAATAATGCTTAATTTCTAACTTCATGATTGTCTTGTGACAATCTTACTAGCTTTAAAAGCATATTTTTTAATATATTGCCCTCCTTTTGTTCTTCCTCTTCAAAAGCAACGTTAGAACTGTTTTGAGTCATTTGCTTCCTAAAAGTGCTGAGGGAGCTGGCAGATGTTATTGCTGGGCCACTCTCTATCATCTTTGAAAGGTCATGGAGAACAGGAGAGGTGCCTGAAGA
>JAOQGH010000019.1:12929581-13007602 GCA_025769975.1 Gallinago jamesoni
GAGTAACATGCTCTAGCTCTAGGCAATCCTGCTTCAGCAGGGGAGTTGGACTAAATGATCTCTATGGTCCCTTCCAACTCTAAAAAAATTCAGTGAAATTCAGTGAAATGAATCAGATTGTTGAAGCAGATGAGGAGATGTATGTGAAATCAATAAAGTATTTAATATGTAGGAGGCAGAAGTATGTAATGATGATGAGATTCCTTCTGACTGTAATCTGTTCAGTTATGAACTAGGCCTAATGCACTTCTCCATGCTGTTCCACTGATGGCCATGTGGCTAATAACAATGCCTCCTGAGTAATGTTTAAATTCAACCCTGGCTGCAATAGAATGGCTACTCAAAGATCTTTTCTGAAGTGATTCTGAGTCTATTCGTGCTCCTTGTTTCAGAACAATCTCAGGTCTTTCTGCTCTTCTGGGCCTGACAGCTATGTTATCCAACAAAGTTGAAAAATCTGTTGCCTTTTTATATTAGGAGTTTTCCAAGTCATATCATCTATATAATATGATACAACACATCATAGTATGAGATGTATCTCTAGCAGAATAAAACTCTCCCCTAAGAATTATTTCCAGTAAGTGTATTATATCCATTATGAAATCGAAAATAACGCTTACTTCCAAGAAACATATTCCTATTCAAAATATGTTATATGATCATTAAGAATCATATTGCCATCTTACCAAACATCTAAACAATCATTGCTTAGGAAAATATTGTCAGTGAGCAGTGTTTCATTGCCTATTAAGTATTCTTTATCCTAACAAGAAAGCTGCTATATTTTGCCTTAGCTTGAATGATTAATGTACTACTTTATAAAACATTAATTATAAAACAGAAATATATGTTTGTTTAAGATTATTCTGTTTCTCAAGTAACATTTATTGCCCATGGTTGAAGAAGAGATAGTGAAGCAGATGGACCTTTCATCTGACCCAGTATGACTCTTCTTCTAACAGTACTTAGCAGAGTTTAAATCAAGAAATGACAACAACAGGAGGTATGATGCATCTCTTCCTCCCACACATGGGCATTCTTAAACCTCTTCCATGCAGTAAGCCTGAAGGAAGAGGTCTCTGCCATCATTAACTACCTGCTCTTTCAGAAATTAGTGGGGAAAAAAAAAGCTGGATCCCAAATAGGAAATTTGGTAAAGTTCCCTCTTATCAAGGCTATCCAATTTTCCACTTAATTGTTTTCAACCAAAATAATTTAATTGTTATTCAGGATTGTCTGGGTGGACTGATTCACCTTTTGACTAGATTCACACTTTTTGTTAGAAGGAATCACATAAGGACCATCCATACACTAAAAGCACTCTAGCTGATCGGCTTAATATTGACATAATTGCTAATAATTAGTCTTCTATTAGCTATCCTTTTCTCTGCTATATTTTGTTTTGGTTCTTGGTTTGCTTTTTTCCCCCTTCTTTATGCACTATAAGTGATGGGCATAATTGCAAGAAAAAACAACTTGTCCATAATGATGATAATTGTCTCTCTCCTTGGTAATTACTAACTTTTCTTCCTAAGATTCAATCAAGTTTTGTCTGTGATAGTTTTTTAACAAGAAACAAATAGTTACGACACCAAATGAGTGTTTTCAACTGGTGCTGTTCTATTGTAGTAGTTCAAAACTTGAAGAATGTTTTATTAGTGGGACATCCCTACTTTGATTTTGAGTTTTTTTCTGCATATTAATATGAAGAACTAAGTTCTGCAAAAAGACAAAGACAGACACACAGTAGAAAACTAGCAATGAAAATGGCTGTCACAATTTCTTATAAACCACAGATTGAAAAGGAACATGGAACTTTACATTGATATGACCTGAAGAGACAGATTCTAGAGACTGGAAAATTAGTAACTTCACATAATTTGTTCAAGCCATTCATGGGACACAGCACAATAAGCAGAAAAACTTCCATGGAAAGCTAAATAAAAAGAAAAACACATGGCAAATAAACAATATAATGTACATTCAAAGCACTCTGACAAGTAGAACTTGGATATGAATTATGTTTGTTTTCGTGGTACTTGAGCTTTAGTATGCCAGTAAGACTGCCTATCTGCAGGGACAGCAGCTGTTTTTTATATTTTATTGTTTTCTTTAATCTAAAATAAGAATTTTTATTGAACGTACATGTCTTGCTCTTTGTGTGTAACAATAAATGGCTTTTTCAATAGAACTACATATTTGAAAAAACCTCCATAAATACTTAAAAAAATCTGGGCAAATCATATAAAAATACAAAGTCTTGTAAGATTATTTATGAATCGCTCTCAGTTAGAAGCAAATAGAAAAAATAATGCTAATTTTGTCTGCTCACGCTGTTTCTCATGGAAGCATTCCTAACAAAGAGTAAGGAACTACCACCACTAAATTACAGAAAATGTAGTGCATAGAAAATAAAGTGTAAAGGAAGCAAAAGCAATTTCTTCAAATCACATTATTGCTATACTTCCCTAAGGCCAAACGTGCTCCGCTCAATTCAAGCACCCATTTGAGGTACTGCTTCTCTAACAAAATCTAAAATCAGGCTTCTCTCCTTGGGAGAGGAATGATAGAGGAGAACTCCCTGATTCCTCATGAGTCCATGGAGAGAGGTGCCTTTGAGAACTGCAAAGATGGAGATTTCACCAGCCTCTTTAGCTAAACCAATCCAGTCTTTAACCACTCTGAGAATTTTTTACTTATGTCCAATCCAAATCTCCCTTGTTGCAACCACTGACCACTGCCTTCTCCTACTATACACTTTTTAGAAGAGTCTGGCCTTTTAGATAGCTGAAGAAAGTAACTAGATCCTTCATCAATTTTTTCCTCTTCAGGCTAAACAAACGCTCTTTCCTCAGCCTCTCTCTGTGCGTCATACTCTGCAATCCACTACCCACCCCTAGGGGCCCTCTGCTCCAGTTTGTTGGCATTTCTCTTGTGATGGAGAACACAGCAGGACAGATGCAGTTGCACCATGTATGGTTGCCTGTTTCACAGTGAGAGTGCACTGTTGGCTCATATTCAACCTGGCATCTCTTAAACATCCTTGGTGCTTTTCAACAGGGCTGCTACCCTACCAGCTGGTTCCCAGCCTGTACTGACGCATGAGGTGACTCCATCTTGGATGAAGAGCTGCATGTGCCTTATTTTGGCCCATTCATTGAGTTCATTAAGCGTCCTCTGGGTTGAAACTCTGCCACTTGTCCTCTCAGCCTGACCTCACCCCCTAATTTACTACCGTTTGTAAATTTGCTAATGTTGAAGTGTCATCATCCAGGTCACTGATGGAAGTATTTACCTTAGACTACCGCTAGATGGTCAGAATGTAAAACCAGCTGTGGAAATGGGGGCAAGAATGCTACACCGTCTATCAATGCCACCTGAGCTACAGATATTAGATGCCCCTAATGGAAGAAAAAGTCTCCTGGACATGTTTGAGCGCGCACAGCTATGCGCTGAGGGAACATCTGGTGCAGAAGGTAAGTATCTGCACATTAGAAAGATGGAGAGTAGATGGCGACGCACCCTGACTGGATTTAGATGAGCTTCAGAAGCTACTGTCCTATTTTAGGCAAGAATCCAGCAAACAGTCTGCCACTCAACAGGTATGAGGAGCCAGAAAATTAATTTCCAGGTGCTCAGGGACAGTAGGTGGTAGCATATAAGACCAACTCAGATGACCTGAAGAGGGTTTAGGTTCTTAATACTTGATAGAATATACACATAAGCATTACAGAATTTCTACAGTAATAGCTCAGAACAGTGTCTTATCATTATGCAGAAACTTTAGGTTTCTAGAACTGTGGTTTCTTGTTACAAAGTAAGATTTTTTCAAAGTAATTATTTGTTTCTTGAGAATGTTTCTTGCTTTAAAACTCTTTTTGTGGCTTCTAACTTCACGATGGTAAAGCTTATAGTCTGATAGCCATTTCCATGAATTATAATTATGTAGGGATACACTCTGGTTTTCAAATATAGTTTGGCATCTTCAGTTTCACTCTTTGATGCATGTCTATGGTAGGTTATGTTGCTTTTCCAGTTCTACATGATCTTTCATTATTGTGTAATCAGAAGCCTTCTTATAAAGATAAGTGAAATTCCTTGTGAAAAGCATATCTGCTACAGAAGGTGTTTCAGTTGTAGAGAATTAAAATACTGGTTTCTTAGCAAAACCCTTTGTTATTATTAGTTTGCTGATATGCACAGGTAATTAAATGGAGACAAAGATATGAATGTGGTTTTGTCACAGGTTTGCTCCTTTGATACCCACCACAACTTTATGTTCATAATTTCATAGTATTTTTGAAAGACTGCAACTCATTCTGTTCTCAGCACCCTTTACAACAGGTGCACAGTATTTGACATATGCACACCATTTCATTAGCAGAGAGATGACTGAATGAAGTTACTGATGTATGAAATTGACTGCCTTCTCCTTTTACCCATATATAAAAGAGACAGGAAATGCCTTTGAGATGGAAAATCTACAGTATAGGCCAAATCACCTTGTGGGAGGAAATTAGGAGCTACGAAGCTTTTAGAGAATGCTCAGTTTCTTGGTCTGTAAAGCAAAAAACCAACCTCTGGAATGGGGTGAAGTTTTCAATTTCACACAACTAAGCACAGGGAACAGTTAATATTCTGAGGTCCCTTTACACCACTCTTCTGTTCTAAGGTATAATCAAGTGTACCAAAGTAATTTATAAAAAATATTTCTCTAACCTGTTCACAAAGACATCTAGTAATGTCTAGTTCTACACTTTCAAGCAATGCTGAAGACAGTTTTTCCCACTGTTCTTGAACAATCCTGCCTTTTACTATAATTTTAAGGCACCTGATGCAGACAACTACAGTTGCAATTTTTTATTTTACATTATTGCACTCAATAATTAGATAGATAGTCTACATACCTGTGTACTTGATTCATAGGTACAGGAAAGTATTTATAGGCCTATGTAAATTTACAAGCTATTACAAGTGTAATACGGAAATGAAGAGCAATCCACAGAAAACCTGCATTTTTTACTTTATTGAACTGCTCTCATTCATTATTTCTGGATTAAATACATGAATTCATTCTCTGGAGTCATATATTTAAAATGCCTCAGAGAAAAAATGCTTTGGAAAATACCCTTATTAGTAGTTCATTTCCTGATAATAGACTAGATTGCAGTATCTCTCAAGCAAATTACTAGAAGATACTTTGTTCTAGATATTTAAAAAATGTACAAAGACATTCAGTGGTCCTTGTCTCTTCTGTATATGCTATTTAAAAGACAATTTTATTTCTTTTCCTAACAGGAATGTAGAATATTTATGGGATATTTTGATAGAAGTTGCATTTTCTCCCATAAATTCTGCTCATTGTTTTTTCATTTCCCACATATGTTGTCTAAAGTGAGTATTTAATACATGGTTTTTCAGTCAATCATTTAGATTCATTTAGAAGGTTCCATGTAGAACCTTTGTTCTTTAATACCATTTAATTTTTTTTATGATAAAAATATTTATTTGTGAAACACATGAGATCATACTAACAATAAAATTCTTAAAAATCCAAGAAAAACAGTTATGTCCCTCAGGATGTTAGTCTCACATTTTTACTTTCTTTGACATGTACTAGCTGAGAATTATGTTATACTTCTAATGCATCCCATGCAGTTTTCATGAAAAAAAACCCAAGCTTTAAAAGTAAGATCTATGTTAGCAGGAATAATTTGGTGAAATAACATTTTTAGACAATGAAGCAGAGAAAATAAAGACAACTTGTATATGACTCTGCTGTTTGGTACGTTGGATTTGACCTCTATACGCATATGCTATTAATTTTCTAGTTTCTGATCTAGTTTCCACCTTTTATGTAACTTGTGTTTCTCAGGTGAGTCTTCAGGCTCTTCAGTCATTAAAGAACTCATGATTTAGCCAGAATGGTCTTTTGTCGAACTGCCTCTTTCTTTTGCTTGAGAGTAATCTGCGTGGTGCCTTTCACATTGTTCCTTTTAGAAACCATCAACTTCCTTTAGTTGCAGTTATGACAGAATGCTTCAGTCTAAATGTGAGGCTTCAGTTCTTGCAAGGAGAAAGATTGATGAGAGCTCTCATTTAAAGACTGGTAGCACCTGGCTACAATACTCACTTGCCACACTTTGACAATATATTGTGTGGAGTCTGAGATACTCTGCTTGGTTTTGTATAACTGTATGTTTATGTGCCACACTAGGCGTAATTTAAAAGAATGCAAGCACACTGATGTATGTTAGGAGGTCCTACCGATGTCTATGGGAAATTCCTGATTGTGAGGTTCTATTTTATTAAGTGATCTGTGGACATCTTTGTCTAATATATATCCTTGTTTCCTCACATAATCCTTGCTTACTTAATAACAAACCTTGTTATTAACAAATTTATTAAAAGTGATCTAATTTTCACCTTCTTGCTTCTATCAGAATTAAGTAGTTTACAACTTCTGCACACCAATACAGCCATCATTGAACAAAAAATACCCAAACATGACCTGGATAGAATTTTGAGTGAAACAATCTGAATACTGAGTAAACATAGAGAAAAAATAAAAATCAGATCTCGGAAAAAAACAAGGCTAAAGAATATTGAAATTCAAAGAAATAGTAGAAAATACAGTGCAAAAATAAAGACACATTATACCTGTAGTCTTTTGTATGCCTTCTAAGGTAATCAAATATGCTCGGAATATTGCTGGTGGAACTCACTGCATTTCTGTGGACAATAGCACTTTTGGCTGCTTTTTACTATAATGCATATTTTCTTAATTTTCTGCTTAAAGTCAAGACATTTCTTAAAGTTTATAGGAAATACTTTTGCACAGTTTCACTGTATGGTAAAAGCTTTGGGACTCAAGTACTGGAGTGTCCATAAGTCTGAGTTGGAAAGACCATAGAGGCCTTGAGAGTTGGCTACTGGAGAGGCCAGAAGACTCAAACCATCTCATGGAGAAACTTTGGAGCCTGTCAGAGTTAGATACCAGTAAGATCGTAAGTTTGGACCAGCTTATCTTAAATGAAGACATCCATTTGCACACATGTGTCAGTGTATGAGACAACTGGGAAACTAGGAGATGCAGTAACTACTGGCTAGACTAGTGCCCAAGACCAGTTACTGGAGGAATCTATAATACGTTTGTCCATGCATGTCTACTTTCATGTCATTCCTGTATGTAATAAGTATACTCAGGAAACAGTATTTATATCCCATTCTTGATGAGTGCTTTGTACTGAGTCATGTAACTCTACAGTATCTTTCCATAAAACTATTATAGGAAAGAAAAGGTGTAAAGAAAACTAGGTTTTATGACATGAAACTTTAAAGCTGTAAAAGAAAACTGTTAACCTCTAAGATAAGTTATATAGCTGTATGTAACTGAGAATCCTTTCTGAAAAACTTGAACAGGGAAATCAAATTACAAAGATTTCCCTTTTTCTTAGAGAGATGAGCAGCTAAAATTCTCATTTTTGTAAAGAATAACAGTTTTAAGTTATTTCAAAGGAGATGCTGGTAAGCCACTTGGCTTTTTTTGAAGAACACACATGCAGAAGAGAAACAGCATAGAACCCAAGTGCAGGTGAGAAACAGTATCATTAAAGCAAAGTAGTTTTCTTTCATATAGTCCGACAGCCAAGCAGAGGGCATGTCTGCAATACTAGGTGCTGACCATCACGTGTCCACATAAGTAAACAGTAGTGTAGTGACATTAGCGTGACACCTGAGTTAATAGGCATAGTTTCACTGAATTTCACTGATTTTATTTTAGAGTTGGAAGGGACCATAGAGATCACCTATTTCCAGCTCCCCTGCTGAAGCAGGATTGCCTAGAGCACGTTAGAGCACGTTACTCATAGTTAGTAGTCTCCACGGCCAACATTAACTTAAACTCAAGATGATGCTTGCAGTTTGATGTCTGCTATCCTTAAGTGGCCAGTTTCAATGATGTCTTCACGTATTCCACTTAAATACCTCTGCTGGTGTCAAGTCTCATTTTGCAGTACGCTTAAGCAATATTCTCTCATGATGAAATTTCCAATTTCTGACCATGGCTTGTCTGATTATTGTGCTCTGATACCTCCTTCTTTTACAGTATGTTTTTTTGCGGTGGGTTTTTTCTCTGTTCTCATACTCATCTCCCTATTCTTATCCCACTGTTTTTTAGGATTCGTGTTTATTATACTTTGTATGATTTTTCCCTTTGGTGAATTTCTGAAGATTCACTTCTAGCACCTCTTTCTACCACAAGTTCTGGCTCTCAGACATCATCCACAGCTCTATGTTTGGCTACTACTTAATAAAAACCAAAATTCACAGAATCACAGAATGATATGTAGTTGGAAGAGACCTCTGGAGAGCCTGCCAGAGCAGTTCCATCTAGAGCAGGTTGCACAGGAACGTGTCCAGGCATGTTTTGAATGTCTCCAGAGAAGGAGACTCCACCACCTCTCTGGACAGCCGGTCCTGTGCATTCTCAGATTAATATAACTGAACAAATTAATCTCCTACTGAAAGTGGCTTTAAGAGGACAAAATATTGCCTAATTTTTAATCAGTATTGCAAAAAGTAGCTGATTGCATGACAGTAATTTGGGATTAGAAACATAAAAATATTCCAGCATCTATGAGTTGAGGTTTAAAAATATGTACCATCAATTTCTTGTATTACAGAATGTTTATTTAATTACAGTAATAATACGCTGGTAGTATAATACAAGATGTGAATCACACTGTAACAACTTATGGCACTCAAAATATGAAGGAATAAGATACAGATCTAGTCAGTCTCTCCAAGTATGCTAATCTACTATCAGTATAACAAAGTACACTTCTGTTTTCCTAGGTTTAGTTTCATGCCAACCAAAACTTAAGTATGGTTGACCACACTTGATCTATGTTAGATATCTGCATTGTCTTTGCAGGCTGTAGCTTTGAAATGCTAAAAAAAAGACCAAAGTCTTCATTACTGTTTGGAGTGTTTTATCTCAAATAACTGAATGAAGTTTATATTTCTGTTATAAAAACAAGCTTTATATACAGTAAGTATAGGTTGTTTCCTTTTCCCCATCCCTCATATGCATCAGTTATTGCTAGCAGATGGGTAGTTAATCTTAGACAGATGATTATTTCTTGGGTGGCATTTTAACAAAGTGAAGATTACTTGCAACAATATTCTAACACTTAAGGTGTGTATATAAATATATTCTTTCAATTTTTTTTTAAATATTTAAAATTATTCTAATCCAGAGGAAGGACAGATGAACTAAACTGCTGCTGAAGTAATTAGGAAACAGAAATACATTTTTCTATTAAGACAGGCAATATCTTTATAGAGAAATTGGATAACCATCAATGGAATGCAATTTAACAGGAACAAATGCCAGATTCTGCACCTGAGACAGGGCAGCGCTGACATAAATATAAACTGGGAAATGAGCAGCTGGAGAGCAGCTCTGCAGAAGGGCATCTGTGGGTGCTGCTGGGCAAGCAGGTACACATGAGCCACCCATGAGCCCTGGCAGCCAAGAGGACAAACTGCATCCCGGGGTGCATCAGGCACAGCACAACCAGCCGGTCAAAAGAGGGGACTGTCACAACATCACAGACTCACATGGGGTTGAAAGGGACCTCTGGAGATCATCTAGTCCAATCCCCCTGCCAAAGCAGGTCCACCTACAGCAGGCTGCACATGAACTTGTCCAGGAGGGTTTTGAACATCTTCAGAGGAGACTACACCACTTCCCTGAGCAGCTTATTCCAGTACTCTGCCACCCTCAAAGTCCCACTGTGTTCAGCATTGGTGGGTCCCCACCTTGAGCACCTTGTGCAGTTCTGGGCCCCGCTATTTAAGGACATGAAGGTCCTTGAATGCATCCAGAGGAAGGCAACAAAGCTGGTGAGAGGGCTGGAAGGAATGTCCTGTGAGGAGCAGCTGAGGACTCTAGGCTTGTCTTGTCTGGAGAAAATGAGGCGGAGAGGCAACTTCATTCCTCTCTCCAGCTTCCTGAGGAGGGGACGTGGAGAGGGAGGTGCTGACCTCTTCTCCCTGGTACTCAGTGACAGGACACGTGGGAATGGTTCAAAGCTGCATCAGGGAGGTTTAGATCAGAACATTCTTCTATGGAGAGGACGGTCCTGAGCTCTTCTCCTTGGTGACAGGACACGTGGGGATAGTTCAAAGCTGCATCAGGGGAGGTTTAGACTGGAATATTTCTTTACAGAGAGAGTGGTGCACACACTGGAACAAGCTTCCTAGAGAGATGATCAATGCCCCAAGCCCATCAGTGTTTCAGAGGCATTTGGACAACGCCCTTAATAATTTGTTTAACTCTTGGTCAGCCCTGAAGTGTTCAGGCAGTTGGACTACACGATCATTGTAGGTCCCTTCCAACTGAAATATTCTGTTGTATTCTAGTGTAGTCTAGTCAAGTCTATTAAAAAAATACTAGCAGCTAATTCTTCAGAGTTGCTCACAGGTGGAATTTAAATCCAATTTTTATCGTGTGGCTCAAAGGTATTATCTTTACAATATCCTTAGGATAAAAACTTAACCTATACCTTCTCAGAAAAGCAATGACAGATGCTTGACAATAAGTATAGACAGAATTTTTTTAATGGCTTGGGAGGATGGGGGTATGATCTGGATCCCACAGATCCATGTACATTTTCCATTTTCATGTTGACAGTGCTGATTTTAATGCCTTTCTTCACCTCTGATATCTCTCCAGTTACATCAGCTTATTTATTTTGCAGGATCTATCATAAACTGGATCTAGGACCTGGTCCACCTGAAAAAATCTTACAAATTTGATCAGGTCTTCCACAAAATAAGAGTTCCTTAGTTGCTCTATTCAGTTAACAGTCTCACCCCAAATGTGTCAAGACAAAAGAGAGGCGATGCTCCATGACTTCAGTGAGCAGGGAAAAATCAGAAATAATCTATCAAGGATGACTAAAGAAAGTGCAATTTAGTGTAGGGAAATGAAGCCTGAATGAAAGCATTATATGCCTTCAAATACCGGGAAAAGGTTTTATGCCAGTGCTGCTGTTGAATTCAGAACTTTACCCTACGAATCAAAAATAGTGGTAGCAGCCCTAAGAAACAGCCCTAAGACAGCATCTACTCTATCTCCAATACCAAATAACTTTCTCATTCCTGAAAGAAATTTTTCTAATGTACTTTTAATGATTCAGTGATGGATTTCCCCGATCTGCCAAGAAATCTACAAATCTTAAAAAAAGATCTGCCTTCTCCATAACCTCTCCTAAACACTTACATGAAAGTCTTCCAAATCTCTCAGGTAAATCACCTGTTCTGTGATTTGGAACTATTTTTATTTGCTCTGTGCACCTCAGACAGAGGACAGATTAATCTTTTCCTTTTTGCGGCAGCTTTTAAGTATTTGAAAATTTGAAAATTGTTATTATATTCCTCTATTCTTATCCTCCTTCTCAAGATCAAAGATTCCAAGTTTTTCACTTGTCATAGATTTCTCTGGATTGCTGACAAAGCTTGCTGCTTTCTCCTAGATTCTCTGAAAGTATTCTACCCCTTCTTGAAGCCAAACACTGCAAAAATGAATGAAGTACTTCAGTCTAGTCATTACTATTGCTGAAGAGTAGAAGGAAAAATACACATCTTTCAAACTGTGCTCCTCTTAATAACCCGCATAATACTTGTCCTCACAAATGATAGTTTTTCCTTATAAACCAGGAAGTAGCCATATGTCTAACTCAGATAAAATATGTTTATCTGCAAAGAATAACTAAACCAAGACTTTTGTTTTGCAAACAAAGCATGCTTTCAATGTGAAAATAAATTTCATCTTGAGATACTTGAAGTTAAACAGACCAAGCAGTATTCAACAGACTTAACTCTCGCTCTGCTTTTGATCTGCTATAGGTCCTTTTATTTTTGAAGAATTAGTACTTAGTTGTTCCCCATTGTATTGAGGGGTGGCTATCTTTTCCTACCTAAGTTTGTAAGTTTCCATCCTTTCTTGTTATGTTTTCTCTAATTTTTCACATTATTTCAATTTTTAAGCTATTTTGGATTATCTACCATTGCAGCACTACCACATCAATAGTCTTTCATCTCTTTACTTTTTAAGTCAATGTTTAAGGATGCTAATAAGTATCCTGAATGGTGGCGGGTACAGGACAGATGCAAATAGAACTCCACTTGGTAGAGACTTTTGATGCTGAACCACTGATAACTACTGCTGGTTTGATTTTCCAACTAGTTTTGTTTTCACGCTCATGTAAATTAATCCTGACCATGTTTCCCTGCTAGCTTATAAGAATGGCATGTGATATGGTATTGAAAGCTTTATCAAAATCAAGATATTTATTGTTTATCTATAAGGCCTGCTGTACTCTCAGAGAAAGAAATCAAACTGGTTTGATATCATTTGTTCACAACAAACCTGTTAAGTTACTCATCTCCTAGTTCCCCTCATGATGTCTATAGTTAAATAGTTTGATCATATTGTTCTATTTCTCTCCGTCTGAACTAAACAGATACCATTACCTCTCCCTTTTAGTATTAACAGCATTCAGCAACTCATTGAGACTGATATATTTAATGAAAGCTAATTAAAATCTTTGGCTTTTCCACTTGTTAGAGAACTAAAATTCTCTTGGTCTTTTTCTTACTTCTCTTATTGTATCACAGAGATATTCCATATCTTCCCTCTTTAGTCACATCTCATTTCATGTCTTGTGCTTGGGAAAGCTGATAATCTTAGTTTATAAGAAAACCAAGACCCTATGCTGTTAATAAGTCAAGGAATATTCAGTTCTATTCAAAGGCTTTAAACAGGGACTAAACCCAGGAAGATAAATGAGCTGTATTAAAACATTCCCTTGAGGGAAAGTACAGGCAAGGCATGTAAGGGTTTCCCTAAGGAAAATCAATACATCCTACAGTAAAATGTGAGAATGACTCACCGGCAACATTTTCCATAGTAAACAAAAAAAGTCATGGCACAAGCTCAAGCACTAGTATGCATCTATCCATACTATTTAACAGTTAGCACTCTCATGGTCTATTTTTGGCTTGTTCAAAACAGCACTCTTCCAGGGGTTTGTCCTGGTGTGAGCGACACAGGATTAATTTCTCTTTTAGAAATTTTGCTTTTCAGTCTCTTCTGCTGCTTGGGAAAACTGCATTTTTTAGAAGAGACTAGTGCCTGAATTTGTGAAAATGTCTACTTCATAGCCAGCTATGGTATGTGTGATTCAAGATCTCAGTGTTTTCACGTTAGCCAGGTGCAGGGATGAGGAGGAGTGAGACCTGGCCACTTGACCCAAGCTGGCCAACAGGGTTATTTCTTACCATGAACATCACATTCTGTGCTGGAGAAAAGAGAGTTTAGCTACATGGATATGGGATGTGTGGCACCATATGTTCTTGCACTTACAAAGTTGTCACTGGCTCATTTAATATACCAGTATAGACACAGCCACTAACTTCTAAGTGATGAGTGGATTGTTTTATTTTGATTGCTCCGAGTGTTTTGGATTTGTCTGAGTTTTCCCATTTTTTATATGATTCTCTTTTACTCATCTGTTGCCATTTGACCTAGCTTCTGCTTTCTTTGTGCTTACTTCTTATATTTGAGGTCAAACAAGAACTTACGATTTATACGAGCCATTGCTTTCTACACTGCCTATCCTCTGCATTGGAGGAGTGTGTAGTCAGTATAATAGTATGCTGTATTTGATGTGATACTTCCTTTCCTTTAATCTTTTCTTAGACTTACCTCCTATAAGGTAATTTTTGAGAGCTGAAGTCTGCCAATTTGGAATCTGATGGTTTTATTTTACTGTATTAATTTCATCAAAAGATGAAAATCCTTCTATCACTAACAATGGTAGATGATTCCACTAGTTGCTCATTAGAAGCTTTGTTTTCTTAATCTTTCTAGGTTAATTATGTTTAGTATGGCCTCACCATGATAATTTTCTACATTCTTGTCCTTGTTAAAGTGTCCAGAAATTTCAGTACATTTTATCTGCTACTGTAATGCATTCTTCAGACCAAGCGTCCAAGTAAACATCAATAAGCCCCTCCTATATCTGTTCTTATAGTCACTACAGAAAGTACAATCAGCCTGTTATGAACTGATACAGCAGAGAATAAGTAGGATAACTAATACGTATTACTATAAAATAGTGTAGTTTTGCTCAGTGAAGAACGAAGAGGAGTGAAAAAAAGGTTGTGTTTGATTGGACACTGGAAACAATGCAATCATCGTCCGTTTGGAGTAAATGAGCCAAAGTCTAAGTTGAAGGAGCATTCTTAGGAAACAAGAATTATACACATGAACAACAGTGAAACAGTAACACATTAGTTTGGAATGCACCAACAAATATAAACACCCTTTCTGAAGAGACAGTAAGGAAGGCAGCCTCAGCATACAAGAACTAATGAATTTTGTTCATTCAAAATCTAACTTACTGAAAGCTTCCTGCAGCTTGTGATAGAACATTATCAAGCCCTGAAGCTCACTGTGATGGAAATCTATGAGAAGGAGATGCAGTCCTGGATGAAAGAAGAAGAAATTAAAATTAAAATGTAATGGTGTCAGGGCTAAAGAGAAATTGTCTAAATATGAAAGAGCAAAGAAGTTAAGTATCAAAGACAACTCAGGAAGTCTCTAATGTGGTAAAAGAGCAAGTCTAACTCAGTAATGCAGCAAATTCCAGATGATTTTAAAATACTTTTATAAAAAAAAAATAAAGGCACATTATATATATATAAGAATGTATACTATTGGAGGAGAATTTCCCTAAATAAAAAATAGTCTCAAAACCATAAGCCAGAAACAGCTAGAATAACAAAAACATGAAAATGAAAGGACTCGGATCCACATCCTCAGTTAACCTCTCAATTAATTCTGTGTTGCCTGCTTGTAGCATTAATTCTTCAGCACAGAGATTTCTGTCTCTGCATGTCTTAAAAATTCATAAACTACATCAGTAAATTACACTTTCATGTTTTTAAAGTGGTTGTTGATGCTGTGATGGAATCCTGAAGCTCCTGAACTGGAAAAATTACTATTTTTAAAGTTGTACCTATTTTCCATTAGAGATCTGCCAAAATGACTGGCCTAAAATTGAATTATTTTACAGGAATATTCCCTGTAAGATGATAGATATCTATCCTCCACTAAATGCTGACTGGTATTAGTTATAACATTGCTTAATATTCACTTTGTTAATGTACAAATCTTCTAATATAACTATTGCCAAAACTCAGACAACTTAGTTTCTAGGTCAAGATTCAGCAGAGATTGTGATATGCTCAACTACTGATATGATGATGAAAACAAAACATTTCAGAATGTATTTCCTAATATGTTAGAAAACATCATGGATAGGAAAATAATTCACATCCATTCAAATATAAAAGAATATACATAAAAAAATTTAAGTGCCATATTATTTTTTTCAGTTTTGCCAGTACAAATGCAATATATTAATTTCTTTTCTCCTCAGAATCTGAAGTTATTGTAGATAAAGTGCACATGAGCACGATTTAAAACCACATTACATATCACTCCGTTCAGATGCCAGTAAGGTCACTGGAATTCTACAATCTGAAACTGTACACATAGTTATATGTATGCTTGTAAATCAAACTATTTAAGAACATTCCTAGGCACTGGAACCTGACTGCCTATAATGTTACATTGTTGGAATGGTCTCTGACACAGACTTGGTCCAAGTCATCTATTACACTCCGAAACAGCTGCAGATCTGGATACAAATCTGGAGCTTCCACAAGCGACCAATGTCAGTAGGTGGTCTGGATGCAACTACAGTGTTTCAGAGGGCAATACAATGTAAAAGTACAGACACAGAGTATTTCATGTGAGTTGATCTCTGAGTTAACTAGATCCATTTAATTTACTAAAAATGATACAGCCATAATGACTGCCTGGCAGACAGGAATGCTGAAACTTTTTAGCATGCATAGCAAGGCAACTGATGTTATACTTTTGTATATATTTTGTTGTATATACTTCTACAAGAAAGTAGAAAGCACAGCTTCACCACGGGCAAGTCTTGCCTAATGAACCTACTGGCCTTCTATGATGGAGTGACTACATCAGTGGACAAGGTAAGAGCTGTGGATGTTGTCTGTCTGTACTTCTGCAAGGCCTTTGACATGGTCCTCCACAACATCCTTCTCTCTACATTGGAGAGATACAGATTTGATGGGTGGGCTGTTTGGTGGATGAGGAATTGGTTGGATGGTCACATCCAGAGATCAATGGCTTGAGGGAGACTGGTGATGAGTGGGATCCCTCACAGGATCAGAACTGTTCATCATTTCTTTATCAGTGACACAGACAGTGGTATTGAGTGCAGTCAGCAATTTTGCAGATGATACCAAGCTGAGTGGTGCAGTTGACAGGCATGGGATGCCATCTAAAGGATCGTCAACAAGCTTGAGAAGTAGGCCCATGTGAATCTCATCAGGTTGAACAAGGCCAAGTGTAGGGTCCTGCACCTGGGTTGGGGCAGGCCACAGATTCAATACAGGCTGGGAGATAAAGGGATTGAGAGCAGCCCTCCTGAGAACAACCTGGGGGCACTGGTGGATGAAAAGCTGGACGTGAGCCAGCAACACGCACTCATAGCCCAGAAAGCCAACTGTATCCTAGGCTGCATCAAAAGCAGCATGGCCAGCAGGTTGAAGGAGGTGATTCTGCCCTTCTACTCCAATCTGGTGAGAACCCACCTGGAGTACTGCATCCAGCTCTGGAGCCCTCAGAACATGAAAGACATGGAGCTGTTGGAGCAGGTCAAGAGGAGGGCCATAAAAATGATCAGAGGGATGGAACACCACTCCTACAAAGAAAGTTTGAGAGAGTTGGGGTTCTTCAGCCTGGAGATGAAAAGGCTGTAGGGAGCCCTTATTGCAGAAATTCAATATTTGAAGGGGGCCTATAAGAAAGGTTGGGACAAACACTTTAGCAGGGCCTGCTGTAATAGGACAAGGAATAATAGTTGTAAACTAAAAGAGGGTGGATTTATACTAGATACAAGGAAGAATTTTTTTACGATGAAGGTGGGGAAACACTAGAAGAGGCTGCCCAGAGAGGTGGTAGATGCTCCATCCCTGGAAACATTCAAGGTCATCTTGGATAGGGTTCTGAGCAACCTGATCTCATTGAATGTGTCCCTGCTCATTGCAGAGAGGTTGGATTGAATGATCTTTAAAGGTCCCTTCCAACGCAAACTAGTCTATGATTCTAAGAATAACCAAGTATTTCACTTTCTTGAGTATATGTTGTAACTAGTAAACTGTAGGTGGTATTTTATACAACATCAAAGCTGTACATGCTGATATGCATATACTAGTATGTTAATCTGTAAAACATGATGCTGTACTGCCTGTTGTTTTACATATTTCAGCAATGTAACCTTCCTAGCTGTCCAAATGGTTATTCGGTACAACGGAGCTAAAAAATTAGGAGGGCACTGGAGAAAAGTGTGTGAATTTTGGGAGTGTTACTGTTTGGTTTTGGTTTTTTCCTCCTGTAAATTCTGGAAAAGTCTCTTCAATTTTAAAGCGGCAGAGGTGTCGGTGGAGGAAGGGACTATTCCTTGAGCTTAATTATCATTACAGCTGTTCACCATATTTTCTGCATGCTAAATGCATGAGATTAAGGGAATACCCTCACAGTATAAAGTACTCTATAATAGGATTGAACTAATAATCTGATTACAGAATGAGCTATGCACTGCTCAAGACACACACAGTGAATACAGTATGCATGCAAACACACACATACATGCCATGCCTATCACCATAAGAAAAACTTTGCATCACAGAACTTCTGATCTCATTTACTATTTGAGGATCATTGCCAGCATAATCTATTACCACCACGTCCTTACCACTCCCTGAAAACCCTTTGTGTCTGACAAACATAGCACACTGTTCAGTGGATAAAGAAACACAAGACTCTGATTAATCCCATCTAATTTTAGGCACGTAACACAGACATATAGATTATAAACACACACTTTTCTACAATAAAGTGGGCATCTAATATCATTCTAAGAACCATAACAATGTTCTTGAAAAGACTCAATTATTCATTTATTTAAGGAAAATCTGATTAATTTCTCTAAGAAAAACATACTTTCCTGAATAGCCTACTTGTTAAATATGCACCCTGTTAGGCTATTAAATAAAACAACAGGAATGGCTGTGGCAAATGCTAAATGTGTAATATAAGCAAAGATGTTGGTCACCCTATTAACAGCTACAGTGTTGATATAATTGGTATCCAGACTTCTTTAGCTACATCATTGTTTATCTAAGAGCTGAATTTTACGATATTTTGCAAAGGGGGAAAGACTTGGGATTGGATTTTGTTTTGGCTCTCTATGATTTCTTGAGGAATTCAGAAGTTCTTTTCTTCTGGCTTAATGTCAAGAGTAAAATCCCAGGCAGTCTCAAATGACACTTGGAAATGATATCACATGAGACAAGGCAATGAAAGTCAAGGAATTGAAAGAAATTCTGTTTGCCTTTTCACATTAGGAGAGATTTTTAAAGAATCCCAGCCCCATGTATTAGGTGATGTATGTGAGACAACGTGTGATTTAACACGTATTAACTAATTAAGATAAACACCAGGGAGCTTTGGCGTCAATAAGATTACTTAAAAGGTTAAACTCTGTTCCTGTGGAGTCAAAACTTTCAATAAAGCCGTCTTTGCATGGATCTCCCCTCCCCTCCACTCCGCCTCAACTCCCCCTCTCCCCCCCCTGAGTTCAAACAGAATATAAATAGCTGAGACTGATTTATAGTTTTTTTAAAGGAACTTATTTCAGCTGGAAAAACACAGAAATAGAAAAAATGCCTTTAAAATCACTAACACAGAGTTTAATCCAGACTGTATATTAGAAATCTTAACTGTTTTAGCTTGTTGAAACAGAAAGCACGTAGGAAGATTATAGATCCAAGATCCTGAGATACAATCAACCCAAATGCCAAATAAAGATATAAAAATGGAAGTTTTGATTTGGGCTATTCATTGTACATTTTTAATTTTTAGTCTATTTTTATGATTTTGTTTGGATGTTCAATTGTTCATAAAATTTGAATGCCTCAATATAGCCAAAATAAGTATAATCATGCACATTAAACAGAAAAAGAATTTAAAAAAACCCAAACCAATAAATGAGTTGTATACGAATATGAAAATTGGAGGAAGTCAGGTGACAGTTTCTATCTTATTGAACAACTGTCACCATGAGACAATTAATTATATATAATTTAGTCTAAAGCAAAAGCTGATTTTGCCACCTGGACTGTGGTAAACCAAGCAGCTGGCAATTAGTAAAAGTAAACTAAACCAAATCCAACATGTAACAACACAATGAGTAGCTGGGACAGTGATTTAGTCTTCTTAAACAAGGTTGAAGGAGGTAAAGAAAATAGCATAATAGCTCAGAAAAGTAAAACAACTGCTGAATTAAATGAAAATACCACAAACAAGGAACTGAGAAATTACAGAAAGTAACCAGTACAACCCACCTGTGAATGCTCAGAACGAAGAAAAGCTGAGTATTTCTGAGCTACATCATTTCCAAGTTCTACAGATTCCCATAACATTAAGAGAACAGATATAAAATCTTGTTAACAGGGATCATACATCACTGGTGAGTTTTGCGTAGTTATATATGCAGGCAGTAAACTTTGTCCATTATGTCATGGACAATCTTCAGGGAACTATCTGCTGAACTACCCAGTCCCCAGAGTGACAGTTAAACAATGGATTTGACATCCAGGGGTGGGTTCAAAGTTTGAGTGAACCAAAGTAAACTTTTTGGAGTGAAAGAGTGACCTTCCAGTTCTTATTTATCTCAAACCCCCTATTTAATGGGGCCTATAAAGCCATTATATATGGTTAATACCCTATGACCTTCAAAAATAATTCACTTTGCCTACACTTTGCCCAGAAACACTGGCTTACATGAATTCTTACTTCAGAACTTTCTGTACATAACAGCTTTCAATCAAACTTGATTAGATTAAATGCTTTTTTTGAAAAAGGAATTGAGTTATCTTGATACTTAATAGAAGACAGCTACTATCATCCAAACTTTCTCAGCCATTAATAAGCCATTAGCAGTTATTGATTATTGATCTTGAGAGCACATGATACATGAAATCAGCTTCTCATCAACATACACAGGAGCTTGGATTTTAATTCCAATCAATCATGAAATTATTTAATTGAAATTAAATGTTGAACTCTTGAGTTTGGCTTAAACTCCAAGTCCCTTCTATCTACTTAACTTTCTATGTGATGAACTTAGTTCTGAAGACTTTACAAGCTTGCTTCTTTTCCTCTCCTGCTGCTATTTACCCTCACTTACAACTTCTGTTATTTGAGTCCACTGGGAAATCTCACTCCTCACAAGCAGTGCAAGTGACTCCTAGTCACAGGAATTGCCATGCAGTGTGGCTGCTATGCATGAGAGAGAGTCAGCAGCTCTAAGGGGTAAGCTCTTCTGGGACTTTGATTTTTCTGTCATGCTAGAAACGAGATGGAAGACATGTCGGTCAGTGTCTTCTGTAAGGCCAGTTTTGCAGAGAATGTGCTTCTGCAGGGAAAAGCTCATGGCAGAGGCCCCTGGGCTACTGTATATCAATTTCATTTTAAGTCTTGTCATATTTTTCTGTTTCAGCATTCCTATACAGACAGGTAAGATGCAGCCTGGCCAAGTTTTCTAAAACCTCTGTCAAAACAGGAACTTTTGTTGAGTTCTTTTCAACTTTTGAGCAGGCAGGCTCAAATCACTGGTACAGACAATAGGTATATAACAGTATGTCCCAGTAACCAGTCAGACCATGAGACCATCAAAACTATGATTATAGAGAAAATAAAGCAGCCCTTGGGATGGAAAAATCCCAGGGACAGAAAAGACTGGGAGGATGTGATGTTCAAATACCTGCTTCTACCAATCCTTATTTTAGCTGTTGGATGTACAATAGCCCTGCAATGCACAATGCACAACAAGAGAAATAGAGTGGAAAATCTCTTCTCTGCATTCATAACAGCAGTCTCTGCACAACAAAGATGGGAGAGCAGAAAGGATTCTTAGCAGGAATACATCGTGTCACAGCAGATTTCAACAACCTCTTTAATACTCTGGCATAAATTTCTGACTATGCAAATAAATTAACCCAGTATCCATGTATCTCTTTAAATGCTTCACTTCTGTATCTTGCTTAAATCCAAATCCAAAATGTATAAAAAAATAAAAAAATCAATCAAAGAGTTTAAACGAAGCAGAAAGAACTGACACTTTCACCTTGGAGTTTCTTTTCACTCCTACAAAAGGACTATTCTTCCCTCCTGCCTTCTATTTTTTTTTTTGGTCCTGGTTAACTGATTCATCATGTTTCTCTCACAACTAGCTATAATAAATATGTTTTCCATGAATTAAGTAAGATGCATGCAGTTTCTGGGTAGATAAGAAGTGGAATCAATTGGAACCAGCTCTAACTTGCCAGTATCATTGCAGCCAAATTTCCTGTTTGAGTCACAGAGCACGACCACTACTGATTCCATAAATTACAGTGCAAGCAGCTATAGCAAAATGAATAACACTATTTTTTTTTTCAGCCTAAAGCCTCAGCTAGTTAAAAAATTTGTAACTGTAAAAAAGACATTGTTTTTGCACAATGTCTACGACCATCAATAGGGCCAAGAGATAATACCAGAAATAAAACACCTATATGTCTTCTTTGATACTTGAAGGAAACTTTGTAGAAATATATTATCACATGTAATGACTGTTACCTAACTTCATAGTATTCTCTATTTTGCTACCAAAGTGGTGAAATCGGAATTGGAAGCTACAAATGTACAATTTTAAGCAAATCATATCCTCTAAAAAACCTTGCTCAACCAAAAGCTTACGCACAGACGTAGCACCAATTGCAAATCCTGTATTCTCCACCATATGTAGAAGTATTCCTTTACAAACATTTCTGAATTGTAACCTACTGAAGTCATGGCAAAGAAGAAACAGCCAGACTAGTATATAAAAGAATACCTTCACATTTAAGGATTTCATGGAGGAAGGAATTTTCCATGTCAACTTAGCAGTGTGTGGGAAGGAACTGTTTTTATTTTACCATGGTTGTGATTAGAAAATTTATTTCTTTGTTGACATTTACAGAGTTTAATATGCAATCATAAAAATCCTCCAAAAAAGCAATGGGAACAGTTTTACAATCACATCATTTCAGAAACAAAGTGCACTATAAGTCATCATAATCACAGGAAAAAGATTTCCATCGATTTTTAGTTATGTCTTACAGTTTTTGTAATTTTAGTCATCAACTTGGAATCTGAAATCTACTTATCCATAAAATACGTAACAAGCTGTCATTATTGAAGAAAGATCTTCTACCTCTGCTTTTTCTTGAAGGGACCAAATAATTTGGAAAGAAATACCTGAGAATAAATTAAAATAACATGCTCAACAAAATACTATTAGCCTATCTAGATGATGACTAAGCACAATAAATGGTTCTGTTGTGTTTCTGTAATCTTTACAATTTTGTAATATTTCAATAAGCATTTTTAGAACTCCCACAGGAAGAGATTAAGAAGTCCTTGTAACTGCAGCAACTTAAGGCACACTAATATTACCTTTCACCTAAGAATTCTAGATTTAGAATAATATCATCAAAAATTATGCTTTATTCAATAGGAAAAAGTTACGTCTTCCTTAAACTCTTTTTAAAAGTACTAGGGATAGTTAGATTGCGCATCTACTTCCACATTTACTCAGTCATTTATCATAGCATTCTTTAGCCAGTTTACAGCAAAATTTACTAAGAGGTAAACAAAAGCAAATGCACAAGACAATTCTTAATTATAGTTAATTTTTCACTATGTTGACATAATTGAAAACTACTGAATTAAAATCATTCTACTGATAAAGTTCAATATTAAAATATCTATTATTAATCCAGGTATATCTTGTCAGTGTCCTTTAATCTTAAAACCTAATTAGAATTATTTGCAATTACCTAAAAGGGGGGATGTAAATGTAGTCATTTGGAATGAATTCAGAATCTCATAAGTCATCCCTGAAAAAAGAACTCAGGTGGGCTAGGACACAGGTCTGCATCCTGACAGCAGAATAAGGAACTGCAAATTATGGCTGAATGAACTTCCATTATTCTATTTAGTGAAGAGCAGCTGTATTAAATCTGGAGATAATAGTTCATTTTATAGAATCATAAAGTCAAAGATCATCTAGTCTAACAATCAACCTAACTCTGACAAAAACAAAAAAACACATCTCTAAAACATGTCACTAAGCACTGCGTCAACCCTTCTTTTGAACACTTCCAAGGATGGTGCCTCAACCACTTCCCTGGGCAGCCCACTCCAGTGCTTAATAACTCTGTCAGTGTAAATATTTTTCCTAATATCCAATCTGAACCTCCACTGGTGCAACTTAAGGCCATTTCCTCTTGTTCTATTGCCTGTGACTCGGGAGGGGAGAGTGACCCCCGCCTCTCTACAATCTCCTTTCAGGCAGTTGTAGAGAGCGATAAGGTCTCCTCTCAAACTCTCTTCTCCAGGATGAACAACCCCAGTTCCCTCAGCCCTTCTCTCCAGTCCCCTCACCATGCTGTTCCGGATACAGGCCTAGATGCTGTTGCTGTGCTGAAAGGGGGATCTTGATTCTTTTCTTTTCCCCTGTTCTTCTTGCTTTTGATTTAGCTCCTTCCATCCTACCCTCATTAATGCAGTTCATCAATGTGTGTCACTGTCCAGGTTACAGCACCCCTATGATCTCAAGATTAAAGAGTCAGTGACTTAAACTGCTTCTGGGCTTTTGGGGGGTTTGTTTGTTTGTTTTCCAACTAGTTGTCTGACATTTCAGTGAAATAGTTATGCTCACGGGCAAGGTAAGCAACAGACATTTATGGCCAGAACTGGGGAAAGAGAAACAAGTTAGGGGATTTCCCATTCTGCCCTGGAAAGATGTTAATGTATCTACATGTATTTCATGTCTTACTTATGAGGGATTGCAGTGATTGGACAAGGTGTAATAGTTGTAAACTGAAAGAGGGGAGATTTAGATTAGATATTAGGAAGAAAATCTTAACTTTGAGGGTGGTGAGACACTGACACAAGCTGCCCAGAGAAGCTACGGATGCTTTCTCCCTGGAGGTGTTCAAGGCCAAGTTGGATGGGGCTTTGAGCAACCTGATCCAGTGTCCCTGCCCAGGGCAGCAGGGTTGGAATAAGATGATCTTTAAGGTCCTTTACAACCTAAACCATTCTATGATTAGCAAATATCAAAGAGGAAATATACTGTTTATTCATTAACTCATAGCCTGTATCAAAGTTTCAGGATCTATTAGTATCTGTGGGGAAAGAGAAGTGAAGGCAAAAGATCTTCAACTCAATAAATATGAAAAAAACTAAATCTGAAGATTTAGAGAACTTGTAGTTGGAAGAAGCAATCCTGAAAGTACTATAGGCAACTAGAGGACAGCAAAACACAGAGAACTCTGTCCAGCAAAAGGTCATTCTAACTTGCCTATCTTGGAACAAAGAAGTGATGTTCCCTCTTGAATGAGTTTGACTGAGCTGAACTTTGAGTAGATTGTGTGTTCCCTAAGAGATAATACTTTCAGAACAACAAATCAGGATTCACCTCACTTAACCAGATGCCTATAGCTGAGCTTGTAGTTGAGTTATATAGGGGTCCCTACATGGTCAACAGAAAGAAACAGGCTCCTATAGAATGTGCCTCATCAGATATAAGACAAATTTCTCTAAGAAGTGCTATTTCTTCACTGACTATGAACAAGGAGTTTATGCAGGCTGTTGTTAGTATCCACACTTAGCTGGAAGAATTGCAGTCATAGTAACAAGTGGGATGGAGTTTAGAGACAAACAGCAACAAATCAGAAAAAAAAAATACAGGATCAGGAGAGTAACTAAGCTTCATCATCACAGACAACTACAAATACCCTGTAGGGGCATACCTTTGGACACTTGAGGATTTCACCCATGTCCAAGCATGATACCCAGCCTTTTTTCACTCTGCCCCCCTGACTAGCATAACAATAATGGAGAATTCTGTTCATCTTGATGAATTTAGGACTTAAACCTGAAGACTGAATGAAACATGGGGTTGCATTTTCCTTCTTTCTTACTGAAAGATTGAGGATGGATGAAAAAAGTAGCAGGAAATTGCAGCAGGAAATAAATAGTAAGGCAAACACAATTTTCATGGTTTATATGGGAATCTTCAAAGAACACAGACTATAGAGAGGGAAGTTCCAATGAAAATTAAAGAAATCACTTTTAGGCAATAATTGCCTGATAAATTAGCTATCCTTCCATCTCCCCCTTGCACCACGTTTTATTGTTCATATACTCACTGAAAACCTTGGATGGATATTAAGGTCTCTAAGACAAATATATTGTGAGTGTATCTACAGAACTTACACTACATACACAATTTGAAAGTGATCTTTTTCTTGCTGCTGATTTTTATTAATAATTTTTGGCAATTTCCACATTCTGTTCTATTTTGCTTCTCTAATCAAGCTCATAACCTGGTATGTGGAATGCATGTGCCTGGAAGTGAAACAGCAGCCCTGCTCTTCATGATTTGAAAGCTGGGAAAAGATGAGACAGAGTAAACTTGGGTTTAGAAGGAGCAGCTCAGTGACCATGTAGGGCAGAACCAGTCTGAATGTTCATATTTATTAATCATAGCCAAATTAAACAAATCCTACCAGACACACAATACACTGGCTTTTATAATTTATAAAAAATGCAATTTTTTAAATTCTAATCATAGCAGTTAATATTTTTACTAACTGAAAAAAAATTCATATTATCAATTATACTTTATGCTCTAAAATAGCATACATGAAACCTTTTATAAATTAAATATTAGTTAAGCTATTAATCCTTGCAATATTCCTATTGTCATCTCACTGATGTGTGGAAATAAATACTAAGAGCTTGCAGTTTAACTTCCCTTGTCAATCAGGCCAAGGTTAGAGACCTATGCAAAGAAACAGATGAGTGGGGGAGGGGGAGGGGGGGGACGGGAAGCATTTACAGTTTAATTCCCAGGAGTAACTACAACAATACTCTTGTTTTTGAGAAATTCTTACAGTTATTTTGCTGTAGACAAGAACATGAATTTTCACTTTCTGTTATGAAATCTGCGTATAGAAACTTAAATCACAATTTCCTTACTAAACATAGGGTACAATTTTATGTGAAAGATGGATGAATTGAATGTGCTGGCAGACTCTCTTAATTTTGTTTCCTGAAGTGCTTTAAAACAGAAATGATGGCTTTGTCATTATGGTAATGACATACAGATTTTTTGAATATGTGTAATTACGTAAATTCTGGTTTTGACACAAGCAAATGCTATTGCATTGTAATTTGACATCTATTTATAACAAAAATTCATGTAATTTTATTTTTCTATCACTGTCAAGACATACTGTCTTGTATTTATATTTTGTTATGAAAGAGACCACAAAACACAACTGAAATTCCTTCTCTCAATGCCCTTACCTTTCCACTCAATTAAGAAAACAAAGCAAAAGAATTTCCAGAAGGTTGTATGCAACCCAGAGTGCTATATAAAAGGAATCTTCCTGCATGAATGTAATGAACCTGAACATACAGAAGCCTAGGGGACACAAAAAGATGCATCTCAGAGTCAGGAGGGAATTGGCTGATATAGCTGCCAAGCCACTCTCCATGATATTTGAAGAGTCATGGCAGTCAGGTGAAATCCCGGTGACTGGAAAAAGGGAAACATTACACCCATTTTTAAAAAGGGTAGAAAGGAGGACACTGGGAATTACTGACCTGCCAGCCTTCTCTCTGTGCCTGGGAACTGTGATGGAACAGTTCCTCCTAGAAGCTATGCTAAGGCACTTAGAGGACAGGGAGGTGATTTGAGACAGCCAGCAAAGCTTCATGAAGGGCAAGTCCTATCTGACCAACCCAGTGGCTGTCTATGATGGAGTGACTATATCAGTGGACAAAGGAAGAGGTGTGGATGTTGTCTCTCTGGACTTCTGTAAGGCCTTTGACATGATCCTCCACAACATCCCTCCCTCTAGATTGGAGAGAAGGATTTGATGGATGGACTGTTCGCTGGATGAGGAATTGGTTGGATGGTTGCATCCAGAGGGTAGCAGTCAAAGGCTCAACGGAGATGTGGAGAATGGTAATGAGTGGTGTCCCTCAGGGTCCATATTTGGGCCAATACTGTTCAATATCTTCATCAATGACACAGGCAGTGGGATCAAGTGCACCTTAAGCAATTTTGCAGATGACTCCAACCTGAGTGGTGCGATTAACACACCTGAGGGATGGGGTGCCATCCAGATGGATCTGGACAAGCTCGAGAAGTAGGCCCATGGAAACCTCATGAGGTTCAATGGGTCCTGCACCTGGGTTAGAGTAACCCTTGGGATTAATGCAGGCATTGGCATGAAGGGATCGAGAGCAGCACTGCCAAGGACTTGGGGGTACTGGTGGATGAAAAACTGGACATGAGCCAGCAATGTGCATTCGCAACCCAGAAAGCCAACCACATACTGGGCTGCATCAAAAGAAGCATAGCCAGCAAGTCAAGGGAGGGTCATGTGGAGTACTGAGTCCAGCTTTGGAGCCCTCAGAATGTGCAAGACATGGAGCTGTTGGAGCAGGTCAAGAGGAGGGCCACAAAAATGATCAGAAGGATGGAACACCACTCCTACAAAGAAAGTCTGAAAGAGCTGGCGTTGTTCAGCCTGGAGATGAGAAGGCTCCAGTGAGACCTTATAGTAGCCTTTCACTTCTTAAAGGGGGCTTATAAGAAAGACAGGAAAAAACTTAGCAGAGCCTGTTGCAACAGGATAGGGAGTAACAGCTTTAAACTAAAAGAGGGTGGATTTAGACTAGATATAAGGAAGATTTTTTTTTGTTACGATGAGGGTGGTGAAACACTAAAATAGGTTGCCCAGAGAGGTGGTAGATGCCTCATCCCTGGAAACATTCAAGGACAGGGCTCTATATTCAGGCTGGACAGGGATCTAAGCCCCCGGATCTAGTTGAAGACGTCCCCGCTTACTGCAGGGAGGTTGGACTAGGTGACCTTTAAAGATGTCTTCCAACCCAAACTATTCTTTGATTCTATGATTGCTTGTGCCTAGTACAGTGTAAAATATGCAAGAAATTAGTTTTTTCCTGTTCAATTCTGCTGAAGCTTGCATATAACTATACTACTAGTTTTAAAAGATAAATAAATTAAAAATTCCTGGAAAAAAGTTCAAGGGGAATATTGAACATGCAGTTAATGTATGTGCCCCATTAAACAGAGTAGGAACTATAAACAAATAATCAATACCACAGGCTAAAGAATTCAGTATTTCTTAAGACAGGAAATCCAGTCCTGCAGTCCATGAAATCCACAATCCTGAACACTCAAGAATAGACCAGCCATCTGACTAAAAGCATCACTGGATGAAAGAACAGCTGTTTGCCTAACTGTGATTCTGGTTGTTCTGATACCACACTGCTCTGTTAAATACCCTATCTGTTTTCACAGATAGGGAGTTTGAAACCTAGCCTCAGAAAAGTTGAAAGACACATTCTAAAAAAAAAAAAAAAAAAAAAAAAGAAAAAAAAAAGAAAAAAAAAGATGCGTGTGTTAGAAAATAACATTCTATCTTACTGTCTCAGAGAGAGAGAACTGTACTGGGAGAAACAAATGACTAAGTGAGCTAACAGCATGAACCTCTAGTTCCACCTCCGCAATCTCCAGTATATGAGATACACAAGTTATCTGTGCTTTGTATCTGAGCTCTGCTCTACAACCAAGACAACACAGACTGACTTCATTTCCACTTTGAAAATCACATTAGCAAATACAATTTCCTTGATAACTACAAACCCAGTGGATACTGAAAGAAAAAATAATAGACCACTTGTACATATACTGGAGATGCAATCAAATGCACCTACTAAGAAAGAAAACTGCTAAGAAAGAAATCCCTCTTCTCAGTATCCGAAGTTGCTCAATCTATACTAGTTATATTGACTCAGTTCTAAGAATCACATAACAAAACAAAAAAACCCAGGAAGAATACAAAAATAGCAGAAGGAAGTTCAGATAGTATTTTTAAATACTTTAAAAGTAAAACAAGATGTACTGAAAAAACTACCATATAAAAGGGAAAAAAAAGCCAGACTGTGATTTAGAAAGGAGATGATTATGAGGGCATATAAAATAATGAATAATACAATGAAAATGTGCTGCTATTACACTGAAACTGAGAAACATTAAATTAAAAATTGACAAAAACAAATGCTTAAAACTCCCCTTTTCTCAAGGGAAAAGTTGTTCTTGTCTTGTTTACCATCAGGGGTTGAACAATGAGCTCTTCAGGTAACACAGAGGTATCATCACTGTTACCTAATAAGCTGTGTAAGAAAATGTAATTAGCATCAATCAACATCCCCAAAGCCCCTTCCTTTCTGTTACCATATACTCAAGGTTCTCACCACATTCATGACAGAGACAACCATATCCTCTCCCTGAAACTGTATCCTGAATTTTACCTAATTTTTTCATTCTTGTTCAGGCAGTACCCATGAAATACTGACTATTCAGAAGACACTGTCAGCTACTTATGCCATTGCCAATCTCTGGGTCTCTGTCATTACTCTTCCTTCTATCACTGTTCCTTACTGTTCTCTTTTACTCAGCAGCACTAAATAACTTTTACCTTTCCTTTACTTTCTCCATCCAGCTCAAAAGAGCAGAGTCTTTGCATATAAATCAAGCCTCACAAGCACTGACTGGGAGAACCTGACACTAAATTTTCTTTATTAAGCTGATTATTCTGTAAATGCAACAGATTCTTGCCTTTTTCTCTGAAGAACGGGTTATCAACTCCAATCATAGGCTGAATATCAGGAAAATGAACAACAGCTTTGATCCAGTACAGAAATTTCTATGCTCTTGTGTATGAAAGGACTTAAATACCTCCTAAGGAAGCACAACAGTTTTGTGTTAGCAACCATGTGCCTCAGTATAAATCCTAAGCAACAAGCACTGAAATAATCATCTTCTTGGATGTGGGCCTCTTAATACCCTTAAAAAAAACAGAAACAGTAATCAAAATGATCCCCTGTGCGTTTTTAACAGCCAGCCTGAAGGTCTGTTAACAAGATGAATATTATTATTTCCAAAGGAATGCTATATCTCTCAGCGGAAGCATCACCAATATTTAGTCAGGTTTTATCAAGATTGCAGATTAGAAATGGAGATACCAAAGAATGTTAGCAAATCAGTTGAACCTTTTTTCTCAGTTTGGTAATTTTCTGGATTTGTTTCTATCACTTCTAAAACATTAAACTGAAACACAACCATTTTAAAAAAAAGTAGTAATGAAAAATATGCATGTTGTGTATTGTTTCAATGAATAGTCTTGAAAAGCACACACTTATCAAGAGATCAAAATACTCAACAGCCATTAAGGCTATCCCTCCTAAGATATTTGATAATAAATGATGAGGTAATAAATATTACAAGCATTACATAGCTTCCAGAAGTTACTAAGCGAAACAACCTTGATTCTGAAATGAAACGCCTTCCCCATTTACAGACAGAAGACAGCTGTGAAAGCTGCTCTTCCTTTGTGACAGCTTTACAGTTGTGTACCTCCACAGCAGCCTCCTTGGTCTCTGAGTCAAGATGTGAACAGGCACAGGAGAATGCACTCAGCTACTACTCATTACTTCAAAGCCATTTGCTCTCTCCTGGAAGAGGCAGCGAGCTGTAGCAGAGCATCCTTAAGCACAGTCCAGCTTGGAGGCTGCTTGTTGGATCACACTAAGCTTCAATAAAATCATCTTAAATATGATTAACTACTGCTGCTGAACAATTTGAATTTTGGGAGGATGTGAATTCAAACATAGTGATGACAGTCTTACAATTGAAGTTCTGGTTTGGTTTTCCATCTAAGTTTATACTGGGTTGTAAATTGAAAATCGGTGTGTAAACCATACGCACGTATGCAAAAAGCACACTTACAGTGAATTGTTTTTTTAAAATAATCATAGATCTTAAAGCCTACAGCTGGATATTTTTCTATTTGTTTGATTATTTTTGTATAGAAAAGACATATAATATAAATACTAAAGGAGCAAACAAAACAAAAAAAAAAGTGGAGTCAAGAGTGCAGAGAAATACAAAAATATTGATGTAAACATTTTGCATGATTTTTTATATAACAAATGTCAATTAGTTTCAGAAAAACAGGGCAGGCAATTTGCAAAAGCATGAGGTACTTTCTCACTAGTTTGTAGAGTAATATCCTCGATTTCTGTTAGGATTATCTATCGCTACTTATTATTGCAGTGATATAAAGATACATACCACAATTGTCTTTAGTTGTCTTGAATACACAGTTACTGTGACTGACAGTCTTTGACATAAAACTGATGGGTGACAGCATGTTGCTATATGTTATTTATTTGAAGACACAACACATCCATGGATTAATATACTCACCAAAAAGTCCAGATGTCATAACCCAAGAAACTGCGCTCCAGTTTTCATGTTTCACTCATCAAAACCTGTTCAGAAAGTGATTTATGGCTATTGTTATGCTCATGAGAAACTTACTTTTAAATGTGTAAATCAGATCAGAAATCTAAAGGTAAATTAGGGGGAAAAAAAGCATCTGAGGTACACATTTGTATGTAAGTTTTATGAACCAAATTCAAAATATTCAAAGTATTATAATACAGTAAAAAAAAAATACAATACACTTTATCCCTTTAAACTCACAGCTTCTTAATAAGAATGGAATTAATGCACCATAATCTAAGGGGATAGAATTCACATGCAAAAGATTGGAGAAAAACATATGAATAAATTTATTTGACTTGCACATATTAGACTCCTACATATTAGACTCGTCTATTTTTAGTTAAAGCTACAATTTTCTGTTCAGCCCTTTAGTAACAGTAGCGTAAACACTGGAGGTCTTCTACAGCCTAATTTTTTCTGGGGTTTTGATTTCTGTTCTTCCATTAGCTACATAAGACAAAAGATGAAGAAGAATTAGACATAAGGTCTAGTTCTGATTTCCTCCATACCGTATTACATGACTAATGTGATTTCACAGTGATATGTTTCCAATGACTACGCTTGAATTCATGTCTGATTTTAATCAAATAAAAAAATCTCTTTGGTAGAAGGCACTTAGAATACATGGACCAAAGCTATTCTGATAATTTAAAATGGAATGACAAAATAATTTGCCAGCATTTCACGTGGAAGAAAAGATACCTACTACACAAGTTGGAACACCTGGACACAATGTTTTGGGATATGCACAGATGGCCTGTTGTAAATTTACAGCATCAGAAATATCTTAGACTTGTCATGCACACACGGATCAGTTGCAGAGCACATGCGCAGGAGGCATGACATGCCCTGGATGTGTTTAAGTCACTCCATAAGCAGGGAAAGGCTGATCTGCCTATTTGTCCACAAATAACCCAACTGGAGAGACTGCTGCTCTGCTTATTGATCGGGATTGCAGATTATCCCAGGAAGTGCCAGGGTAGTAGATAACTTGCAGTAATTTACTGGCACACTTTTAAAGCAGTTAGTTGCTTTAAAGAAAAGAAGTTGGATTCTATTTGTTGCTCCCTAAATTAGTGATATTTTACTACTGGTCAAGGTAATGCGTATTAGTGAGCTCTAGATGAAGATAAAATTTAATTCCTATCAAACTCCTTATAGAAGCCAGAGTAGCTAACAAAAGCATAGATTTTAGTGATTGAAAAGCAAAGAAAAACTACCATAAAGCTACAGACAGAAGATAGACCAAGATATAATAAAGGCAGATTTGTACAAAATTTGGAAAAATGTAAGGACAGGAAAAAGGTTGAGAGGCAGACAATAAATTATGACAATTATCCAGCTCTGTACCTGACCTTCAAGATAACTATTTGACACATACATAAACAGAAGTACTAGAGGATGAAATCACATGTGATACTGAGGGACTAAATCTGAGAGTAGTACAAAACCACCTGAAAATTGAAAGTAAAAAATTAATAGTTAAAGAAGGCATGGGAATGAGAAACTTTTGGGGAGGCACAACACACTTCCTAATCCTTTTATTTTAAATATTAATATTATGTCACTCTAAGCATATTTGTATCATAGTGGATTTCTCTCCAAGGACTTAACTCACAGTTTTTAAAGATAACTGCTGCATGTATTCTAATGACTTCGATGTTCTTAAATATTTAAGCATTAAACATACTTTCACCTCTAACTTTTAAATTGCACAGTTCACATAGTTAAGAAGAATGACATAACATTCAGCTCACAGAAGTGCCCTAGTCTTCCCTGTCCTCTTTGCTTCATTTCTTCCGCTGATGTTCTGATAGAAAGTTTTATCAGAGGATTGGCAACTCTCAGAAATGAAGCAATCAGGTCAATTTCAAGTTTTCTATAATAGCCTTAAATGTGCCACAAAATGTCTGAATTTCTGTCTTTACCAGGAAATATCTTATACAGAGAATTTTTCTGTAACATATTTGAAATGGTAAAAATGGCAATTCTGGAAAAACATCAAATGTTTTAAATAATCAGATACAAAAAAGAAAGAAATGCTGAAGCACTGAAAAAAAGGAGTGAGATACAAGAAAATAATAATCAAAATATGACAAAATCCATTTGCTTTGGTTAGTTTAGATTAACTCCTGTAGAAAAAAAAAAACCAAAACACCAAGAAAGAAAATAAATCACAAGATAATGTAAGACGCAAAATCAGTATGATAATCAGATGTGTCTCATTTCAGTTTCCTTCAGTTCCTCCCTTCTATGTGTAAGACACTGGACAGTATCATTATTGAAAAAGGTTCCTCTGGCATTATCTGCAAATAAACATTGATTTTTATTTTTTTAAATGGGCATGTAACACCAGAAGAGATACTGAAACAAGAAAAAATACAATGGTTAACACAAATAAATGCAGATTAACAATTAAAGCATAGGGTTAATTAAGGAAGACATTTAATCACCTTTGATGCTATGTGAAAATGTAAAAAAGATAACCACAATAAACTCCAGGGATTCTGCCAGAGCATGTTAAATTTAATTGCTCATTCACTGATCCTTATTTATTATGAAGCTTCAACTAAAGTGTAACATCCTATTTGCTTTAGAAATGAAAAGGAATTATATTTTAAAGTTTAAGCAGAAAGCAATTAACTTCTGACAGCAATTTAAACAACTTTTTCAACTTCCTTCCCCACCCAGAAAAAAACTGTTAGGCATTTTTCTCTTGCACTTATTTATCTCAGTTCCATTTGGGCTTGGGGTTTTTTTTTAGATAAAAAAAAAACTAGGATGAAATAACACATGTATGTTGGAGTGTAAGTTTACTTCAGTGATATTAATTCTTTTCACTGAGAAAAAAACCCTGTGCTTGAAACTGTTGACAACTGTTCTTCATCTCAGGGTTCTATAAACTTTGTTTCTTATTACTGGGAAATTAACACATTTTTATCATGGCACACTTACATGTGAATTTTAGCCTCATTATAAAGCTATAACAAAATTCAAAAAGTTTATCATACTTCAATTATCTCTTCCTCATTTCACAGCTTACAGAAAAACGTCATATAACTTTCTTCTCTATTATTCAATTTTATATAAACATTTTACTTACACAAATGGAGTCTTTTAATCCATCTAACTGGGAAATGCATTCACTTGTTTGAATAATCCAGGTCTCACATTTAAATCAGGTATATTGCATGCCTGTTTTTGCCTTTGCATATCCCCCTCACTCCTGAGGGACACCTGCACAGTGAAGAACAGACAGATCTTGTTGCTCCCTGATAAGGTCACCGAGGCTTAGCTATAATATAGCCTTGCTTAATCCTCATTGGTTTTGCCTACTGAGCACAAGGCTGTTTCCTTGACAACACAGCTGCAGTTGCCACAGCATCCAGAGCCACATGTGATGTCCAGGTTTAGGGTATGGCCCAGCTGAAAATCCATTATTCAGTGCTATTTTCTATAAGTCATTTTAGGCTAAACATAAAATTGGTGAAAGTCTTCCTTACATCCTATTTATTCTGTTAATATTAAGTACTTTGCTATTGCTTACTTACAAAAAGACTTCCTATATGGGATGGACACTTCTGCTACTCAGGAGCTATGACAATTCTTGTTTTGGTGAGCACACAGTCTAAGGGTATTCTTTATTCAAGACATGTTATTTGCATGGGGTGTGCAATTAAGAATTAATCATCACCTTGTGATGATAAAAAGGCAGACAGAATTAATAAATACTTTTAAAAATGCAGTAAAAATCTGAAAAGTGGAAATATGACTAACAACATCACAAACAGTGAGACGATGTTACTTTTCAAAATTTTTTTCAAAAAGTGACTGGCATACATTATACCAAGGGAACTAGTTCTCAAGTTGAGAACCACACAAGACATGCAAAGCCTACCCTATTTTTTAAGCCCCACCTCATAACTTAATGAAGGCAGTCAAGTGTCTGTCCTGTTAATGCTAGTAAGAGATTCGTCATCACACAGTATCACTACAATGACTTGGTATTAAAATCACTTACGGGCTTTGCCTGCTGAAATGGCTAAAACATTAGGAAAAGTGACCTAGAAAAGCTTCTTTCTGCTGTTTTATTGTAACTGAATTAGAGAGAGGCTATCTGATTTATAAATGCTCACAGCGTGTTTATCAGTTAAAGGACACAGTAACCTTTCCTAACGTGGTTTTGCTTAATTAACTCCACATGCTCCTGGAGCTCTTACACATGACAGTAATTCATCCAGATTTAAGTATTTTCTGGAAATTTCGGGTATGGGTTCAAACTGCTCAATGTGTATGTATGTAACTGCTGAAAACCATCTCGTCTATCCCAAGGGAAGTGGATACTGGCCAATACAAATATTTCAGAAGGAGAAGAAAGGCTAGATCCTCTGGTCAGAAGTTGAAGGCAGATACACTGAGAGAAAAAGTAAAGTGCAGAATTTCAAGATTACTGACAAGTAAGCATTCAAATAACTGCTGGAGGGCTGTGTGGAATACTCCAAGAATTCTAAATGATTTTCAAGGTTACATATTCTACTTTAAAGAACAATAAATGCATGGAAATTCTACAGCCCCGTACTACACAGATGACAGCATTATTATCCATAACTCATTACCAGGGAAAAGAAGTGTTCAGAATGAATTAATATACAGTAATCTCTTACACTAGCAATTTTAAAGATGTACATAATCTCGAGTTTCATAGCAACAGAGCAGACTTGCCCAAGAACTACACGTGAAAGGTTTCAGTGATCAACTAATTATGTGTACTTTGCTTCTGTGAAACACAAGAACACCGAAAGTCTGGCTTCCACTGAGTTTGAGCTTAGCAAGACATGAAACTTGGTACTCAGGGTTACAGATATACTCATAACTTAACTGTGCCCAGTACCACTCTCTGGCACTAACCACCCTAGAACAGAACAAAGTAATTAGACTCTGTTATCTTCCAAAACAGATTGTCTGCAAGCAAACTGCCAACTGGGAACGACCCACAGCCTCTACAAACTTTCAAGCTTTGGAAATGTTAAGCAATGTTCTAGGAAAATCTTTACCCCCTTATACAAATAATAAAACAATTTCGGCATCTGACTTCCAGTGACAGGCAAAATTATCTGGCACTGTGTAACTTACTAACATTCACATAACCAAGGAGTTGAGACTTCATGTGGCAGAAACCATCTGACCTCAGAGTTTGGGAGGTTGTCATGATCCTGCATTTGACTGTCAATGAAGCAATGTCTTATCACTGTGAATGGCAGGACCAAACAACTTCTAGAAATATTATGAAAACCAGCCTCTTTCAAGCATTAGAAGTAACAATAATAGTGCACTATGGTGCAAAAATTAAACCCAGAAGTGCATGATTTCTGCAAGTAGAAACCAGAAATCCTCCAGTATTTCATCAGCTATATGCCAAATTAGTGCTTTAAATCATGACTGAATCTTATCTAATAAAATAAGCTGATAATTTAGCCTGGAATGTGAAGATTTCATGATTATTTTTTTTCTCTGAGGAGGAGAAGCATTACTGCTACTCTAAATCAGTAGAGCTACAGAGCCTCTGATACTTGTCCTAAAAATATTTCAGAATGAGTATAAACTGAGGGTCAGCAAAAAGTACCTGGGATTGTGCAATAAATCTATAAAGCTATTTGTTCTACCTGAAATTATATGGCTGGTAATAATAAATGAAATATATCACATCAGGAAAAATGTGGAAAGGTAGAAAGGTAACAGTTAATGTCTGACGAGTCATAGTGATACAACACTGGTAAACTAAGATGTTGCAGGCTGTAATTTACAATGTTCTACCAGTTTCACTTGACTTAATACATTCCGGATCTTCTCTGGGTACATGATATGTTCCAAATAGTTAGATTCAGCCATTTGGATTAAAATTCCAGTTTCACAGAAATCAAGAGCAAAACTACAATGAAAGACTAGAAATGGATATGGACAGGTAGGGAAAAATGAAGCAATGAATACAGTGGTCAGTATTGTAGTTTATAATCTCAGCAAGACTTTGATCTAACCAATATGAACTTTGTGCAGCTAGCGGAGCAAAAGTGGTAGTAAGAAGCCATGGGATATAAAGGGATTAATGAATGTTTACACAAATTCCTATCAAATGGAAAAGATAACATGAGAGAAAAGAAAAAAAATTCAAAAAATCAAAAATTTGAAAATTTATCAAGTGGGCTATAATGGCTGGCATAGTAAGGGAGGCAGGGGGACAGTCCGAAGTGAAAGGTTTAGGAACAGGTTTAAAGGTGGATAGAGAAAGGAGATGGTGACAAACTACATCCTGCAGCAATGTTTTAGATAAATACACATGGAACAAGGCTACATTTTTCAAACTTAACAAAAAGGATTTTACAATAATTAAGATAAATGGTGAAAAGAGAAAACAAACATATCAGTTCCATAACTGAATAAGCAAACTGCTATTTTAGAAACGCTCTTCAGTAAGTATAGGAAAAAAAAATACTATACAGTATAGCCAGCCAGATAATTACTTGTACTACATCAAAGTTATGCAGTACTGCAATGTATAGAATAGATCCTATATAAAATGACTTTATTGGTTTAAATTTATTCAAACAATCATGACAATAACTTTGTGTTACCAGACATTATATCTGACATCAACTATCCTTCCACATCATTCCATTCTAACATAAAAACAAAAAGCTGTTAAAAATATTTAATTGTATGCTTATTTGACAGAAATGCACTATGTGCCCACGAGTTTTAATTCAACCTGCGCTCAGTAAATTCAGTGCTAATGATGGTGAAAAAAGAAACAACTGAAGGTGGCACTCAGGCTCCAGTACCATGTGACAGATGGATTATCAGGATCAAGGAAGAAACAGGAGAGGGAGATAAGTCTGGAGAAACAGGAACAGTTCTATTTTGTCCCCTGTTGAACTAGATGTTCACGGAGAGGTGTCTGAGTGATTTTAGTTTAGGTGAAGCAAAATTAAATAAGTAAAGAAGCAGGTAATAGCTTGACCTCATAGTTAATGGATTTGCAATGTCCGAGCCTGAATAAGGCTTTGCAATGTACGTCATTGTAAAAACTCTTAGCTGAGAAGGATTTAATCAACTGAGAACAGTTTGTTTCTTAGCAACACAGGTCACCAAGAATGCATAACTCCACTCATACAATGGTTTTCCTATTGAATTATTATTGGCCCTCTATGTTAGGGGTGACAACAGGATTGAGTGTGTATAGATAAGAACCACGGGTAAGGCCAACAAGGCAGATACCATGGTGGGAATCTGTTACAGACTGCCCAACCAGGACAAAGAGGCAGATAACATATTCTATAGGCAGATGGGAGAAGTCTCATGATTGCTAGGTCTTGTTCTCATGGGGGTCTTCAGCTTACCAGATGTCTGCTGGAGATATAACACAGTCTAGGAGGTTCCTGGAGTGTGTCAAGAAAAACTTCCTGACAGGTGGTGAGCAAGCCAACTAGAAAAGGCATCCAGCTCAATCTATTGTTTGCGAGCAGAGAAGGACTTGCAGGGGGTGCAAGCTGGAGGCCAACTTGGGCATAGTGACAGATTTTCAATTTTCAGAAAAGCAAGGAAGGGGTTAGCAGAACTGCCACCTTGGACTTCTGGAGGGCAAACTCAGGTCTGTTCAGGAGCCTGTTTGACAGAGTCCCTTGGGAGGCAGTCCTAAAGAGCAAAGGCGTCCAGGAAGGTTGGAAGTTCTTCAAGAAGGAAGTCTTGAATGTACAGGAGCAGGCTATCCCCACCTGCTGAAAAATAAGCCACTGCAGAAGAAGGCCGGCCTGGCTGAAAACAGAACTATGGTTGCAACCCAGGGAAAAAAGGACAGTTTATGGTCTTTGGAAGAAAGCACAGGCAACTCAGAAGGGCTACAAAGATGTTGTAAGGCTATGTAGGGAGAAAATTACAAGGGACAAAGCCCAGCTGTAACTTAATCTGGCTTCTGCTGTTAGGGACAATAAAAAATGTTTCTATAAATACATTAGCAAAAAAAGGAGAAACTCCATCCTGTATTGGATGCGGGGGAACACATAATGACCAAGGATGAGGAAAATGCTGTGGTACTTAATGCTTTCTTTCCCTCAGTCTTTAGTAGTAGGATCACTTGTTCCCTGAGTAACCAGCTCCCTAAACTGGATGACAGGGACAGGGAGGAGAATAAGGCCCCCATATTCCAAGGGGAAATGGTAAGTGACCTGCTACACTACTTCGACACACACAAGTCTATGGGGCCAGATGGGATCCACCCAAGGGTACTGAGGAACCGGCAGAAGTGCTCATCAAGCCCCTGTCCATCATTTATCAGCAGTCCTGGCTAATCATGGAGGTCCAAATTGACTGGAGGCTAGCAGATAATCTGTCAGTCTAATCTCAGTGCTGGAACAGATCATTTTGACTGCTATCACACAGCACATATAGGACAACCAGGTGATCTGGCCCCATCAGTATGGGTTTATAAAAGGAAGGTCCTGCTTGACTAACCTGATCTCCTTCTGTGATAAGATGACCTGCTTGATGGATGAGGGAAAGGGTGTGAACATTGTTTACATGGACTTTATTACATGGATTTTTGACACTTTTTCCCACAGTGTTTTCTTGGAGAAATTGGTTGCTCACGACTTGGATGGGCACACACTTTACTGGGTAAAACACTATCTGGATGGATGAGCCCAAAGAGTTGGGGTGAATGGAGTTAAATCCAGTTGGCTGCTAGTCACAAGTGGTATTCCCCAGGGCTTGGTATTGGGATCAGTTCTGTTTAATATCTTTATCAATGACCTGGACGAGGGGATCAAGTGCACCCTCAGTAAGTTTTGCAGGGCCCTGCACTTGGGTCACAACCACCTCCTGCAGCACTACAGGCTTGGGGAGATGTGGCCAGAAAGCTGCCTGGTGGAAAAGGACCTGGGAGTGTTGATCAACAGTCAGCTGAATATGGGCCAGCAGCATGCCCAGGTGGCCAAGAAGGCCCATAGCCAATAGCATCCCTGCTTGTATACATCCCCTGTATTCAGCACAGGTGAGGCTGCACATCAAATACTGTGTTCAGTTTTGGGCTACTCAATACAAGGGGGGCATTATGGTGCTGGAGTGAGAAGGGCAACGAAGCCGGTGAGGTCCTGTGCTGAGCAGCTGAGGGAACTGGGGCTGTTGAGTCCGGAGAAAAGGAGACTGAGGGGAGACCTTTTCACTCTCTACAACTACCTGAAAGGAGGTAGTAGCGAGGTGGGGGTTTGTCTCTTCTCCCAAGTAACAGGTGATAGGAGAAGACAAAATGGCCTCAAGTTGCACCAGGGGAGGTTTATGATGGGCATCAGGAAAAATATCTTCACAGAAAGGGTGAAGCATTGAAACATCCTGCCCAGCGAAGTGGTGGAGTCACTACCCCAGAGGTATTTAAAAGACATGTAGATGTGGTGCTTAGGGACATGGTTTAGTAGTGGTTTTGGCAGTGTTAAGTCTACTGTTGGACTCAATGGTCTTAAAGGTCCCTTCCAATCTAGACAATTCTATGCTTCTAGGATTCTATGAACATAGTTAAATTTAAGGTTTTAATTTTTCCTTTAAAATGTCTCAAGTGTCAAAGCTTACATGACAGAAAAGATCAGGTTAACTCAATTATGAACACAAGCACCTGTAACAGTGACCTTCTGCTTTCAAGAACAGTGGGACTGAAATTGAAAAGAAAATTATGTAGGGTTTGGTGGTTTTGGAGGGCCTTGTTTTGTGATTGGTTTTCCTTTGTTTTTATTTTGAACACCCAACTTACAATAGAAAGTATTCTCCATCTTTCCAGCCCATGTTTGTCAATCTCTAGGAAGTGAGAAAATCTATGAATTCTATTGCTTTCAAAAGAAAACATAGAATGTATAATCTGACTTACTTTCCTACACACTACATATTTAATAATTAACTAATAAAGAAAACTGGGGCCTTTAGAAGAATTCAGTACGAAAGACAGTATAAATTTTCTAACATACTAAGATAGTAGAGTAAGTAAGATATAGTAGGTCTAGCAAAATAACCACAGTTAATCAAACTAAGAGCATTTGGAGAAGACTGTTTTGTCTCTGTTTCATAAATTAGAAAAATTTTAAGACCAAAATTTTCTGTACACTTATGAAATCTTATTTTGAAGAATTTTTGAAGAATATTTTGAAGAATATTGCCTAAGGAAAACTATTAATAATTAATTATTTGCTTATTTTAATTCTGAGAAAACTGGTATTTACACACACAAAATTTGCACATTGCAGACCTAAGCCAGTGAAGACAAACTAAATGGCTTTTAGAAAGCGAGGGATTGTTTAAAGTATTGCTAAAAAGAGTGTTTGTTCTATAAAGACTATAAGCACCTTGTGATATCAATACTGTTTGAAATAATTGTTATAAAATATGTACAAATTTTAAAAATAGTGCTAATACACAACCTAGCCATTAATTGGCCATTTCAAACCTTAATGATACAGAAGCAGAAATCTCATCTAGGAATGAGACTTTTATAAGAAATACAACTACATTCAGAGAGACAGAAAATGTTATTACACAAAAATGCACGTACAGGAAAGCCCCAGAGTTAATTATCAGAAATTCTGAAACAGATGACAACTGGAAACACAGTTGTGTTTGCATCATGTATTTTACATCCATACCAGATAAAAAAAAACTATAGTTAGGAAAAGATCTTAATTTTCATAACTACCTTAACAAACATCAGCTGAAAAACATGGATAGTAATAACTACAAATGCTTAAAAAAGGATAATGACTAAGGTGACAAATCTAATTATTATTTTTTTTAAAAGGAATGACTAGTGAATAAACAATAAAGATTTCAAGTTCACTCGTTTTGGAGGCTAGCATATATTGGTCAAGTTAAAAGCAAAATCAAAGTGTATATAAGGCTTTCTGCAACAGAAGAAGGAATAAAAGATAGGAAAAGGCACTAATTAACAGAAAAGAATACAAGCATACACACTGTAAATTCATGTTTAACAAGATTCTTATGCGGTGGTTCGTGTTTACACCCATTCTAGAAGAACCCCAAATCCCTAAATTCTTACAATAATATTCATGTAAGAATGATTATATAAATGATGTTCAAATATATTTATACAAATTACAATGTATGGAAAACAATGCTAAAAACTAAGTTACAAATAAAATAACACGTTGATCACAATTGTTATCTTATTACAGTCTGGACCTCAAGTGAATGGCTTTCCTAGCACATGTGGTGGTAATACTCTTCTTTCCAGCTAACTGAAGGAGTCATTAGAGCTATGAACACATCTTTTAAATATGAGCTACTAAGGATTCCCAATTCATTTCCCTCGTTTTGTCTTTAAACAATTTATTACATCCTCTCTACTGCAGAGTGAACTCTACCATCTAGGTCTCCAAGAAATTCCTCTGAAAATTCTATTACCTATTTCCTCAAGTTCATCAGATTGTAAGAGATCAAATGAAAGATGCTGGTATTTTACTTGCAGGGAAGATTTTCTGCTAATACTGGGTTAATGGACACCGAACTGAAACGTGACAGTCTTTTCTGATTCACATAGCGAATTAAATGCTTCTTTTCTCCTGAGACTTCTTTATTTGGTGCTTCCCTATATTACCTCTACCTTATATCTTGGTAGTCGTTGTTTTCTTTTCTGTGAGATCACTTCTTTTGCTACATCCACTAGTGAACAGAATGCCTTCCAGATAGTTGGGACTTAAACACTGAAATCATAATTCAACAGCTCCAAAAGAATTAAATTATTTAAAACAAAATCAAGCACATAACAAGATGATAAAACTGCAGCAAATAACATGATATACTAGTTTAACAGGTATATATATTAAATGCTCAAAATATTGTAAACCCATTAAGTTACAGCATAAAAAGAGTAAGTAACAATAAGCAGTCTTACATTGATTGTGAAAGTATTACGAATTAACAGTTGTAGGTGGAAAAGTAGTGAAATTAGGTTTCCTTTTGTAATTTTTTTTTAAATTCTATGCTAAATTAACTTCAAGTGTAAAATAAAATTTAAGTTTTCTTCGTGATTGGAAAACAGTAAATTTTCATTATTCACCAAGTTAAAAAATAGATATAAAGTTGTTAAATATCTTACATCATGTCATATAGTCAGCAGCTTGGGCAAGAGAAGGACTTCACACTTCTTGTTTCAAAAAACCTATGGATTCTTTCAGCCTCCAGTACCTGAGAGTTAAGAACAGGTTAAAAAGGAAGCAGTAATACATGCAGTAAAATCAGACAGGAAATTTTCCATTTCCTAAAAACCAATGTAGCTTTCAACATTACAGAATGTATTTTTAAATGCGATGGTCATAGATTTTTCTTTTTGTCATACTTTATGATGCCTTGTCAAGTAGGTTCAGGTAATTACCAGAAGTCTAATAGCAAAATGAAAGAACTCAAATTGCCAGTATCCCCACATATCTGTTGTATAAGCTTTCAATCATTGCAGTTCCAATTTCAACTTCTGTATCTAATTATCCTTCCTTACAGCAACAATGTTAAGGCATGAAACTAATTTCCACTAATCTTAATTGTCAGGGATGTGCTTGTCTCTATTTTCCTTGTTTAGATGTTTCCTACATGAAAATATTTTTTGGATTGCAAACTTATAAAGACAATGAATAATTTTCCCCTTTTCATTAGAAGAACTACGTATTAAGATGTGGCCAGTACATCATACAAGGAAGCACAAATATCTACGGATATCTTTTGACCTCACCTTTCTTCCAGTAAAGTAAATCTAAAAACAGCACTAGCAGATACTCAAACTCTTCAGGAATGGGATATGCCTTGTAAAATTAGTGAAACTTCAGCATCCCTCTTGATGTAAATGCAGAAATAACAAGAAGTCTTACATAGTCTCTAAAGTGTGACAGATCAAGTGATTGTCTCTGGTTTGGATGGAAATGTTTAGAAAACATTACTATCTTAAAGTAATTCAACTGATTTAAAACAACATATTCTTTATACAGTGAACACATTTCAATGCAATGCAGCAAATCTATTATAATTTCCTACTAAGAAATGAGAAAATTTCAAAAGTATTAAGTATCTTCTATCTTTTTTCTCTTTTAGAATTAATCATGCCATTAAACCACAATAAAATTCCATGTCAGAAAATTTATTTTTATAGCAATTTCAGTGCTGTTAACTTAAAATACAAACAGGTTATCTTGAGGTTATGAGTTAAGTGGTTTCTAATGTTTGGAAAGACCAGGAGTATAGGTCATATGTATCAACCAGTTCTCTTTACCAGACTGTGTATTATTACCTGAACACACTCAAAGAATTATTAGCCATGACAAATTTGAGGATAAAGTCTGCCAAAATGAGCAATACTGAGAGAAAGAAAGAAAATAACATATTTCATTATTCAGAATATCATAGAATCATAGAATACCAGGTTTGAAGGGACCTCAGGATCACTTGTTCCAACCTTTCTTGGAAAAAGCACAGTCTAAACAAGATGGCCCAGCATCTTCTCCAACTGAACCTTAAAAGTATCCAATGCTGGGGAATCCACCACTTCCCTGAAGAGATTATTCCAGTGGGTGATTGTTCTCATTGTGCAAAATTTCCGTCTTGTGTCCAATTGGAATCTCCCCTGGAGTAATTTGTATCCATTACCCCATGTCTTTTCCATGTGACTACTTGTAAAAAGGAAGACTCCATCTTCCCTGTAGCACCCTTTAAATACTGTACCATGGTGATAAGGTCTCCCTTAAGCCTTTTTTCTCAAGGCTGAACAAACCGAATTCCCTCAGGCTTTCCTCATAGTGCAGGCTTCACAGTCTTCTGATCATCTTGGTGGCCCTTCTCTGGAGCCTCTCCAGCCTGTCCACATCTTTTTTGTGTAGCAGGGACCAAAACTGAAGACAGAATTCCACGTGTGGCCTGACAAGCACTCAGTAGAGTGGGATAATGACTTTTTTATCTCCGCTAGTGACATCCTTGTTGATGCAACCCAGCATCCTGTTGGCTTGGTTTGCCAGCAGCAGCAGCACACTGTTCACTCTTACCAGGAGCCCCAGGTTCCTTTCCACAGAACTCCTCCCCAGTCAGGTAGATGCTAGCCTGTGCGGCACTCTTGGATTATGTTTTCCCAGGTGCAAGACCCTACACTCGTCCTTGTAGAACTTCATAAGGTTCTTGTTAGCCCATTCTTCCAGGCTATCCATCTTCCTGCAGGGTGTCCCTGTCTTCTGAAGTGTCTGCTTCCCCACTCAGTTGGTCATAAGCAAACTTTGTAGGGTGCACTTTATCCCATCCTCCAGATGTGTTTTTTTGCTTTTGTAATTATAGAAATGTTAAGCAAAAATAGCTAGTACCTTGATAATTATTCGATAACTGCTTAAAAGCTGGTCAGAAGCTTTTATATTAGTTAAAATCAGAAATAAGACAGATCACCAACAATGAAAAATACATTAAAATACCTATTTTAGATTATAGCCTGTTCATTTTCCATTATTCTTAGACTCTGGTGAACAAGCATATTAACAGAGCACCACTTCATACTGTCCAGCTTTTTCAACATGCAATGGCTGCTGATGCAACTCAGTGGTCACACACTTCCATACACAAACCAACAACCAACAACTTTTTACCTAGGTTTTTTGTATATTTCTATTTTCCTGTTAATTACTGCCTTCTACATTCATAATTTCTATGTTATTTCACTTTACGATTTTCAAAAATTTCAGTTTTCATTAACAAATTACAGTCATAGTTCAATGATCTTAAATGATATAGAAGACCTCCTAATAAAAAAAATACAAGGCCATATGATTTTTTTTTTTAAATACCAAAACCATTTTTATTTTTTTTATTTTGCTGAGTTTCTAGCAACTGGATTTTTTGCAATCCTGCTGTTTTTACTGTCTGTAAAATTCCAGTAGTGATAGGATCAGAAAGTCTGGAGCTAATGGATCTTCCAACAGTGCATGTTTCCTACTTCAGTCTTCTGTATATTATTAGATAGAACAGATCACCCCTCCCTAAGGAGAGGGATAAAAATATTTACAACTGGTTAGTAATCATCTCATCTACAAAATGTTGGGTAGGCCTAAAGGCAAGACACAGAGGGATAATGTATAGAATATAATAAGAAATTACAGTACTCTAAACATGAGGAAAAAATTAAATTTTAAACATATTTAGGAAAAAGAACATCTTATTACTCCCATAAGTTAAACACAATACGCATCATAAGGAAATACATTATTTTTATGGTCACTTTGCCTAATCTGTTCCACTTCAACCTCCACAGCCAACACAAATATACTTCTTACCCCCTTTCCTGTGTTCTTCTTCCCCATTTGTTGTTGTATACATTCTTTCACTCTGTCTAGCAAACCCTAGCTTCTCCATCCTTCCAACTTCTATAAGTGATGCAAGTCTCTCAAACCAAGTGACTGACTATTATTCTCTGGCTTCCTTGTTGTTCCCTGTCCCCTGTGTGGCCCCCAGTCCTACCCTCCTCATTCACTCTGTTCCTGACTATAAAATCATCTTCCCCATTGCATGGAACCTTTTTTTTTTTTCCCAGGCAGAAATGCTGCAGTGTTAATGGAAAGTGCCTTAACTTTCACTTTTTTTTTAATATGGAGGGGCAGAACACCTTCTGTCTTACTACATTAACTTCAGTTTGTGCAATACATACATTGTACTGCAATGTCCAGGTCAACCAAACTGTGCTCCCAGAAGCATGCAAAAGGTGGCTTCCTTGTCACGGGGATTATTTTACTGGAATTAGCACTAACTATCTTGGAGGGATGGGCAATGTTAACAGAAAAGGATATAATAATGGAAAACCCCAAAGAAGAAGAAAGAAAGGAACAAGCTGTTCCTCAGATCCCTTATTTGTGAAGGATACAAAATACAAGCCATTCCTGTTTGCTGCAAGAAGTATTTAACGGTTTGTCATATCAACTGGCTAGAACACCACTTGGGGCTTCTGTTCCCCTGGGAAAGAAAATTTTGACTCAATCTGCTTCAAGATTGATCATGCTAGTTAAGCTATGTAATTCCAGCAACTACCAGCCAATTATGACCCACCTGCTAGGTAATTCACCCACAAACTCACACTATTTGGCTTATCTATTGTGAAATAATTATGAATGCAAATCACACTATCTACAAAGACAAAGGTGAACAGTGTTTCTCATTCCTAACTCAAAGACAGCACAAGCTTAAGCAACCCAGAATTCAATGGACAAGAAATAATAAAAGATTTTCCGATTACATGGGGAAAACTTCTGGTTACTCTCGCTAGCGCAGAAAACCCTTGCTGGATCTCAATATCCAGCTGCCAGTATGGCATGTTACTGTTGAATGGTTTTATTCAACTTCATTTAACTCATTTGTTGCAACATTTTTAAGAATGTTGCTTGCAAATGATATGTGTTGTTTTGTTTTAGACGTTATAATTAATTTGCACCATCTTGAGCCAAGACAGACAAGCCTAATGGGTTACTGCAAAAAGTCATGAAAAGAGTAATGTCATTGACGTGGTTAAACGAAAAGCTGTGCTAGATCAACAAACAGCTCTGGAAAAATTAAGCCAGCTGCAAGGTAAGATATAAAATACAGCCAAGATAAGCTAAGATGAAAAATACTTTGTGGAGATGCAGAGAAGCTTAATCCTTTCAAGTGGCAGACTGACAGACCTGATGGAAAAGGTGCAGCTGCTTCATAAGCAAACCTATAATTAAATGCAATTAAGGATTTAAACTAATATGAATCAGTTCTAATATTATCTGCCACAAAGCTTTAGCCCAATTAATATCTTAAGAGTAATTGCCATTATCTACAGATCACTACTGATACGATTATCATATCAACAATTTGTACTAAAATTGCTGGAGAGGATTAGTTAAATAATACAATTGCTCAATGTTCCCTCTTTGGTTCCATTGTTACTCCAAGTAGAGTTAAAAAAGACAAAAAAGAAGTGGCTTATAAAAGGCAAAAGGAAATAGTTGAATTTAGGAAAAAAGCTATGGTTACACAAAGTAAACTGTGTTATACAGAATGCGCATCATATATACCAAAGGCATTGTTGGTTTTACACACACCTATTCAGGCTTTCACTGTTTATAAAATAACTCTTTCTTGTATATTTTGTTCATCATCTAGATGATACTCCACAATGCTTTCTAAGCCTCCAGAAGCAGCTGCTCAAAACATAGTGTACCCATATTTCAATACATCTCTTTAAAATCCAGATCACATATTTCAGGGATCAAGATCGTCATCATGATGCTTTCCTATTTTCAAGTTTGGTTTTGACTCCACTATTGCAAAGAAAACTTCTTCAGCTCACTGAATCTCAGCTGATTCCAAGAACAAATTCTGACTCATCACATACAGTGAACAGTTTGAAGTACAGCAGCAAAACTCCTTTTACTGTTCTATATTCACACACTCAGACCTGGCTATTAATGCTGTCTATATATATCAGTCATAAAAAAGCCAGTCTTAATCCTGACCAGAATTTGCACTTAACTCTCATAACAGGCTACCAAGCGCTCTATAAAGAAAAGACCACTCAAAGCCATATAGGCCTGACCTAGAGTATCAACATCACCATCTTGTTTGCTCATGTGGATAAGGAATGAAGTGAGCCAATATGAATTCCTTTTATTGACTTATATTTCTGTATCCAATTATTTATCTTTACTTAGGACTGCATGGCTTTGTAAGTCTAACAGGAACATTACTTGCAATGATTGGGGTGGGGTGGGTGGACATGGAGAGCAGGAAATACACAATTTGCTTAGTACATAAGAAGTACTGATTCTGTCTTTCAGGCTCATAAGAGGGTAACCCAATAGTCTTACAGGCATACTATTTCTTATGATTTTAGAAAAGGCTCATTTTTATTCAATTATTATAAAGTTGACATCATCTCTTTAAGCAGGTTACTGTTCCTCACACACAGTTAAATTACACAGTAGCAAGTAATTTATCATACCAGCTTACTAACTTATGTTAAAATATTTAAAAGACAGTAGAGGATATTATTTCTTTCTTAATATCAAAATAAATATTATTTAAAAAACAAATTGGAAAATAAAGAGACTCTTATGCCAGTTCAAAATGAGTTTTCTCTCTCCAATATTACAGTTCTTCCCTCTTTTGATAATGACTACTCTTAAAGTGAATATAAAGATTTTCTCCCAGGGCAAAAAAAAATACTGCAAGTTGCATCATGTCAATCCAATTTTAAATTTTTAAATGTATATTTTGAAGTATGTCTTTCTTATAAGCTAAGCAAAAGTCATTAAATAAAATAGTAATGACAAATATTTTCTAACAACTCTTGGGTACAGATTTATAAAGCGATAGCTTCATATGGAAGGAATAATATTACACATGTATATACATGAGTTATGTATGTTTCCATACATATATATTCATAGACATACAAAATAGATATATTTACTGAACTTTATGCTGAAATATAAGAAAAAATTTATATATGTTTTCTATCAACATTTAAAAAACCTCAGCACAATGCAAATACACACTTGTTTTTACAATCATATCACCTGCCTCCAAAATTTAAAGTTACGTGTGCAAAAAAGCCCATATTATTGTGTAAACCAGACAGTTCATGTACTTTTCATCATAGAAAAGTAAAAAAAAAAACAAAACAAACTCATTAAAAGAATATGTAAAATCAAGTCCATTTACAGTAACATTTAATTTAGCACTTAATCTAAAAACATTTTAAAAACCCAGAAAATTAGGGTATATATAATAATCAATTTAACATCAAAAGTACAAGTCATATATTTAATTAAAAAATCCTCTTGCAGACTGAATGCTCTGCAATCAAAGTGCGAAACAGGTAATACACAAGAAAGGACAGGAGAGTACTAGACTGGTAATTTGTAGTTTAAGTTCTTACAAGAAAACATCTTCCAGACTAATGTCAAATTATAGAATATTGCTTTAAAAGACTGTAACACCATATCCACTTTCAGTAGTGTAAGCCAATTTAATATCAAATATTCAGAAGACATGCCCAAGTTAAGAAAAATCTGGCATTCACTGTTCCTAGGAGAAAAGACAAAGAATTTTGCTGAAATCATAAAAAGCATATTAAAGTAAAAGTAAAGAACTGGAGGCTGGGCAACACTAAGAGCAGCAAAGCTGCACAGTTTAGACAGCAACAAATATGGTCTACATCTGCTAGTTTAAACTGTACTGATTTACAGAGATTGTCCCTCAGTTAAACCATAGACTACACCATATTTTTGTAGGGACGATAAAAGTAAGTGGATACGCAGTTTCCAGCTGTGGATGGCACACTGAGAATTAGTCCTAATTTATATTAACTGAAGAGCTGCCATAAATAAAACCCGTTTAAAGTCAAATGTTAAACTAAGAAAGAAAAAAATATTCCAAATGAGAAAGTACGTTTTCAATCTTTACCTCATACATTTTCTCAGGCATCATCATCTTGTATGTTTAATACTATCATAAATGAATATCTGAGTCATGGCAATAAATAATGATTACAATAATGGCAGTAACTATAAATTACAATTTATAATTTTCTCCTCCATTTAAACATATACTCTGCCTACACAGGCTATCAAAGGACCACACCTGTCACAAATGAGATCCAGTATATTGCTCAATGTCAAGTCAGACTTGTTATTAATGATTTAGCAGGCTGGCATTTTGTTATGAGGACTAGTGTTTTATGAATTTATTTTAAAGATAAACATAAAATGGATCTACCATAAAGTGGAATAAATAACAAACAAGTCCCCAAATTAGAAAAAAAAAAAAACAGAACTTCATACTATGCCTAGTTTGAAATTGTAAAAAATAAATAAATTGTGTAAGAACTGAAATAAAACTGTTCACATATATGAAAAAGTAAAATGCCATGTTTACAAACTGATTGATAGTAAATCTTCAAATAAAAAAAAAAATCAGTGGCACAGTACTTTAGTCACAATATTAAAGGAAGAGATAATCCTAAATCCTTTAAGTAGATTGCATTGTATCTCCCCAAAGGACCTGGAAGTCATTGTGCAGAAGGAAAACTATGATATAGTTGCAACCACAGAAACATGGTGTGATGACTCACACAACTGGAGTGCTGAAATGGATGCCTATAAACTCTTCAGAAAGTATAGCCAATTGTATGAGGTTTCCACAAGGCCATGTGCCGGGTCCTACACTCGGATCACAACAATGCCATAAACGCCATAGGCTGGGGGAAGAGTGGCTGGAGAGCTGCCTGGTGGAAAAGGACCTGGGGGTGTTGATCAACAGGCAGCGAGACCAGGTGGCCAAGGAGGCCAACAGCATCCCCACTCGTATTAGAAACAGTGATTATCCCCCTGTACTTGGCATGAGTGAGACCGCACATCAAATACTGTGTTGTTTTGGGCCACTCAATACAAGAGGGACGTTGAGGTGCTGGAGCGAGAAGGGCAATGAAACTGGTGAAGGCTCAAGAGCACAAATCTTATGAGTTGCGGCTGAGGGAACTGGGGCTGTTGAATCTGGAGAAAAGGAGGCTGAGGGGAGACCTTTTCACTCTCTACAACTACCTGAAAGGAGGTTGTAGTGAGGTGGGAGTTGGTCTCTTCTCCCAAGTAACAAGCTATAGGACAACAGGAAACAGCCTCAAGTTGCACCAGGTGATGTTTAGAATGGATATTAGAAATAATGTCTTCACAGAAAGGGTTGTCTAGCATTGGAAAACGGCTAACCAGGAAATTGGTGGGGTCACCGTCCCTGGAGGTATTTAAAAGACATGTAGATGTGGTGCTTAGGGACATGGTTTAGTGTTTTTAGCAGTGTTAAGTCTATGGTTGGACTTGATGGCCTTACAGGTCTTTTCCAACCTAAATGATTTTAAGAAATTACTATATACCTGTTCTGGCTAGGAGCTAGAGTAGTATGTACAGATGTCTTACTTGGTCATGAAAAACAGTCAAGTTAACCATCTACATCTATGTGAATAAAATATAAACTGAGTAATCTTTTAATCAAAAATTACTCATAATCAAATCCATTCTGACATTTTCAGATCACCAAACTTTCAAGGATTGAGCAAATAAATATACCAACATTTTCCAGCTAAGCAAATAGCCCCCACTTTCTTTGCTTCTCTTTTCTCTCTCAAAACACCTTCTTTTCTTATTACTTAAGAATTGGCTCTGAACTAAAAAGCCTTTGCTGCATGTGTTTTGTTTTGTTAATGTACTGATTTGTTTTTTCTATGGCTTCACACTTAAAATTCTAGTCAAAATGGTGATTTATTTTCTTTTCCAGAAATAATTAACCAGAATCTCTCCCGCTTACTTTTTGCACAATCAAGTTTACTAGTCATTGCTTGCTTTCTTTGGGAAAGTGGCATTCTTATTCTATGCAGCATGTCCTATCCAGAAAAACTGCTTTTACAAGAATTGCATCAGTAATGGTTGTATAATTTCTATCCAGAACCTGATTATTAATGATTTTATCTTACTGCTTTACGTACTTGTTAGCTTAAAGGTGTTGAAGGATTTCCAGGCTTTTAATGTGCTAGCAATACAGCATGCACATGCTTCATTCTACATGACAGCGACAGTGAAAGTGTTTATCATACATCAGTAATTTATGAGAACACTGTGATAAATCCAGATTCAGTAAACCGTTTGCTAGCAAATTTCTGTTTATGTTAACAAAATACGTTAGGAAAGAATGTGGTCAACTGTTACTTACTGTGATATTCATGCCTTTTTAAAATTTAAATTATATCTTGCTCAGTAATGACAATACTTCAGAAAATTGCCTATGCTAAAGATAACATTTTAGGGCCTTAATCTTAACTTCTTTGATCACAGGGTTAAATCTTACACATATTTTTTCCATGTAAATATGTTATTTTATTCTCATTGCCGTAAGTGAGCAGATTCTTAAAGAGCTGATGAAAGAACTTGCTGGACCTCATAATGGCACGGCAGAACTATTTCCCTTAAACTCACACATTCTCTACTTTCTTTTGTAGAGGTATCCTAGCTATTTAGATTAGGAGTTTTACCTACATTGCCAAGACCTGATGTAAAACTCATTAAAGTATGAAAACTTTGTGGGAACAGAATGAGTTTTACAGACTGGTTAAAATGTAGAATTTCAGGGCTTCTAGTATTTCTGAAATATGAAATAAATATGAAAAGAAATGGAATCATACTCTACTGAGTGAAGCAGAAAAAATCCTCTCTTCGGTGAAGAAACAGGAAAACATAGAAAGGAGTAGCAGAAAGAATTGTGAAGGACCATGAGCAGGTCTTACATAGGAGAAAATTTTGTAGAATTAAAGGTAGTATGCTTCCTGAGCACTCGTGAACTCGCACAAACAGATGTATATAAAAATTATAGTAATATCAGTTGAATAAGGAGGAATTAAGGAACACACCAGAATGCAGAGGTTGGAGAAATATTAATAAGATTCAGCTAGGGTCTGAAATGGAACTTCTCACAAAGTTCTCACAAAGTGAGAAGTGGGGTTTTTAATTATTTTTATTTTCAGGAATTTTGCCATTTCAAAAAACAGGGTTTGAAGTGCTACTGCATTTTCTTTCCAAATGCTATTCCACTGAATTACAATTACAGCATTAAGAATGTAAACCGAGATCTACATGGAATGCAGACTATATCTGAATATCTAGAATGTTAGCATAAATAAGGTTTGCAAGAGGAATCTGACAGCATAGTATCTTCAGTTCCCATAAGAAGTTTTTGAAACATACTAGGACAATGCATGCAAAAGAAGTTAAATAATTTAGAATTTTGCTATGTTTCAATTCTCCCTTTTTACACTTTAACTCTGAACATGACCTTAGAAAGAGAGACATAGGTCTTTCAACTACATGAAACTAGCACAGAGACAATTCTGTGACATGACACCAGTAACATAGGTTCAGCATAACACTGCAATAAGAAGGTAACTGTAACTTTCTCATCGGGGCAACTGTTAAGCAGCATGCCTTGTAATGGCATTAATTTCTGAAAAAGTCAAAGATGGATCACCATTAGAAGTCATAAATTACTACATGGTATGCTTAAAAGTTATGGCCAGTATACCTAAACTGCCTCCCCGGGCTGTTATGTGGTGAGTGAGTAGGTGAACTCCAAACAGACACACAGAATTCTATAAGAATTTCTGCTAAGTACTATCATTGCCTCTTATTTATCTACCACATGTACTTTACTGATTATGACTGAAAACACATTTGGATTCCAACCAAAATGCTCTCTGAAGTGTTTTTTTCTTTAAGTAACATTCACACCACCAAGCAGCTCTTGCTAAGGCATCTGTAAACACAAACTCTTTATACAATTTTTACATCTCCATTATTTAATAATTATATAAATTATGTTTCCATTATTTGTCCTGTCTTCTATCACCTTGTGAAACATGCATTTTTTTTGTGCTTGTTAAATGTTCACATTACAGACTTGTCTCATAAACCATGGCTGAGCCACACCTGCATAACTCTGAACATTGCAAGGTACCCTCCCTGAAAAAGAATGATCAACAATTAAGTCCTCTTCCCTAGTGAGGATATCTTCATTATAAACAAAATATAAGCTGTAAAATAAATATGGATCATTTTATTTTAGGACAAGAGGAAATGGCCTCAAGTTGCGCCAGGGGAGGTTCAGATTGGATATTAGGAAAAAATTTTACACCAAAAGGGTTATTAAGCACTGGAATGGGCTGCCCAGGGAAGTGGTTGAGGCACCATCCCTGGAGGTTTTCAAAAGATGGATTGACATAGTGCTTAGAGACATTGTTTAGTAATGTGGGGTGGGAGTTTTTTGTATGGTTTTCCTTTGTTTTTTTATCAGAATTAGGTGGATGGTTGGACTAGATGATCTTAAAGGTCCTTTCCAACCTAGACAATTCTATGAATCTATGATTCTATGATTCAGCTCAAAAATGAAGGGAAAAGAGTAACCGTATTTAAAAGTCTCTGTCGTGTAACAGAGACATAGAGTATAATAAATCACTAAGCTGAGCAAAATAAAATGTTACAGTTATTGAAAAACTATACCTCTGTAGCAGCTGCTGTTCTATACGCTGACATGTTATATACAGGATGGAAGTATCTACTTTCAATCTTACAAAAAGATAGCTCACAAATACAGAAGTGATAGGGAGAATAGAAACAAATTATCTAATTATCAAAAACTATTATAAGGAAAGTAATGTTACTCTATTTCACTAAAAGAAAAAGCAAGCCAGAGATATCTATAAAAAACTGCTACTAATTCTCTTTGCACAAATCAGTTGAGGAATGATAAATTCAAAAGACAAATATTTGATGATGTATTTATGTAATTATTCAAACTTCAAAAATATGTCACAAAGGAAGAAAATATCAATTCCATCAATTACACTTATAATTCAGAAAAAAAAGTCATTATTTTATTTTCATTCAAATAAGTAACTTTATGAGAAAGAAAGTATATTGCATAAGAAAGCAATTGCTATTTTTTTGTTTACTAGTGATTTGAAACACTGAACTTTTTGTTAGCAAAAGAACTTTCAAAATCACTGGACGTTTTAAACAAATATTTAAAAGCACATATACATGCTCTAGCACACCCACATATCTATAGAGATTTTTTCTTATGACTCTTACAGGTTTTTGTAAAGCTGGGTTTCATTAGCAAAGATGGGATAGTGTTTGACTTCCAAAAATGTCCTTTAATTTTTCCCTTGAGTTGCCGTGGGGTGGATCAAGATACATTCCCACTAGTAAAGGGGTTTCTATGTTAACATACCAGAGCAAAGCAAACTTAATTCTTTAGCGTTAGACACAAAGGATAAGATGATCAAATCCTGAAACAACTGAGCCAAAATTCATCTGAATTTAACTCTTGCATTGTCTGATTTTGTTTGCATGAATGCCTGGATCTGTATGAAAGAAATTACAAGGTTGCAATTTCATTTATTTGCGATTTGGTTATGTTTGCTATTCCTGATTCATCTGATTCATCTGTCACCATGGAACAGAAACTGTTAAAAACATTCCTTAAAAGGGATTGTTGAACATGATTTCCCAAGGCAGCTAATCACAGGAAGCAGTTGCATAATTCCAGAAACAGAATTATGTGAATCTTAGGTTCCATGCATCATATCATGCTGTAAATTATTAAATTGTATTTGTATGGCCTATACATATGAATGAGACTAATTTGACACTGTATAAGCAGTAATGTCTGTCAGGTATGCTTATTTCTTATTTCAAATTTAAGTTATTTTTCTGTACTTCACCTGGCCCATTCAAGTAATACCATGCATTAATCTGTGTGTGTGTTGGGGGCGGGGAGGGGGGAGAGAAGGAGGGGAAGAGGGAGGGAATCAAACTAAAGGACAGAATTTGTTTGATTTAAAATAACTTAATAAACAGTATGCTGCACTTGCCTTTTATAGGCTTGTGCCTTTTGTTATTCTAAATACGGTGAAACCAAAAATGTATACCCAAATTTTAGAAAGGCACTTTTCTCTAAATGGAGGATAAGGACTACTCTGTCTATGCAATATTCTTCTGATGTGTGCAGACTCTATGGATTATGTGTCTGCAGCAGGTATCAGCTTTGGTGAAAGAATTTTCTTCTGCCATCCATTGGTAAACTGACCAAAAGATAGAATACATCAGTTTCATTTACATATTTTATTATCTACCAAGCAGGAGAATTTTTGTCACAGAAAATGTTATCATTTTCATTTTTAAAATGGACATAAATAAGAATTTATTAGACTGCTATGAGCAACAAGAATTCTGTTCAAGGTTATACTAAACCTTCAAATCCTCCACTGAATGTCATTTCAGAAAAGAACACATTCTACCAGTGACTTACTAGTACTTGTACTGTATAAGAACACATTCAACATCAGTAAGTACCCGCTCTTGTAACTGCAGTTGAAAGAGCTGTTTTGAATTGTGCAGCCTGAGTATCTGTATTTGGTCTTGTAAAAGAGAAATAACGGTATAACGAGATGTAAAACAAGAGAAAGGGCAGAATGAGCTTTACTGTTAGAAGTTATGTGAGAACAGTGAGAATATGAAAGAGAAACAGTGATGTGGTGTATCACTTCTTTACTGACACTGAAGACAGGTCTACCTGAGTATATACATGGAATAATGCTACTTCAAACTCAGTGAGGTTTTCAGAAAATGCAGTAAGAAAGTGGTGTGTTCTGGGTATTGTTAATGATTCAGTCTGAAAAATGCTGCTACTGTGCGGCTGAAAAGGAACTTATTGACAATTATTTCTTTGGGAGCATTCATTCTGCAACTCATGCATGAGTTATGCATGAGAGCATGCATTCACCAACTAGGTGAAGGAAGCAAGTTTTGAAACCCAAGGGCAGAAAAAGATATGCCAGACTTGGAACATAAATTGCATAAGCTAAATTAGAACTTATATCATAGGTTCAGAATAAGGCACAATATATATAGGAACACAGGCATAATTATTCAACTTTGGGGAGACATGATCAATGGTTTCCCAATATACTTGGGAAAAAAAATACTTTGTCTAGTCTAAGGATTTTTTTTTAAGCTGGCATATTCCCCAGCTGGTTTTGTGCGTATCTGACAGACCAATCACGATATTTCTTAGTTTTAATTTTAAATCTAATTCATACAACATTTCCTTGGGATGGAGAGGGACATTTAACCATTGCTCTGCACAAGAAGTTTCAAAACTGTAATTTGCAAAAACATTAAGCTGTCTAGATAGGCATGTGCCAAGCAGTTCACAAAGTACTTCTTTGAACACAACAGGTGAGGGGTTTTTTGGCCTACCACTCCACACGTGACTGAAATGGCCAAAAGGGACCTGTCATTGAATCTAAACAGCAATTCTAACGGTTTCTAGCATCATGCCGGAGAATGAGGAGAAAAGAGAACATTCAGAGTTATTACAGTAAATATCTGACATATCACATAATTCAGAATGTACATAAACTACTTCAAGACCAAAATGGGCCTATGAGCCTTGGTAGGAAAGAGGGATTAGGGCAATAGATGAAAATGAGAGGACACATTATCAAATGTGAAGACTTGAGGAATATGAAGAAGGAAATAAATGGAAACACATGGGTAAGAATAATTCTGATTGCAGGAAAGAGTAAGAATCAATGGAGCAGAAAGAGCTGGACAGCTGGAAAAAATCAGAAGCAGTGTAGCACATTATTTTATATTCTTACTACTCGTTGACCATAGAGCTTTCTATATTGTTATATGATTTGAAGTGATCCATCAGTAATAGTAAGGCAGTCATTCTCTACCACACAAGTTCCTAACAGTTACAATTCCTGACATTTATTTAAAATGCTTATTTATGCAAAAGCCTAAAGCATGAACAGTTGGATGGCTTTTTTGCATCTTTCACTAGTGCCTGTGTTCAGCCACTCTATACGAAATTAAACTTTATTAAAGATTTCCACTTATTTTAAGGCATATTGTTTATTTCCATATAATTTTTTTGCCTCAGTCTTCACTGGCAACATCTCTCCCCATATATCTCAAGTGGATGGAACGTAACACAGAGACTGGGGGAGCAAAGTGCCTCCCACTGTAGGAGGGCATCAGGTTCATGACCTTGTAATTGCCAAGCCACCCTCCATCACATTTGAAAAGTCATGTCAGTCAGGTGAAGTCCCTGATGGCTGGAAAAAGGAAAACATTGTACCCATTTTTAAGCAGGGTAGAAAGGAGGATGCTTGGAACTACTGACCTGCCAGCCTTCTCTCTGTGCCTGGGAAGATGACAGTACAGTTCTTCCTAGAAGCTATGCTAAGGCACATAGAGGACAGGGAAGTGATTTGAGACAGCCAGCAAAGCTTCATGAAGGGCACGTCCTGCCTGACCAACCTGGTGGCTTTCTACGATGGTTTGACTACACGAGTGGATGAGGGAAGAGCTATGGATGTTGTCTATCTAGAGTTCTGTAAGGCCTTTGACATGGTCCCTCACCTGCTCTCTAAATTGGAGAGAAAGATCTGATGGATGGACTGTTCAGTGGATGAGGAATTGGTTGGACAGTTGCATCCAGAGGGTAGTAGTGAACAACTCAACTTCCACATTGGTGATGAGTGGTGTCCCTCATGTATCCATACTGGGACCAGTATGGTTCAGTATCTTCCTCAACAACATAGACAGTGGGATCGAGTACAACTTAAGCAAGTTGACACCAGGCTGAATGGTATGGTTGACAGGCCTGAGGGACAGGGTTCTATCCAGAGGGACAAGCTTGAGTAGTGGGCCCATGTGAATCTCATGCAGTTGAACAAGGCCAAGCACAGGGTCCTGCACCTGGGTTGGGGTAATACCCGGGATCAATACAGGCTGGGGGATAAAGGGATTGAGAGCAGCCCTGACAAGAAGGACTTGGAGGTACTGGTGAATGAAAAGCTGGACATGAGCCAGCAATGTGCGCTTGCAGCCGAGAAGGCCAACCTTATCCTGGGCTGCATTAAAAGGAGTGGGGAGGGAGGTGCTTTTCCCCATCTACTCTGCTCTGGTGAGATTCTGCCTTGAGTACTGAGTCCCTCAGCATAGGAAAGACATGAATCTGCTGAGCAGGTCCAGAGGAGGGCCACAAAAATGACCAGAGGGATGAAACACAGCCTCTATAAGAATAAGCCTAAAGAGTTGGGTTGTTCAGCCTGAAGAAGAGAAGGCTCTGGGGAGACCTAACTGAAGCCTTTGAGTACTTAAACGAGGGTTACAAGAAAGATGGGGACAAACTTTTTAGCAGGGCCTATTGCAATAGGTCAAGGGATAATGGCCTGAACTAAAAAAGGGTAAATTAAGACTAGATATAAGAATTTTTTTAACATAAGGGTAGTGAAACACTGGCAGAGGTCACCCGGAGAGGTCCTGTCCCTAGAAACATTAAAGGGCTGGTTGATTGGGGCTCGGAGCAGCCAGATCTAGTGGAAGACATGCCTTCTCACTGCAGGGGAGTTTGGACTAGATGACCTTTAAAGATCCCTTCCAACTTAAACTATTCTATAACTCTATGAAGTCTTCCATTCAGATTGCAGATATTTAAAAAAAAGAAATTGTTAATAAGACATTGTTAAACAAAACTGTATTTCAGCAGCGATCAAGTACAAGCACAACATTATCCCTGTCATCACCAGCAACTCCAACGTCCAAGATGAAAAAAACCATCTATTGGAATCAGCCTGAGAACAAATTTATTGTGGTATAAGATAAGAGAAATATGCAACTTGAAAGATAAATCCTTACCATAGAAAAGAAAGTCTATACATACCTTCTCCTTATAAAATTGTATTCTGTAGACTAGCATTATCATGCCACGATTTATCAGTTATCTATTATCAAGAGAAGCAACTGGGCATGTTAGCCCATGGTCTCTCCTTTGTGTGGCTACATCAACATCATTTTATTTTTTTTTAAACTATTTACCTCATCAGTTTTACCCTAATTAGCTAACAACTGCTGTGGATTAAAGAACAATTGTGAAAGCCTAATGTTCTACCAAGAACATTTCCAACATACAGTATGCTTGACCAAGGTTCTCATTCAATATAATGAGAAACAACAAGCATCCAAGGCTTTTAAGCACTGGCATTAGTTGCAAGGATGCTAGCCAAATTCCAGATCACTCAGTTATATTGTGCTTACTTGCATTCCCTCTGCACTCCAGAACAGACACACTATTCTTCTTTTTATACCTTAAAAATATAATTGAACAGAATTGTTAGTGCACGATAGCTGTCCCATTACTAAAAGAAAAAGCAGATGCATTTCAGTAATAGCCAAAAAGATTCTAGCTACATTGCATACATTCTTTAATAATGCTAGACAAAAGCTACAGTGAAAGAAGATAACATGATACACAGCTAATGAGCATTTACTGAACAATAAAGATAAAATACTAACTGATGAGGCCTTGTGAGTACTCCAAATACTATTCAAAATATATCAGTCCATTGTAGAAAAGAAATGCTTCCATAAAATGATGATCTTGTATTCTGTAACTCTCTGGAAAAGTCTGGTTTCATCAACTCAATTTGTATCTCGCAGAAATACACGTCAGGGACTGAAATCAACTGTGCACAGCAAAAATTAACTGACTGGGGAGAACTTCCATTCATCCACATGGAGTGCATAACTGTGAAAGCATGACTACAAAGAAAATGTTCACAACTGTATTATGACACAGAAGTGTACATGGATAAGGGTAATTATCGGGATTGGCTGAAAACATCTTTTGCCAATACGTTTTCCTATGAGAAGGAAGAAGGTAGAGAAACAGTGAGTCAGAATTTCAAGGTTCTGTTCAAGTCATAGAACTAAGGCAGTTTGTATTGCCTTGATCCCCTTTGTTCCATCCCTAATGGAACCCTTTTCTTGGCTAGCTATCCATACCAGTCGCATTTCTTTATGAATCTTTATTCAATTCCAGTCTCTAACCTTCAAGTTTTTTTTACCCTTTACCTACTGCCTTTCCCAACTACTCCTAGCATCTTGCCAAAGGATTGGTCTGCATCCCAAAATTTCTAGCTTTCTGATGGAAAAAATTTACAGTACAGGTATTAAAGGAAAGAAATCGAAACCAGTAATAAAAAGGAAAATAAACTATTAAGAAGAGTTAGATGCTCAAAAATGGCTAATCAATTCAGTGGCATCAGTGGCCTCTTCAAAATAAAAATGTCCTTAATTTCCCATTCCTTTGTTTCACAACCTTGCTTAAAGCTTTATCTACGCGCCAGTTCCTATTTTCCCTGCAAATCATTGTGTCCTTAAGTCACACATGCACTCATTATTCAGACAGGTTCTAAAGAGCTTTCTTTTGCTTATGTGAATTTTCATTCTGTCAGGCAGTTTGGCTCTTTATTTCCATCACTTACGCTCAGCTTTTACTATTTATACTGTATAAAGTGTTCCTTTGCTCTTGAAATGATTGAGAAACACTGTCTACCTTAAAGCCACAGAACTTTCAACAAAAAAGCAGTAAATCTATACACTTTAAAAGAAAATCTAAAAAGCTACTTTAGTAATTCTCTAAGTATTCTTACAAATGAAACCAAATAGCATCAATATTTCAAATGTTATCCAATATTAGCCTGGGCTCTGAGCTACGTGATCTAGTTTAAGATGTCCTTACTAATTGTAGGGGAGGTTGGACCTGATGATCTTTAAAGGTCCCTTCTAACGCAAACTATTCTATGATTCTGTCCTTATATGCCAATGATTCTTGACAAACACATCACACTGGAAGCACTTAATTCTCATTAGAAGCTAAAAAATCCTTCAGACCTTGGCTTAAATGTGGAAGTGCCACAATTGAACTAAACAGAATCATTCTGTCTTAGAACAACAAGCAAGTTACAATTTTGTGCAATCTGTTACATTATCTTCTTCATTACTTGGTTACCAGTATGGAAAACAAAAAAACCCTCCAGTTAGCCATAACACTGCAGTTGTTCCTTATACTGGATGCATTTCACCCTGTTTCTTCTTCATAGTGTCAGAATTTTGCTGCAGTTCTCTTGCCTTAATCTTGTCCAGTAATTTACTAAGATTTATTCAAGTTGAACCTACATCCTAATAATCCATTTTGCAGTGCAGAAAACAATGCACCCAGTTACAATATTTTCCTGTACACAGCATAGCTGGAATTTTCCAGACTGCATCATACATTCTCATCAATATTTCAACACAGGTGATATACTTGTTTAAAATATAAAAAAGATCCTGAAGCAGTAACTGCAGTTCTTTTTTATATATTGTATGTAGCCACATTAGCAGTGCCAAGTGTTTGTTCTACAACTATTTAAAGCAGCGGACTTTATTTACAGTATTTGTACAGCACACTCACACCTTAGCATTTTTCATGTAGATAATAAAAGTAGAATATGCCATACCAACAACAGTTCCTCTCCACAGACACAACCTCCCAATCCCAAAACAGGGAAGGTGAAAGAATAAAGATAGACAGTAAATGTACATACAACATACATCTATTGGAACATAGAGTGACTGGAAGCAAGACAGCATTTGAAACACCAGTTCAACCTGCAAGTTAGATGCCTGATGTTCTTGTTTAAAAATAAAAGAACTACTACAGCACTGAAAGCAATGAGCAGAGAATGCTGCTCGAAAATACACAAAACAATGTACTTCCTCACATAATGAAAGGTAATACAATTCCTTCATATAAAGCGCCCTTAAGGTATGAAACTCCTTATCACAGACAACATTTACACAGACTCAAAACTGTCTGCATGTGTTCATGGAAGGAAAAGTTAATTGTACTAGCTTATGTGGATGAAGAAAGTCCTTCACCACAATCAATGCTGGCTGGGAGAACATTCTATAGGCAGTTTTAGTATATGCTAATAGCTCTTAGTATGTGCTTTCCCCTAATTTTTTGCCTAGAATTTGTTATGGATCATTGTCAGAGACAGAAAGCATTAATTAATATGGCTATTGTCTTGCAGCAACACAGAAAACCAAGGTAGGAGTCAGGACAGGATTCCAGAGTCACGGGGTTCTAAATGTCACTATAGACAATGGAGCTGAGAAATATAGCCAGCAAACAGCTGGGGAAAGTTTTTTTCCTCAAAATCATGGGGGTTTTTGTTTAGGGCTTCATCCTCTTCTGTCCTCAGTACAGACACTTATATAAGTTGACAGGTGGAGAGTATCTGTACAGGATGAATACAGTTGAAACTAAATGTCAAAGTGAACATGATCATTTGATGATGCCAGAGGGAATAAATAATGTTAAGCAAAATGAATAATCAAACTAGAGAAGGAAAAGTGGAAAAAAAAAAGGCTTATCAGAAGTGGATTCTATTTAGCCTCTTTGTAACTTCCCAAGAAATAGACAAAATAATAATAATAAAGAACACAACATTACAAAAAAACAGACTTAAGTATGTTTATAAACAGTTCTGGTGAGGCAGCAACAAATTCTGGTGCAAAAAAAAAGGAAACTCCTGAACCCGTACATTCTTTAATTATTCTGCATCAGTTTAGGGCTACTACTGTCTGCATGGATTCAATACAAATTTAACTTATTTGGCACTTCTCCATTTGACTTCTCTTAATCTTTGTTGCATTAAGATGAAATCAACTGCCCCTTGAGTTTAGAATCTTGAACCTTTAAAAGTATTTTGATTGTGCTTTTGTGATAAAAGCTTAGCTTTATTGATAATAATTTAAAAAATTGGAGTTTTGATCTTTTATTCTTCACACATACCACTATTACATCCAGGTGATTCAAAACTAATATCCACAAAAGCTCTAGTCTTGATTGTGTCATAAACTCTCTTTTTGTTCTTCATACATGCAGCTCCTTTCAGGATGGAAAAAGAAACACAAGAGAGAATCCCTGGCACTTCAATTTCTCTGCTCCACAAGTAGCTCTTTGATGTCTTCTATTCCTTTGACCATTATAAATACAACCTATAGATAATTCTCTCCTCTTTCAGAGCAAATACAGAGGAAGATGCATGAAGTTTGAAATACACAGGTCTAGGTGAGAACTTCAGATGCATTCCATAGACCAGAATTACTGTCTAAAAGCTACATTATCCCAAGTACAGTGTCCTGTGGAAAATCAGTTTGGATTAGCAGAGAAGTAAGAAATTAACAGAATGCAAAATAAATAACCATATTATCTAAAAATGCTACATGTTTTCAGGAAGAGAAGAATCAAGGAAACATTTACCTTACTTCTTGTCTGCAAGAATTTTCCTTTAAACACTCTCTGGAGTCAGCTTTCACAGTGTAGAACATACACATCTTTCCGAGTTCTTAAATTCAGGGAGAGAATGAAGTACAAATTGATTACTATATTATTCCATCACTACTCAGAATTCTCTAAGAAAGCTACACTAATTTATTAAGAGGTAAACCATCTTAGATGAAACAGAAAACCAGTACTGAACTTAAATATGAAATTCTACATCTCACAATTCTAGCTTATTTGACTACAAATTTTTATGTCCTTCTCAGCAGACAGAACAACGAATGTTATTTTTAAACAAACTTAGCTGTTTAGATAACCATTGCATATGATAATGAACTTGAAAGAATATATTCTGTTAAAAAATTCTTAAAGATACAGGCAGTAACTGGCTCTTCAAAGTCAGAGGTGACAGGGAAATAAGTTCTAAACCTCATATAAATCAGTCTGGTTTGCATTTTTAAAATCAACATAAATTTCTGTTAATGACAGCAGCATTTACCTACATATAAATATAAATACATGGATTTCTGGAGCTAAGGAAAAAATTCCATGATGAAGCTAGAATAGATTTCTTTGCATTCTGATATAGCAGAAACATATGCTAATGGTAGATACCCCCACTGCAAACATTACTGTAAAAAAAACACCTTTTTTCCCCCCTAAACGCTGGATGTTTTTATAAATTAACATATACACAAAGTTTTAGTTGTTGAAAAGGATATAAATATTAATTTAAACATTTGCCCTGAACATACGTCCCCTCTCTTGAAGTTTCCTGTTGCTTGATTCATGTGCCACAAATTCTACAATGACATTCTGAAAACATAAAAGAATTACAAATTTACTCTTATAAAACCCAGTAATTTATTTTGATTTAAAGCATACCCTCGGTAAAAGCAGAGATTTGTATCAGAAAACTTAGAACAGAATCCATAATATTCCAAGTTCTTTATGACTTCAACTGTTAATCACCGTCATTTTTGAAAATTATATTTAGTTTGTTGTCTGCCTGTCATTAATTAGATCCTCTTGTTCCTGTCTTCTCGATTAAATAATCCTTTAGGATTCTGTATTGCACTGAAAGGTACTTGAAAACTTAACTAAATCAACTCTAGATCTTTTCTAGAGAAGCAGCCAGTTTAAATTCCCACGGCTTATACTGTATTTTCCAGATGCGGTTTTCTTCTCTTACAGTCTAAATTTTTTGTCACAAGCTGTTCAAAACAGCGGCACTAAAACTACGATACTTCGGTGGGATTCTAAAACAAAGATGACCTAATACAGACAATGGCAGAGCAAAAAACCCTGTCAGCGAGGCTTGTTTCAAACCAAGACCGTGTCCCCAGCCCGGCTCCCTGCCGCGCCCGTGGGGCGCAGCCGTCGGGGCACACGAACGCCGCCGGGACCTCCCAACGCTGCCGCCGAAAAAACATCCCCGGGAACGTGCAAAGCACATTTAAACTGGCAGAGCTTTCTTTTCAGCAGTTTTTGCTCTCCCTCCCCCCTGTGACACGGTGCCAACAAAGTAACTTCTGCCATTATGTTAACTGGTCTGGGAAAACCATACAGATTTTTTTTTTTTTCTTTTTCCTGCCGGATCGGGGTTTTTTTTTTGGTGTTGTTTTTTTTTTTTTTTTCAGCCGGACACAAGAGCAAAAGCAGCGAGGTCCAGCCGAAGGTTGGGGCGGAACGGGGAAGTGGTGATTTAAACACTCATGAAACAAGCAGCTAGAGAGGCGGCCACGCAGCCAGGAGGGGGGCGGCTGGGGCGGGCAGGCAGGGCGGCTGAGAAGGCAGCCGCCACGCCACTGACTGTGCTCAGAGAAAACAGCAGAGGGTCACCCAACGCTGAACCACAGACGGCTACCGACCACCTGTGACTGGTAGGACCCCAGTGCTCCGCCACCGCCCCCCTTCTCCCGAAGCCCCCGGGACGCCCGGCGAGAGGCCCTCGCTCGGCTCGGCTCGGCTCGGCTCGGCTCGGCTCGGCTCGGCTCGGCTCGGCTCGGCCCCGCCCTGCGCCTCACGATCCCGCCGACGGTTGGGCCGGACAACGGCCCAGCGCGCGACACCCCGCCACGCGCTCCTCCTCCTCCTCCTCGCCGCGCTCTCACCTTGCTCCGCGTCTCCCCGCCCCCCGTAACCACACCCGCCGCCCCGCCCTGTGGCGCATGCGCGGCCTGCTCGTGGGGTGGCATCGAAGGGGAGTTGGCAGCCCTTTTCCGCGCATGCGCGCTGCCTCCGTCGTCCTGGCAACGGGACGCTGTGCAAGGCGGGTGTGAGGGGCCGCCGCCGCCCGTCATGTCGGAGATCTTGTGCGAGTGGCTGAACGAGGAGGTGAAGCTCTCCCGGAACGTGGGTAAGTGGAGGGATTCCCGCTGCGCTGTGGGAAGTCGGGAGCCGGCTAGCTTGCTCGCCAGCGCAGGGGGGCTGCCGCAGCTTCAGGCCTTCCTCCCGCCGAGGGGTTTGGGGTGTTCCCCGGGACCCGGCTCCCACGGATCTACCCCCCGCTTCCTCCCGTCCAGATACCTCCTCAGGCCCAATTCCAATCTTCATGCGCAAGACAGTGATTTTGCGAGGTGAAGTTAATTTTCCTCAAGGCACAAATGCTCCCAGGAGACATGAGGAGCTCAAGCTTCACCTGCTAATAAGGACTCCAGAGGAAAAATATATTTTAATATGTTTGCAAAGCAGTGCTTTGTTTTGAATGGCAGGTGTTGTGCTGGCTTTGGAGAAACCTTGCTCTGCAAGGTGGGAGCAACTCTCCGTAGATGAGAAGCACATTAGACCTAGCTTTGTTTCCTTTTGAATTTTTTTAGGAAAAATTTAGTAATTATCATTATAGATATGGCTATGATCTTAATGACAATTATGACAATGTTTACTTGTTAACACTGAAAGTAAGAATTAAATTACTACCTAAAGCTTATGTTGCACAATATGTACACTGAAAGCAGATTTATTTGTGACTTGGAAACTATTTACTGCTAGATCAATCTGCTAAAATTCCTCTGAATTATTTAATTAACTTTGGACTTAATTTTGTTATAAACATAATAACAAGTTATATTATAATTATAATCTTTTAATTATCTTAATTTATTTTTTTTAATCAAACAACAAAACCCCAAACTTAGTCCCAGGATCATTTTCAGAAGAATTTTCTACTGGCTACCTCCTAGGAGAACTTCTATACAAATATGGTCTTCAGGATGACTTTAATCAATTTTCACAGAGCAGGTTAGTACTATGGATAACATGTCTCTTAGAGAAATTAGACAAAATATTTATTTTTCAGTTAGGATTTGCTAATGCATAGTGGAAACGACATTGAGAACTTACCAAGGTTTGATAAGTTTATCATTAAACCAAGAGCTACTTGTATGTTACATGCAGAGGAGAACAAGTTGACCATGAGACAGCCATGTGCCCTTGCAGCAAAGAGGGCCAGACAGCATTCAGTACCACGTGAAGAAGATATGGCACTGCTGAGACCATATCCAGAGTGCTATACCCTTTTTGGGACTCCCCAGTGCAAGAACATAGAGGTATTGGAGCAGGTCCAGAGAAAGGCCCTGTCAAGTGTTTTTCTGGGAGTATCTGGCGTATAAGATGGAGAAAAACTGTATGTGGTGTTCTTTACCACAACAGTCCAGAACTTTGTAAAGATAATTTGATATTTTCACTTTTCATCATTATTTACTTTTGAAATAATGACTGACATTGATACTTTGAGAACTATCGAGATTTGAGGCAATGTTTTTCAGCTCCAAGGTATTTTTTCTGCACATTAAATTAATTATTACTGTATAACAGTGATTGTATGGCCCTGTAATCCTGCAGGAACCTGTATCTATAGCTATAAAGTGATACCTTTAAAATTTGGAGTGTGCTATTAAAGAAAAACATATTATTCATGGATCATTTGATAAGCTGATGTCACTTTAGTATTTAACACAGACCAAGGCAAGATCATACCTGTTGGGGTGGTGGTGGGAGAAATGTAGATTCCTTTTTTAAGATAGGTAATGCTAACAAGAGAATGTAGGGTCACTGTAACTAGCTAGTCAAGATCTACTTAACTATAGTGGCTGCTTACATTGCATAGTTTTTGGACTTATAAATAAGAGTGTAAGAACTGGGAAAGTGATACTGCTTTTTAAGAAGGAGTACTACTGGAAAATTTTCTCCAGTTTGGCTGTCCGTATTTGAAAAATACCAAATTGTAGTTTTCCCTGAATTCTTACAATAATCTTGAAATCAGATTTACAACATTTTTTTATTATGATGCAAGGTTAAGAAATTCCATTTTGTTAGATTACAGAACAAAAACTTAACAGGTGATATCACCACAGCTTCTCAATGCATGTGAAGTGATTTCTGAAAATAGGACTCACCTTAACCTTGACTTAATGGCAGCAAAAATGTTCAGTAGTTGTATGCTGCAGTTATATGTAATTGTGTACAAAATAAGGTGTGGGCTATAATAGTGAGAATAATGAGCTCCTGGACTATTTAATCTAGGAATAAGGTGAATCAGGAATAAGGTGTTATCAGAAGATCTTTATAAAACGGGAATTTTTGTAGAATTACGCTGTAGCATGGCTGACCTCAGAAGCTTGTTGGTTCATGTGAAAGAACTCAAGTGATAAAGCAGTATAGAAATCATGCTGATGTGACTCAGGTTCAAGTTAAGTGGATTTGTTGGATGAAATTTCATGTGTTAATTGTGATACACTGATAATTTATTGTTATTTGGCTTTGGCCTATATAACTATTGATCTGGAGTGCTTCCACAGGAGAATCTACATATCAAGAGAAATATTAATCAGCAATCCACTATTGCAGTTTTGAATGTAAATTGCTCATTGAGACCATAGTCTTTGTTTTCAACACTACTCCAAACCACGTGTCCATTAATATTTATTGGAGAAGAAATATGAAAAAGGGTTGTGAGGGTTAATAGATTATGTAGACTTTTTTTATAATTTCCTATATTTTGGCTGATTAAATATCAAGTGGATCGATACAGTTAATATAGAAACTTCGTTCTAACTCTCTGTACTTTCTGGTATACAGCTAGCTGCAATTAGGGGTTAACTTTTACTGGCAGATACACTTTGTGTGTGCATGTATCAAGATGTATAGGACCCAATGTGTTCTCTATTTTTGCTAAAAGTTTTGCCTAGTAGATCAATGCAGTTACATGTACTGTAATATGAAACCTAAGCCAAAATATGTGTCACATTACTTTAAGGAAGTCCTCTGTGGTTTTATTACCCTCCTGTCTTAGTATGAGATAAATGTCACAGCCATGCTTATTGCAGCAAGTTGGAATTGTAAATAAGCTTATGTTCTCGTTTGTTATTGCTGTTATAATTGTTGTTTTAATCATATAGGGTTGCAAATGCAAGACTTAACAATTTTTTTCGCCTGGAGCCTACACTTCACCTCCTTGGTGTACAGTTTAATGAGAATGTAGCCCAAGACATCATGACAGGACAGCATGGGGCTGCAACAAAGCTTTTATATGAATTGTATATTGCTTTAGAAAAAAAGAGAAAGACAAAGCTCACTGGAGTAGCCATGGAAGCAATGAGACCTGCAGCAATTGCAAAGCTTAAGTCTATTGAAAGTGCTTTGTATCAAGAGGTAACTATGCCTATTTTGCATAAATACATAGGAAAAAAGTTAGCATATTTACATGTACCTCTCAAGCATGCTGCATGCTTCCCCTCCCCACGTTTTAAATCTCCTATTCAAAACCCAAAAAGAAGGAATACTTTGCTATGGTTTATACATAGGCAGTGGGATTACACAGTTTATGTCTGACTCGTGAGGCTATTGTTTATCTGTGTTTTGTGTTCCCATGTTTTGGCTCATTCTCTGTCACCTGCTCTGTTTTTGAGCTTTCTCCAGACTTAAAATACGTATAGCAGCAAAGGCTAATAGTTGTTCAGCAGCTGCCATTTTATTAATTTGATGACTACAGATTGTAGAATGCAGTGCAGCATAGGTGTCGATTTATACTAATTTTCCCTCCAGGAAACCTATCTATAACTGTGTTGAGCTTTGTGCCACAGTGGTTTGGTTCCTTCTGTTGCCCATCTCTCCATATATTTATACTACACTCCGTCCTGCAATAAACAGATGCTCAATAATATAAAGAAGGGGGGAAAAAAAGGGTAAGTAAGTATCTAAGAGGAAGTCAGTGCTGATATAGTGGATTCTGTTAAAGAATTCTGTTCAACAGTAATGTTAGGCATGGGCATGAATCAAATTCAGCTGGGGGAGATTTCACATTTTCTTTCTGGCACACTTCCTAAAAAATAGTCGATAAGCAGAAAGTTTACCAAAGAATGTAAGGATAGTACCAAACAGTCGAAACATCCCTTCACCTATAAAGGGGTAGCTTAAAGAAGATAAAGCAAGTGAGAGTAGCTCCTGTCAACAGGTAGGTTCAGAATGGCATTTGAATCATAGAATAGATGACATTAGAAAGGGACTCTGGGAGGTCACTTAATGCACCCCCCTGCTCTAAGCAAAGTGAACTAGAGCAGGTTGCTCAAGACCTTGTTCAGTTGGGTTTTGAGTATCTCAGACGATGGAGACTTCACAACCTGTCTGGGCAAATTGTTTATCACCCTTTCAGTAATTTTTTTTCCTCATGTTTAAGTTGAATTTTCTGTATTTCAGTTTGAATAGAACAGAATAGTTAGAGTTGGAAGAGACCTACAACCACATCTAGTCCAACAGCCTGACCCCTTTAGAGATGACCAGAACTTAAAGCATGTTCAAATGACTCTTAAATACTGACAGGCTTGGGGCATTGTCCACCCCTCTAGGAAGCCTGTTCCAGTGTTTGACCACCCTCTTGGTAAAGAAATGCTTCCTAATGCCCTGTCTAAATCTCTCCTGGTGTGTTCCCATGTTTGCTGGCACGGGATGTCAGGGAATAGAGCTCAGCACCTGCTTCTCCATGTCCCCTCTTCAGGAAGGTGTAGAGAGCAACGAGGTCACCCTCAGCCTCCTTTTCTCCAAACTAAAAAAAAAATAATCTGGCATTGTTTGAGTTCAAATCTGCATACGCTTTTCAATGGAGCTAGTTCTGTTTTTCTGAAAAATATTTGACCATGTTTAGATGTTGTTTTGTGTACATTAACACAGGAAAACACAATTTGAAATTACTATTGCAAAATTATCATCTTTAAATATATTTCTTACTGTTTCTGACTCTTCATTGCTTGGTTTCAAACTGTAGCGTTTGAAAACTTTAACGCCACGTCAGACTGATTTGCAACTACAGCAGATTTCCGAGCATTTTGAAATAAAATCTAAGGCAATAGAAGATAAAATAGCTCATACACATATTGCAGAACAACAGAAAGTTCAGAAGCTCCAAGAAGAAGAAAGAAAGAAAGACAGAGCCCAAGACACTGACACGGTGACTACTTTCTTTTTGTAGACTTTTGAAGAAGTATTTTCTCAAGATCATGAACATAATGAGTTAGTTAAAGCCAGTGTGAATGCATGTTAATTCTGTGCTACCCAGTTGTGTTTTACAAAAACAAATAAAAGGAGTCTGTATGGCAATATAAAGCCAATTTAAGGATATAGATATGAAGCCAATATACTGTATTAAGACCCTTAAAACCATTAATATTTAAAAATAATTTAATGTTAAATTGAGAGTATTTGCATCTTGTTATACATTTAAAATATTTATAGATTTGAAGACAAAGTGTAAATTTCACAGCTCTATGTGTTTAAGATATCCTTGTAAAAGGTTTTCTTAATTTGTGAAGAAAAGATGAAAAAGAAAAAAAGAAAGAAAAGAAAAATAAAAGAAATTTTTCAAAAGACACAATGAAGGGAACTAATCATGAGAATGGCCTCAGAACATTGTGTAGTTTTGGGTAGCTGTTCTGATAAAGTAAAGACACTAATTTCTTAATATATGGGAACACTCACCCAAAGTACAGCTTTAAGGCGGTATAGGCTGTAAGGCTGTACAGCTTCCTGCAGAGGAACTGGCCAGCTAGCTAAGGGATGTTGAATGACAATTAAATGAAGTTGACTAATTGGAGATGCATTTAATGTTGCTAATTAAAGGTAGAGACTCTTACTGCAGTTATTTAGTGTTCTATTGCCACTGCATGAAAAAGAATGAAAAAAAAAAATCCCTTCATGTAGCTAGAAAAGAAAATACAAGCAATATCCAAAATATTCAAAATAATTTTTAAAAGAAAAATTATTAATATCTTATTTGGTGTATTTTGTATTTATTTTTTAACTGTCTTTGTGAAAACCTTTTTTTTCCTCTTAATTCCACCTCTAAATGAAGGTATCTATAGTGTACTTTTAACTAGTGTAATTTAAACGTTTGTAGTTATTGCCTAATGGTAGTCTCAGTTTCTGGACCAGAAAATTGCTATTTTCAGTTTCTGTGCTAAATTCTGACCTGAAACAGGTACCATACTAGAGTTAAAATTTGCTACAAGCCTTTAAATGCCTGTTAGGTGCTGACTGTAAACTGATTTTTCTTTACAGATGGGCTTCTATTGCACTGCAGTATTTGTTAATGCAGACATAACATATATAGATGTACCAATTTCTGGTAATGGTACTTAAAATATATATCTTTATCCTCAAATATTGTGAACATATACTAGAGTATTGCTGTCAAATTATTCAGAATGCAGAATGAAACTTTAATTTAAAATGTATTTTACATCATATATTTCTTGATATAAAAATGGTGATTTATGAGTACAGTGGCTGAGAATTTTATTAAGACAAGGTTTAACTGTGGACAAAAGATAAAGAATTTTCTGCTTTCATGGCATTTTAGTGATCCACTTAAAAAAAAAAAAAAAAAAAAAAAAAAATAAAAGAAAGAAAAGTCTTTTGCTCAAGCCTGGAACCTGATAAGCTTTTATACTTTCTTCCTGGAAGGTTTTTTTTCTTCATGGCTTAATTGCTTTTACTTTGTAGATAGTAATAGGTAGTGTATTAGGGCCATATGGTATATTTTTGTTTCAACTCAAGTATCTGAACACAAGATCTTGAATATTCAGCATCGCGTAGGAAGAAGGAGACAAAATGAAATAATGGCCAAGATTCAAGCAGCCATTATACAGATTCCGAAGCCACCACCAAGCCATACCATAAAAGCTATTGAAGCAAAAAAAATCTTAAAGATGAAAAGAGAAGCAGAGGTAACTCTCATCTACATTATTTTAATGTTAATTATATGAACTTGTAAGACACATGATTTCTAGAAATATTTACACTTAAAATACTGTACTGGCACCACCCAAAATCTGCAGATATAACTGTTAAAAGGATATACTAGATTCAACCAGTGAAAATTAGACAAAATATTAATATGATTATGATTTTGCAGTTGTTACTTGGTAAAAATTTGGTTTGATGTAAGAGAAAGTTCTTGTTGAATAAATACTATAAGAGATGGCAATGCAGGCAAAAAAAAATCTGTACTATCTAGTAAACTTGCAGTTCATGGATTGTATTGTCATCAGGAATGCAAATATTACCAGTTTTTACAGCTGCACAACTGTGTCAGACACATTTAAATGTAGAGTGTAGGAACATATTTGCTTGAGTTACTATCAGGGACAAATTCATGCTATTAATCTAAAGCAGATCAGACCCCAGTACATCTTGGTTCAGATCCCTGAATGGTGGGAATTACATAAACAGCTATAGTCCTATGTAAGAATTATCCTGCAAAATGAACAGCTGCAAAATCTTAGCATTTTCTAGCTGTTGGACGTAGGTAGAACTAGGAAAAGGGGAGGCGGGAAGGAAATGAAAGGTAGAAGAAGAAAATGATCTTGCTATTTTTTCTTGATCTAGCTGATGCTTAAATATTTTCAGAGTAAAAATTTCTGTTATACTAACATGACATAAAAATAATTCCCTAATACTTGGTCTGTTGAACCTTCCCTCTGATGCTTTGTGCAGAGAAAAAAAACCATTAAATTTTATGTTATTTCTTCAGGATACATACAAGGAGATTAAAAAGTTTGAGAAGTCTATGGCAGGAAATGCCTCTGCAGTATCCAGCCAAGTCACTGACAGGTAATATTTGGGTATTAGATTGTTATGATTAGACAGGATCCTACCTCAGGTGCCTATCTATCTAGACAGCTACTTGATGAAAATGTAAAGGCTTGTTTGGTTTAAACTGTAATTGTCCTTTGAGTGATTGTCCCACTAGCACTGCAAATATTACAACTCCTGCCCTCTTAGAGTGTTTTTACCTTACCTTTAGTTGTAGTAGAGGTGGCTCAAACTTCCTTCTCTCCTTTTTGCTATATATGCAGCAACAAAGGAACAAGGTGCATCTGTTCTCTGTTCATTTCAATCACTGAGTCTTTAAGGTCAGTTAGACATTTAGGGAGGTGAGAATGTTGAGGATGTACATGCATGGTAACATATTTCAAAGAGAATGGAGAGAAACAACCTTTCTCCTTAGACTTATCTGTATGTTGAATTTTTGTGAATAATTTTAAGTAATAGTCATTCTGTCACCTTTAGTGATAAGTATACCATGCTTAGAAGAGAAGGCACTCATGCATACTGTTGTGGATACTTATGTGTAAACAACCTGTGTTTCATAACTCTGCAAAATTGCACTCAAAGTGTATGGATATATTCAGGAATAACCCATCTTTCTTTTATATTCTGTGAGACTTCCTAATATCCCATTTCTTCAGAACTTGGCTTCATATTAACAAATGTACTAATTGACAGTTGGTTCAGGTTAACGCTGGAGCCTTCACCTGGAGTTGTTCTTGTGGGGCACCAGAGCATCAAGAAGTAGTAACAGTGCTATTTTTGTGCATTTTTCTAGACTTGCGCATACCTGTACAAAGGTCTGTATAAAAACACCTCCAAGAACCATAATTCCTATAAAGTCAGTGATCTTTTTCTTTTTAATTTTTTCAATCAGTGATATACAAAAATCATTGCAAACACAGAAGTTGCAAGAAACAACTCTAGAAACTACAGCACAGACAGCAACTGAGCTGTTAAATATTTATTCAGATGATGAATATATAAGAAAAATTCAAAAACGTTTAGAGGAAGATACGTTTGCTAGAGAACAACGAGAAAAAAGACGACGAAAAATGCTGATGGAACAGTTAATAGCACATGAAGCTGAAGAGGTGAGAAAATGTATGCTGAAGTATATAACCCATGCAGAATTAGTAATCTAAAAATTAGTAATCTAAATTACTAAAAATTAGTAATCTAAAAATCATATAAAAGAAGAGTATTTTTGGCAGGTTGAATAGAGTTTGAAGGGGGTAAAGGGAGGCATATACACTTATCTCTGGAAATAACTTTTATGCCACCTGTTGTCTTTCCTTGAAAAATATGGAGGGTTGTTCATTCTTCCTTGCCACCCCTATGCCATACTTCATTCTTACAAATCATAAAGGATCAAATGAAGGCAGCAGAGCTAGGATTATTAAATACAAGTTGAAGACTGATGCTTTCTAATCCCCCTGCCAAGTTGAACTTTAAATAATCAAAATGTATACCTGTTCTGAAGAAGATACTTATTAAAGAACAACAAACATATCATTCCTTGGTTAAAAACCTGGATTTACAAATGTGTCATGTAAAGTTTTGGATGAATTCTGAAGTGCTTGTTCTGGGTGATATGAATCATAGAATCATAGAATCATTTGGGTTGGAAGGCACCTTAAAGATCATCGAGTTCCAACCCCCCTGCCATGAGCAGGGACACCTCCCACTAGAGCAGGTTGCTCAAAGCCCCATCCAGCCTGGCCTTGAACACCTCCAGGTATGGAGCATCCACAACTTCCCTGGGCAACCTGTTCCAGTGCCTCACCATCCTCACTGTAAAGAATTTCTTTCTAATATCTAATCTAAATCTCCCCTTTTCCAATTTAAAAACATTGCCCCTTGTCCTGTCGCTATACTTCCTCATAAAGAATCCCTCTCCGGCTCTTCTGTAGGCTCCCTTCAGATATCGATAGGCTGTTATAAGGTCTCCCTGGAGCCTTCTCTTCTCCAGGATGAACAACCCCAGCTGTCTCAGTTTATCTTCATAGGAGAGGTGCTCCATCCCTCTGATCATCTTCGTGACCCTCTGCTGGACCCACTCCAACAGGTCCATGTCCTTCCTGTGTTGAGGACTCCAAAGCTGGACGCAGTACTCCAGGTGGGGTCTCATGAGTGCAGAGCAGAGGGTAGAATCACCTCCCAAGACCTGCTGGCCACACTTCTCTTGATGCAGCCCAGGACACAGTTGGCTCTCTGGGCTGCCAGCATGCACTGCTGGCTCATGTTGAGCTTCTTATCCACAAACACTCCCAAGTTCTTCTCCTCAGGGCTGGTTTCCAGCCATTCTCCATCCAACCTGTATTTGTGCCTGGGATTGCCATGTCCCAGGTGCAGGACCCTGCACTTGGCTTGGTTAAACTTCATGCAA
>JAOQGH010000019.1:13007702-13077844 GCA_025769975.1 Gallinago jamesoni
GCAGTATCATAAAAGGCCACCAAATTTGTCAGGCACAATTTGCCCTTGGTGAAGCCATGCTGGCTGTCTCCAATCACATCCTTATTTTCTGTGTGCCTTAGCAAAGAAGAAGCAAAACACTTATTTTTCAGATCAGAGCTTTGATTTTTGTTGTTATGGAATAGAAGATGTGTCTCTGGAGGTTGTCTGTGTTGTGTCTGAAAATGGAATTTGCAGGTTGTTCAATTTGAATCCCATCAGTAAACCACAAGGCTTTTCAGATTCCTCCTCAGACACTCCTCATTCAAAAAGCAGCTCCTAAGATTACTGACTTCACAAATTTTCTCTTTTGTAATGGTTGTATCAAAACAGAACCTTGTAACTTACTGAGTTTCTATGATTTCTAGTTATTCTTTATCTTATTATGGCACTGTGAGACCTTAACTTAGATAATATGGGTTGAACCCGATATAGCCAAGCATGTCCCCACTGCTGTTGCATAATTATAGCAGTTCAGATGTGTGGCATCTCTGAAAAGTATGAACTTTATATGTGTGTATATACACACACACACACATATATAAAAGCATTGACATCTAAAGTTTGGAGACAGTTTTGGAGTTGTTAAGAACAAATTCAATTTGTAAAGAAATTAGATTGCTTCTCAATATCTATACCAGACCTATATTCCATGTAAAACACCTGTAGGACCTTAGGCCAAGAGTCTATCTATCTGTGTATCTTGTCTCTGAGCTCTCATTCAAGGCGATTCTATTTCATGTTCTTGTTGATATGCATAGGCCATGAAGAAGTTTTGTCACCCAATTGTCTGATATCGCTGTAGTCCCCAGATTTGTTCTTTACCTGCTATTAGCTGTTGCAGCCCCAGCACAATCCCAGCAGACTGGACTAGTGGTTCCTATAGCCACGGCCATGAGTTGATGGCTACATGGCCAGCAGCAGTCACTGGGGCATTTGTTGGATACAGCAGTTCTAAGCCAGCAAAGCCAGCCAGTGCTGTAGAGGAAGTCCGGCGGCTGGTCCACCTATGGCTGTAGGACTAGCTTTCTCAGTTTGACATGGAGGAATTGTTGCAATGTCCTGCCACTCAGACTGGCTCTAAAGCAATGGAAAAGTAAAAATAGTGTTCCTAACTTCCCAAGAAGAAAAATCAGTATTGATATAGGAACAATAGAAGTCATAGACTGCAGGAATTATAAGGAAACACAAGTGAGCATTCGACTGGAAGAGTACTTTGACCAGATCAGAGAATCTATTTAGTGGTAATTTGGTTCTAAATTAGCAGAGGAAGAGGTGTCTGGTTGGAACTCCATGAGATTTCAGAAATTAGATGTTGCTAGACAGAGAAGTTTGAAGCAAACTGAGAAATTATCTTTAAAAAGTAAATATAAAAAGTTGTTGAAAATTACTTTCTCCTTCTGTTACACGTTGAACCAGACAGGATTTGCAGACTGAAATTGTAGCTTTCATATGGACATTAGTCTGAATTTTACCTATAGTGCATAAAACTTGAACGCAGCACATGGGATCATTTAGAGTCAATTGAATTTCATCCCTTCAGAGTGCTTTCATATGTTTCATGTCCATACATGTCAACCTCTATTAAAAGAATCATATTCAAATTCTTGAGTTCACGTGACCACACTACAGTTGGACTCTTGGAGAAAAAATACTTTACAATTATGTGACACTTCTCTATAGGGTGCACAGGGTGAGGCCAGTCAGATGTTCACAGGCAGGAGTTGAAAGTGTTTGACAGCAACATCACTTCATCCCAATTAAGTCTTTGATCTCCACCAATTCAACAAAGTATTTGCTCTAAGTACTCATTATTTAAAATACTCTGTTCAGTTTTTATCTCTCTGAGTTTGAAAGGTTGTCAAGAAGAAGTTACTGTCAGCAACAAATTGAGAAGATAAAAATGGAAAGGGAAATTAATTGTCAATGCATTATTACTTATCAGCCAAATACATTTATATATGCTAAGCTGTAAGTTTTGGTCATAAATTTCTGACTACACAATAGGACAGAACTGTTTCATTTGTGTTTAAATTAAACAAGGAAACAAAAAAATAGAAAAATGTGATACAGTAATCGCATCAACATGAAACATAAAAACATTGATGTTTGACCACTGGATGCCACTGTTGTCTCAAGTAGGTAAACTGAAAAAAAAATTAGTATTATGCTTTCTCAGTAGTAGTTTTTCAAACTAGTACTAAGATGTCCCATTTATGATATTTGTGATTTCTTCAGACACTTCACAGTTGATGTAAATGTTGATGTAAAGAGTTAGGTCAAAAAATTGTACTACCATGTTTATTTTATCTTCTGTTAAGCCCAGAATTTTCAATGCTTTTCAACCTTACATTTTAGTACTTTGTCCACACCTGTTTGTAAGAAAGATAGCTACCAATGCTTCACTCCCTTATCCAATAAGCATCCTTTTTGAAATTATGAGTTTGATGTTCTGAATCTTAATTTATTCATTGTGTAGCACTCAATTGATTGTCTTTCCACATATTCTTGTTCGGTAAAAATTTAGTGCTTGCTCTTCTTAGGCCTACTCAGCGTGTCAAAATATTTTATCACTTAGAATATAAAAGTTCTCTACCCTTCAGTTAACACAGAAAAAGTCTCTTTGAGCTGCTTAGAAGTGTTCTAAAGTAGCATCTTCCCATTTCCTTTGTAAAGAGCACATTCATGTAGATTAGGTGCTTTGATTTCTCACTGAGCCCACTGTTTGCACTATCCGGTTTATGGTTTGTACCACTAATGACCCTGTTAGGGTGGCTCCTTCAGTCTCCTGTGAATTAAGACTTAAAGATCCTCTGGTAGAGTATTTATTGCTGTACTAGTCCATGGTTGAGGGTAAGCAGTTGCAGCTAAAAAAAACCAGTAAAGGATATTGACTTGTAATAGGAAGCAAAGTCTATGTATCCTCTACTCTTCTTTGAAATTTTAATGAAATCCAAAAAAGCAGTGGATAGAACTGAGGCAGCAAAGGACATCCTGTCTCATTTTATTGCCTGGACTTCATGAATGTAAGAAACAAATAAACAGATTAACTCTTCAGTAGGCAGTGCTATTGGAAAATTTTGTGACCTGAACTGTATCAAATGACACTGCATGAATATAAAAATATAAAGGGCATACTATTGCATTATTTTCCATTTCAGTTGTGTGCATGATGATAATTCGGTGTGTAGATAAATAGTGTACAAACAGTACACTACAAATAGAGTACAAAACAATTTGACTAAAATAAGCTAAAGGTTGAGAGGTTTTTATATCAACTCAGTCTTTTCAAGTCACCAGTATTTAATTGGAATGTGCTTTATTCCCAGCAATTGTGAAGGGAGAGGAACTTAAAAATATGGAAAGAGTTTTGTTTGAAAAATATTGGCTTCTCTCTAACATGAACATCTAAATTAACTAGAAAATAATAAAGTTTGATTTTTCATTTGTAGGTGAATTTAAGTAATGTGTTCTGGCCTCTCTGTCACAGGCAGATAATGGAATACAAACCAAATTGAAAGAATATAGAAGTAATACTTTATTTTGGGTTGGTTTTCCTACTACTGCTGACTGACTTTACCTGTTCCTCTGTTCTTGGGGAAATGAATTTGAAATCTTAAGAAAAGTTTCCAAAATTAGGTCTTTAAATTTGAATACATTTCATAGCAGTTTTGCTGCATCTGAAACAAATGTCCAATAAATCATAATTGGCTCTAAAATTCTGCTGTAGGAGTGATGGTTTTGCTTAGAACTCAGTAGTAGTCCTGAGCTGTGAAAACAGCGAGGCAAAGCTCGGTTAGGTTAAGTATTAATTTTGATACCAAGAACAGTCTAGAGAAGTGTGGTAGTGAGAAGATTACTATCATGTTTTGACAAGTACTTTGAAAAGTAATAGTCCACAGCCTTCAAATTGTCTGTGCACACCAACCATGCTTCAAGCAATGGTTCAAAATTATTTTCTTATATTACTGAATAGGGAATTCTAGTTATGTACTCCTGAGAATGCTGAAACTCTTACCTAGAAATCTTGTATTTTCCTCTGTTCTGAATGCTTCCTTGTATTACCAGTCTCCTGAATGCAGAAGGGAGGAGATAATTACCTAATTCCCAAGAAAGAAGGGAAAAGTTCAAACCTGTAGAAGAAGGATCCAGCAGAGTATGGCGGAGAATGGGGGCTGGTGAAGAACAGGAATGAGTTAATGATTTGAGGAAAGGGTATATATTTACATACAGAAGCAATTATTTGAAATATGCTACAGTTTCTTTGTGTACAGGAGATTTCCAAGTTAAAATTGAGTTAGGCTGAACAAATGTATTTTTTCTGAGCATCTCAGTTGAGACATAGTTAGAATTCACTTCTAGAGTTCCACAATTCTTATATAGTTAACAAAAGTAGTACTGATAAATAGATATATATGTTCTGGATTTATATATCAAATGAGGAGGTAAATACTGTTATATGACTACATTCATGTTTCTTATATGAGACACTGATGAGTTGTCTCTGAAACAGTTTATAAACTATGCTTAATGCTATTTTTTTTTTTTTTATCTTTTAGGAAGCTTACCGCGAGGAGCAACTTATTTGCAGACTAATGAGACAATCTCAGCAGGAGCGAAGGATTGCTGTTCAACTCATGCATGTTCGACATGAAAAAGAGGTGTTAAGACAAAACAGAATATTTAGGGAGAAACAATTTGATGAAAGACGACTGAAAGAGTTACAGGAAGCTCTTGATAGAGAAGCGGTAAAAAATTAATTGCTACCTGAATAGCTGCAGGACTGTTACAGTACCTTCCTGATACAAAATGGAACTTGTATTGTCAAATCTAAGAATTTAGGACTTTTCTAAGGACAGGGTGATTTAATGATGAATATATTCTTTTATCTATGTTCAGTGTTACAACTAAGTTAATAAGGGAAAAAGTGAGCATCTTAAAGTCTAATTTTGCTCGTTTCTTCCAAACCAATTTTAATATTTTAGGAAAATGTCTCCGAACACCGAGTTTAAAAGGCACAGCCTTGTAGACCAAAATGACAAAGGATAATGACATGAGATTTCAAGAATCATATTTTTCATCTCTTTTAGATGTAACTGTTAATATCCATTTTTGACAAATGCTGGAAGAGCTTAACTCAGGAGTGCTAATTCTATCTTGGAGCTCAGAGTTGATTAATACATTAAAAGGACTCATAATCCTGTGGGAAAGTGCCAAGTGCTACGCTCATACTAGGCCATAATGTGATGGTAGAAATCTTATTTTGCTCCTGCCAAAAATGACTAGCAGCTCCAAATTCTCCAACACACCTGAAGTCTTACGTAATCAGCAGCTATAGCTATTGATTACAACATCTAAGTATGCTTTCAGCCAAAAGGGACACACCATCAAAGGAACTACTGATAATTTTCTACCAGATAGCCAGAAATCTTTCTCAAAGATTGAATAGCGTCAATATCAAATATCAAATTATTTGCAGATCAGAATCTTGTAAATTAAATTACTTGTCACATATTCTAAACGAGTATTCCATTGTGGGTTTCAGTGAAACTAGGCCTTTACCAATGTGTCTGCATAGTTTCTTCCTTAGGAAGAGTAAACACATTTCCCAGCCCCCTAAGCACCGAATATTAATCTATTTATCTTAATCTGTTTATCATGAAAGAAGTAATATATTTTTCATAGTGATTTCTCATTTATTTCATTATATTTTAGCACTGTGCACTTCTGCCTTTCATTTTCTTTGTAATCTCAGATTTACTCTTTAAAAAAATTCTAGGCTCTTGCAAAACAAGAAAAAATTGATTATGAAGAACAAATTATCAAAGAAAGAGAACATCATGAGAAAATTGCTGTTGAAAGAGCTCAGGCACGTTATAAAAAGCATTATTCTGTATGTTGGGAAGTGATCGACCAAATCATTGATTTGGCAACAAAAGTAGGAGAATATTGTCTCCTGACAAACAAGTGAGTATGATAACAGTTAGGCAAAAGTAGCAGTTGTTAGGTAGCTGTTTGGCTTCACTATTCAGACTGGTTTAAGCATCCTAACATCTTATGTGAATTCTTATGTATCTTACAGGACAGCTTCAATTAGTTTGTATGGGAAAATGATTATATTACTTTCATGTGAGGATTCATCCATGTGTAATACAGGGTAAATTAATGCTAAAGCTTTAGCATAATTTCTTGAAAACTCATCTAAGTTAAATACTTAGGAGACGAAGATCCGCTAGTTCTACAGATTGTGAAACTACCCATTTCCTTTTTTATGATTAAATTCCTTAGTTTAAAAGTTAAAAACTGAGCGGTGCTCTTCTCATTCTAGATTGCTTCACTAACTGAACACTTCCTCAGTGTCATATAAACAAAATTAACTTCCTAAGATTTATCAACCTGCCCAGACTGTCCTAACAGTCCAAAATCTTCTGAGTCCTACATGCTGTGATTTCGTCTTTTGGCATGCCCTAATTGCACAGGATTTCTGAGAAGGTCCTAAAAAAGTAGTAACCTCCAAGTGCCTGTGCTCTAGGAGTATTTCCAAAACCAGATTTCCATTGTTGCTGTTTTTCTTTAATTAGTATTTGGTGATTAGACTATGGGGTAAGGCTTAGAGCATGAGAAAGTTTGTAAAAATCTTCATTGCCTTTTAGTTTAATGGTATATTAAAATAGTAAGACTGTAACCCTATGAAATACACGTGATTATATTTTATGGAAATTATATAAATTTAGACCCAGTAAGTACCTGATAAAACATTCAACCTAGACACAGATTAGTGATTATTTGATCTACACCTTTGATGATTGGATCCACACTTTTAATGATGGTTCCATTATAAGCTAGTGTCACATTTTTGTGTACCGGGTGGTGCACAACATGTACAGATATCTGAAATATCTTCCCAAAGTATGCTTATCAAGGTTGCAATCTGCATTTACTGTCCCTATAGGTATGCTTTGTCTATCCTGTGCACTTCATTGTGCAGGATGCATACAATAGATATTGAGTTATTTTTCAATAGTGCATGCAGATTTTATATCAAGCTATAACACTCAACTATCTACAGTCCAAATTGATGTCATCTTGATAAATAGTAGACACTTTAATGTTGACCATTTGTTAAATTTAAGTTTATATTTATATTGTTTATTTAACAGCTCTAGAATTCTAGTGTCCTGATTGCATTTGGCTTGCTGTTGTATGCAGTTTGTCTTGCTGTTTCATACTAATATTTTTCCTTTCTAAAAGAAAAAAAAAATTATTACTCATATACTTCTAAATTAATTTTAGCTCTCAGGAAAGATTTCTATAGATTTTTGTTGAAAGGAGGCCTTACCCCACAAAAGGGAGGAATATTTTGGAGCAGGAAAAGATAGCTATAGAAAAACTGTTACTACAGTGTGATGCCAGCCAAATGCTGCATGGTGACACATTTGTAAAAATACTGAAGCCTACAAGTGCCTCCAGCCTCCAGCTGTCATATAAGTAACCAGGCACTTATAAAAAACTGTAATAATTATAGAAAGCATTATAAACTGTATCTTGTTTAGCATGTGCTTGTTTCATGATTGTGATTCTTGTAAATTGGGGTACACTGTTCTCAAATATTTAATCCCTCTCATTTTTGTTTTGGAACTCATTCTTTCTTTTTTTTTTTGTCTTTTTTTCTTCTGCAGAAGAATTCCATTAAAACTGATGCTTGATTGGAAGGAAATTTTTTTTACTGGAAAGCCAATATATGAACAAGCTTCGATTCAACCTTTGCCAAATGAACCAAGCCAAGAACAACTTGTAGAGCTGAATAAAATGAATCTATTAGATGAAAAAGATTATGAGGAATACAAGGTACATCAAACTGATAGGTCATAATGGAAGACAATACAGCTTGATTTTTCATAATCATAAACATTTTATTGTGTTGTTTCATTTTGTTCTTTCACTTGTTTGTGATATCACATTTTGATATGTCTTTTCTTCTCATTGTATGAGTTTGTATATGAAATACATGGCTGTATTTTATGTTAGTAGCACTGAAGAACTGGTGCAATTTTTAAACACTGTTACAATTTCATTCTTGTATATAACGTTAATTTTATTTCTCTCTTGAATTCATAGGACCAACACATTAATTACAAAGCAATTAATTTTTAGCTAATTGAAATCTGAAAGTGTGGTTAATGCTACCACGTTTGCAAAATGCAACAGAAAGTAACCCGGAAAAGCAAGTAAAATGAAATTCTGTATCTGTTACAAAAGCTGATAGTCTTAATTTCAGCAATATTAAGTAAATGCTTTCTAACAGGATATTTTTGGTTTGTGTGATCCATTTAAGATTGTAAAGTTTGTGGAAATTTTTAGAAATGGATGACTTTTTTTTGTTAACCTTCTGCTAGAACACAAGTAATTATTTTTTAGGGTGTCTTGATCAACTTTAGAATACATTAATGTAATTTCACAAGTGAAATATGAAGGATTAATGGTTCTCTGTTAAAAAATATTATACACTTTTTTTTCCCCCAAATTATGTTAATGATGCTTTTCTTAGGAAAAAGATATTCCACTGCATATATAGTCTTTTGAAATAATCTGTTTAAAAATAATATGGTAAAATTAGGCAAATACTGTCTTTGACTTGTTGGGAATTTATAACTGCAATATATATGCTTTTGTCCCCATCCTGAAGCAATTGGTACATTTACAATTGCAAACATAAATGTTTGTTACAAGTTTCTGTGATGAATGCCTGGCAGCTCATTTTACTGTGATTTCAATCTTAAGATACGTTTTTTCTGATTTATCTATTTGTAAGGTCCTTGTTCAGACCATATCAACTCATATAATGAAGTCATGATTGGCATGAAGGCATATATACAAGACCAACAGGGAGAACATACAGGACAGATAGGCAGGAAACAGTGGGCTCCACTAATGAAAAAATAAGTTTCAGTCATACTGTTGTTTATATTACAAAGACCCAGGAATCTTCTCTAGATGTAAGGGCTCTGAAGGTCACAAATATTTAATGACACATTTAAGGCCACTTTTTTGCTACCTGATTCAACTGCAGAGTCACGTTGTTGTTTTTTCCAGATCTTGTTAGTTGTATGCTTTTCTGAATCACTATCCATCAAAAGCTCATATCGTATGATGTGTAAAATTGTTGACACTAATTCATACCTATGTCTTCTAAAATCCCAAGTGAAGAGCTAGTACCTTCAAAGTATTGCTTCTAGTGTATTGGCAGGGCATTCTGGCAAAATCTGTGCTGATTTTCTTAACCCTTGGGAAAAAGGCCCATCACATGCAATTTGACATCTCTCAAAAACACTAAGTTTAGATTAGGAATACTGACTAAAAGTGTCAAATATATTTGATAAAATACAAGAACAATATATGGTGCTATCCATCCATTGCACATTCAACATTAGATTGAGCTTGAAAATATCTGGAAACTACCTCATCATCAATTGTGACTAATCACTTAATAAATTAATGGAATTACCCAAAACAACAATAACAGTAGGTACTGCTCAAAGTATCGAATAATTTCTGGTTTCAGAAATTGAGTGTTGACGAGGAGTTACATAACTTTCACCTGAATACCTGAAAAGTTGTTTCTGAAAGGTGAGCTATTTTAGCTCAATACAGGTACAGTCTAGCAGTCTTCTGGTTAAAAATCTGGAAGGTGAGTACTTGGAATTGGGAGCCCATTCCATTTGGAATTCATTTTTCCTCCAGGTCTGATAGAATGTAAAACAACTTTTCCATAACAACTTCCTTATATATTTAAGGAAGAATGGTTCAGAAAGTACAAGGATTTGGGGTTTTTAAGCATGTCATTTCAATTACATATTAAGAAGTGTTTTTTCTGAGATACATTAGAGAGCGGTTAATGTGCGACAGTAAAAGATTTTTTTGCTTGGTTTTACTTTTTAAAAATAGGTGATATTTTCATTTAGAGTCATAATGCGCATACGTTCAAAATCCACACTGATCAAGCTGTGTTAGTAGGATGTGTGCTATGGCAACTTATCATTCATGATAGTAAGTTCAGGAAGAGATTACATATTCTACCTGGAACATGAATTCAAAACATTTTCTTTCAGCAGAAATCTGAAACTGATTGCTTCTGTTGATGGTGATTAAATATTTAATTTATAGAATGATACAGTTGTTTAGACTGAAAGGGATGTGGAGATCATTTAGGTCAACCTGTTTGCTCAAAGCAAGTCCAATGTTTGAGTCAGATAAGATCATAGAATCATAGAATCATAGAATGATTTTTGTGAAATACTGGGCAATAATGTTGCCAGTTTTTAGAATGCTGAATACTAGGACACTGGGCTTCTATTCCAAAAATCTGCTACTGATTCATTCTGGGGTATTGGTGAAATGATGTATGGAATTAAAAAAAATTATTATAGGAATCTAGGAAAATGGTTGTAGGAGTACATATCTCTCTCAACTAGGTATTAGTGAATATCAATAAATGTTTAATTTTTATGACATAATAATATAAGCTACATATAGCTTATAGCATGGGTCTACTCTAAAAAATATTTTATTAGTTCTATTCAGATTTGGTGATTGTATATATTACATTTATGTTTTAATACATATATCTAGGAAGACGAAAGACAAGGCACATTGAAATAATTTGGTAATTTGTCGTTTATACAGAGTATGACAGGGGAATGGTGCCCAACTGAAGAAAACAGTGAAAATAAACCTCCTCTTAATAATAACATATTGGGTCATGTGCTTCATAGGCTGATGGAGATTTTCTATCCTCCAAAACCCAAATCTTCACTACCTGTATTTCCTCCATTTCCTATCAAGGGATGTATTTTGGGAAAACTTTATAGTGGAAAAACTACCTGTGTAAAGTTTATTGAAAAAGGTAGAGTCTTTTTTTTCCTAAAACTCTTAAAAAATATTTATTAACATTAAAATCCCACTCTTACAATGAAAATGTTTGGGCAAATCCTTGTATTACTGATCCTCAACCCTCAGATGCATCTGTATTTTGCAGGGGTTGGTTGCAAGTCATTCATCTACTATCTTCCAAAAAGAGGCTAAAAACACCTGAACTTGATTTTTGTGTTAATATAGTATTACTTCTGCATAGAGAGTTTTTAAAAGCTTTCCACAATCTTCTCTGGTGATTTTTGTTGTAGAAGAGACTTGCAAGATAGCTATGTGATTGTGGATAGATACTGTGCAGCGGTTACAGAGAAGAGCCAGTGGAAATAAATCACATCAAAAGCCCAAACAAAATCATTAATTTAAATACCAGTAATATTCTCTCTGTATGTATGCTCAACTCAAACAGTAAATTTATCTGTGGTTTTTTTTTTATTAGTTTGCAATATTCAGATACTATCTGTTGATACTCTGGTTCAGGAGGCCATCCAAGCTTTTCTTAGAAATGAAATGAAAAATGAACACTATGTGATTCCACAAAAAGCAGAGAGTTCTGGGGAAAAAAATGAGGTAAGCATTTTCATAAATTTTGGGTTTGGCTCTCACAGGAAGATAAGAGTGAAATATACAAAGAAAAAGCATATTGTTTAAATTTTTTACTCAATTTCAAACTTAATTCTAAGTTTTGACTTACAAGATTCAAGAGTCAACTTGAATTGACAGGCTTGTTTTTCCTGTAATATGTAGCTTCTTTTTCAATCCTTTTCCTTCCATAATTGGTAGAAGGTCCAGATGAATTTGTCACCACTGAAAGTTCTAAAGAAACTCCAAAAAGAAACACCTGTCAATGGAACCCGAGGTGTGTATATATTTATATTATATATTATATATAATATATATATTTATAAAATTAAATTTTAATTCTTATCTTATTAGATTTAAATGCCACTTCCCCTTTCTGTTGTATATTTGAGGTAGTATCCATGACATCAGGGTTTTCATGGTAGTTTCCATAATATATTTCCTGTTTCCACACAATCCTAGTGTCTGGGAGTAACAAGTGCAAGCTGCTCCATGAAGGAAGGTGAGCTAGTTGACAAGGGCATCTGCCTTGAGCCTGGCAGTCAACAAGTTTTCAGTCCACCTCAGCGTCCACTTACCCAGTCTGTGCTTCATTAGTTTGTCTATGAGGATGTTAAGGAAGACAGTATCAAAAGTCAATGTAAATGGCATATCCTGATCTCCTCTCAACCACTGAGACCATAGCCTCATTGTAGAAGTTGTCAGGGTAGTCAGGCATGACTACCCCTTCATAAATCCATGCTGACAACTCCCAGTCTTCTTCTTGTCCTTAATATTCTTGGAAACAGTTTCCATGCTTATTTGCTCCATCCGTTCCTAGGGACTGATGTGAGACTGACTGACTCGTACATTCCCGATTCCTCCTTCATGCTTTCCTTGAGGAGAGGAGTGGTGATGCATTCTTCTAGTCCTAGGAATCTCCCACAGTCCCCAAGCCCTTTCAAATATTATTAAGAATGACAGTTAGCAATGACATTGTCCAGGTCCCTCAGCATGTGTGGGTATATGCCATAAGGTGCCAAGGACTTGTGTATTTCTAGTTTATTTAAATGTCCCTGAAGCTGATCCTCCTCCACCAAGGGTAAATCTTTCTTTGCTGCAGACTTTCCTGCTAGTCTTAGGGGCTTTGGATACCTCAGGCTTTCGCATGTCTCTTTCAGGAGGCCCACGTTTTCTCTAGCCTACCTTTTGTGGTGGAAATACCTGTAAAAGCCCTTCTTGTTTCCTTTCTAAATAGACATAAGACAAAGTTTTTACCCATGAGAACCATCAAGCATTAAAACAAATTGCCTGGCAAGGTAGTGTAGTCTGCAACGATAGAGGTTTTCGAGATCACGCTGGGTAAACAACTGAGCCACCTGGTCTGACCTTTTAACTGTTGCCACTTAGAGCAAAAGATTGAACTTGAACTAATTGACCTCCAGAAGTTGCCTCTAACGTGAATTAATCAGTGACCCTATGATTCTAAAAATTGTATATACTTCCTGCATTGATTTGTTCAAAGAACAATAATGAAGAATATATTTTTATTATTTATCTGTGGTAATAACTATTATAGTAATAGCATTGTCAAACTCTATAATGTACCTGTTTTAGGCAATTGTCCTGTGAAAAAGGATCCATCTGTGCAAGAAGTTAAATCAGACTACAGTCAGGATGACCTATCCAAGGTTTGTAATACCATTTGAGCTTCTACCTTATAAAGTACTTTATAGAGTAATTTATAAAGCTGCATTAGTTAAAATGGTTAAATTACTTAAATGGTGACACTCTTTGATTGTTCTAAGTTAATTTATCAACCTCACTGCAAGCATTGTCTTTGTTAAATATTAAAAGAGTTTATTAGGAAAATACATTCCTTTGTTTGTTGGTTAGGATTGTTCATATTGTTAAAGTTCTGTATCTTCTTGTTAAACCTCAGATTTATGTAAGATACCATACTTTCTACGTCATCTCTGAGTTAGCGAAAAGGTATTCCTGATCTTGCTGCAGCCAAGCAGATCATTCATCCCATGACAAGGTTTCTTTTCTTTATATTCAAAATACTTATTTCTACAATGAGTCCTCTGATTTTAATGCTCACTGTAAAATACTTTGAATGCTAACATACAAAAAAATCTCTGTAGAACGAATGAAGTTAATGTTTCTGTAGGAAACCACCAGTGGACTTATGGTAGTGAAAGTCAGAATAAGCTTAGAACCAGGACACTTAATTTTTTCATTCTTGACCTTCATATCCTTTGTTTCTCAACCTTGTTTCTTTTGGCATTATTATATGTGTAATGATGTAAATCACTTGGGGATTTCAATTAAATTAGGCCTTTAGTTGAAACTCTTTCTCCTTTATAGATAAAATAAACTCATAATAATGTTTATAATATATAATAATAAAATAAACATTAATTTTAAATTAAATAATAAATAAAATATAAAGTAGAATCATACTCTTTTTAACACTGAATGTTGTGAACATTCTGAGCCTATTAGTCTTACGCTGCACTCTTCCACAGCTATCTGTACGTGCCCAGCTTGGCGCCGCATCACAGAAATTGTTGAAGAAAGGAAAAAGTATCCCCGATGAATTACTAATTGACATCCTATTGGAAGCCATTAAGTATGAACTTGTATAGCTCTTTTGCCTCAGTTATTTAGAACATAATTATCCAGTTTGTAGTCCAGATTCAACTATTTCTCTTCATTAAAGTATTTTTTGAACACTGGAGTCTCCTACTTGGAAAGTGGAGTTAGTGAAGTTAGTTAATGTTCATTTTATGCTAGCATTAGAGTGCTAGCAGTATAGTCTACCCCTAAATTACGTAGATGATATTGTGCACTACTGAAGGCAAGTAAAACTATACACATGACTATCACACAGATATTAAATATAACTAATATCTATTTTCTTTATTAGTTGGAATATATTCTGCACCTCCTTTTTCTTTTAGATTTTGTGAAATGCATAATCTAAGCATTCACACTTCAGCAGTTAAGTTACTCTTTTTTGTCTACTCCTGTTGACAGAAAAATGTCTCAACTACCTTGATGCACAATTATCACTTAAGTTCCCATAAGTTATATTGCTCCCACATAAGTTATATTGCTCCCATTAGTATATTTTAAAGGTACAAACCAGATTTTCCTATTTTTTACTTCGGTGCAAAAGTTTGTAGAGAAAATAGTGAAATTACACCTCTGACCATAGTCTGTATAGAGAGTATTTTTGAGAACTTTATTCATTAAGTCAGTAAAATTTGTTTTGGTTTTGCCTTTCTCTTTTAGTTAAGCTTGATGTTATTTTTCCGATTTAAAATCCATTGTTTTACAGTTTACATTTTAATTATGTCTGTCATATTCTGTACTCATCAGGATATTTATGAATTGTGAATTCAGAATGAGAGACTGCTAGGGCAAGCTCTTCTTTAGTTTAGGTGTTATTATGTTAGCAATTCACTGGATAATTCTGGTTCTTCATTTACTTTTAGCCAAACACCACCAGAGAAGGGGTGGATTATTGATGGGTTTCCAATGACAATTAATCAAGCAAAGCTATTTGAAAAAGCCTATACAGGGATTGATCCAGAAGAAGAAGATGTAAATTTTGGAAAGCTCTCACTTGTTACAGATCCCAGAGCCCCTAACAAGACTCCTGTTACTTCACCTGCATTTGATGTTTCTGTATTATTGGATATTTCAGACACTGTGGCACTGAAACGTGTGGCTAACTTGAAGTGTAAGTTTCTAACTACTTTTAACAAAGTAAAATGACAAGCAGATTCTGATGTAAGAGGGTTGTAAAGATTGTTATAATACTAAAATGACTGAATTGTGAGTACTTTGCAACTTAATAGCAAGTTGCATATTTTAGTTAAAAATACTAAATTATATATCTGTATTTTCCTCTAGCAATTATGAAAATAGAAATTGTTCAGATTTTTCAGACAGCTTTCTTCTCTATAAGGCCCCTTTTAACTTTAGCTGTCTAAAAGTACATCTGGAAATAATGTTTAGGATTAATGCGTAAATTGTACCTAGTGATGTACTTTTAGACATCTAGACTTTTTCTCCAAATCTCACAATATCACTGTCACAGAATCATAGAATCGTTTGAGTTGGAAGGGACACTTCATTAGTTGCGAGTTATCATCTTGAATGCCTCCTATTATTTCAAATTCTTTTATTTGATTCAATCAAAGACAGATCAAAAACGTGCAAGTGCATTTGTTTATGCTTGTTTATATTTGTAGTGAATTCTCACTGGAGATGAGATAGCACAGTGGCTATCTGGCACACATAAAGAAGCAGCTGGAAAAAAACCACAAGTTACAACAGATGCAGAAATATGCCTCATTGCAAATGAATATGTGTACATAATATTTTTTCTCTGGAAGACACATTTGGAAAGGCACGAAGGAAATGATATAGAAAGGGATGTGCCAACATTCATTCCCTGTGACTGCCAACATTCATTCCCTATTGATTACTGTCTTTGTCTTGCCTTTAATTAGTCAGTGAACAATCAGAAAATGTTAATTTTGACCAAAAAGGGCAAAGGCATCAAAGGTTTTTTGAGACAGTTTCCCATCTAGACCACACATTTTTAATTGGCCTTACTCACCTTGGTGAAACATAAGTTCTTTTCATTAATATGTCCCATATTGTCCAAATTACAAGGAGATTCATTGTTTTCACTGCAGCACTTCTATGGCAAATGGCTTGATTTAAAGCACCATTTACCATTAGCTTTTATGTATAGGTAGCAGTGAGGATAAGGAAAAATCATTAGAGCTTCTGCTAAAAATGTATAGATACTTGAAATCTGTGAAAAAAAATGGAAAAATAGAAAAAAATCACTTATTTCTAATCAATTAAAGGGTTTTTTTAATTTAAAAAAGACTCAGAGAGAGAGAATACCTTGTCTTCTGATGCAGTGGCCTATCTGCCCATTGTGAAAACGAGTAATTCAAGGAAGATCGGATCAGACTGGTGAAACACCTTGTAACTGTTAGACTAGATAAACCTGAAATAATCTGCCCACAACAATGCTCCCTCTCTACAACTGTGGATTTCTATGACTGCAAAGCATCTGTCAGGATATTTTAGTGCTCTAATTGGCTATGTATTTAAACAGAGCAAGAGGCAAGACTCTATCTTCAGGTCCTTTCCAGCTTAATTTTATGTTTCTATGATTTTATCTGACTTTTTCTTTCTTCTAGGAAGTTTGGTATCCAATTTTTAAATTAAGAAATTTAAGATCAAGGAACACTGAAATTTTTCTTTTAACATATCTTACTTCAGATGAATAACTACCTGCATATGTTCTCATTTGCTATTTCCCACGCAGCAGATAAATCAGTGTCATCTGAAACCAAACAGGAGAACAATCAAAATTCAGATGCTGAAACCCTAGAAGAGAAGATTGACATAGCCAGGGATCAGGTGCTACATAGGTATGTTACATGAAGCACAAAAATGTTCCTTCAGCCAGATGTGTAGGCATGTAATTAATCTGAATCTCATATGTGATCCATGATAGTACTGACATGCCTAATGTTAAGTATTTTCTAAGGAGTTTCTCTAATTGGTGCCTAAAGAGTACTTTTTGCACAGTATAAATAATCCTAGGAGATAAGAATTCATGTGTTTTGCTTTTCCAAGGTATTCTTCCAAGGAAATTTTTTTTTTTCAGATAAATATTGCATGAACCATACATATACCTACATATATATCTATGCATATATATATCTGAAGTGTGTCATCATGTGAAGTGAAATGCACTTGATTTATAGATTTTCTAAAATGGTATCTTCTGCTTTTAAATTTATATAAAACAATTAGTTTTGTATTTTTTTATCGAATCATTAGATGTCTAACTTTACATATTGAGCAAAATCAAGAACAATAAGGTTTTTTTCTAAATATTTTATATGATTTGTTGTTTTGGATTATTATATTACTGACTATAATTTTTTTAGTTGTGATGAAAGAAAGTAAGTCTAGCTTGTAACAAGAAAGATCAAGAAATATATGACTATTTAAAAGTAGGATTTTTAAAGTTTTCTTTTGTTGAAAATTAAGGGGTTGATGTGATGGATTATTCAGTACTATTCACAAAAAGTACTGCCTGGGATTGTTATAGTATTAAATTACACAGTCTGATTTTTCTTTTTTTTTTTTTTTTTACTAAATAGGAAAAACATTTTATTTTCCATTAGTTAGAGTTTAATTTTATGCCTTAATGTGATTTTTGTAGAATTTCCAGCTTTCTAGACACGTGGCCAAAATTAGAGAAATGGTTTTCAGTCCATCAAAATATTCTAGTGAAAGTCAATGCAGAAACAGAAGAAAGTCTCATGTGTGAAACAGTGAAGGAAATTATAATGGAAGAAATTGCCAAAAAACAGAATAGAAGTAAGTTTTCCTATTCTTACTTTTTACAGTTCAGTAAGAAAAGACTTTGTTCTTTATAATTAACACTAATACTTAATACATATAACTTTATGGAAACATGCATTTTCACTGGTCCTGCAAGACTTTATGGATACATGAGTTAGTGCACCAGAATTCTGAAATTTCCTATTGTGTTTTTTTCACATAAGTGTAAACATAATTTGGAAAAAGTTTTAAAATATTTAAAAGAAAGTGTCAATTGGATTTTTTTAAGTTCTATGAAGTAAATGGTTACTAAATTCAGTCCTTTGTCCTGGTTTCAATATTAAAGCTAACATCTTCACCATATGAGACAGTGTAATGGTGTAAGAAAGACTAATTTGCCATTATCAACACATATTCTTTTAGTAGCAGCAGCTTAAAAATATGGATAACTTGGAGTGGTTTTGACATGTGGTTTTGGTGCATCTTTGTTCCATTTTTCTCTTAATGTCTCAAACAGAAAGAATCATTTAAAAATAAAAAAGAAAAGGGATGAAGCATCCAGGGGAAAAGATGCATCAAATAAACCAGGATTAGTAGACTTCTGAATAGCCATTTTTTTTCTTCATAATTATTACAGGAAAGTCTTAATGTGTCTTTTACCACCACCACCACCACCACCACCCCAAAAAAAAAAAAAAGAAAAAAATAGTATCAGCTTGAAAATCACTCTTAACAGTAAAAGTTTAGACCACTACTCCTGCACAACGTTTCCAGTTCCTGAGAAATTCTTACGAATATCACACCTGACTGAAAACTGGATTAAACAGTTTTAAAGAACTACCTGGTTGGAAATGACTTGGGGTGTTTTTGTGCTTGATATAACTCATAGCCCTGCTGGTGTCAATGGCAAAATTCCTATTGATGTGAATGATGTGAATGGAGTTCAGATTTTCTGATTAGAATCCATCTATCCTGTAGAAGTACTGCAAGGACTATTTACTCCTTATGGAGAAATAATCCCTGTGATCAGTTAATAATGTCTATTTCCATATTTGTGTTGATAGATTCCAAGCTATTCTTTGGTATTAGGTTTATATAAGCATAACAGTGGTATGAGTATGTATATTAATTAATCAGACATTAGTAGCATTCTGGGAGTGACATGGTAAAGCTAAATCCAGAGATTGGTTCTCAAAATACTTATCAGAAGCTGAAGTAGTTGGAATATTTTATATGGCCAACAGTTTTGTTTTCTTCTTTATATAAACTTAAATCAGGAGAATGATAGCAGTTTTTCTACTGAAGCACTCAGAAAGACACTGTAATAGCAGATTTCTCACACTTAAAGTAAAACAAAACACATCTATTATTTAAATGTTAAGCTTATTTCATACAAAAAGACAAGATTGTTACAACAGGGGTTTAATGCAAGCCTATTTATTTTCTTTGAGTATTTTCAAATCCATAGCAAAACTGGGCAGAACTCATGCACATGATTCTGAGCAGCTAATTAATGTTAAATAAAAAAAAAGCTGTTGTAGGATCCTTTTGTGGTCACTGACAGGATGCTGATATCTTTCCAGAGGTCAGTTCAGATCCTAGGGTTGAATCATGCTCTGAAGCTTCTCTGAACTACGTTCAGTATTATTTTGCTATACTATAGGTTAGCAGGGTTAGTTCTTCACTTATTTCTTTCTCTACTACATGTTCTCTTCTGTCCCTTTTTCCCCTTCCATCGTCTTTCATGCTTCTCAGCTTTCCTCAGAACAACCTGTATTTTCCATATTAGCCAGATTTAGCTTAATTTATCTGTTTGTTTCTGCTTCGATATTTTTTTCTCTCAGTTCACTCTTTCCTAAGTCTATCATGGAAGCTATAATTGTTTACAACTGTGCTTTAATTAAGTAGGGAGTCCTTGAAATCATGACAGTTACAATGAATCTCAGAATTGTATCAACACCACTGGCCTTGATTAACCTGGTAAAGAATTTGTTTCATATATATGCATACATAGTAATTCATTATCTTCCTTTTTCTTTTACAGTGATGGTTTTAGAAAATTATCGGTCCCACATAATATAAACTTAAATGGAAAGTGAGTTTATTACAATGGTATCACTGATTTGATTAGTGTATTTTTTGATGAACACCTAAGTAAAGAAATATTGAATCTGTTGTGTTAATTTGAACTTGTCACAGTATAGGTGTCTAGTTCTGTTTATTAATACTTAAAATACATTTGAAGGTACTGATGGTATATATATAGAAGAGTCTGCTCATGAAAGATCACTGGAAGAAAACCTTTTACCAGTTAAACATGAAGATCTGCTTCCTCCCACTCTTGTGACACCACCACCAATTGAACCAGGATCAGATGAATGGATTTATGTAGACGAACCAGTTCCCCAGGTACATCCATTCATGATGAAAAGTCTTAGTTATCAAAGTATATATTTTTCTCAGTATTTTATAGACATTCTGCCTACATATTTTGTCTCATTACATATTATTTTCTTTAATAATTTTCTAGCACTAGTACTGTAAGTATCTAAAAATACAAATAACATTTGCTACTAAAATATATAAAATAAGGAGGCACAATTTAAAATTTTTGTCTTTTTTTTCTATATTCTTCACAATGATGATGAAGAATAGCACATGGACGCCAAAATAATAGTACTTTTTGATATTATGAAATACTAGCATAGACTTAACTAGGACAGTTTCCTGTCTCTGACAAGGGCCAGTTATGGATCTCACGGAATCACAGAATGATATGGCCTGGAAGGGGCCTCTGGAGATCATCTAGTCCAACCCCCCTGCCAAAGCAGGTCCACCTGCAGCAGATTGCACAGGGACGAGTCCAGGCGGGTTTTGAATTTCTCCAGAGAAGGAGACTCCACCACCTCTCTGGGCAGCCTATAATAGTTCAGTCGTGATTCTTGACCTTCTGTCTGTCTGTTCTAGTTTTCCTGTAAATTTTTGAGATGACGAGCTGGGACTGCATGCAGTATTTGAGCTTTAGATTTGAAGGGTGCATAATGAGGCTTTGTATTTTGTTCTGTGATTCCTTTCCTGATATTTACCAGGTTTGCTTTCATGGCTGCTATTAGCTCCCATATGCTGGATTTCCTCTGGCCATGAGCTTTATTTTGAATTTTGTGACAGTCAGTGAGTCAAATGTCACTTTTGCAACACTAGACAGGCAGCTTAGATTTTTACCAGCTCAAACAGTTGTGTCACCAAATTTTGATACTTAAATACTAACTTGGACTCTTGATTTAGTTTATGCGTATATCCAAAACCAGAGATACTGGAGTATTCTGCTGGAGTTTCCCATTCATTTTGAGTACTGCCATCTGTTTTCCAAAGAAATGCACGGGATAAACTGTATGTTGGTACAGTGTCTATAATCAGTTGTAAATAAAAAAAAAATTCAGGGTGAAAAAAAATCAGTAATATGATTTAATGAAATAATCTTTCTTATATTTGCTAATGCTACAGCTAAGTATGTTACTAAGAAATAGATCTATTAATTTTCATGTCTTTAAAAAATTCACAGGAGATATCTGATTTTTTAGTACCTTACTGGGAAATGGTAGAAGATTCATATATTAATACCATCAAAACTGTACTTCGATATCTAAGGGATGAACAGCACTCTGTAATTTATTACTTAGCAGATATTAGGTGAGTAAAAATAGTACCTTATTGCATTAATGTGAGTATTTTATATTTTCTCTGTGGCATTCTATATGTCTTTTGACACCATTATTTTTACCATAACATACAGAAAAAGATTTCAGGATTATTTGAAGCTTCCAGATCTTAAGCAGGAGTTTGTATCTCAGTGGCAATCAGATTTTAATTCTATTGCTGATGACCTGAGAGAAGATGATGAAACAAAAGCAGAACTACACCAAAGAGTTACTGTAAGTAAATGGCAAAAGTTATAATATATCCTGTACATCAGTTTGTACAAGACATCAACTTGTTTTGTTTGTATAGTATTGGATTTATGTGGCAAGGTTTTGTTAGCAGAGGGCCTGCAGAGGTGGGTTCTGTGAAAAGGCATAAAAGGCTGCCCCTGTGTCAAAAAGAGCTGGCTCCAGCCATCTTGCTGATGGTTTTGCTGATGGCCATAGCTGAGCCAATCAGCGACGGAGGTGGTGTCTCTGTAATAGAATACCTAAGAAAGGGTAAAACACACTGTAAGAGAGGAGTGAAAAAATGTGAGAGAAACAACTATGCAGGCACTGGCATCAGTAAAGAAGAAGGAGGAGGAGGTGTTCTGGGAACCAGAGCAGAGATTCCCCTGCAGCCTGTGGAGAAAACCATGGTGATGCAAGTTGTTCTGCTGCAGCCCATGGTGGACCACAATGAAGCAGATATCCACCCTGCATCCCATGGAGGACCCCACACTGGAGCAGTTGGCCGTGCCCTGAAGGGAGTGGCAGTCTACAGGAAAGCCCAGAACAGAGCTGGCTCCTGATAAGAACTGTGGCCCGTAGAGAGGAGCCCACACAGGAGCAGTTGTTCTGGCAGGACCAGTGGCCCATGGGGGACCCACACTGGCGCAGTTCTTGAAGAACTGCAGCCCATGGGAAGGACTAATGTTGAAGAAGTTTATGAAGGAATGCACTGCATGAGACGCACCCTACTCTGGAGCATGGGAATAGCATGAGGAGGAAGGAGCGGCAGAAACAAAGCGCAATGAACTCACCACAACCACCTATTCCCCATCCTCCCTCTGCCACTTCAGGGGCAGGAGGTAGAAGACTCAGGACTGAAGTTGAAGAAGAAGCAGTAGGGGAAAGGTGTCTCTAGTTCTGTTGTGTTTCTCACTATTCTGGTCTGTTATTAATTGGCAATAAATTAAATTAGTTTCCTCAAGTAGAGTCAGTTTCGCACATGATGGTAATGGGTGAATGATCTCCCCATCATTATCTTGACCCAAAACGTCATCATATTGTCTTTTCCTGTCCTGGGAGGAGGGCAAGGGATAGAACAGCGTGGTGGACACCTGGCAGCCAGCCAAGGTCAACGCACCACTGCAAAGCAGATAAGTTGTATGCTTATATCTTTTTTTATTCAGTAGCATATCCTTATGTGTATATCCTACAATGTGAACAACCATGAATATGTGATAGCCTTCACCTTACTGGCTACTGGCTACTTTCTATCTGTGCCATCACTGATGTGTTATGTAGTCCAAAGGCTACTCATTTTTCAGCTTCCTAGTGTTTGTTGTCCAACAGAGGATGACTGGATTTGTCTGAAGTCTTTGAATGGGGAGAGGGAATGTGGGGAGGGAAACAGGATCTGACATATTAGGCTGAGACCAAGTCCTGGTGAATATGGAACCTGGAATATGGAACTTAAGCTCCTCATTACAGGGCTGGTAGTCTGGAACACCTTTTCTTTTTATCCTGAAACAAGTCAGGTGGAGTAGAACTGCTGAGACAGTTTTTGTTTGCCTATCTTAACACCACTCTTCTCTTCCTATGCCCTCATTATATAGAGGTCTGTCATACTGCTTCCATGCAGGGATGGCAATGGGGAGAAGAGAGTTTGCATGCATGTTGTATGCTTAATAGGTCTTCAGCGCTGCCATTGAGCCACACAGTGCTGCTATTAGATATAGTCACCAGTTGAAGAGCCCTTTGTTATAAAGAATGTTAAAGAAAAATTGCATGGAGCTAAGAGCTATCCAAATTGGAAGAATACCTGAACTCTGACATAATTTTCTTCTTACAACTGTATTAGTTAGCAAAACTTTCAAGTGAAAAGTTGTTGGGGCAGTTGAGAATTTAGCTATTCATATTCTCACATCTTTGTCCAGCTTAGATAGGCCTTCTGTGCCTGAGGAAAGCAAGGCAGCCTAAATGTTTATCTCACACCTTTGTATTCTTCTCTCTGGCACATTTGTAAAGCTACTTTCTGTCAGCTTTCTGTAAGCACGTGAGTTGTTGACCAGGCTTTGACTTTTATATCAGTAAAGAAAAAGCCTCAAACAGAAAGATGCCCTATGAAACAGGCAAAAAATGTAATTTTTAATAATAAATATGAAAAAGGAAAATAAGTTTTATTTCATAGTTATTTCTCATATTTGATTTTGTGTTTTAGGACCTAAGAGATCTTCTCTGGGATATCTGTGATAACAGAAGGGAAGAAGCAGAGCAGGAACGTACTGATATCATGAACAATGGCTGGTTACAAGATCATAGTGGAATAGTAATGAACCATTTCTTTTCACTTATGCAGGTAAGGACTTACTACAGAGTCTGCAATGGAAAGAGGCAGTGAATTAGATTTGGGGGACACTAGGCCTAAGAGAAATTTTGTATAGTTGGCTCCAAATAAGTGAGGAATTAAGAACTGTATAAACAAATGTTCATGCCTCTTCTGAATTTATCTAGAAAGAGACAAAAAGTAGATGACATTCCATACATTCAATGGTTTGGCAGGCAGAAAAGTTTAAGAAAAATCCATTGTTATCATGCAGTCCCCCAAACATTCAACCTACAGTGTAAAGTGCTACTTTTTGCAATTCTATCTGTCCAGTGAATCATCTGAGTTTTGTAACAGAAATGTTAGAGCTCTTTATCCTTTTCTGATCATATTGACATATACATTTAATTTACAAATTACCTACCTCACTTCTGTTGAGGACCCACTGGCTGTTAAGGTCATGCTGTATTTCCCACGTCACAAAATTATTTCAGTTGTAACTTCACCAACATGGCTTGAAATTTTACCTACACACTGATAAAAAAATTTGCAAGGAATGTTTTTGAGAATGTGGTGTCATTTGTTGCTCTTGAGAAAATCTGTTCAAATCTGACCCAGCTTTTACATACGTTACCTTTTCAAGAGACCATCTTCAATTAGTTGGCTCTCCCATCTCCCATCTCCCTCCTTTCATTCAGCCTGACTATTAATTACTTCAGGTCCTGAAGTAAATTAAGATTTTCCTGAGACTGCTCATCTAGTTGTATCAGTTTTGTTTAGGCCTGGACTGGACTGTAATAGACTAGACCAGACAGGCCTTTCAGTAAAATGAGTGACCATTTTTTGAAAGTTTTGGCAACTTTAAAAACGACAATGAAAACAATGCTTTAAACATGTCCCTCTAATTTGACTGAAAAATCAGGCCTAAGAAGCTTAAGGTAGGCTTTCTGCTCCTTAATTCTCTGTGTTATTTTTATTTGCTTAATAAACAAGGGAACCACTCTCTTATCTCATATGAGTGTTATGGTAATTTAAGTAAAGTTTGTAAAGTACTCAGTTGCTATAGTAAGGAAATTATTAGGTCTGTTTTCAAAAAATCTCAATAGTGTCCTAAATAAGCCCACAGCCTAAAAAGAGAGGTCTGAATATCAAATAACTGCTGACTAACTGAGCCAGGATAATTAATCCTGTAATTAGGATATTTATAGAAATGAGTATTTAAAAATTATATTCATAAGGGACCCAAATTAAAATAATATTGTTCAGCTAAAATAATTTATTTTTCTTTTTTAATATTCATGTATAACTTTGCAATCCTAATTCTCTTCTAGCAGAATTTCATGGGCATGTATGGTGGCAGTCCAGAGGAAAATTTATTTTCTTTACTTCATATAAACTTCCCCAAAGAAATTAATTATTAATGCTAAAGCTACAGAACTAAAAATATAATAACTATATCTTTATGTTATGGCTTTGTTTGAGAAGCGGTCAAAAATAGGCTTCTTTGCTCTTGAGCTCTCTGTGGGTTTTTCTGTGGGAAGTTACATATATTCCCCAGGTGGCTCTGTTACTGTATGAGCATGTAGATTTTTATAAATACCGTTTATCAGATTTCTTTCCACCTTTCTATGTACATGCTGTTACACTAGAAGATATTTTCTTCTTGAGTTATGGATAAGTGCTGGCTTCCACCACAAAGGTTTTCTCCTTTGTTTTGTGAATGTGGTTTTGTGCATTTTCCCATGAATATTTAGCACTGTTTTGTCAGTTAGAAACTAACACCATACTATATCAATAAATCAAAGCATGACAGGTGTTAAATGTTTTTTGAGTCTTACTTGATTTCTTCCAAGATGACTCACACAAAAAGATCTTCAAGACACTTACGGGTGTAAAGTCTGTTGATTTCTTTAGTCCAAAAAAGCTGTATGGCTATTATAATTTTCTCCATCACTTGACCCTTTTTATTTTATGCTACTAAGTATTTTATATATTTTGGACAGAAAGATCCCTATAATTTTTTGGTACTAGTAAACTTACTATTGTAGAAATACATACACCTGAAAATATATTGTAATTAAATTTAATGCATCAAACTTTACTTATTGTAAATAATTTTTCCTGTTCTAACAACTAAGATTTTTATTAATCCTTAGAAATACCAGTGTGAAGACATTATAGATTCAAGTAGAAGTATGAATTGAATACATTATATTCAAATTTTCAAAAAAATATGATTACGTTTGTTGCTCTCCCTCAAACTCTTATCATTTAGAGTTGCTTCTACTATCGTGTATTTTAAAATGTACCAGAAACTTGTTTAGAGTTGCAATTTTTCTGTTTTCTTTTTGAGGTTGAAGTGGATCGTTTCCAAGATACAAAGAGACTTCTTCATGACTATTATAGAGCAATGGAAGGAAAAATCCCAACAGAAGATGGCCAAAATTTTACTAGAATCCCATTGTTAGATATTATCAATATAGAGCAGAAAGAAGATCAAAACAAATCAAGAAGGTAGAAATGTATTATTATACAAATATCAATAAACAGAATGTGCTAATAGCTTTGGGGTTTATGTGGGAATATATATGTGTATATATGAAAAAGAAATAAGAATTTTTAACTAAGAATTATAGTCAAGTGATTAATCTTGAATCATTTTTAGAGATTTAATTTATCCCTGATTTTTTACTGATTTACCTACAGAATTTTCAGTAATGCACCCCTGAATGTTAAAACATTGTAAAAGCTGCGTTAGAAAGAAATCTGCTATAGAAATGTTTCCTACTTCCCTCTGTGTTGCTGACTGTTCCCAGCACAATCCTAACATAAATAAGTTAACTATTATTATGGAACATTAACAGGTTTAAAAGTTGGTCAAAGAAACATAATTAAACGGGTTTCACAATATCAAAAATGCCATCAATAATGACACCTGCTTTTTAAAAATACTTACAGTTCATTTAGAAACTGAGTAATGAGGCTATGCTTCTAGCCCATGAGGAATATATTGACAGATCACGCAGTCATTTGACATAGCTTTATCCATCTAGTATCATTTCTTGGCTTCTGTAGTTAAACCAGACAGTTTTCTTGTCATCCACACATTTTACCACTTCTGGTCATAAGGGAAGTCCGTCCCTTCTCTGTTGCTGTGGCAAATTTTGAAAATAACATTCTCATTGTCTTAACATTCTCCAATGTAGTTATAAATTAACACTTTTTATAGAAGAGGGTGTGAGTTATGCCTTATATTTTATTTTCAAGGATTCCTCTAGTTTCTCGGAAAGTGTCTTCACCAGAAATAAGTACTACCAAGTCAAAGCGCAAGGGAACTCCACAGAAGAGTACTAAGGATGAAAATTCTGAAGATGGAGTGGCCACTTCTAGGAAAGATGAAAATATTATTACTGATACATGGCAAACAGCAGTAACAGCAGTATCACATATTGTAAGGAGTATTTTATTTACTTGAACATTAATAGATTGGGCAGTCAAAGCCTCCCATTCAGTAGGTAGCCTAAACACACAGCCTTCACACTGGGCATCACAATTTCACGTCTCTTACTCCACCACTGATATTTCCATTGAATATGTTTCTGTGAGGAAAATGTTGGAATCTGTGAATTATCAGCACCCCTGTATTTATAATTGACCCTTTCATTCCATTACTGAAAGAAATACTTTGAATGGGGACTCTATGTATCTACTTCTTCCATGATAAACTCTCCCCTTTTCCCTCAATAGAAGCATGAGAAGAAGGACAAGTTTTATTCTCTGGTGCAATGTTTGCTCAAATCTTTCACAACTTCAAAACTTCTGTTTCATATTTAGCTAAAAGTGAATTAGGTGGGCTTTTCAAATGGTTGGGGGTTAGGTTTGCTTTTTCTTTTCTCTGATCATTTTAAAGTAAGTACGTTTCTACACCCTTACAGTGTAACTGTAGTCTTGCTTTACGTACTGTTAATTCTTACATTTTTTCACTTTTTCCCAGAGCACAGGTAATGAATTACAGGAATTAAAACCACTATCTCTCTGTTTTCCATTTTTGATGTAGACTTTTATTTTTGATAAATAACAAAACGCAACTAATTTAACTAGTTAAAGTATGTTCTTTGTTTTATTTATGTGTGTATGTCTCAGCAAGTACTTTCAGAAAGTGTAGGCTATTTAACAGTAGTTGCACATTGTTGATACTATGTACTTTACTATGTGTGGTGTTAAGGTAAGAGATGAAATAGAGGCTAAAGAAATGGAGGAAGAAAAAGAACGTAAGCAGCTAGAAGAGAAAGATCAGAAATCTTCACAGACACTGAAAGGCAAAGCTACTGGGAAAGGTGCCAAAAAGGTTTCTCCCAAGCCAGCTGCTAAGAAAAAAGGTATTTGAAATGCAGACTTTGTTTTAGCAGTGCTTGAAATTGCTGAAATGTAAATATATCTATAATACAGAAAAGAATTTTGTACAAAAATACAAAAGCCATGACATTTAATTTGGATTTATTTTCTCTTTTGAAATGTCAAATGTGACATATCCATTTGAAAATCTAGTAGGGATGAAAGAGTGCAGAGGCTTTTGAATGGCAATTGCATTTATTTAATCATATATGTTGTCAACATTGTTATGTAGGAGAAAATATTCTAAATAGAACCTAGAAAGTAAATATTTATTTTTCTCCATATGCTGTTTTGGAATTGAATGGTTAGAACTAGTTTATCAAATTAAATAAAATTCCATTAAATTCTGCCAACTTTCCACTTATAAGTCAAAATATTTCAAGTATTAGAATGAAAATAATGGAATGGGTAAATTATCCAGTACTCTGAAATATTTTGGAATTAATTTATCAGACATACAGTAGCAAGTATTTATCAAGGTCCGTCGTTTTTAAGTATAACTGTTAAATCATGTAAATGAAGAACATAAAATCTAATGTCATGTGTACTCTTAGCAAAGAGCAGACTTCCATTGAGGCAGATCTGGGTATCCCGGGCTTCATCAAAGCAGCTTGGCCACTCAGGTCAAGGAAGGTGGTTCCTCCCCTCTACTCTGCTCTGGTAAGACCCCACCTGGGGGGGGGTCTGACCCCACTAAGGTACAGTTCTGGGGCCCCCAACTTAAGAAGGACACAGATCTGTTCGAGCGGATCTAGAGGAGGCCACAAAGATGTTCAGAGGGCTGGAGCACATCTATCAAGACAGGCTGAGAGAGTTGGGATTGTTCACCCTGGAGAAGAGAAGGCTCCAGGGAGACATAATACCTCTTCCAGTACCTAGCGGGAGCCTACAGGGAAAATAGGGAGGACTCTGTATCAGGGAGTATAGTGATAAGATGAGGTTTAACAGTTTTAAACTGAAAGACGGTAGATTTTAGGTTAGATATCAGGAAGAAACTCTTTACTGTGAAGGTGGTGAGACACTGGAACAGGTTGCCCAGAGAAGTTGTGGACGCTCCATCACTGAAAGTGTGCAAGGCCAGTTTGGATGGGGCTTTGAGCAACCTGTTCTAGTGGGTGGTGTCCCTGCCTGGGTCAGGGAGGTTGGAACTAGATGATCTTTAAGGTCCCTTCCAACCTAAATCATTCTATGATTCTATAATCTTGTGCATGGGCCTGGCAAGAATCAATCTGTCCAACCCCAATGAGAACACAAAATTTTATTTGCAAAAGGGAAACAGACCTAAACCCCCCTATCTCTTTAAACCTATCAATTTAAGCAGTCTGCTGAATGGAATCCTGGCATGCAATGCTGTTTATACATATTTTTTTTCATAAATACTTCCTTGAGCAGGTAGTGCTTTAAGTAACTTCCATTTCTCTCTGAAAATGTCATATCTCCAGCAGGAGGCAAGGCTAGTAGCCTAAAATTTGTATCTTTGGTAAAGACATTCTACATAGCAAGAGAGGGGCTCAAACCCTGTGGGTGCTCCATTTCCAAGAGAAAAATGCATAAAGCAGCTTTTTTTCCTTAACAGACATTTTATTTGCACTGTAGTCAGTGCTCTCTCCATGGTTGATTCTGCTCATAGTACAGTGAATAAGTATAGCTCTGCAAATACTTAGCGACATGGATAACTAATTTGTGAGCCCCACGGAGCCTTAGGTGTGTGCTTAGCATCTCAATCTAGCCAAGAGAGTAGCAGATTTTCAGATTTCTAGAGAAGCTTTGTGATTAAAAATTCAGCAGCTACCACGTGTTGCAAGCTAAGTAGCTAGGTTGGGGGTTGTGGATTGCTTCTTGGAACTAAATTTATGTTCAAACCAGGTACTAGATGATTTACTTAAAATCACAAAACTATAAAGTGGCAAAACTGCATTTGAACTCAGCTGTGCATTCCTCATGGTAGAAGATGAAGTATCAACTGATGTTTCTGTAACTGAAGTAATCAAAAACTTTGATTTCAGTCCAAAGTCAGTGTTACTGTAGAGCTCCTCTAACAGAATAATTCCCTAGGATACAACTACAGGCTAGTAACTGAGTGATACAACTTATCACATGTAATTTTATCAGTTGGAGATTTGACCATTTGCTTTTTTATATCTATCATGCAGATGTCATTTTTTTCTGTGCCAGCTACATCAGCTTTTCTTCTAGGACAAAGCATTACAAATATCTTAATATTTCTGAGTAATATTCAAAGCGTTGTGACTATAGAATTTCATGCAATCTTCACAATGTCTGTTCATAGAAATGTAAGTTAAAAAAAGTTTTTAACTTAGCTGCAAAAGCAGCTAACAGAATGGTTTAGAGTGGCATGAAATAACATACCTCTCTTTTTTTTCTTCTGATTTTTTTTTTAAATAGTATTGCTGCTGTTTTTACTGCTTTGATCATAAACAATGATATTCACTTACATAGCATTTCTACTACAGTTTTCTAAACTTGAATTTGCTCCAGGAGAAACAACTATCATTCAAGAGAGTTTTATTTATGTGCTGGCTGGGGATAAATTGGTAGATTTTAGGGTCAAAGAGGACATTTATATCACCTAGGATCACAGCAGAGGCACGTTCACTTGATCACATGATGACAACTCAATCATGATTTTCTATTCAGAAATACATTTTTTTACATTGTTTAACTAATTTTAATGCAGTTGTATATGCTACAGTAATTTTATGCAGAGTTAATCTTAGCATGCTATGTTCACATAAGACACCTTTGTATTCTCATAAACAGTCACATCAAGTAAGGTGAAAAGTGCCATTTTTCGTTTTAATAAATGTGCTGTCTTGTGAGTGGCTGTGTATGTATACAGAAACTTACTAGAAAAATCCAAAGACTGAGAAAGGTCTATTTTCCTGCAGGATCATCTTCTACTGCATCTGGGGTTGAAGTCAGTCCAGTTCCTGTGGACCCAGAAGAAATAAAGAAACAAGAACTGACACTTAAAATAAAGCAAGAATATTTCAGTGCCTTGAAACATGAGGGTAAGTTACTATTTGGTTACTGATATTAGGGGGTGGTTGTTACTCCTAATTTGGGTATTGTCATAGTCGAAACTAGCTAGAAACTCTAGGGAAAATGAATGGATAAGTAAAAAAAAGGAGGGGTGAGAAAGGAGTGTCTGGAGAAATCAGGAAGTTTTTTAGGGTGGTAATCATGAATGATTTTGTGGTAAATACATTTAAAATAGCAGTGTGGTTTTCATTCTTCTCTTTGTTCTCCTCTGTTTCATTTAATTTCATTTAATTTCATTTTCCACGACTAAGTAAGTATTCATCATGAGAGAATAAGTTTCACATTGGTGGTTAGCCACCCTTCAGTGTTCAATTGAATTGAATTCAATATTTGAAATGTTTTGATCTGGGAAAGAATTTGTTGGCAATTATATAGTTCATTGATGGTCTTCTCTCTGATTTCCTCTTACTGAAGCCACATGAGATTCAAGCAGCAAGACACAGATTTTATTTATTCTTGCATACTCTTTTCCAGACAGACCCTTCCAAAAAACTACATATCGTTCAGTTGTTCTTTCGCTTTGTCTATCTTACCCAATAGCGTCCAATTGCAGCCAAAAGTAGATGACTGAAAAAGAGAAGTCCCAAATCGAAAACAGGTTGAAATTTTTTTTGAAGATGGGTTTAGACCTCTTTCTCATTAAACAGAAGATAAAACCTGCTTTGTGAGACCCCAATCCATTCTGTGTTTAAAATTTTGAACACTAACTCTTTATTGCTTAAAATAGAAAGGGTGCAGAGTTGCTTTCTACTGTGTCTGAGAAATAATATTAACATATTTATAGCGGTTGCCAAAAGAAAGTTTCAACCCCAAACGTAAGCATTTTGGAAATTTGGTAGCATGTAGAATAAGGATTACAATGTAACTAATTTTACAGTTTTTAACTTTGAGGTCACTATACCAATTACTATATGATATTAATTGTTTAAAAGATTCTGCAGTATGGAATATTAAATATGAGGAAACATCAAGTTGAATACTGAATTTGCCTTCAGTATTGAAAATAACCCTTTGCTACTCTTTTCTTACTCTTCTTTTGTAAGGCTTTGAATGTCTTTCAATGCCTGTTGCATTTGTCTCTCAACACATTACCTTAGCTGTCTTTTCATTGAGTTGGCATCCTTTTCACTTTTGACATTTCTGACTTGTTCCCATTTTTAGTTCTTTTGTCTCCTTTTTTTTTAAACTATTAGCCTCTCTGGGAGAGACCGATTATTTTTTTTTCTCAGTTCTTCCAATTCTGAAGACCAAAAATTCTCATATTCTCAATGTTCTTAAAAGTTTCATACAAATACTTTATGCATAATTTTGGTAGAGGTGAATTATTTTCTTAGTGATCACTAACCAAACTCTCCTCTAATGCAACCCGAATTTTAGGGTTTAAAACAGTCTTATGGTGGAAGCTTGAAGCAAAACCAGTGATGTAAATTTTAAAGGGCTGGAGGGTAGAAACAGAAGAGCTAACCTTTATTGTGATTAATGTACATAAATGTTTAGATGTTGTTTCTTTAAAATTTATTCATAACAGGGTACTCACTTTTGCATCATTAAGCTTCTAGCTCTGTTGCTGGTTAGTGTTAATTGAGTTCAGGGGAGATTTAGGTCAGACCTTAGGAAGAAATTGTTTACTGTGAGGGTGATGAGACGCTGGAACAGGTTGCCCAGAGAAGTTGTGGACGCCCCATCCCTGGAAGTGTTTAAGACCAGGCTGGATGGGGCTTTGAGTAGCCTAGTCTAGGGGAAGGTGTCCCTGCCCATGGCAGGGGGGGACTGGAACTAGATGATCTTTAAGGTCTATTCCAATCAAACTATTCTATGATTTTATGATTCACTGATGATTTATGTCACTGTCTACTTAAACATCCCCTGCACCTCAATATTAGTTTTATTAAGATATTGTTACCATGTGAATTCTGATGCCTAAGGAAGACACGCTTTCATAAAAGACATGGTACAATAGGGGTGATTCTGAAAAATAATTTGTTCAAGAATACAAGAAATTAAATAAATATTTTACTACCTAAAACCAGGTTAACATGTTAAACTAGATGCTTATGACTGAGGAATGGCATTTCTATTTAAACAGAGGTAGCCACAAAATCTCGACTAGATCTCATAAAAGAAAAAGCTTTAACGTGTGTTGAAGAGCTAACAATGAAAACAGAAGAGGTTTATAAAGATATGGAAAAATGGCTTGGATCCAGGTTCTTGGCAGAAATGTCCAGGTAATGTATATCAAATTTTAAATGGGAACTTTTTTTTCAAACCAGATTATGCTAGTAAAGATAGATATTTATGTAGAATTGAATACTTGCAGAAAAAAATGTAGAAAATAATTTCATTTCATAAATGGGAATTTAATTTTATCTTAAATACCTGAACAGTAATAACTCATTTCTTGGATGATTAGAAGGTTCTGCTGGCAGCGGTAGAGGTAATTATCCATTCTGCTTTTTTTCTAGACTACAGATTTAGCAGATTTAGAAGCATCAGCAGCCAGCCAGTTATTTCATTTAGTAGAAGCTTCTATACCATTTCAAGGGCTTTTTTCACTTCGGATTGTGGGGTTATTTTATTCCCTGTGTTTTACTCAGAAATGTATTACATTTCTCAAAATTATTTCAAGATCCCTTAAAAAAATCATCTTAGCAGTTTTTCTGTGCTGGTAAATAAAATGTGCTTAAAATCACTCTATGACACAGGCCATCTGGAATAGAATGGCCTACGTCCATATTATTAAAGGATTTTACTCTCCAAAAGAAAGGGGTTGCTTTGTGTTTTGGAAAATGTTTCTGGCCTGTACTAACCTTTGAAGCATTCCTGGGACAGTGCTACTTGAATCATGTCACAGCAAGCCCAAGGCAAGAGACATGAATGTTGGATGTGAAGACTCTAACAGGCAACAATTCAAAGAGGCTGAGCCTCTGCCTTCCAGCCAATTTTATTTTCTCTCCTAACAAGCACTACCAAAGACACAATATTTGCATAACATCATGTCCTTTGACCTGACACAACACCGGCCAAACCTATGTCTAGTGGAAGGTTATAGACAGCTGACATCTTTCCCTGTCTAAATTTTACTCGTTACACTTGAAACAGGAGTTAATATGCCCCTCCGCAATGCTACTCTAGAAAGTGCTTTGTACATCATGGATTTATGGGCAGAACAGAAGACAAGGCATTGAAATAGGCTAAAGGATAATAATAGATGGAACATGTATGGTCCACCACTATAAATTTTATGAAACAAAGTCTCATCCTTTCATATTTTTCCATCAGGTCTCTTTGTGTGGCTTAGATCTGCCTTTATTCAAGTTTCTTACCACTATCAAAAGATTTCTTGCTGCCAGAGAAGAAGTACACTTTATAATGATTTTGCTGAGTACAGAATTCACAAAGAGGATTTGTAATTCTTTCTTCAGGAAAGCTGTCAAAGTACAAATGCATTAAAATTTGAACCTAAGTTATTAACATTGTGTATTAAAAGTTATGATTGTTTTTTGCATTTACACTTTAACAGTATTGAAAAGCTGATTGAGGTTGCACGACATCATATTGAGAGTTCTAGCAAAATCCAATATGAAATTACTTTAGAAGAAACAGATTTCTTCATCAGCAGTGATGTAAAAGTGATTCCTGACCCTGTTCCTCCACCACATGTTCCATGCATAGAGACTTCTGAAAGTGGTACTCTAACTATTTCACAACTTACTACACTTCATAAGCAATTTCTACAGGTGGCACCTAAAGGTAAGAAAATGTTTTTCCCTTTAACTCCTAAAGGGCCTTTAGTTACCTACCTAAAATTTAAAGTAACTGCTGGGAGCTACTAAATATTAATTACCTATATTGTTAAAGATCATACTACAATTAAAGATCCTGCTACATATAAAAGTAAAGTCATAGTGCAGAATATTTAAAATGTGAAACACCAGACCACTTGAAAGTTTTTAATGTATTTGCTATGGGCTCTGTACATGGGCAGTGTCTCTGTAACATATTTTCAAGAGTGCTACTTGTCATGCTTGCTTTGCTTAAAGATGCAAGTCTTTAACTTGTTTCCTAATTCATAGCTTCGCAAACACTGAAGCTATATTATTTTAAAACACATTTCAAAATAAATCAATATTTTCAAGAAACTATTCTGTAGTCGATTATAAACATCAACCGTTATATTCTTCAAGCCAATATGTGCCAATGTTGCTTTGGGTGATTTGCAAGTGTTAACTCATATATATTTATTCTTTTCCTTTGCACATGCACTTACCCTCAAATTATGGGAACTAAGGCTTAGGATGCTTGAAAAGACTTTCCTATATAACTTCCTGCTGCTGTATAAATGTTACAAAATTATTTTGGTAAGGCAGTTTTAAACTGAGATGGAAAGTTGGTAAACACATATTTGCAGAAGGTTTCATTACTACCAGTGTTCCATATTATAATTATAATTTTAATATGATTGCCACTAAGATAATGAAATACAATGTGTAAACATATACTTAGAATTCTGGATCCAACTCTTTTAATGCAATATGACCACAAAGGCCCAATGAAGTTGAATTTAATTATTTACTCAGAAATGCTTTTCATGTATATTTATGTAGAAATTCACATTGCCTTTTGAGTATGAACCCAGTTTAGGCAGAAAGATGTTTACAGTTTTCCTTTAGAGGTGGATATCATCTTTTCTATAGTTTATGAGCATGGGGATATGTGTAAGCATTCCAAACTCTTCCACAGAGATTAATTTAGCAGATAGTATTGCATATATAATGCCATGTGAAACTAGAAATATATGCATTTGTAATTATTAGGTAGTGCCATAGAGGTGAAATACAGACATGATTATGACTGGTCATTCCACTTAAAAGGTTTTTTTTTGTTTTTAAATCATGTATTCATTAAGAGAAACTGAAAAAAAATTTGTCTAACACAAACTCAGAGATTCTTGGCATGTTTAACATAGAACAACTGTTTTCCTTTTATATTAGTAACAATTAGCAAGAAGACAAATGAAATATTTATCTTTCTACAATATTGTCCTTTTTATGAAAATATATTCACTACAATGACCCAAGAAGACTTGCATGAATATCCAGAAAGGTGAATTTATTGACTTAATAGTCACCAGACAGTAAAAGAATGCTGTTGCATGTTGTCTGGGACAACAGTAAGGAATCATTGTTTAAAATAAGGTCCCAAAGAACATGCAACAGCATTCTTCTACTGTCTGGTGACTACTAAGTCAAGATGTTTACATTTTTTGATAGCTGAATTAGCATGGGAGCACAAGTTGTGCAAGGCACTATTAAAATACTTCTTCCCATTCTTTCACACATTTAAGACTGCATAAATTACATCCCAGATTTCCTAAAGCAACCACCCCCCTTTATTATAGAGACACCAGAGAAAGAGTTACATCCTTCCTCCCCGAAAATCTTAGGAAATTTTCACATCCTTTTGTCTCCCTTTGTTCAACAGAAGACTCAACAGAAAATACATACCTCCTTTGTAGTTAGGCTCTTACTGAGCAAAAAAGGGAAGAACACTAAAGCACCCAGCCTGCTGGCAGTGAAAATGTAGGACTGCAGCTCTAAAGAAGATACAAAAAAGTAAAAAACTAATCCCTGTCTTGGAGAGCCTCTAAAGGGATCTAGATTTTCTGTCAAACATCTTAGTCTTCTATTTTTTATCGCCTGAGCAGTCCTCCGAGCATTCGTAATGGAAATCCACCCAAATAAGCATAGGGGGCATAGGTAACAGGGCAAGTCTAAAGAGAATAAATCTACCAATCTTCTGTACTACGTAAATGGCAAAATTCCTGATGGTGTTCTGAAAATGGAATATTAATCTTATTTTCTATAGCATTGTGGAGATTACATGAGGAAGAATTTTACCTAGAACTCCAAGCAAAATAAAGAGTAACAAAGGAGAAATTACTGTGTTGGAAGAAATAAATATGTAAACAGTTTTCTTACAGGCTATTTGGTAAATGTCAGAAGGATGTCTTTTCAAGATATGTTTAACAAATTGCCAAAATGAAAGCAAAAAGTAGGAGTGCCAATACACTTAAAAATTTTTTGGTATTTTCAAAAGAAATCTTAAAAACATTGTAAACAGTTTTGTGTTTCCTAGGAATTTAAAGTATTTAAAGAACTGCCGATTCATCACAGACAACTTTGTTCTAACCTGCACACTTGGTTCTCCATGGAAGCACATTATTCACCATTCTAAGCAGTGATGGACAAAAATACAGCCTACGCTGGACCTTCCTATCTGCTGACACAGTCTTTCATTTGATAAGGAAATACTTAAGTTATTATTTTTTTATTACTCCAAGTGTCATTGCCCAAACTCAATGTGGCTCTGCAGTATTTGTTGGTTTCACTAACTCCTTTGGTCAATTTGTTAACAGTACTTCAGTATATTGCCTTGAGACTGCGCTGCTTTTTTATAGGAATAACTGTGGCAGGTCTTAAATAGAGCTACTAACACTCACTTTTTTTCTTTTCTACAGTCTCTTTGGATGTATTCTGTTCTTACCAAGAAAATCAAACTAACCCTCTATTAGATCTCATCCTCTTTAATTCCCTTTTGCACTATATTCTTCCTATGACTGTGGCTATTTTTAATTCAATTAGCATACATCTGGAATGTCTCCATTTTCTTCTAAGGGTGCTTCAGAGAATGAAATTTTGGTAATGTTTTGCATTAACAAATAGACTTAAATAGATTCTATCCCAGACTTTTTCTTCTCCATCTTATGACTGAATTGCATAATGGAGTTTTAAACTTTATTTATGTTTTCCCAGTCATGATCCTCATGAATTATTTCAGGTTGAATTATAGAACTGAGAAATAAACTTCAATCAGATTTAAAAAAACTTCTATATCCAATATACAGAAATGTTTAAAGTGCTTATTTATAAAACTATAAAATATTCTGCAAAGATATGAACAAGCAAAACATAGAACTTAGCCTATGACCAAGTTGCATTGCTATTTCTTTTCAAATTGTAGGCTTGTCAGTTGAGCTTTACTGTGTTGCTAGATTTGGAACAGATAGGCATATGAAAGTGTGCACCTATTTCAGCTGAAATTTTACCTTTTTAATAGAATATTTTGTTAAGTGGAAAACTCAGAATTACGTGCTGACACTGAATAATGTCTATAGAGTATGCCTTCTCTTCCCACACATATTTGTAGAAACAACTCAAAAATTTACAATAGTAATCTTGACTTTGATATGGATAGTGAGTGAAGTCCACATGTGAGAACAGGAATAAGTTTGTCATGTCTAACTTATCTTTCCTAAGACCATATTTTTTTTCTAAGTGCTTCTTTTAAAACTTGAAAATAACAAAGGTTAAGTTTGTACACAGAGGAAGTAACTTTTACTAGACAAATAATATAGATAGAAATTTCCTAAACTTTTGGGATATAAACCCCTTAATCAGAGATCCAGAATAGATACAGATAATGTATCTGTACAGATAATGAAAGATTTGGTAATTCTACTGCCTTCTTTTATGTCTCTTACTAAATCGTGTATGTTATTTAATTTCAGAATTCTGTGACTGTGCCTATGTTATTTAAAAATCTATGTGTCCAATTACTTTTATGAAACATATTTAACATGTTCATATATATATATTTGAATAGATACATACAAGTATTAAGATTTCAAACAGCATGACAGAGGAACTCTCCTTTCCTCTCATTGTATCTTGCAGGCATACCTTACTTTGTGTGATTCTAAATTTAAAATCTCGATTCTTGCTAATGAGGGAAGATTGGACATATAACAGCAGAATCAGTAATAATTAGTGAATGAATGAAGTAAATTTACAGTACATTTACAGTAAAAATCATCTGCAGGGGGTGATGAGTATCTCAATATCTTGGGGGGAATTAATCATATTATTGAGACTCCTCTCTTTTTCATCTAAGGCCAGAAGTATCCCATATTATTAAATTTTAGACAACTAGAATTAGATTAATATAATTCAACCTCTTATTTCACTCATTTATTCCTTATAGCAGTGCATAGATCATCGTCTGAACTTCTATTCAGAAATTGCTATGGAAACATTTTTCTCAGTGAAAATGGAGGGAAAAAATTTAAAGCTATTTAAATGTTCTGGTGAAACTTGATGAAAAAGGAATGTAATGCTAACATAATTCTCATCTCTAGTGTAGGTTTACAATCTCTTTATGTTTCATGTAAATTTATAATCTGAATCTTTACTACAGTTCCTCAGTTTAGGGAAATATTTTCTTACAGTGCCTGTATGAAAATATTCTGCTGACTGGTGTATCATTAAGAAATAGTCTCTTTTGTATATCTGTGCCTTATAACTGAGGCACAGCCATGGCTATTGATCTTTATTTCTTATGTGCCATTAAAATATCACAGTCTTGATTTACAGCGTATACATCTAGTGTACACTTATGGAGCTGTCATTCTTAATGCTCCTTTATGAATGTTTATTTTTTTGTTTTCAGTTTCACTGGTGGTCATAATCTTAATTTCCTCACTAATTAACTTTTTGCATTTATTTATTATGTTTCTGCACTGCTTTTTGAAACATATATAAATGCTTGTCAATGCCACATTGTATATCAGTGAGTGATACTCATTTTATAAAAAAGATTTTAATGAAAACCAATTCTACCTTGTGTAGCTTTTTCTATTAGTTTTTCTTTTGATTTCATTAATAACATATTTTTATGTGAAAAAGAGGTTGCTTCATAAGTAGTACAGGCTAGCTTTCTTTTGTATTCTATGTTTTTTCCATATACCACTGCAACAAATCCCGCCTTTTCCCATGTTCCCATTTTCCTCTCACTAGTCCATTTCCTGTTCCTTTCCACATCTGTTAGCCTCATTAAAAAAAAAAAAAAACAATCACACAAACCCAAACAAACAAACAAGAAAAAATAACAAAAAACCAAAACCCCAAAGAAACCCCAACGCAAACAAGACAAAAAACAGACAACAAAAAACCCCAACCAAACCAAACCAAAAACCAAACCCCAACAATTGTTGTCTTTCTTTCATGTCACTTTGCCTACATGTTTTGCTTGAACAGCTATGTTCAGGATGCACTGTGTGTGGTCTGGAACTGAGTTTAGGCTGACATACACCTCTTGACCACAGAATGGATCAAGAGCTGGTCATCTCCATGCTTTTTCCTCAGTGGGAGTGTTATGAAGATCTTTCTCCTGGGAACACCTCTGAAAAAAATTTATAGGTCCTTCATAACTCTACAGTACTGACAAACTTGGTTCAAATTGGCCGTTCTAAAATTATCTGTGAGGGAGAACTGACAGACAGACATATTGATGTGGAGATACATAGGCAACACAACTGCAAAAGTTTTGTTTCCTTAGGGAAGCCTGGTAGGAATATCCTAGAGGGAGAATTTGTAATGAGTACAATCGTAGTTTAGATGGATTATAGAGCTGATCTGATGATTTATGCCTCTTACTTACATATTTACTGTTCTTACACACTGTAGATTATGCTGTCTTTCTAAAGACACATACAACAGATCATTTATAAACACATTATGTCCCAAATATATTTTTCTAAGAGTTTTAGCCCCTGTGTTTTGAAACAAAAAAAATCCAAAACTTGAAAAATGTTGGTAACATTGAAGGTCTGTGTTGCAAAGAATCTTATCCCTGACAGTGGCTCACAGAAACTACTCTGATTCCCATTTTTCTAATCAACAGCAAATTTGTACTGGTGCCCATACTGCTTAAGCAGCAGTAGGCACTATAAAGATGATACAACTATTTTGTCCCTTCCACCCTCTGACTTCTGCAATTGCAAATCCATTAGCACTTCCCCCCATATCTTTTTAACCTTTTTTTTGGTTTTGTGGCTGCCTAATTTGAGAGAAGGTTTTTAATCTTTACAGTATGTTAAAAATGCTTCCCTTCCTCTCATTTTGGTCTTGGGTATGGTACTTGGGCATGTAGAAGAAACTTCTATAGTCTAGTTGTTTTTGCTGTCCGTGTGGACCACAACTGCTACCTCAGATTTAAAGTTCTTTAAAAGAATTGATCATTGTGAAAATGTATTTAAACTGCATATTCCTAACATTTTTTAATATTATGGCCTTTCAGGATGCTCAAAATAGAATGGAGCAGACAAACTGTAATTTTTACGACAACAGGAACAAACAGTTCCCAAAATTGTTTAATGCATATATGAAAATTTGCCCTTTCTTGTAAATTAGAAAAGAGTGGGGTACAAGAACTCTTTTTCTTAAGGTCTTTTAAAGTACCAGAAATGGCATTTCTTTCTGTAATTAACTTAATGTAATCAATTTTTCCGGTAGACGTACACATCACAATAAGGATGAGGAGTCAGATTGTTCTTAGGTCATTTCCTCAATGCTTTATTTCTGCTATTTCCCAGTGAATAGCTTTCTAGTTTCATTGCCCCAGTTCTGCATGGAATTTATCTTCTTTATTTGACTGCTTTCTTTTCAAAGTCATGATCTTATGGCAACAGTGAATCATTAAATTACTTGCCAAAAGTAGGAGATCCATGAGCTCTAGTGATAGAATTTTCAAAAATGTCAGCTTATGGCATTTGCTCCCACAAAATTAATTACCATCTTGAGAGCAATGGGAAAATATTATCGAGAACAATCTCAGTGCTTTAAGAATGTTTCCATTTTGAGAAAAAAATGTGAAGCTTATACAGTTCCTCTTTCTCAAAGCAGTAATAAAATCATTCTGCAGATAAATATATTTTAAGAAGATCAAGTCAGCTACATATGCTGTAGAACACGTTATGCATTCTGTAACAGGTATCTGATTATATATCTATGACTTGCTCCAAGTTAACTTTTCTGTTAATATCAGGTGTGGTGGGGATCATAATAGGTTTGTGGCTTCAGTAGTATTTTCTGGAGACATTATACCTATCTGAATTCCACTCCCTAACTCTGTTTTTCTCTATTTTAAAAATGGTATCGATGCTGCTGCAGTTTACTGGTTGTATATTCTGACAAATTCGGGTAGTTTGAAGCTGGTGTTGTTCAGCCTGGAGAAGTGGAGGCTCTGGGGAGACATAATAGCAACCTTCCAGTGGGCTACAGGAAGGCTGGGGAGAGCCTGTTTACAAAGGCCTGTGGTGACAGGATGAGGGGCAATGGCTTTAATCTGGAAGGGGGCAGATTTAGATTGGAGATCAGGAGAAAGTTCTTGACAATAAGAGTGGTGGAGCACAGGAACAGGTTGCTCAGGGAGGTGGTTGAGGCCCCTTCCCTAGAGATATTCAAGGTGAGGCTCGGCAAGGCCCTGGGCAACCTGGTCTAGTTGGAGGTGTCCCTGCTGACTGCGGGGGGGTTAGACTAGATGGCCTTTGGAGGTCCCTTCCAGCCTTGGACAATTCTGTGATTCTGTGATCTGTAATTCTGTAGTCAAAAGGAAATTGGAGTCAAAGCTGACCACCTTTTACAAGGTTCCTGGGTAGCCTCCAAGTAATTTAAGAGTAGATCTCAGTTTTCCTTGTTCTTTTTTATGGCTATTTCAAGTCACAGTCTAGTCCCAAATTAACAGAATAAATGTGAATGAAAAAACAGAAAAAAAGCACATTTGGTAATTTATGTTAAAAAATAGCTATTTTAAATTTAGTTGTTTCTTCTTTAAATTGTAGCCATAAGAGCACTGAAGCAATTTAAAAGCAAGAGTAATTCTTCTAGCAAGAGAGAAGTTGGTGACAGAGGGAAGGAGAAGAAAGATTTGGAACATCAGAGAACAAGGAAGAATCGCCAGTTTCAAAAAATATGGTTAACAAAATACTCCTGGTTAAAATATGATGATGAAAGGGGAATAATGTTTTGTGCACCGTGTCATAAGCACAATGTGGATTTGGGGGAAAACATTCATAATTTTTGTTCTGGCACTGATGACTTCAAACTTGAATATATAAATACACACCAGAGTAGTGAAGCTCATGCCTGGGCTACCTGCATGGAAGCTGCCAGTACTGCTTCACCAGATACAGCTTCTGCTGAGCAGATGTTGAAGAGCATGAACTCAATAACGTTGGGTAGAGTAGAAAATATTTTTAGAACATGCCATGCTATTGCTAAATCTGGTCGTCCGTTTACAGACCTCAACTGGATGTGCAAACTGGATGATATGAAAGGAGTGGATATTGGTTCTGTGTTTAGAAACGACAAGTCGGCAAGAGTGTTTATACATTTTATTGCTGAAGTAGAGAGAAGAGCTTTGAAAGAGAAACTGGAGAAATGCAAATTTTTCTCTGTTATTAGTGATGGAGTTACAGACAGTATGCTCAAAGCAGCTGCAGTTGTCTACGTACGCTTTGCAAATAAAGGGAAAGTCTATTGCCAGATTGTTGGTGTTCAACCTGTTCACAAAACTGATGCTTCAACTATAAAAAATGCAATTGAGGAAACATTAAAAATAAATCTTCAGCTCAGTCTGGCAAGCCAGGACTGGTCAAAAAAATTAGTTGGATTTGGAAGCGATGGGACAGATGTCATGGTAGGGCGAAACAGTGGGGTAGCTAAACTTCTGAGGGAAATTCAGCCCTGTGTACAGTCTGTGCATTGTTTTGCTCACCGCCTAAAGCTGGCTTACAAAGGAGCGCTGAAAAATATTCAGCTCTACAACATCTTAATGAATGTCTTGAGAAATATGTATTACTTTTATCATAACTCACCTCTCAATAAGAATAATCTCAAAGCCACATATGAAGCCATTAAGTTACGCCCAGCTATTCCTTCTCGCGTTGGAGGCTCCCAGTGGCTTCCTCGTCTACAAACAGCTCTACAAATTCTCCTTAAAGGTTATCCTGCAATTGTTCTACATCTAAGTAAGGTAAATGATCTAAAATTTGGGTGTAACTTGAGGAAAAATTAAGTCTAATTTTGGTCCACATATCTAATGCTTTCTTTTTCTATATTGATTTCCAGATTGAAAGAGATTCAAGTGCCTCGAACTGGCAAAAAGTCAAAGGCCTTCTACAAGTCCTTCTGAGAATGGAGATGGTCAAGTTTTCTCATTTCTTGTTGGATGTCATCAATGTCCTCAACATTCTATCACGTGTTACTCTAGATCACAACTCCTCCATTGCAGACATATTTGCAACTGTGCAGTCAACGCTAGAAACACTCCACATGTATCAAACAAGGTCTGGCATTTCTAACAACTGAATCATGATCTCTTGGGATATAATAAAAGAGTATTATATATCTTTTTTGTATTCTGAATCTTTCAGAGCTGGTCCAAAGGAACGCCTGGTGGACGCTATTCAACACTTTCATGGTTACCAGCTTGCTGGAAATGGAAATATTTCAGCAATACGGACCAAAGTACTAAGCAATTTGGTGAAGAGGCTACGTGATTGTTTTTGCGATGCAAGTCAAGCTGTTTTGCAAGCAACTACTATTGGAAGTTTTAAACTATGGCCTGACAAAATGAAACAAGGTATAGAGCTGTGATAGTGGCTATTTGAAGTGCACCTTCTAAATTTTTTAAAAGCATAATAATATTTTTGTTTTGCAGAATTTGGTGAAAAGGAAGTATCTGTCTTGACTAAACATTATGAAGTCATACTAGAAGCTGCTAGTGTGAAAATAGGTGAAGTAGAAACCGAATGGAGCATGCTGAAATTAGAGCTGTATAACAGGTAATAAGATAACTGCATTTCTGTCTCTCTATTGATTTACTCAAAAGAATTATGGAAATACATTTGGTGATATTTATAATTATACTTCTTATAATGCTTTTTAGATTTCAGAACATCCAGACCTTGACATGGGATACAGTGAACTCGGACTATTCGCAGAAGTATCCCAACATCCTGACATTGGTAGATTTGATCCTAACTCTGCCAGCAAGCTCAGCTGAAACAGAGCGAGGCTTCAGTCAAATGAAACTCACCATGATGCACTTACATTCTAACCTAAGGTCTGAAAGTGTGACAGATTTTATGATAATTCAGATGAACTCTCCAGATATAAAAAAATTTGACCCCCAGAAAGCTATTCATTTGTGGAATGCTACTTGGCAAAGAAATAGAAGACTACAGGGATGTGATACGATGACAAATGAAAGACCAGATTATTCCTCTGAGTTGGATTTGGAGAGTCTCTGTGGAAGTGACTAGATGAAAATTGTTAGTTTTTATTTCACAGTCTTTATGTAACATACATGGACACTTTAACACAGTACCTTGCAGGATTAATAAGAGTAAAATTTGTATTCTTTTTAATAATGTATTATAATGTTAAAATATGGCTTTTCTTTATGCTCACTGCTGAATCTCCAGTAGATGTTTACATTTGCCCTGCCATACCTGGCTTCTGTAAATCTCAAGACAATGAACAAAAATAACAGAGTACATTTTCACCTTGGTGACATGCGGATGGAAGGTGACTCAATTTCTATGTGATTGTTTATTGCATTTAGCTGAGTCATAACACATTTATAACCACTGGAGTTAACTATCATTGTACTATCTGCTTTAATAGTTCAAGAAATTTCATTGATTCTGGGAACCCTGATTTTCTTTTGATAAATGTGTGGAAAATCAGTGCATCTTTTCTGTCAAATGATTGCTTGAGCTCTGTAGCCTATGAATTTTGGGTCATCCCTTCTCTCCATATCTGTATGTGCTTCTACTTTTCATTCTCTTGTGGTTAAGGTTTAACATGACCTGTCACAGATTTTTGTCAGACTTGTCCTTCAGAAGACATTCCTACAGAGGCAGAGTGGATCCATTTTCCATTGCTGATTATTAATTGCACAAATCAGTCTTCACATAGCAAATATTTTTACAACCAGGATATGACTAATATATTTCACAGCTTGAACCACTTTTTTTCTCTGTAAAAATGTCCGTGAAGGTTGCAGTAAGAATGCTGTATCATGATTTTTAATCTAGGACCTGAGAATGAGAATTGTTCAGAGAAGTATTTGATTTCATGATTTCATAATTTTACATGTTTTTAGTGCAGCTTTCTACTTGATAATTTCCAATTAAAGTAAAGCATACCAGCAGAATATATTTCTACCTTCAAGAAAAAAGCAATGATTTATATAAAACAAATAGCTAAAGTAAAATCACTAATGATCCCAGCAGTGATGAATTAGAAATAATATGGGAGAAATGAATGTGAGGTCATTCACCTTTAAATCTAATCTGTCTATTTTCAATGCAAAACATGTAATTGCAGAAGATATGCTAGACACACATCACACACAAACACACATATATAGTCCTTTTCTATGTATCTTGCATAAAAATTCATGCTATTTACAGTTGTAAATAGTGTGTCAGAAATAGAGTAGGTTTTGAATACACGCCTCATTACGGGATGTTAGTCCACTCAAGTAGAGTTTATCTGTAGGCATCAGAAGAAGAGATCAGTAATGTGCATTACATGGTTGATTATCACATGGTGGATTATAAAATGATATTCACAGGGTGGATTATAAAAGATCCAGCATTGAAATATCTTCATTTGTGATTTCTCAGATAAAAAAAATGTTTAGTTATAGTTTACCTAATAAGCAACAAGATATATATTATACAGGGTACCTTATTAGACGTGAGGCATTGCTAATTCTAAGGATCTTCTCGTAAGTCATGTAAGACCGTTTTTCCCTTCAAGTTTTCAAATTGAATGATTTTATCTGTGATGAGATTAGAAAAATTTTGAAAATGTGTCCCCTGAAAGTCCAACAGCAGAATAGAATAACTGCAACAGCAATGTAATAACTGTCTTAGTTTGTGCAATGTGTTTCCTCAAAGAACTTGGATCTGTTTCCAGTGAAATTTACTTACTGATCTTGACCATCTCTCCAGTTTTTCAAAATTGTTCTGAATTCTGATTCTTTTTCCAAAATGCTTGTTAGCCTTTCTAATTAAAAGTGTTTCTACAGCATTCTTTTCTCAGCACCGTCTGTGTAGCTGCCCACTCATAGCATGATTTTAAAGCATTGGCAACCTCTGAATTGAAAGAATCATAGAATTGTTTAGCTTGGAAGGGACCTTTAAGATCATCTAGTCCAACCAACTATCTCTGACAAAAACCACCAGTAAACTATGTCACTAAGCATCAAGTCTACCTTTCTTTAGCTTAGCTCTGAGCAAAAAAGTGGTGTTTCTTCACATTTACCATGGAGGAAGAAAACTGGGTAGATCACCTGACAGTGCTTAAATATCTTTCAATAATTCATGTTTGCCATAGGCTTACATCAACTAATGTCAAATTTACCCAAAAACTATGTTCCAGAATTATTTACAATCAAATCAAAGTTCTAAAACAAATCTCTATTTAGAGACTTCAGTTCTTTGATTTCCTTGCCCCTCAAATACTTTTTAGGTGTGCTTCTGGAATCATCTAGCCTCACAAAAAGTGACATGAGGATATTTTAGAAATTTGTGCAGAAGTTCTTTGATTTCCTTGCCCCTCAAATACTTTTTAGGTGTGCTTCTGAAGTCATCTAGCCTCACAAAATGTGACATAAGGATATTTTAGAATTTTGTGCAGAAAAAAACCCAAAATTCAAATTCATTTCACAAAGGAAATGCAGCTTCTCTGCAAACATATATATGTGTAAAATTACTCATTGTTTTCCTGATTGGAGGAAAAAACAAGTCTACAGAGATTCTAGACTATTAATTCAAAGTGGCAACTTGATTTTGAATAATGAAATGATGAAATTAGTATTCAAACACATACTTAATATTTCTACCACTTTAATCTTTCTTCATAAAAATTAGCAAATTTCACTTTACTGTTCCACTTCAAACAGTAAAGTTTGTTAGCCATAGAATGTGCACAGCTATGCCTTTCCAAAAGGACAATAAGTTTGCCTGTATAAAGGAAGAAATATAAGTAAGTCCTTCTGGTATTTCACAGATTGTGTTTGCTTTTAAAGGTAATCTGAAAATTTACTCTTTTGACACTATGGAATTGATCATAACCTGACCAAATCTGCTTTGTTTCTCAAAATATAGATAATTTGAAATTTATGGGTTTTGTTGTTGCTGCAGAGTTTTTGCAGTGACTCCTCACTGAGCCAGCAAAATCCATTTCTAAAAAAAAAAAGACTGTTAAATTTTGATGTACATAATTTTTGCATTTTAACATTGTGCATAAACCTTGAAGTTTTATTCACTTATAAGCAAATCCATGCCTATTTTAAAAACAAAGAGGTTTTGTTGCACTTACTTATTTTTACCTTGAGTTTTCTTCAAAATAAGATTGACAGAACTATTTGTAACTCCCACAAGCCAATTCTGAGAACCTTTTTAAGCAATTCAATTTTGTTTCAAAGTTTAACAAGCAATGGCCTGGTTTTCCTCCCATTCTGTAACACACACTTGCTTTCAAGAGCAGAGATGTATTTATGATTTAATAAAATAGTGCCCAGTGAAAGAAAAGGTTGGTAGGTATTCAATACACAGAACATAGGTGTGATTGGTATTTGTGAACTGCTCATTAACTGCCAGTGTAGACTGCATGAGGATGGGTAAGTGATCACAATGCAGATCAAAACAAGTATCAAAATAATTAGAGTGTATTGGAATATTTGACATTTTGCTGTTACACAGGCCACATATGATTTATTTTAAATGAGAAAATGTTATGTTGTTATGTTTGGCTTGAAAGAATTTACCACTATCAATAGTAACTAATAAATAAATAATTTTCCCATATGGCAAGTAAAATACAAAAAATATATTTCCTATAACAAAAAAAAATCTATTTAAAATGGTAACTATAATTTTTTATATATTGACTTTCTTTTATTAGGTTTTATACAAAAGAAAGTTTTTATTTACATTTTTCTTGACTTGATTAACATGAATCTTGGAACAAATTGCCTTCCTGACGCATGGATGAACTTAACACTTTCAGAGGTAAGTTAACCCCTATTTTCATTTCAACTGAAGTATTGGTTTGTGTAGATGTAATGTTGTGATAGAATCATAGAATTATAGAATGGTTAGAGTTGGAAAAGACCTTAAAGATCATCAAGTTCCAACCCCCCTGCCATGGGCAGGGACACATCCCCCTAGACCAGGTTGCAAGCATTGTCCTTGCTATGGTAAAGTCAAAAGTATAACTCTTTCAGGGCATTATCAGTTTTTCCTTTCAATGCTTCTGTTTCACTTGAGAAAGATTCTGGAAGCCGCTCTGCCAGAAATAAAATGCTTTTCTCAGCACTATATTTCAAATTTACTATTTTCAAATTACATCAGTTCCTTAGACACCCTTGAAAATTCATATAAAGGAGTTAAAATAGAACTGTTTAGGTTCTTGCTTGCAAAACAGGAGAATAAAATCTGGGGCTCTCTCACCTTAAACTTATTTATCCAAGATTTTGCAGATTTAGGAATATCAAAAATTATTATTTAGTGTTTCCCAATCTTCCAACACTGAATTCTGTGATTAAATTTACTTTCAGATTTTGCTGGTAAACCTATGGGATGAGAAGATTACTCGTTTTAGCATACTTTTGATAATTATTTCTGACAGCAAGCCATGATTCACATTAAGATTTTACTTGGATTTTACATGAGGGTAACTGCTTTATTCAAATATTCTTCACACAGGTGAACTGCATGATTAAACTACTTCAAAGTTTCTGAGTGATGGATTTCCACTGAGTTCAGTGAAAACTAGGCACAGCTGTCATCATCAGTATATAAAAATCTAATCTTAGCACAGGAAATTAATTATGTGGGGAAATCTATGAGTCAAGCATTGTCTATTAATAGACAACATGTGCACGTACCCATTTTTTTTTATTCTTTGAGAACTTTATTGCTTTAAAGTACTGTTTTTATTTTAATAACAGAATAACTATCAGATACAGCCTTCACAATGCTGTGTTGGGATTTTACGTGTATTCTCCTATTTGTGTTCTGTACTTTTCTCTGCTATCCATGTACGATGTCTCCAGTGGTAAAAAGATACGTACGGCAAGCTGCAAAGCAGCTTTTCTACTACAACTTTTTCTGTAACTGAAAATAATGCTGGAGCAGAGAAAAGCCACGTGGTGAGCCACTGTAAGAGTAGGCAAAAAGGACCAAGGCACAGGCCCAAGAACTTATTACATTTTGTACTCATTCTGCTGAATTGTCAGTTCTATTCTTAGTCCTTTTCCAGATGGAGCATGATTCAGGGGTTAGCATGTACTAAGTAAGTTATCTCTTAGACAGTTTAGATACAGACTCCTATTTAGGGAGTCAGAGTATTTATCTAGAGGGATATCAACTGCACGTGCTAATTGGCCTCAGTGACACACAGTGATCTCTATTCTGTTTTGTTTAGTGATGCGTGTCTTTTATACGTCTTTCAAATCTCATTGCAGAACCTTGTCCATCCTAACCAGGAGAAAGACCTAAGGATACATACTATACAGAAAGTGTATATTTATGCACGTACATTTGACAACATTTATTATTTTGTTTTCATAGTTACAAAATCTGGCATCTGCATTCACAGTGAACTCAGAACTTACTGACTGGCGCAGATTCTTGCTAGCAGCAGCACAGCCCTGGCCAGTGCCATCTGTGATACAACTTCTCAAAACGCTATATAGCTTCAAGTCTGTTGTAGCTGGATCAGGCTTTGTTACACAGGACCACTACATGCAGGTTATAATTCTTTTCTCTTTTGAGTGATATTCTTTTGTTAAACTCTCTGAATTGAATTATATATTGTTTTGTTTATTCACATTCAGATATTCAGCCTGAATTTTAAATGTTTTGGTTTTTGAGGGTGCTTTCTTGTAAAAAATATCTTCAGGAAACTGAAGACCTGTCTTATCCATAGTTTCACAAATCAGACTAATGAAGCTTACTTTTTTACTTCCATTTCCTACTTTCCCCATAAATTAATTTCAACTGAAAATCCTTTCTGTTTTAAAGAAACTGTTCTGTGAGTACTTTAACTATTCTTAACTTGTTTGACACTGTAGCTATGAGACACAAAAAATTTGTCCAAACAGAAATAGATACTTTTACTTTGGGCTCACCAGCTCTACTTTAATGAAATCTTTCTAGGATTTTTCCAAAAAGGAATTTTTGCAAAATGAAGTTGTTTCCCAGACCTTGAAAACGTGGACAGTTATAAAATTCTTTGACCTATTGTTTTCTCTAAAGACAACTGCTGTTTGAACTGTTGCATAGTTCAGCAAGGTTTTTCAGGAAGGAAGTTTCATAAGAGTATTACTAACATATTTTTCTTCTTTTAGCAAAATTCTCCTCATTAAATTGTCACTTACCTTTACTTTGGATTCTTAATCATACTTAGGATAAGTGCTGGTTCAGTCTTTTAATGCATACTAGCCATATATATGTCATACATATATGTATATATACATAGCTATACTTCAGATACCTACTTGTATATACTGGTATCTAAATATATAGGTAGATATATATATGCATGTATACACCAAAGTTCTACAGTTCTCTCAGTTTGTATTTGTTTGGTGATACTAAAATAATTTTCAAACTGTTTTAAATAAATTTCATAGAACCTTTATTGCAGTTTATTTTTTAATCTAGTATTCAAATCTATTATCAGTTTCCTTCAACAGTTAGAGGCTATCTTATTCCAGAAGCTTGTCAGTTTCAGAACAACTTTGATTAATTTAAAACTTCCAGGAGTGCCTGCCAACCCACCCCCGCCCCTCCTTCCTTACCCTCTCTTTAACCCCGACCCTCACACCAACTCGCAAAGAAACAAATTCTTCAAAACCAGAAAAAACGCAAAATGTGCAGGTATATCTGCATCTATTTGTCTATTGTTGTGGTAATTTTTACAGAAGTGTGAGAGCCTAAAAGTAAGGTAACAGTTACAAGACATCGAGACTGTGAATGTACATTTTTAATACAGGATCCTAGTTCAAATGTGATTTTAACTGAGCAATTCATTTACACATTTCAGGATCAGAATTAGTTCACATTCAGTCAATGATAGCATGAAATCAATGCTTGTTTCATTTCTTTCTTATTCTTTTTTTAATTTAAAAAATAATGGTTAACGTTCTGCAGAAGATTGTGCATTAAAGTATTAATGGCTCACAGAATCAGAGAATGGTTTGGGTTGGAAGGGACCTTAAAGACCATTGAGTTCTAAAACCCCCTGCCATGGGCAGGGACACCTCCCACTAGACCAGGTTGCTCAAAGCCCCATCCAGCCTGGCCTTGAACACTCCAAGGATGGGACATGCACAACTTCCCTGGACAACCTCTTCCAGTGCCTCATACCCCCACAGTACAGAATTTCTTCCTAATATCAAATCTCAATTTCCCCTCTTTCAGTTTAAAGCTGTTACCCCTCATCCTATCAGTACAGTGAAGTCCATGAAATTAAGGACAGAACAATAGCAGAGAGTTAGTAAACTAATTGTTCATAAGTTTTTATCATTGATAATTATTTCATTGATATCATTAATAATTATAACACAGCAAATTATCTGATATATTTGTGGTAAAGATCTCAAAGACAACATGAAGTCTATTTTTCTGTTATTAATTTTCCCAGTTTTCCCAGCTAACTCGCATGGGGAAATAGCAGAAAATTAACCTTACTAGTTTCTTTTCCTTTCTGAAAAAATTCTTGGAACTTCCTGTTTTTTCTTATTTCATTGTATTGCTTAGTAAAGAAGATACATAATAATAATGCAATATTTTATATAGTCAAGAATGTAGCAATTCATCTAATGTGGAAAAGGATGTTGCCACTGAAATTCCTAACTTTGTTAAAATATTTTAGCTTGATGCCCACACTGAAAGACTATTGCATCTCTTGTTAACATCTGTCATTCATGAAGATTTCCAAATATTTAAAATCTTCAATTTGTCTATTAATCTAATAGGGAATATACTGGTATTTTTTTCAAATGTTAAAATCTTTCAATAAAATTGGAAACAAACTTTATTCTCTGCTTAATATTGGGACTTAGATTCAACATGTCATGAAACTTCATTTTACTTTAACAAGAAACAATGCCAAGCAAAGTTCATTGAGAATAACAGAAAGAACCTTCCACTGGGAATCTGAGGTACCCCAGATGGCCCCTCTATCTGTACCTGTACTAGTTAACTACACAAGTGCTAGGGAACATCCCCAGGTAACAGTACTCAATTGTTCATACTGTCATGTTCACACAACCTGGCATGGTTTAACACGGGCCGCTTCCAAGCAAGTAAGTTTTTCTGTAGGCAGTGTGCTCATGGCCATTCTATTTTAGAAAGGAAGATCTAGCTGACATTTCCTGTGTGGTGAGTCCAGTATTGGAGATTCGGTTCTGGGCACTTTTAATTTACAGCTCAGTAGGCATTATAGGTCACTTAGTCTCGTTGAGAGCGGGCAAGCATGGGAAAAGCCATGCCTCTGTCCTTCATTGTACTGAAATGTGTGGACAGTTTCTTCCAAAAGTACAACTAGGACAAAAGCCATGGGGTGGCAAAGGATACCCAAAAAGGAAAAAAAACAGAACACACAGAGAAACTCTGCATCATATTCTACTTCTTGGGTTTACAGCTACCTAGTTAATTTTCATTTTTTTCAAGTATATAGAGTCACTTCTATCCTACTCTGTTTTCAGTAATTCCCAAAGTATCTGTTACAAACAGCTACTTATTTACTCTGATGTCATTGCATATTAATAGCAAATTCAGCTTAAGTCAAAGAACTAAGCTCTTAGCAATTGGATGAAATTATAGAGCATAAGGACCACATTATTTTAATGTGTGAAAATAAAAAACTTTTTTTAAATTTTTTATTCAGGTTGGCTTATGGTTTAATGGAGACGAAGATCTAAGCGTAACGGAAAGTTGCATGGAACCTTTGCCTTTAGATAGGCTAAGGAATCTCCTAAAGGTAACTTTAAAAAAATAGATATTTTGAAGAGACCACTCACTATTTAACCTGAGAGGTCTCATTCAAAAGTTCCTTGGCTCTCTTTTTTTTCTGTAACTGCTGCAATGTTTCAGTGGTTTTTGAGGTCAGGTGGTGCTTTAGAATGTGATTCCATGTATAAAAACCTCAAAGTTAGAAATAATGTAGAAAGGAATCTAGGAATTGTCCTTCAGTATTCTAAATCACAGTCTGCTCAGAAAGACTTAATTACCCCAGTTCTCCTTTGAATTTTGTTAATTTTGCTACACAGTAATCAGCTTTGTAAAGAATGGGAGACAAATGATCCCTGTATCTAAGCTTATGGAAGTCTCCATGGAAGACAGAAGGATCTGGCTACAGGAAAATATTTTGGACTTATTTTTGTGATACAAGATTTTATGAATTTCTTCCTGTTCTCTGAAAGTCCTCAATCTAGAAAAAGAAAATACTACAATTTCTGTTTCCTTGAATGACTCAAACACACTTCTGACTCACTGACAATGCTGAAAAGGCTGAGGTTCTCAACACTTCTTTTACTTCTGTCTCTAACAGCACTGTTGGGCCCCAGTCCTTGGGAACAAAAATTCAGGTTGATGCAAACACAGATCCACTGTCAGTGAAGGAAGAGCTGGTATATGAACTATTAGAGGAGCTCGACCCCTAGAAATTGATGGGCCCTTACAATATCCACCCAAGGGTGTTAAGAGAGCTGGATGACATTGTTGTGAGGTCACTCTCCATAATTTTTGAGAAGTCATAGAGATCAGGGGATGTCCCAGAAAACCAGAAGAAGGCTAATGTCACCCCCATCTAGAATAAGGTCTTCAAGGACGATCCAAGAAATTATAGTCTCATAAGTCTTACTTCGATCCCTGGGAAAGTTATGGAACAAATCCTCCTGGTGGCTATCCAAAGTCAAATGATGCACGTAATTGGGACAAGCCACCGCATAGTCACCAAGGGCAAGTCATGCTCAACAAATCTGATTGCCTTCTATGACAAAGTATCCTGCTCAGCTGAGGGGTGAGTGGTGGACATTGCCTACCTGGGTTTCTCCAGAGCTTTAGACAAGGTTCAGCACAGCCTTCTCCTAGAGAAACTGATGTGTTAAGGACTAGACAAGTGGTCTGTGCAGTGGTTGGGGAACTGGCTGACAGGCTGCACCTAGACGGTGGTGGTAAATAGCCCCTTATGAATCTGGCAACCTGTCACAGGTGGGGTCCACAGGACTGATACTGGGCCCAACAGTGTTTAATATCTTCTTAAGTGATCTGGAGGATGGGATAAAGTGTGCCCTGATGAAGTTTGCTGATGACACCAAACTGAGTGGGGAAGCGGACACTTCAGAAGAGAGGGACATCCTGCAGAAAGACTTGGATAGGCTGGAAGAATGGGCTAACAGAAACCTTATGAAGTTCAACAAGGACAAGTGTAAGGTCTTATACCTGGGAAAACATAATTCAGGAGTACAGCACAAGTTAGGATGTACCCGGCTGGGGAGCAGCTCTGTGGAAAGGGACCTGAGGTTCTTTGGACGACAAGCTCAGTATTAGTGAACAGCATGCTGATGCTGTGGCAGAGAAAGCCAACAGGATGCTGGATTGCATCAGCAAGGACGTCACCAGCAGAAATAAACAAGTCAGCCCACTCAGGGCTTGTCAGGCCACCCGTGGAATACTGTGTTCAGTTCTAATCCCTGGTACACAAAAAAGGTGTGGACAGGCTGGAGAGGCTCCAGAGAAGGGCCACCAAAATAATCAAAGGACTGGGAAGCCTGTACTATGAGGAAAGGCTAAGAGAACTGGGTTTGTTTGACCCCGAGAAAAGAAGGCTTAAGGGAGACCTTATCACCATGTTCCAGTATTTAAAGGGTGCTACAGAGAAGTTGGAATCTTCCTTTTTACAAGTAGTCACATGGAAAAGTGAAGGGGTAATGGTTACAAGTTACTCCAGGGGAGATTCCAATTGGATACAATAGAAATTTTTTTTCCAATAAGCACAATAAACCATTGGAATAATCTCTTCAGGGAAGTGGTGGATTCCCCAACATTGGACAGTTTTAAGATTCAGCTGGACAAGGTTCTGTGCCATCTTGTCTAGACCATGCTTTTTCCAAGAAAGGTTGGACCAGATGATCCTTTAGGTCCCTTCCAACCTGGTATTCTATGATGCTATGATTCTATGATTTATATTGATTTACACAGCCTCAACAGATTTTTAAAGATAATATCACTTACCCACAGTGATTACTTTATTTCATTCTTTTCTCTAGTCTTTGATTTGTATTTGATTAAATTCCACTTGTAGAAATTAATTTACATGGTTTTGTCCTTTTATAGTTTTTCTTCAGTTTATTTGCTGATACCAGAAAAGATCCTGCTCTGCTTAATTATACTGAGATGCTACTTTATTTTGCCTCCCACTCTGATCCAGTTGAAGGTGTTTACAGAGCACTTAGTGTTGCTACTGGAACATATATTCACAGAAAAGAAGCTTCTCTTCCATGTGTGGTAAAATATTACAGTAAAATACTAGAGAATAGTAGTGGTGCTTGCAAATTATAAATTAGCTAGATTTCTGTATATTTTCTTGTCCTCTAGTAGGACTCTAGGTAGCTCCAGTCCTTACAAGTAGCTCCACTGGCTTAATGGGAACTTTGCAAATAATTCCACTGACTTTGGTAATAATACTAAGAAGTATTCTTCCATAAGTCTGAAAATTTGCTTGCCAAATAATAATGAAATTTTAAGATATTTACTGGTGTCTAGTTCTTCCACAGATGAACTGCGGACATTTTTTGACCTAATCTTTGACAATTAAATCCAGCTATCAATCCCCAGGAATTAGACTCTAGTGTGATTTATTATATTGTTAACTAAAGATATAAAACCTAATGTTACTGCTGGTCTCGCTTTCTTTTCCAGTATGTTTCTTGGGTTGTTTAGAAGTATATACACCTTGGTTGTTATTTTCAGTGTTTTGGTTTACCCATAAATCAGAAGGATTAATAGTTTCATATGAAATTATTTTTAACATTATTTTTAGAGCCATGATGTACATATTGACACATCATATGAAGCTGGGCTTTTGAACATTGCTAGTATTTCTGGAGTGTGTTGTTATTCTTAAAATCTCAAAACAGCCATTAATGCACTGCATTTATCAATTACTTATTATTGAAGTGTAAGTTATTTTTGAGACATAAAATATATATCTGTACACTCCTTGGAAAGAGCTCACTCTTCTAGATAATAAAATGTTTCACTATGTTTTCACAACCATGGTTACTCTAACATTTGCCTAATATTTAAAATACAGTTGTGCTCCCCAGAAACAGTATGGAAAGGGCATAGTTTTACCACACAGTGTAATCCTATACATACTCATAATTACATATTATCACTTGATATGACAACATATATTATTTACTCCTCTGTGTCTGCCTTTATTTGGCACAACAGAATTTTTGTCAATGGGAGAGACTAAATAAGACCATTTCCTTTTTATATTTCATAGAAAGAAGGAGAGGACAGAATTTTCCCAATTAGTTTCCTATTTTTCAGTGGAAAGTTCTAACTCTCACACCATTGGATATAAAACAATGCAAGCTGTTCTCCTCCTTACTGTTTTCTCCTTGGTTTGATCCATTTGGTTGGGACTTTTGTAAGATTGAAAGTAACTGCGCTGACATTACCACCTATGTGTCAAAGATTTCTTAAGGTTGTGAGTCACAGGTGAAGGGAAAAATTTCCCTTCAATCTAGAATTAACAAAGTATCTCTGAGGAGGAAGAGTTATACCCCATCCAACCTGAGAATTTCCTCATGCTTAGTTTCCCACTCAATGTATTGGCTCTGTGAATCTGTGCTCTGTCTGATGTATGTCTCACATTGTCTCCTAATATGAACAGCTTGTTTGCCTAATTCATCTTGGGGATTCCCTTAGAAATGTAGAAATATCTAAGAATTAGATGCTAAATGAACCTCTTACGTGTCTGGATTCTCTTTGTCTTTATAGGTTGGTGCTCAGAATTGCAGAGTTAATAGAACATCATTTTAATCTTTTCTTTCTTTTCTTTCATATGTTTCCTATATGTACACTTTAACAACAATGTTGAATCCAGAAAAAAGAGAACAAGTAGAAACCTCTTCCACTAAAGTGCATGGGTTTTCACCATTGGCTTCAGTAGGGCCAGCATTTTATGCACGATATTCAACAACCACAAGGGGGCCAATAGTGAATTATGCGCTGGTACCATGTCATGTTTGAGTAAAGCTCCATCAGATAGAAAGATATAGATCCGTGAAGATATCCAAAGTAGTTTTCAGCACCAAATTAAGGTCCTAAACCTTTGTCTACCTGTGGCTGTTTACACGTGATCTAAATATCCCAGTTCTCACTACAGGTACTGGAAATCTGGTAAATATTATCCTTTGGATATTCACCAGTGGAATACAAAACTCATCTCAAAAAAGTTTTGTAATACAGCTTAGATGGCCATCTTATATGAAGGCATTTACACAGCAGCACCTAATTTAAGTTGTCTCTTCTCTTCTTCTTTCCTGGTAATTGTAATGATTTCTCATTGATAGTTACGTCTGAAATTTAAAGATGTTAATAGAAAAAGATTAGACAAACTTTCTGGAGACTTTTGTTACTTTCACTAACTTCATAGCAAAGACTCTTCCACTTAAAATGCACAGCTTTTAAGTCTCAATAATTTTGTGATTGGTTGTGTAGATCTTATAGCTAAATGTAAATGCTAGTGGGAGATAGAAAAGCCTAAGTGCTATTTGTGTAATCTCCACTGTTGAGTGATAAAAGAGTGTATCAACGATTTGCTCCTCCTGTGTTGAAAAATACATGTGTTACAGTCTAAGACATGTAGTACAAGTGTGACTGTATCTCAGCAGTCTCTCCTTCCTAATGAGGAAAGAAATGGTATGTTCAATTAAAGGCAATTTCCTGTTGTTGTTAGTGGTTAGCCTACACAGTGGCCTAATCAATTAAATGCAATTTCCTGTTGTTGTTAGTGGTTAGTCTACACAGTGGCCTCATCTAGTCAAACGATCATTCACCTTTATGAAGTCCTTTCTCATCTTTGTGCTCACAAATCTTTACAGCAGGTTTTTTGGGGTTTCTTTTGTTTGTTTGTTTTGCTTTGTTTTCTTTACTTTTTGGCCATCTGTGGTATCACCACAAAGACACCTCATTGCTTGTTTACAATAAAATTCTAATTTTTCTGCACATAGATTTTCTCATCTTTTTCTGTGAAGACCTGGTGGCCATATGTTGACTGCTAGCCAAAATAAAGTTCTTGTAGTGAGTACTTGATTTGTACTAGAAAATCATGCTACTTTTTTCATGTGAATATCCCAAATTCAGAAAGGATGGTGGAGTCTCCTTCTCTGGAGACATTCAAAACCCGCCTGGACAAGTTCCTGTGCAACCTGCTCCAGGTGGACCCGCTTCGGTGGAGGGGTTGGACTAGATGTTTTCCAGAGGTCCCTTCCAACCCCGTATGATTCTATGATTTTAATTACCAAATTTACTCCTTATACAAGCATAAAGGTCATGGTAGAGTATTGTAATTTGTAACTACTCAGTATTTTCATGTTTTGTTACTCTAGAAAGTATTAATTTCTCGGTGGAATGTTGGCCATATTCCTGGGAAAAGCTGCTTATTAAATTTCTCCTAAAGCCAACATTATGGGTATTTATAGACTCTCAGGATCTATTTTTTCATCCTATAGTTCAGTAGGTATTTTTGTGTGAGCTGATGATTTTTGTTTTGTAAGAACTGAAGTTTGGAAGTATAATCCACTGATACTTAATGAATGTCTAACCAAAACAGATGACCTACTGACAGACTTATTGATAATCAAGTATAATACCTATGCTTTATTTTCTTAGGCCTTTCATTACACCAATGTAGTACCAACTTTAATAGAAGATGAAAAAGATGTTTTGAGTTACATGGGTGAAGGAATAATTTCAGTGGAAACTCTACTCAAAGTGTTTCATACTAGAGAAAGTGAAGAGGAAGATAATTGTAGATTTGGTAATCTGGAGAAGGAAGGCAGTTATGATAAGGTATGCGGGTTGAGTCAAAGAAGGTTTTGTACCTTTCATTATATGTTAAATAAATACCTGCTGCAATCTTTGCTTTTCCACATTTTTTTTTAAATACTTAATAAATTTACCATATATTATTTTTTCTTACAGGTTTTCATCAAAATATACAAAGAATTAGGCTCTGAAGATCTGACGCCCATTCCAGTTGTACTCCTTTTGAAACATCCTTTCATTCAAGACTTGATCAACAGCTATCAAGAATACAAGCTTCCTGTAAGTATTACTTTCTGTGACCAAGACATTTGTAAGTACGCATATTGAAATTTTCATTATCCCATAAGTGTAAATGTAATTTAATTAATTAATTAATGTAATTAATTTAGATTAATTCATTAATTTAGATACTGCCGTTTGCAGTGTAGACCAGACATACGGCACAGCATGTGGTAGATTAGATCAATTGTCTTGTTTCCATGAAAAACCTGACCATCAAAGACTGTTCTGCTTTCTGATCTGCTTTTTTACTCCTGCCTTGCTGGCCTATAGCTGTCTAAAGGTTTTCTACTGCCTTGTCACATGTGGCATTGCCTTTCCCCCTACCCGTATGAAGGACCCCGGTTGAATTATCTTCCCAACAGGGTGTTAGTGCAAGACACTATGGGATATTTGATAAAACACATTCCCTCCCAAGCCAACCAGGCTGAAGAAGAGGGCATGCAGAGGTACTACACGTTCAAGTGTTCTTCCTTGCCATACTCTAGAGCTTCCCTGTTACCTGCACCTATATTTAAATGTGCATTTAAGCAGTTGCACATAAGGCAAGTGTGGGCCAGAGTATCAACCTATTAAATGGGTTGAATTATAGCAAAATTATGTTATATACAGGGTATAAGAAAATAGTGTGAGATGAGAAAGGATGCTTGCATTGGCTTGCCCGAATATCAAACATCAACAGTCTTCACAAGTTTGAGATAATCATCACCACAAACTGTTAATCTGAATAAGATACATGATACAAAAGCAGTCTGAGTAAGCATACTAAAGGGGTGCTGCATCATCCTATAGAAGTAGGGATCAAATTCAATCTTTTTCAGGCTGCTATGGTGCCAGTTTTTGCAGAACCTACAAGCCCCAGTTGCATAACCTGGAGAAGAGAAGGCTCTGGGGAGACCTTAGAGCCCCTTCCAGTCCATAAAGGGGGCTACAGGAAAGATGGGGAGGGACTCGATCAGGGATTATAGTAATAGGACTAGGGGTAGTGGTTTTAAACTAAAAGAGGGGAGATTTAGATATTAGGAAGAAATTCTTTCCTGTGAGTGTGGTGAGACACTGGCCCAGGTTGCCCAGAGAAGCTGTGGATGCCCCATCCTTGGATGTGTTCAAGGTCAGGTCGGATGGGGCTTTGAGCAACCTGGTCTAGTGGGAGGTGTCCCTGCCCATGGCAGGGGGGTGGAACTTGATGATCTTTGAGGTCCCTTCCAACCCAAACCATTCTATACTGCAGGAATAACTTACTATTTCTTATTTATATTCATCACTTGTAAGAAGTGAGATACCCAGCATTTATTATATCACTCATAATTGTTGTTAAAAAAAGACAAGATACAAGAGAATATATTTACTCTGTCAAAGTAAGGATTAAAATTGTATTTGTTATAGTAGGAAGAGGTACAAAAGGAAAATGTAAGACAAAGACAACACAAGTTAAGTTTGTAACTATCAATGAGTATTCATCCTGCCTACTTTAGTATCTCAGCCAATTTGGGAAGACAACCAAAATCACAGAATCACAGAATCACAGAATCACAGAATGGTAGGGGCTGGAAGGGACCTTAGGAGATCATCTAGTCCAATCCTCCTGCCAAAGCAGGTCTACCTAAAGCAGGTTGCACAGGAACTCATCCAGGTAGGTTTTGAATGTCTCCAGAGACTCCACGACCTCTCTGGGCAGCCCGTTCCAGTGCTCTGGTATCCTGAAAGTAAAGAAGTTTTTCCCCATGTTGAGATGGAACTTCCTGTCTTCCAACTTGTGACCATTGCCCCTTGCACCACTGAGAAGAGCTTGGGAAGACACCATGGTATGTTAGGGCATTTCTCCCTTCCCTTCCCCATTCTTTCAACATGAGCCTTTTTATTTAATCAAGTACTGGATATCCTGATGTGAGCATTATTTTCCAACCTCACTGAATTGCTTGTACACCAAAGCATTTCTTAAACAAGCTCTCTGTTCTATACATGATCCATCTTAAGAATTGTTCTTTACACAAACACTTCACTGGCTTTGCAACCTTTAACAAAATGCAAACTCTTCATGAAGACCGCAACCTAAAGTAACATTTAACTAGGGTGTAAACTGAGTAATGCCATTTGCATAAACTCTGCTATTTGTAAATAGCAGAGTGGGACTTCTTTTTAAAACCTTTTCAAATTAACCAATAGCTGAATACCAAGAGCACAGTGCCTATTCTTTATCAAAATTGGTAGTATTTCTGTACCAATTTCAGGAGGAACTAAGTTATATAGCTTGAAGAACAGATTGTAGTATATGTTAAAAATTTATTAGCTACCATCAATGACCTATGTTATTTGTGCCTGATAGGTTATGTTCAGGGCAGTACAGTTATAAAAATTGTCAGTCAATGAGAAAATATGCACAAACTGTTGTATATGGATCTTGGCAGTAGCCGAGGGTTTCAGTGCACATGCTCTAGCCCAAAGGAGTTTCCATGGGTTGTCTACCAAAGCCATATTGGTATAATTGCATTTAAATAATATATTTTTCTACTTACTTGGCAGATTCATTCGATGCCTGTATCTCCTGACTTGACAGTTAGATAATCAGAGCTTCAGTTCTTGTTTGTAATACTTAGAATTACTCTTGCAAGGGCTTATACTGACTGTATCTCAAATACAGTGCTCTATGGTTTCTGCAGTTAAAAAGAAAAGATTATATTACTTGACTGTAGTGGTAAATACAGACTTCTCTTTTGTGCATGAAGTCAACACTTCACAGTCTTACTTTTAAATTCTGGCTAACTGGGGAAAAGTTCTTACTCAACTTTACAACAAATTATTATATTCAGCAGCAAACAGGCATAGAGACCCAGTGGCCATTGGTTTATGTAGGTTAGGATTTCAGTCAAAAGTATATGTCCGCCAGGAATGGTTTATCTCTGACAGTTTTTCAAATAGCTGTATTTGGTGAACAGGTGAACTTTTTTCTTCCTAAACATTTCCAAAGTAGGTAAACAATATTTTTAGCACCAACTATTTTTTTTTCAGAAATACTATACTATAAAATACTATAAAAATCTATATAAAAATGAAATTCAACCACAGTGCTGTTATTTTGAGATCTTTTATAAGATAAATATAGCAAGTTAGGGTGTGGTTTCTAAGGTTAAAATGTTTCTACTACTGCAGCCATAAACAGTGGAAAATAAAATGTTTTGCTCAAAACTACAAATGAAATATCTGGCTAGAATTTTATAAATTTGAGCTAGGGCACCTGATTGCTTTTGCCTCTTGATGACCTGCTCAATTTTAAGTAATACTATCTAAGAAAAAAATACTTCCTCCTGGTGAGATATATTCTTGTCTTTTGAAGGGAGTTCATTTTCTCAGTTCATATACCAGTGTCTGACAACATCATACATTTCTGTTAGCCTCAGTACAAATGCTAACAAATGAATAAGCTTGGAAATTCTATTACTTTTTTATCTGTTCTTTTCAGTCCTGATTAGGAGTCTTTCTGGTCCCGACAAGAACTTCCAAGTGGTTTGCCATTATCAACACATTATTTTCACTTATCAGATGAAATTCATTACTCTAGAATAGTTAGACCACACCTATATGTGAATGTGTGTTTATGAATGCACTTTATTATATTCTGAATAAAATAATAACAAATGAGAGAATATTTTTATTAGACCAACTGATTTCAGATAGATGAAGCGAGCAATGCTGCTTTTCCACTGCATAGGTATTTCCATTAAGCTTGGTGTTCTCCAGGGCTGGTGTTATTTCTTGCTACAAATTTTGCCTTCTATCCCCAAACTGTCACAGTAACACAGAAACAATCACACATTTTAGTAACTCCCCACTTTGATTGTGACAAATTTAAGTAAAGAGTCTGGGGGATATTCTACTTCTATAATTCTTCATGATTGCATTAATTTGTTATTTTGAGTGGACTACATTCTTATGATTACTGAGGATAACAAGGTAATTGGATAATTAGTGTTCAGCATATCAAAACTATTAGGCATTTGACAATGTTATGTTACTTTTTTTATCCTGCTTTCAATGCCTGAATAGTCCCTTTTTAAAAACTCTAGTTTTGAAGATAGGGATATCATGTTTTGAATCCATTTAGCATAGGCCCTTGCATCAAGCTTGTTCCTTCCAAATTAATTGTCATATTATTACTGCCGCTACTTTTGTTGGGTTAGTTAATCATTTCAGTAACATTACGCAAATTTCCATTCAAATAAGAGTCTAACCAAGATAGGATTTCTAATAAAGTATAGTTAACATGTCTTCATAAAAGAAAATCATTAGTATGTTGAACAATTATTACAAAACCTGTTTATACTCATAGCAGCCATTTAATATTCCACAATTCAGAAAACATTCAGAACTTCACCTATCGTTTAACAAAGTAAAAATACTTTCTGTCTAGGGAGAGTTCATACAGATTATATTCAGTAAGGCCTAAGAGGTGGACCATATAGTTCAGAGTCAATGCTTTTGCAGAAAAATGTACTGCTGAATCACTGTCTATGCATAGGCAGTACTTGTAATACTTATGAAACTTGAGAAGCCTTTTTCATGTGGTGTTTTAAATGTCCCTGTGTGCAACAGAAGGAAAATTTAACTCAGTGTTTAAATACCTAGTTTAAAAAAGGATCTATGTTTTGCTTCTCTTTATCATGTATTCCATTAAAAAAAAAGTTAGAAAATACAAATATACATGAAAAATATTTTCTCTTATATTAAAAAATGATAAAAATATCTATTCATGTAACAGAAACATTAAATTTTCTTCATTAAACACAGACACTGCTAACCTGTTGGAGTACCATTTCTCCGGTGTTTGAGGTTATTTAGTTTTGGTTTCCTCTGCAAAACCGTTAGTTACATAAATAAAATCTGTCCAGAGGAAACTTTTTTCATTCTTAACACATACTTAATTGCTGTTCTGTCACTCCATTTTCTGCATTAGATTATAATTTTAAATCATACCATACTTACTTTTAGACTGATATTTAACATGAATTTTCTATGGCATTGCTAGACCATAAAGTTTCCACTTCCCACACCCATGAACACAATAGTAGTACTGGATGTGTCTCTAGGTATCATTTGATCCATAATGATCAGAAGTAGCTTTCTCAAACTTATTTTTTATAGCAACACAGATTTTTACTTTATATTTAGAACACTCATAATAAAATTCACGTTCTACCATGCCAAATGCGCTTCAGTTTACTGAGATCCTCATCTGCTTTGTGTGGTAATGATAAGTACTGATAATGAACTTGCTGAACCTTCCATCTGCTAACATTTACTTTTGTCGAACCGGAACTGAAACTTGTTGTGACTCAATGTGCTGAAAAAGGCCTTCTTAAACCAAAGTCTTTCTTAGCGTCAAAGATAAATGTTAGTAATACCTTCTAAAATAAAGGACTCAAAAAATTACCTTTTAACGTGGTTACTCTGTATTTGCTGAAATGCTCCTGATATTTTTGCAAGGCATCATTGCATACAGGCAATTCCTGCTTTTGAAAAAAGGCTGTGTCTTCAAAATATGCAAAAAATACAGATTGGAGTATGTATTTGAATTTTAAACTCATATATTTTATAAAAATTCTGACTGTTAATTATTCTGCTAAAGGAAAAATATATTTACTGACAATACCAGAAAATGTTAGGACATTAAATTACTATTTTTCTTTGTATAAACATTCAGCACATTATTTTTTAAAAACAAAAATTCCTTGTTCATCCTTATTTATACAAGGATAGTATAGCTGAAATTGGAAACAGGGAAGATTGTGCTAATACAAAACTATGGAAAATTAACAAGTGAAACAATTTTTTATTAACAATGTAGGACTGTGCAAAAAATTAACTAATCCACTTATGTATTATTCCCAATGTTGCTTATTTACTTAATGTTACTACTTATTTTCTTTCATTTCCATTTTCTTGCAGTGAGTTCAGCCTGAAATATGACATATTAAAAAAAAAAAGAACCTTTCTTGAAGAATTTGTCTCTGTGTGTTCTGAATATTTATTAGTTTAAACAAGAGTCTTAACACCTCTCTTTACTGATAAGTTTACTAATGCTTAAGATCTCTGCTTACTTTAAGAATTACATTTTAGTACACTGTATTTTTGCAAAGCCACTGAAGGCAATGGTATCATCATCTCAGTGATATGTGATACATTAAAAACTCCTTTAGAATGTGCCATGAAGGATGTTCCTTCCACATTTCTCACTGTACATTTATGTTTTCATTAGTGCAGTAAACATACAGAGTGCTTAAGCTGAATGACAGCGTTGGTTTTAGTGCCCTTCTGTCACCTATGGAAATTGTTACCAAGCAGAAGTAATCTATCTCCACTGAAGATAGTTTTTCATCCATAGTCTTCTAGTCATTAATTAGAAAGCTCATCCCATAGAAAGATAGTCATTGTTATGGCAAGTTTTAAAGTAGATCAGACTGTGACATGAAATGACCTTTTAAATTTTCATTTTCATTTTTATAGGATATTAACACTTTTCTCCAAAGATCCGAACAAGCACAGTCAACTGATGGAAAGACCACATGTAAAGACAGTGTATGAAAAATTGTTGTTCATTAACATTAAGAAATGGGTTTTTCAAGTTTGTAACAGGTATGTCTTAGGCACAGGCAAGGAAACAAAACAAAAAAAACATAACCAAACAAAACGGAACAGGGAAAGTTATGGTTAGTTCATATTAGATAATATGATGATACTTTTAAATAAAAATAAACCAGTTTTGAACCCAAATAGAGTTGGTAGTGAGTTCTTTAGTAATTGATATAAAACCAGAGTATTTTCAATTCTTGTAAGTGAGCTAAGATATCTGGTCACCTTTTGTTACGTGTATAGTTTATTAATTCAGTAAGTTTTAATGAATTAAATGTTGTAATCAATTACATTTTAAAAACATGTTACAATTCATATCTAATAAAATAAGTAAATGAAAACACTCTTTTCACTGAGATTGGGATAAACCACCAAAAGGACATCATGTGCACGAAAATGGAGTGCTTGTTGATAGCAGAGATGATGAACCTTTGTTATACAGCCTTTCTATTTCTAACCTTCCATTAGACCTCAACTTTGCTACCACCCACTAAAAATCTGGGCAGCACAACAGACATCTCAAGGGTGTTAGTGGTGGAGGGTGCTGCTCCCCAGTTACCTCCCCTCCCATCATGGTGCTCTCAGCTGGTGCTCAGATAAAGCAGTAAGGTAGGTGCTGCGCCAGTTGTGGTTCCACTGCTAATCCTACATGTAGTATTGGTCATCACTAGAATTTACAGTGGGGTTCTGCACAAATGTTTTCAGTAATCACTAAAATTTCTTTTTTAGTCAGCACAGTGTATTCAAGGGCATCCTGTACTTCAGACACATATTCAAATTTTCACGTATGATAGGTGTTTGTCAAAAAATGTCTATGGCACACGATGACACCTAGCGGATGTTGCTTTCTGTGGCAGATTAAGCAGAGTCTTGGTGATACACTTTCTTTACTTACTGATGACGTGGTTGTTTCTTTTTCTATACCCAGTATGACTCTTACTGGCTTTCCTGTAAGTTGTTCTGGAATAGTTTTTATAGAAATTTTCTTGTTAATATGATCTTTGTTTTTCCTTGAAATTTTATTCAACTTTTCCATTCTCTTGTGGCTAGTGATGCTAACTATAAAATGACAGGAATTATTTTTTCATGGAACTTTTAAACATAAATTTTAGAAGTCTTTGGAATTAATTCCTCTGAAATTCAAGATTTAGATTTCTAATGAATCCTCAGTTTTCAGTGGTATTCTAAGCCACATTTTCAAGTTTTCTGAAGGCTGAACATAGCAGGTAGGTCAATGTGATTATCCGAATTCAGTATACCTTCCAATTTGCAATCTGTCAGCAGCCCAGCCTTATGCATTCTACATTGTCTTACTAGCTTAGAAACTTAATAAGCAAATACTTCCAAGATGCCTACTCATAGTTGAACACTGCTCTGTCATTCTGGGGTATTTTTTTCTGCGCTTGGCAGTACCCTGGTAACAAATACACAAAACATTTAAAGCTTCCTTTCCCTGGTTTGATTCAGCAAAGTACTCAAACATATGACGCTCTCTAAGAACACAAATAGTCTGATTGAAGTCAGCAAACTCATAGGGAACCACAAAGCTTTGCCCTTTGTGGAGAAGGGCTATCTGCACAGAATACTTTTATATTTTTAATGTATGTTAATACTTTTTAGCCAAGTATACATAATCTAGTAGTACTTGCACAACATTTGCTGATCTTCCCAACAAGATTTCTTAATTGCCTGCTTGAGCTATAAGACAATTATGTATCAAAAAAGAAATAGCAGCATACAAAAAAGAGAAACTGGCATATTTACAGTTAGACAATGACTAGCAGACCTACCTCTAAAATGCATTCTGTTTTCTGCCATGATAAAAAAATAAGCATTTAGTCAGATTTTTAGAACTTGCTGATGTCAATAATGGCAGGTTTCTTCCTTTGTTGATTAAAGACAGTCAAATTTTGAAAGGAAAGTTGGTAGTCTGGTGGTAGCAGATCAAAGCATCTATATGTGATATAGAAAGCTCAGAATAGAACTCGGTAAACTTATCACTTCAGGCAAATAATGTTGTGTCTGTTCACTTTACATATTTTGTGTTAAACCACACCAGCACATTGTAGCTAGGTACTATCTTAGAAACAGATGTAACTTTGTTGTGCCCCCGCAAACCATGCTAAAACCTCAACATCCTCGGTTTACTTATGACAACAGACTTTATGATGCATAAAAATTAATCTGTTTTGTGACCAGAATAATTTCTTCACATTGAATAGGTCAGAATTTCATCCCAAATATTCTTGAAACATTACAGATACATATATATCCATACAAGACTTTGGCTTTTTTCTTCTCATGTGAAAATATTATATAGATAGAAAAAAAAAAGTGATAATGCAGTTCTCTGCCTTTTGCACGTTTAGGAATCTTTAAATTTTTGCTTTTTTGTTCCATATTTAATTTCACAGAATCACAGAATCACCTAGGTAGGAAGGGACCTTTTAAGTTCATCTAGTCCAACCAATAAAAAAAAAAAAAAACCAACACCACCCACACCACACAAAACACCACCCAACACTAATCCATATCGCCGAGCACCATGTCAACTCGTCTCTTGAATACCTCCAGGGATAATGCCTCAACCACCTCCCTGGGCAGCCCATTCCAATGTCTGATAACCCTTTCAGTAAAGAAATATTTCCTAATATCT
>JAOQGH010000019.1:13086242-13101189 GCA_025769975.1 Gallinago jamesoni
AGGGAAGGGAAGGGAAGGGAAGGGAAGGGAAGGGAAGGGAAGGGAAGGGAAGGGAAAGGAAGGGAAGGGAAGGGAAGAAGAAGGGAAGGGACTTTGCATCTTGCCAAGCCTTAGGTTTTTTCCATTTTCACCTGTGAGGAGTAAAACTTCTTCAAAAGACATAGATTTCTCTTATGCAGTTAAGTAACTGCAGAGTTCTGATCTATGAGAAACATGCAGACCACAACCATTCATTCCCAATGCATACAACCAGCAGCAGGTTGCCTGCGTGCTAGTGGCTCACTAGATAAAACAGTTCTAGCACATAAACCACAGGCAAAAGTGTCACGTCGCACCCACACCTTGATGAACCACTCGTACATCTTTAGGGTAAATTAAAAATCTACATTCGTCAACATTTCTTTAGATGTACCTTTGTTTATTTTTACACAACAAAACAGTCTATTTGGTAATGAGTTTAAAAGAAGACATGGAACAAAATATGGTAACAAGAATTTGTGTATCTCTTTAAAGATGGAAAACCCAATATAAGAGCTGAATTTTAATTAAGATATTCAACTGGATCTTGTCATCTGAAATTACTGTTGTAGACTATCTTTTCAGGTGTAGTAAATTTTCAGATGCAGCTGATTTGAAGGCACTAGATCTTTGTTGGTTTGCAGCAGTTTAAAGGCTTTCAGAGTAAATTGCATCATTAACAGAGCTGTCAAATCCATCACTATATGTAGTTATTGAAATTATTATTTTCAAATAATTTTTTTAAAAAATTTTCCTCCTTTATCTTTGCCAGACATTCATAAACTGATCCAAAGATGTAGCAAGGTATTTGTAGTTCATTCTGGATGAAGAATTTTGAGTTTGTACCTATCAGTCCTATGCATTTTTAGTAATTTGCATGGATTACTATGCAGGCATAGTTTTTTTATGCCTGTTTACCTGAGGCAATAAAATGGGAGTGAAATGAGCAGCAGGTATTTTGGTTCATACATTAATAATAATTGTCCTTTTCACACCCTAGTACAGATGTTTGTAGCAACTAAATGAAAAAGCAATTTTCAAATGGTGATATAAAACTAATACTACTCCTAGAACTATCTGCTAACAATATACGAAGGCAGGTAGAAAGCTAAAAGGAATAGTTGCTGGAAGCTATCTTTGCCTCATTGATGCCTATGACAAAATCCTGGTGTTGCAGGAAGCCCCTCTCCCCCTGCAGAGCTCCACCACCTCTGAGCGTAGGAAGCAACTTTTATGGACCTTGATCACCACCAACAAATCATTTATCAAATCTGCTTCTCTTTCCAAAATCTCTGTTCTGAGGCTTTCTAGCCCAGCTAAATAACCAGTTCAAAACAGTTAAAGTGGTTTAATTCTCCGCAGTTACCAAAGCTGGCATCTTCTCTGTTGCTAGCTATTGTTGAACCCCATTTCATCAGCTTGATATTCTTACCTTGGAACAGAAAATTTCAGATGATCGGTGCACATGAAGTGTTGGTAATTTTTATATTAGTATGAACATTTTAATAATATTCAGGACTATAATAAACTTTCAAGCTATAGCTAGTGGCTCTGCTATGTAAACAGGAAAATATAGCTTTTTGATAGCTTCCTATCTGAGCACCATTTTCTCGTTTGTATGTGCATATGAGGCAATTGTCAGGAAACTTCTCTGCGTGTGTTTGTTAAAATACCACTTCTGCAACAGTGTAAACCACTGGTAGATAGCAAAGGTGCCTGGGACAGATTCAGTATACCTATGGGACCCAAAGCTGCATATCTGGGGCAGAGACAGAACGTGCCTGTGTGCTGTTCTGATTCACAGAGCATTTCCCACCCTACATCCCTTGCTGCTCTGTGCAGCTAATTAGTCAAATCTAAAGCTTACATAATGGTCTTACATAAGTGAAAAATTTTAGAGAAAATAAAGTGAAGCTGACATAAAAGTGCAAATGAAAATTTCTCAAGATTAAGAAGTCGCTGTTTTTGGTACAGCCTTTTTGTGGTTTCATAAAGGAGCAAAAATGAAAGATTTTGTTACTATTATTGTTATTACTTTCTAAGTAATGTTAAATCATGGTTTGTGATGTAATATTGTGGTTGGTTAAAATCCTGACTTTCCCAAACTCAGTTTGGCAGCTACCATGACTTCACTGGAAATGCATGGTCATTCATTTAGTGCCTTCAGCTTCTAATTACTGCTAATGAGGGTACTTTCATTAAACCTCCAGCAGGACAGAAGCACAAAGTTCTCCAAAACACTCAGTTCTGTTAAAATGCTGTTGCTCTTTCCAGTCTCCTATCCTAACCAACAGTGTTTAATTCCTCTTCCAAATTTCTGATCCTTTTCAGACATTTGAATTCGATGGACAAATGGACAAAAAAGGCTGCTAAAGGATCGGGATGCTGGCAGGATTCATAGTTCACATTGCAGAGTGGATTTCCTCTATGTGAAATGAAGCTAATATTTACTATCTTCAAAATTAAGGTTTTGTGGTTTTTGTTATCAATAGCCCCAAATCAGTGTGCTGTAAATAGCTTGATTCCACTTTGCTTTTACAAAGCATGTTTGTGATGTTGTCTACATCCTCTTTGCTGTGAGGCTGAAGGTAACTGCAACAGATACAGGGAACTTGTGCAGCCAACCTGCCCAGGGAAAGGGGATGACTGCAACCTCTGATGTCTTTAAAACTGTACATAGCAATCCTAGTGCTTTAAATGAAAGTCCATTTCTATCTATTGCCAAAGCTTTCCTGGCTTCTTCATAGAAGGAAATCAGTGCTCCTCGTACATAATCTAAGTCCTGAATGAGTCAACATAAACCCACTCCCAATTCTGGGCATTTTTTCAAAATGTTCTACCTACTTTTTCCCATAACTGCTGAATGACAATCCACAGTAATCAATAAAACTGCCCCATGTAGCCCTGTAGTTAGGCAAAGGGGCTCTAAAAGGGAAGGAAAATTGTCTGGAGCAACTGCCTTGTAATACTACTCTACAGACAGTTCAGTATAGCCAGCTATCCATTTTTACTTACTCAACTACATAGTCAAGTATTTAGAGGAAATGATCAATTTCTAACTGATCAATGGAGGGTGTTGAGCAGCTGTGAAAATCAAGACAAATACTAGGTAAAAAAAAGGCTTATCATGGGGTTTTCAAAAGCTTTCCGGTGACTGAGAAGCACAAATCCCACTGAAAGGATTTTTTTCTCTCTCTTTTACTTTATTACTTTGAAAATCTTTTCTAAAGTGGGAGGTAAACTGGAAGATTCCACTTTGAAATTTTTTTCTCTGTAATAATCAAAAAGCTGAGAAATGTAAATGTCACAGCTGAGGAAGTAAAAAGCTATAATTCCAGTGCCATTTGCAATGCAATTCCCTTGTCCCTGCAAAGCTCACTTCACATGAGCATATACAAATGCTGAGTGCTTTAGCATGCAAAAAAAAATGTGTTGGTGGGAGAAGCAAATAAGCAGAGGATTGGCAAGCACTAAAAAGTTTCACTGATATTATAAGGGCAATGAAGTTTGCATAGGAAATTATAACGTTACACAGTACACATTAACATAATGATCTTGAACCACCAAGTGGTGTATCTGTCTATCTGTGGTTGTGGAGGATCTCACCATACACTTCTGTTTCTCAGTAGTTACAGCATCCAGCAGTTTAAACTTCTTCTGACTTTCCTTCGAGTGTGGCTGAGTCTGTGGAGGAAAGTTTAGTAAAATCTACTGGATCTGAGGCTTGAAGGGAAACTAAACATTCAGGGAATGGAAACATCCAAGGAAGGAAATGCAAATGCCAAAGATGACCTCAGTTTGCTCAAGTGAAAGGTGCAGCCGTACAGCACGGTTTCAGGGATAGCATATGTCATGGCATGGGAATGTTTGAATGCAGATGTTGAGCTTCGGTGAGTTTAGCATATCGCTTATAGCAATGTAGGAGTAACCTTACTGGGAGCAGGCTGCAAGCAGGGACTCAGACACGTGCCTCTGGCTCACCTTGTGCCAGGCTGCAGTGCTAGCTGGGTGGAAGGCCTGTTGTCTCTGTGTTCCTGTGTCCCACTTCAGTCTCTGGCCTTTCCTGCTCCTCACAGGGGCAGGAGGCCCTTCTCCTTCTGGTGCCCAGATGTGCATGTTTTCCCTTATGAGCCGGCTGGGTTCCTCCAGCCAGCTGTGCTGTGCCAAGTGGAGAGGAGGGGTCCCAGACCATCAGCTCTCCCCTGTTTTTCACTGCTGCCTGCTTGTGAAAAAAAGTTGTCACTTCATTAATTCCCTTTCTATTTGACCACAGGGAGAAGCAGTGGACGCCAAGAGTACCACCGCCCCACTCAAAGTCCATGGTTAGAGCCATCCCTTTGTTTTATACCGTACTTGTACTTAGAATCTCACTGATCACTTTCCTAGCTGAATCTCAGGCTGCAACAAATCTGCATTTCAGCAGATGGTGTCTGTTGTGGTTTGTTTTTTTTTTTCCTCTTTGGCTGCTCATTATTCAAATTTTTGTTTCACTCCCTGTTTTGTGTTTGTTGTTTTTTTTTTTTTCTTCCTTTTTTATTCTTTATTCTTTCTTCTTTTCCAAGGCAAGCTGCTTCTGTGGAGGTTTACAGAACTTTCTGGCTGCCAAGACAAACACCCCCAGGCCGGTGGCTCGCCGGGGCTGGGCTGGGGCCCGGCTGGCAGTGTTTGCCTTGGAAAGTGAAACCGGGGTAGGTATGCCTGTTTTCATGTGTTTTGTTACAAACTCCACCTCAGGCCAAGGTCACTGAAAGGTTGGGCAGCCTTTCAGCAACAAGGCTTTTACAGCCTCCAGCTCAGATCTGTGAGCAGCCTGCTTGTGTGTTTTTCACCAGCGTTGCTTCACTTTCGCACAGGTTCTTGCGACTGTGAGCAGTTTCTGACTCGGCTTTGACATTTTCCTTGACTTTTAAGGCAACACTCCTTGTATATAACCCGTCATGAGGTGAAAACTAAGATAAAAATTGTGTCTCATGTACAAAACTCAGTGCCATCCCCACAAGCCCAGGCAGCAGTACGTGATGTTGATCCGTACACAGGGTTGACAACAAGAGCCAGGACGTACTGACCCTTCCTGTGTGCATCTCAGTGGAGAGGAATCTGCTTTGTGTGATGGTGGGAAAGGAACATCTGCTGGTGGCTGGCTTCTCCGGCACTGCATGGACCTCTGCCGACTGCAAAGAGTTCTTGCCAGAGGACCTTAAATTGTTCGGTGAGGGGAATAGAAAACAGAAAGCTTCTTCTTGGTCTGCTCCCAACCCACAGAAGAGCCCTGCTCCCAACCCACAGGAAGAGCCCTGTAATACTGTAGGTACAGTCACCCCTTAAATTTCAAGAAGGCGTAACCTCGGGGCAGTATGTTCTGCACTGTGCCTATGTGCACAGCCCAAAAACCAGTCAGGACTTTTGCCTTCCTTCTCTCTGGGGCACTCCCATTCCTGTGATGCTGATCCTGGAAAACTCTCCACAAGCCCCATGCTGGTAGCTCAGGAGAGCATAAGATGGGTGAGCCCTCCCACTGCAGGTCACCTTGTCCTGCTTCTGCTGCCCCTGCAGGCACCAAAAGCTGTCTTTCCACCCCTGCTCATGCACTATGATTTCCACCCCTCCTTCGATTTTGGTTCCTCCACTGCCTCCATGTAGGCAATATCTCTCTTAAACCATAGTGCGGAAATTGGAAAGAATAATGACCCTTGCTTAGTTTATCAGAACCACTTTGGGTAATGTATTCCCTAATAAGATTATCTCTTTTAACAGTGATGTCATCTGCTCAGCCCATGGTGGGAAGCCCAGCTCGGCTGACCAAGAAGCTGGGAGGTTTGACTGCGGTTTGTAGAGAAGGCATGTAACAACCCCATGAAATTAAGAAATTAGGGTTCCAAGTTACCTGAGTGCAATAAAGGGGCTCCATGGCAGCCTCACATTCCCAGAAGTCTGCTTTTGCATATCATCTGGTCAATATTTGCACTCTGTCATTCCTTTTATTGAATAAAGATCTGAGTGCAGGGAAATAATGGCTCCAAAATGAAGTTAGGTAAGACTGTGGTGAAGTTAGGTAAGACTGTGGCCATGTAACTCAGCAGGTGATACCAGCAGATGCAGCAGTTAAAACAAGTGTTGTGATCCAGAGTGTACAAGCACAAGGATGTGGCAAACTGCAATGATAATAATATCGTTGCACACAGGGATTAGTGAGGCTCTTATGAGAGTTTTGTGTCTGGTTCTGAGCACTTCAGGAAAAAGCTGAAGGAAAAATTGGTGTCAGGAAGACCTGTGTTACTGACTGAGAAGTTTAAAGCCCTAGATTCAGTTTACTTGTTCAAAAACATGATCAAGTGATAGTTTCATGGTTGACTACAATTATCTGCATGGGAAAGGATTTCTGATAATTCATTTTTGTAAACAAAAGCAGACAAGATCTGTTCACTTGAAGTTGAATTTAGGCAAATTTACATGTACAACTTGACCGATAAGGACAGCTAATTTCAGGGGTGCAGTAGTTCCTCCTCGGCTTCAAGTCTTGAGAAGACCAAATGTAACAACTCAGGCATCACAAATGAAACTGATAAAGAGATGAGCAAGTGATATTCTTTGGACAGTGTGGTGCTACAGAGCAGACCACATCATCATGACAGTCTGTTCTGCCTTATAAAACCTCAGGTTATGTTCACAGTGCACAGTGCAGCACGGGCTGGAGGTACCTTGTCTGGATCTAGGCGCTAACCGCAGTGGTGATATGGTTGTGTTGATATACAGTTCATCTAAGCTCTCCCCAGCTGTTACAGCAAATTAGGTGAATCAGAACTGTACATTAATTATGGTATATAGTATCCAGCTTTTGTATGTAAAGCTTTATGTCATTTGAGGTCGTGCCTGAACCTCTAATCTTCATTGGACTGTGAACTGAGAATGCTGCGGGGCCAGAGGGTTCAGTTTCCGTAATACACTGAAAGGTCAGAATATTTGGTAGCAATTTCTTTGGCTGTACCCTTCCCTCAGATCTCCACTTCTGCAAGGATGAAATTCTTACTGACTCAGATTGTCTTCTTTCTTACACTTTCTACATATTGCTATGGTGAAATTCCTCTTTTCTTTGGTCTTTTTGCTGATATGCCTCGTTGTAAAGCAAAGGAGAGCTGGAAAGGCTTATTAGTCCCATACCACTACACATTAGACACTACACTGACACAGCAGTTCCTCAAAAACAGATTGCCAGGTAGAAAATAATAATAATGATAATGATAATGATAATGATAATAATGATAATAATGATAATGATAATGATAATAATAATAAAAATAATAATAATGGTCTTCTGCTGTGCCCCATAGGCCTGCTGTACCCTGTAGACCCCACACCTGAAGTTTTCTATTGAGCATACACGTGCTCTAGATTTCAGTCCTTTGTCACCTTTTCTTTTTTTTTACATTATTGACACAGACCAATTTAATCCTCTAGAGAAGGAAACGACAATTGTACTCAGTTGGGGTTTTTAGTCTGCTTTGATCAACGTGGATAAGGAGCCATTTAAACATCACATGAAATATGAAGCAGGTCAGAACCTTTCCCCTGGGGTGAAGGAGGTGGCCAGCAGGTCTGCATTATCTCGGTAGGTCATCTCCCATATTTTGGTGGCTGAAGAGCGTTCTTTGTGCTCTGCCCTGGCAGGAGCAGGGCAAAGTATTACCTGTTTGCCTTGTGGTGGTGGTTGTGGCACCCTGCTTCGGGAGAGCTGTCAGGATAGAGCAGGTCAGCCCCTGAGCTACACCTGGCCAAAGGGAAAGGTGGAGTGTGAGGAGCAGGCAGAGGTGGCAGGAAGGGGATCAAGGCAGCACATGGAGACTTTGCAGCAGAAATGTAGACAGTGAAAGCAGAGAGCAGGAGGCCTTCACTGAGATGGAAAGAAAGAGGCTTTCTGAAGGACACGGAGGGAGGAGTGGAGCCTGTTGCCAGTAGCTGGGCTGAGAGCAAGCCTGAAGAAAGAGTCCTGTGTTCTGCTGGACAGTATTTGAAATCTGATGGGGTTTCTCCATTTCCAAATGTGAAAAATATGAAACCATCTCCGGGTGGTTTCTAAGCGCTCACTGTAGTGACAGGATGATGGCACACCTGCATGCCAGCCCTGCCACTGGGTCCCATTAGAGCTTGCATATGTCCCTTTGCAATTAGTGCCTTATCTGCATATTTATTTTCCTCCTGGCTAATCAAGCATGATGAACAGGGAGAAAATGTGTAATTATTTTTTGCCATTATACAGATTTCCCGACCCCTACATTCATATTTAAAGTGGAGGATAATCTTTCAGATTGATCACATATGTTTTCCTGTGGTGTTCTGGCATGACGTGTCTCAATTTAATCGTTTCTCGAACATTACTCCTATTTAATTGAATTATATATCACATGAATTATATATCTCTTTGTTACCTTTAATAATGTCTGTTTGCAGCATGTTTTTTTCAGTTGCGATTTAATTTTCTTGTGTGCTTTTCTCAGTTCCTCTGATTCTATGTATATTTCATACCAGGAAAGAGATTTTAAAATATTTTGTAAGTATATTATACGTACATATACATATACAATATAAATGTAAATACATTTACATTATTCTCTTTTGTGACTGCTTGTTATCTCATGTTTATCTAGTCCTCATACACTTAAACATTCTAAACATTTTTTTAAAAGCAATCTTTAAGAATATTTTAATGAGCTCAGCCTTACTGATGAAGCTACATTCAACCAATTCTAACCAGTAAGTTCTATTATCCCTATGGCTGACAGTTGGAATGGCTGCAGCAGGCTTTTCAATGCTGCACTGGAAGCCACTAGAACTGAGATGTGCAAGTTCTGAGATGTGCAAGAAGAAGCAAAGGGAACCTATTCTGATATTCAAGGTTGCATTCAGCAGCCTAATGCACCCAAGCTGCCACCCAAGTCCGCTTTGCATTCATCTGAACAGCAGAAACCTTGGTTTAGAAAACCATAATTGTCCTAAAAGCTCATCTCTGGAGGACTTGCCTCTCCCTGTCAGCTCATCCCTCTCTCCAAGTGGAGGACCCGGCCACTGTGGGATTAGCATTCATGGGCTGGAGCACAAAACCCATGGAGATGGCATGAGGGGACAAACATTGGCAGGCTCGGTTCCCTGGCAGGGCATTCAGCACAGCAGCCATGTTCCTTTCCATCCCACCTCACCACAGCTCCCCTGGGGTCACAGGCACCCCATCTTTTCCCTGCACTTGATACTGGCTCTTTCCCCGGAAGTTTCAGCTTCCACTTTTGTCCACCTTCATAACTGCAGCAGTTATTACCAGACGTTCTGGCAGAACTTGCAAACTGCAGTGTGCCCAGGCAGATGGGGGTCTTGTGCCTGCCTGAGTGGGAGGGCAGGGGAGAAGTAAGGGGGTGCTGCCCCCTCACACCAGCACTGCCTGCTGCACACCTTCCCCCCTCCCCTCCCTCTTGCCTGGTGGTGGTGAAGCCCCACATCCAGAGGATATTAAACATAAATACTGAAAACACTATTTCAGGTTCCACGCACTCTTTCAGATATGCCACATGTGTCAACTCCCTCAAGATGGCTTATGTCCTTCTGTTCCATTTTACAGGGACACATCATTGTGTTGCCTCTGTTCACTCCTTCTTTTTGTCCTGCTTGCTGGTATCTATGCTTGATTTTCATCTGGGGCTTACAAAAAAGTCCAGGTCTATGTCATGGACGATTCATACATAGGAATGGAGCCTCCTGCCTCCCCCTGGCTTTTATTTCTGGAATGGGGTTCACATGCAGGAACACTATGGCTAAATATTAAATATCCTAAAGCAGCTCTAGCTGTCATGAACAGATTCTTAAAGAATGTATTCAGCTGAAACCTAATCAGTTTTTAGTAATTCAAATTTTTAAACTAAAGGAAACGCCAAACCAAATTCATTAAAAAGAAGAAAAATAGAACATATTTAATTTAAAAGTTGCAGGGGCCAGATTAAAATACATTCACAAAATGCTTCATTGACGGCAAAATGGCAGGGTTTGGGCCCAGCATTGTGCTTGAAAAATGTCGTTGAGCATGTACAGTGGTCTTATGGCAGGTGCTCTCCTGCCAGATCTCATAACTGAGTCTTGCAGATATTTATTTTTCTATAAGACCTAAAAATATAACAAGAAGACAACCCAAGCTTTTATTTCTTTAACTATACTTTGGCTCAAGTTGTTGTGGAGAATAGTGGAAAATATTATCCTGAGCATCCCAAAGACTTAGAAACTAGCAAGCAAACCAAAGAAACCCAGCACTATTAATATGACTGTTCGTGTTACTGCTGTTACTGTATTAGTTAGTTGGGAAAAAAAATTAATCACCTTTTTTAGCCTGCCTTGTAGTTTTGTGGTCTGATCTCATAATGTTTTGAATGACCAACTGAAGTGCACACCAGTCCCTCCTGCTTTACCCTTCACTCATTAATGTTCTTCTAACTTTTCTATATTCTTCCCTCAGTACAACAGGTCTTATGCTAATATGGTGCCAATTAATGAGTTTTGTGGGAGGAATTTCAAAGCAGTAATTTCAAGTGTCAAAACATCAAAGACAAAGACAGTTCAAAGAAACAGTTTAAACCTTTTGCTCTCTGTTACACCAGGCTCCTTTCTTCAGGACAATGTGGTGACAAACCTTCTTCCAGCCTGTGTTACTCTCGTTCTCTGCAGGCCAGTGTAATTTTGTGATGAGGGAAGCACAATATTTTCCACAGTAAATTCATTTGATCTCAGGGTTTCATTCTCTCCAACACTCTTACCCGATCTGGTTTCTTAGGTGAGTAGGAGCAGTGTCTACTCTCTCTCTCTCTGTCCCCCACCCTCACCTCCCCAAGGCTTCAAGTTTTGTCCATGGCAATGTTGCCTTAAGCAATACTGACTCCCACATGCTCCTGCTCTTGGGTCAGCAAAACAGTTCTTAGAGTAGCCTGAGGCTAATGTGAACTCCCTCAGCTGAGGAGATGTCTCCACCAGGGAGAAGATATTTAGAACCAAGTTTTCAAAGCAGATCAGAGCCAGACATGTCAGAAAGCAACAAAAAAGAAGATCTTGAATCCCTTTTTGTGTAAATGTCCTCCTCTTCACAGCTGAAACTGGCCAGAAGATTCCTGCTTCCCAGCAGATATGCTTAAAAAAAAAAAGTCTGTTTGAGTATATGTGTTATACCTGTTCTAATGAGATTCTAGTTTATTACTTGCCTTAACTTTACCATACTCTTTGCTAACAACAACAATAAAAAGTAATAATAACCATGGTAATAACCACATTTTTTAGTCTTAGACACCAACCTGTAACTTACAAATATGCGTATTTACTTCTGAATTTCAAGTGTTAACTGAATTTCATAAATTCGGTTTCAGATCTGCATGAATCCCTCAGTTTGTCTTTCTGGCAATAGTCTAAAGAAACACTGTGGCAGAATTTTTTAAAGGGTGTTTAGGGTATTTTTTTTTCTTGAAGCTTTAATTTAATAAGATTCAGAAGCATGTTAAAGTTACGCACAAGTTAGATATCGTATTGAAGGAGGATGGACCTAAACAGGTGTTAAAGAGTCATCTTGAATCAGCAGCCATGGCCAATAGAAGGGAAGGGAGTTGCGCCATTCTCTCCTCCAGCTCTCCAAGTCTTTGAGGAGCAGTGCAAAGTGGGTCAGATCAGGCCAGGCAGAGGGATTAGCACCCTTGTTCCGTGATATGAGGTTATTTATTGATAGCCCAAGAACCAGAGGAATCCCCATGTCATAGAGAGAGCCAAGAAGCCCAGCAGCTTCTGTCAAATTTGGTCAACAAAAGTTCCCTCCCAGTCCCAAGCTGGAGCATGGTTTACCCACAGATATCTGACCCGGACACACCAACTGAGATCCTCAAATTCAAGGATGCCTAGAACCTCCAAACATCAGTGTCTGTGTGACCTGGCTCCAGTGCTGCACACTGGGATGTGTCTAGAGGACTCACTTCACTTGGCTCCCACAGATGCTCTGGGATCTCCCGGAACTTGAATATTTGAAATGTGTAGCTAGTAGAAGGATGGGATTTGCTAACACCATCTTTCTAAGCAGGTATTGATACCAGACTTAAATCTAGCAGAATTTTTTTGGTGCAGAAGCTGTTTGCATTTTTGGAGCCAACACAGAATCAAAACAAACTTTTGGGTCCTCATGAAAAGAGAAAACAAGTGAACAAACAGTATAAGAAGTGAACAGAAATGTTAACTTGTAGTTGACTTGTTAGTCAATTTTCAAAAACTGCAACACAAGTGATAATCCAAGAAGGGACTGGATTATGTGGAGTGGTCAGGGGGAAACGCTAAGGAGCTGATACAATGTATGACAACACACATGTGAACCACTGAGCACTGAAAAAAATTGCTTTCCTGAGTCAGAGAGGCTGTAACATGGACTTTGTTGATGACCAAAAATGTAAGATGGCCTAGGGTGACTCAGAACTTCCAAAACAGAATGTTGGGACCCAAAGAAGGCTGGCAGACCAATGAAGCACAAGTATGTTTTTGCTGGATCATCAAAAGTCTTACCCGTTTAAACTGTTTTTTCTTTTCTGTGTGTGTAACCCAGAATTAGGAGGCAAAACCAGTGTAAATTTACTGCAAGTGAAAAGTAATTCAGTATTCTGTCAGTTTGCCTAGTTACTAACGCTTCAGCTGCCCTAAGATTTAGTCTCACAGATTTGCTTTCCTATCTCCAGGACTTTAGAGGAAGGCAACAAGGTGAGACTGATGGTCTCAAATATCTCTTAGAAATCAAACAACTTTTGAAGCAGAGATGCAGAGGTAAAACAAAATGTACTTTTGGTTCAGGGTTTTTCTCTATACTAGGTTTTTTTCTCTTCATTGTGGTCCCTCGTTTCCCCACCCAGACAAAATGCAACTATGACAACATGGAAATCCCCCAAGCAGCACAGCTCTGATAATAAGATTGTTCAGGTTCAACCAAAATATTATGTCTGAAAAGTCTTTTTCTTTTACATTGCTACAGCTGAAACAGGAAAAAAGAAAAAAAAAAAAAGATCAAAGTGATAGCCCACTCAATTATAAACAAGACAAATTTAAAGTGAGAAGGTGTCATTTCCGGATCACAATCGGTTTGCACAGGAGAGCCCTCCTTTATTGATATTTCTGACTAAAATTAAGTGGAAATTAGCCTGAGGGTTTCTTGAGTACTGTGATACTGAATATTACTGAGCCAGGTCTCTAAATATTTACATAAACTCTCCTAAAGCAAACCTTAGGCATGTGAAGTCACCAGGACCCAGTCTCATTGATTCAAGTTTGTCTTCAGTGAGTTTGAGTAAAGCATCGGAAACTCAGGAGGGAGAGATGATGACTAACTACTCCTAAAGTCCTACCATCTGACACCAGACTCTAAAAGAGGGTATTTCTTGAAGGAATATCATGTGAGTGGGGGAGTGACCCCCTTCTTGGCAGTGTTGGTAGATGAGAAACTCAACATGAGCTGACAATGTGCGCTTGCAGCCCAGAAAGCCAACTGTATCCTGGGCTGCATCAAAAGAAGCATCACTAGCAGGTTGAGGGAGGTGATTCTGCCCCTCTGCTCTGCTCTCATGAGACCCCACCTGGAGTACTGTGTCCAGCTCTGGAGTCCTCAGCACAGGAAGGACACGAACCTGTTGGAACGGGCCCAGAGGAGGGCCATGAAGATGCTCAGTGGGCTGAAGCATCTCTCCTATGAAGATAGACTGAGACAGTTGGGGTTGTTCAGTCTGGAGAACAGAAGGCTCCAGGGACACTTTATTATGGCCTTTCAGCTTCTGAAGGAAGCCTACAAGAAAGTTGGAGAGGGACTTTTTACAAAGACATGTATTGATAGGAGGAGGGGTAATGGCTTCAAACTAGAAGAGGATAGATTTATATTAGATATTAGGAAGAAATTTTCCACTCTGAGGGTAGTAAGACACTGAAATATGTTGCCCAGAGAAGTTGTTGAGGCTCCATCCCTGGAAATGTTCAAGACCAGGCTGGATGGGGCTTTGAGCAAACCTAAACCATTCTATGAGTCCCTGATGAAATAATTCTATATGTGAATTCAAGCTCTTGAATGAGGGTCAGTCAGGCCATGGTGCTGCCATCTTCAGTGACTCCTTGGCCCTGGCGCCATGTCCAGCTCCTGCTCTGCTTTGTATGATTGGTCACTGTGGACTGACAGGTCCCACTCCTGTTTGAGGGTGGGAGGTATTGTAGAGGTCTGCCTGGCATACACCTACCCGCCGCCTCACCTTGGTCTCTTTTTTGAATTCATAGGGAAAAATAAATGTATTTAGGGATTTAGATTTAATCTTTTGAATGTCTATGTTAGGATGAGATGAATCATGCTCTCCTCTGGCTAGGTGGGAGCAAAGCATGAAAAACTCTGATACAGGAACAGACACTGTAAATACCTACATATTGATTAATGAACCCAAACCCATTTTTCTGTATCTGTTCAGGCTTTGTGCACTTTCAAGGAATGCTTTGTGGGGAGCCTCAGGGTCCTAACACAAGGAGGGATCTGACACATGTATGGGACATGTCCATCCATCTTCCTGGCCACCTTGCTGAGCTCTTGTGGAGATGGGGGGCAGGGTGGAGGGCACATTTCTTCCCATTAAAAGAGGTCAGGGAAGCCCAGAAACATGCCCTTTTCTCCCTGATGCGCCCTGCTCAGGGCAGCAGGTGACACTAGGGGATGGTCCCCAATGTCCTGGCAAGAACATTAGATAAGGGACGACCTATGGATGTGATCTATTGGGACTTCTGTAAAGCCTTTGACATGGTCCCCCATGACATCCTGCTTGCCAAATTGGAGAGATACAGATTTGATGGGGGGACTGTTCAGTGGATAAGGAATTGGCTAGATGGTCGCATCCAGAGGGTTGTACTCAATGGCTTT
>JAOQGH010000019.1:13101289-13117934 GCA_025769975.1 Gallinago jamesoni
AAGTGTTGCCAGCAGGTCCAGAGAAGTGATTCTCCCACTTTGCTCTGCTCTGGTGAGACCTCACCTGGAGCACTGTGGGCAGGTCTGGAGTCCTCAATATAAGAAGGACACGGACCTGATGGAACGGGTCCAGAGGGCTACTAAAATGATCAAGGGATTGGAGCTCCTCTGCTCCGAGGACAGGCTGAGGGAGCTGGGGTTATTCAGCCTGGAGAAGAGGAGGCTCCGGGGAGACCTAATAGCTGCCTTCCAGTGCCTGAGGGGGGCTCCAGGAAAGCTGTTTACAAAGGCCCTGCAGGGGGACAAGGGGCAAGGGGTTTAAACTGAAGAAAAGCAGATTTAGATTGGAGATTAGGAATAAGTTCTTTACAATGAGGGTGGTGGAGCACTGGAACAGGTTGCCCAGGGAGGTGGTTGAGGGCCCTTCCCTGGAGTCATTCAAGGTGAGGCTCAACGAGGCCCTGGGCAACCTGGTCTAGTTGAGGGTGTCCCTGCTGACTGCAGGGGGGGTCAGAGTAGATGGCCTTTGGAGTTCCCTTCCAGCCCAGATGATTCTATGATTCTATGAAGAAGGACACTTTTTCTAGACATGAGGGCTGAGCTTTCATCATTTTGGTGAGCGGTTTAAATTATCTCCTTGCAAATGAGAAAGCTGCTGTGTCTTCCATATTGAGTCTCCTTCTTATAGTGTCATCATTTTTCTGTTTACTTGGGCATTTTTACCAACTTTGCCTTCGGTTTCCTTTATGCCTCCGACATAAAGCTTTTTTGGTGCAGCCGGGGCTGTGCCAGCCTTGCTCTTCTCTTTCAGGTCTTCATCTCACTTGTAGTTAGCCACATCAGTCAGCTGCGTACATGGCCCTGCATTTCGCTCTAGGGTGCGTTGGTGTATACAGCCACAGACAGTGTGCAAAGGAAATATTTAACACCTCTTTATCTTCTACTTTCTGCCTCTGCTTTGTCCAAAGCCTGAAAAAAAAGTGATACATACTGCTTTGTTCTGAGGATATAGGTTTTGCGGGATTAGTATTTTAAATCACAGCTTTTCTAGGTCAGAATTGCCTGATGTGGGACTTCATAAAATCACAGAATGTTTTGGGCTAGGAGGGACCTTTGAAGATCACCTAGTTCAACCCCTCTGCCGTGGCCAGGGACATGACCTACTAGATCAGGTTGCTCAAAGCCCCATCCAGCCTGGCCTTGAACACCTCCAGGGATGGGGCATCCAGAAAATCATCAGCAAAAAATCCCACTGGCCAAGCCAGGAACCCTGTCCATGGGATGTGCTCCTGACCCGCTGGACTTGACCAGATTTGGCCCAATGCATCAATGGGCCTGATCCAGGAGGTCCTTAGTTTTGAAGGGGGAAGCATGTTTCAAAGTAAAAGCTCTGCAAATATCTTCACGCTGGCTTCCTGCTCTCCGCCACTAGCCATCCTTGTCGGCATGTTTACATTTCCCCTTGCCTGCGGTCTCTTTATCAGGCAATGGGTTTGTTCTGTGTCTCGTATAAAGCATGTGAGCGTGGGTTTCGCACACACACGTACTGCACACATGCAGCGTGCTCAGGATGACACAGACGAGTACAGTATTGAGCATTTTCGTCTTGTTTCTTCACACCACTTTTGGGGAAAGTGGTTGCACCTCAGCAGATGGTGATGGTGAGTCATTTCGTCTTCATCTTTCCACTCATGTATGATCTTGAAACACCTGAGTTAGGTGCTCTGAAATGCAACTGAGGAGTTAAATGTGTTACTATTTTATCCTCCAGTCTTTCTTCTAGTACCAGTACTTAAGGCAGATGCAGAGCTGGAGGATACCTATTTAATTTAACTCCCAAGTCTGTTGTCCTTGTAATGTCCAAATTTCTATGAAATGGGGGAGACTGTAGCTGTATGCAGAGGGAATGCAAGATCAGACCTGTTAATCCTCTCTTACTGTATCTGCTGTTCATGTGAGGAGTTATGCCTGGGAGTGGGGAACCGCTTCACTCTTCTGCAGTCCATGGTCACTCTGAGCTGCCATCAGAGAGGGGTGAAGTTTTGGCTTGTCTTGCTCTTGGAGATTCATCCAAAGAAAATGTTTCAGTGTACCTCAAACTTGGCCCAAACAAAAGCCAAGCTTTTTCTCTTTTTCTTTAAGCAGTTGCACCAGGCTTATCTGCGGGATAGTCCCAGTCTCCTTACTAGTATGCCTGAAGCAGCAGTTCAACCAGGGGTTTCTCACAGCTTGTCACTAAAAGTATTCATCCCTTACTCAACAAATAATTATAAATTAATGCAACAGTTTAAATTTAGGTTTGTTGCAGATTTCATTATCTCATTTAGAGAAGTGAAAATTATTTAGCATCATGAAAATAAAAAAATCCAAGCATAAAAATCAGCAATAAAATCACCATTTCAGTCTGCTGTCCCTTTTCTCAAAGGGAAGCTGAAAAACTGGACTTACACATTCCATCCCAGATCTCTTAAATTGTTTGTCTAATACAAAGCAAAGAGCAGTGGCAGAGCTTGTTGCACTGTGCTTGAAGGACTCAGCTATTGGTAGTTTTAGGACTCTTATTTGAGAGCAAAAGAAGTTTTGGTTTTCAGAAAGACATGTGTGTCCTATGCTGCATTCCTATGTTGTCTCACAGACAACAAATCTCATTTTCCCCAGTGTGTCATGCATTATAGCGTGTATGTACGTACACATATGTACATGCATACATATCTACATAGATAGGCTATGCATGGTAAGTTTTTTAGCTAGAAGAAAACAGGGAGTGACTCAGAACTGCATCTAACAACCTTGGTTTTTTCTATTTGCCTTTTATTTATACAATCTGCAGCTGTTTAGAACCATCTTTGGCAAGCAACTACTGGTGAATGAACAACGCTAATGATTTATTACTGTTGCCACTGACATTATCAGGTCTTCCCAAAAGCAGATATGACCGAGCCTTTCCTTGTTTTGTCACTACCCTCCAGTAAAGCATAATTTGCTCAGAATTAAAGACAAATAGACTCAGAAAATCCCCATTGAGCAATTAGCAGCTTTTATGATTTCGTTATGAGTCTCATGGGTTTGGCCAACAAATTAAACAATCCAGGGTAAAATCACCTGTGGTGGATGTTTGGCTTTCACTTCACCTTTCCGACTCACCCTGCCTCCTGGTAAAGTGTCACCAGCCAACACAGGCATGAGATCACCCCTTCTTATGGGAAGAGGAGGGAAAAGCTCATGGCAGCACTTGCCTTCATCTTCTCCTCTTTCCTTAGCAGCAGATGGCCTCCCAAGAGCTGTCACCTAACCTGGCAGAGGCAGTGGAGATCCCCAAAACACCTAAGAGAGCTACAAACAGAGTGAAGAAGGGGCATGGGCAGGGGAAGCAGGAGGCAGCAGGCACCAGGGTCTCATCGTCAGGATGGATGGCTTCAGTGGTCGTCCTACCCAGACTTTTATGGTTTGTCCAACCCACATCAAAACTTTTAGGATTAAAACAAGTTCTGCCTGAGTTCTGCCTGAATCAGGTCATCACTAGAGATTTTGCATCACTCTGCCTACGGAGACAGAGACTTTATTGACTTTGGAAATTATGTCACTGATCCTGCAGATGCTTAGCACTGCCTTCAGTTTCATGCATTGTTGGTTGTCCTGGTAGCTTCAGAGCTTAAAGCTGAAGCATGTCTGTAGCCTCTGCTAATACTCTTCTCTTGGTAAAGGCTCATGATATTCCTGTTGTGATTTGAACCATCTTGCTGGGTGTTGTCCAAACCCAAGAGACAACCATCTTTGCACAGGACCTGCCATGGCTGTAGCTACTAGAGCAGTTTTTCTCGCAGTAGAATTGACCCATCTCAAGCCCTACCTTGATTCCAGCATAGCAGACTCAGGGCTCTGTCCAATCTGGGCTTCTCAAGCAAAAAAAGTTGTAATCTTGTAAACTTTTGATTGTGTAATGAGTCCTTTAGCACCATGAGTCATGTTGGAGTCATCAAAACCATTTACGTAGTGATATTTGTGCGTGGTCATTCTGAGGTTTATGGAAGGAGGGTAGCTGAGGCTACATGTATATTTATGTCAGACCAGAAAATTACTGTCAGCCCATAGAGGAACCATACCCGAAAAAGCATTTCAAATTGCTTACTTAACATGATTTATGAGGTCTAATTACCATATATTCTATGGTTAGGATGTTATTTCCATGGGTAAGGAACCACGTAATCACGATGTGAAAGTTCAGTGTCAAAGGGGTAAAGTCAACTTTATTTCCAGTGCAGCACCAAAAGCACACTACACTGGTTAAATATTAAATAGCAAGACAAAACCTTTTTCTTTCTTTACATTTCACAGTCAGTCTGCTAGAGAATGAATGAAAACTTTTGTCACTTTTCAGCAAATCACTAGTGGACAGCTGAATTATTATTTCTGGTATGCTGTTTATTTGGAAGATGATTATCAGTTTTGTGTGTTTATGCAAAATCTGGTATATGTAGTTTGCATATACAGACAGCACCAAGCAGTCTCTCCCTCTTATATAAAGAAAGACCAGTCATCCTAATTCATAAGTTTTAATGTTGAGGCACCTATGAGTATAACTAAGCCAGTCTCCTGGTAGTTGCAAGTAAAGTCTTAGAGGCATAACGTGACATATCTCTGCATGTGAGCTTTGGGTGTACCTATCTATATGAAGTATGGGATGTTTTCCGTTTTATGCAGATTCATTTCAGCTTGCTTGTTATCCCCTGAATTTTGAATAGACATATATCTATATGCACACACTTTTATCCAGATGTATGAAACTTTATGTAATATAGATTGCGTGTGTGGCCAGATGGCTCAGGGCTGCATTGGTGAAGACTCTCACCTGTGTGAAACTGCTGCAGGGCTTGTTCTAGAGGTGTGCTGACTTCTGTGTCTCTCTCCTGAATGTGATGGTCAAGTAGAGTAGCTTTGTACAGCACCTATTTTGTCCGTGTCTGTGCTGCACAGGTTATCTGCTCATAGCAGCAGCAGTGATGGAAGACATTGCATTTCGTTGTCCCCACCAGAGCTGAGGTGAGCAGGGAAGACCAGTAATTGCTTCTTAGCACCAGTTGCTCATGGTGACAAATGGCCAGTGTGTCTTAGCTCAGGAGATAGACCTGCCCCTGGGCTCTGGATTGGTGCAGCATCAGATGGTCCCATCCCTCGTGCAACAGCCCCCTTCTTACTCCTGCTTGCATTGCTTTTGGGTTTTGCTCTGCTTTCCTGACTCAATTCTCAATTTCTTCTCTTACTCAAAACCCGACTCCAGATGCACCTCAGCTCCAAAGTTAGGAGGAAGCACTGCTGATAGTGAGCCTCTGGGGTGATGCTCTTTACTTGTATTTTAAAGCAATCAAAGAACTCTCCCCTTCTTTCTTCCTGCTGTCAAACCAAGACCATTTTGGATCTTCGGGTGTGCTCCCATGCCACACAAGGTCTGGGTCTCCCTGTGTGCTGGCAGCAGGATTGACCAAGGATCATAGAACACCACCAGAAGAACTATGCATCAGGGTATACAAGTAGCTGGTCACCCCTCAGTGATCCAATTCACCTGGGTGACCACAGAGATGTCCATCATTTTTTTCTGGAAGGGATTTTCCATTCAAAATGTTTCCATGGGCATTTCCCCACACTGTTTGTGAGTTTGAGTCGATGATGTCACCGAAGCAGCCCAGGTATTGTTCTCGCTGCAGCAGGAGACCCACGCGGCATGGGCAGGTCTGAGGAGTGGGTAGGAGAGAACCAAGCAGGGGACCGGGAATAGTCCCTGGACATGGGGAAGAGGGTTACAAATCCTCACAGCTACCTTTAACCACTGGGAGAAGGAGACAGGAGCATTCCTACCCTGAGGATCCACTGAAGGGATCATGGCAAAAACCCTTTCCCTGTCCACTCGGCTACGGTGGGTGAGATTCATGAAATGAGGCTGAACTGGCAGTTTCTGCCAGAGAAGACTCCTCTCAGAAGAATAAGTGTTTGCCTCACTGAACTCATACCTGCCAAGTGTAGGACTTGAGACATATGCTCTTACTCAAATTGTGATTGTTTTATTAGTCATTGAAGCAAATTTGCAGGAAGCCACACATTCTGGCAGAAAGTCTGAGCTTTCCCTCCTGAGCCCAAATTCGTGACATTTCAGAAAACTTCACAGTTCAATCAAAATGGGGCTTAATTGCCTCATGACACCAAAATACTCCTGCTTTCCTAAAACCACCCATAGCATTTTCCAGTCTCCTCAGGGACCCGGTGACAGGCCAGACATTCAAGCATGGGTAGGGTGCAAGCAGGGACAGGAGGATGCTGTCTGGGCTCTCTCAGCTGTCTGCAACACGGTTGGTCCTGATGCAGGTGCAGCAATGGCAACTGCTGAGCGTGCATCCTCAGCTGTGTGTCTGCTGCATAGGAGCTACGAGGTGTTTCATGTACTCACAGGCTGTCCTGAGCTGAAATTCCCATACAAATAACTCCCGCTGAAACTAGCCCTTGCTCTTGGGTCAGTGTTAGCCTCGAGCATCAGCCTCAGACACCTCTGGTGGTGACTGTGTGGAGTGCCTTCCCCAGTGCGTCTTTCTGCTCTGTTTATTTTCAAGGGTGTCTTTGTCTTTGACTAGAACACCCTGCTTTTCAACAGGCATCATTAACATGTCTTGCTCCCAAGAATAGTGGCATTTTGTGGTTCCTAAATGGGTAAACCTGTCTGAGAAATTTTGGAGATAATTTTCAGATGGAGTAGGTCCTGCTTTTATCTTGGTATAAAGTTTATCCATAACTTTTAAACCAACAATACCTGTGTCCCTGACTCAAATTTAGCACGAATTAAACCGCAAAGCAGAGAATATATTATCTCTGTTTTATGCTCGACACTGGGACTTTTTCACAAAGGTTTCCAGGTCGACATCACCGCTCCTCTTTGCCTATGATTAGTAGAAAAGAACAGACAGAGGGTGTCTCATCTGACCAAGCCATCTGCGACACTAAGTCTTTTTATAGTTCAGAGTTTGGTGACGCAGAATGTACCTTCATGCATGGTAAGTGAGTGGGCTTCACTGGCATGTGGGCAGAGCAATCTTGAAAGGTGCAAGTGGCTTTTAATTTCAATTTGAACAAGCTTTCTTTGCTTCTTACAAAACAGGTGGGTCGATCCTCTTCGTTTCAGGTAACCACGTAAAGAAACTACCTCCTATACAACGGAGCTGCAAATCAAATACACTCACAGGTTTGCTTCAATAACATTCTGCACATCTCTCTTTAGGGACTTTTGGAGATGACGAACCGGACAATTTTGACATCAGCTGCTTCAGCCAGCTGGAATTTAAGGATTCCTATAGCAGCCTGACCTGCAATTTTACCGAGCTGCCTCCTCACAACACTAACTATACCCTGGCCCTGTGGTAAGTGCTGTCAGTCTGTCCTTTGGTAAACTTCTGGGAAGCGAAACGCAGAGCACCAGTGAGTCATGTTACTGTATGCTGGGAAACAGGAGCAGCAAAGCTAGACAGCTACCACAGCTACAACACTTCTGTTTCAGAGTGTTTACCAAGTTTGAACACTATATTCAGCGAAGAAGAAGGGTTTACTGAAACATAACATAACTCCCTAATAAGGAGCTGGAAGGGCATTGTAACACCTCCAATGGTTCTGATTTTGCCTCTGTTGCTCTGAAACACCTGTAATTAAGGAAGTAGCCCAGCATGAGCTGAGAGCAATTTTTTCTTTAAATTAAATATTTTAAAAAAAACAAACCTAGCCTTTACCAAGTGAAAAGTAAAAGTGTTTTTGAAGAGACAGATCCTTCCCACAGAAAATTCTTTGGCAGGATGGCTGATTTTCCACTGCAGGGAAAGTGTCTTTATCTAGGTCAAGACAAAAATTAAGCAATTGTCTTTGCACACAGACATGCAAATAACATACTAGAATGAGTCTATAAAAACCCAACAGTTATCAAACACATCAGCCATCTCCACTGTTTGTCGAGGCCTTGAAACTCTTTTCCACCTTTTTTTTTGGCTGATGCAGCTAGCTGAAGAAATTCAGCTTTTATTTCTTTAGCTTACTTCTGCTTTTCCCTTTGCCTGTTTTTCCTGAAACAGCCAACCAAATAAATGGATAATTTTTTTAATCTTGCTATTCTAATTTCAAGAAATCTAAAAATCTTTAAAATCATTATTTAATTTTTTTCCACCTAGTTTATAAGAATTTTTCTATTTTCCTGGATTTTATTCTGGATTTTGACTGAAATTTTATGACCGTCCTCAAATATGGGAGTCACACAGATGAAAGAACACAAAAACATATTTTCAACTCTGAAACTGTGCCATATGACTCCTTCATGGCCTGTCTGACTGTTTACCCTATATTTTCTACACTGCAGTCAATAAAAATTTTCTCTTTATCTTCAGTGAGTATCCAAACCATTGCCCTATATTTAAAAATGGCATCAGTAAGATAATTTTTAAAGATACAAGGGTTTTTAACACATACATCTCCAATTTAATAACTGTATTTTTTCCTTCAAGAGCCCCAGGGCTCTTATTGTGACTCATGTCACTTGATTGTTTTGCTCCAAGACCACGATGGAAAATACTATCAATTTTTTTAACTCCTTATTTGCATGGCATTTTTTTTAAATTTCACATGGACTGCCCATTCTGTTAATGTGAAATGAGCGATGTGGATTTGTTCCCTTACTATGTTATAAGTCTGAGAAGAAATTAATGTTGTGTCACTTTGGTCAACAGTACCAAGGAAGAAAGCAATTACATGTGCTTCAATATGGAGAAACAGGAGGATGTGTATTTCTTGCAATTCACTGATATACTCTCAAATAAAGACATTTGTATGAACTCTGAGACGAAGAGAAGGGTCTGCAGGAGTCTGGTTGTAACTGACATCGGTAAGACGCTTCACATTTTGGACATTTTTAAGATATAGGTGTTACTGGGGAAAAAAAATAGCCCAGTGCAAAGCCTTAGCATCAATCTGGATAACACAGAGGCAGCATAAAACAGTGCCCTAGCAGGACATGTAGCCTACTATTGGGGTGTTGACAGTGTGGTGTTCCCCCTGCTTCAAGGCATTCAGACTTCACCTCCATTCAGAATTCTGGCTTATCATAGCACTCTGCCCAGACATGGACGTAGACCAAATTGTGCACATGGGTGAAGCAGCTGTTCCTGAGCATAGATAAGCTGTCAAGCAGGGAAATTTTGCTCATTTCTTGCTAGGGATTGTGAAGTTTCAGGACTGACCACCTTGAGTCTAGTGTGAGCTCAGTAGCACAGGGACCGCAAGGTTGCAAGATATCACTTTTTCACACAACAGGCTTCTTGGTGGAGCCTGTTGTCTGAATGAAGTGCTCAGGTATCCTGCAGCGCAGGAGAGGTGCCAGGAGCCCATGAATGGGCTCGTCAAAGCCACAGTAGGGACCTGCCTGAGCCAAAAAATAGGGAAGCTGGGGGGAAGAGGGGCTCCTTGGGCCTTACCCCTCTTGGGAGCCAGTCTCATTCGAGGGCTGCAGAGAAGCCTGCGTAGGGCAGCTCTGTTCTGCTCTCGTGCCACCTTGCTGTGCCTTCCTTTGGCAATAGGCACTGTGTCATCCCTCCCTTATGAAACATTTCTGCCCCAGTCCAATAGTTTTGTAATAACCTTACAATACCTCTCAGTTTATGGGCCAGCCTGATCCATATCTGGTGGTCTCTAGAACCTGCAGGCTCTGCATGGAGGGATTAAGAATTTGTGGGTTGCAGAAGATTTTTGGCTATATTCACTTCCCCGAGAGGAGAGAGGTGTGGGCTTTCTGTTCCTGTGAGAGCTGATGTACTTTACATGGCACATTCAGGAAGGCTCAGTGGCCCAGAGGTTCCCACAGACCTCAGGCACATCCAGCTCAGACACAGCTTGGGAAGAGTCCTGAAGGCTGCATTTTGGACTTGAGTTACTTACACTGATGGTTATTTGACAGAGTCTGTTGCAGACCAGGTCAGATATGTGTTCATAGCAAAGGTCTGGAGCCACAGCCCTCTCTGCTATATCTAACATTGTCATATATTGTCCCTTCCTCTGTCCCCCTGCCCTGATGACCAGTGGTGGTTTTACCTGTGCCCAGTTTGCTCCCAGTGCCTTCCTCCCAGAGCAGCCTTGGGATTTTGACATGGGATCTTCATCTCAGAGCTGGTTAGAGGGGCTGAATTTCAGGTCTTCAAGCAGTGCCACCTTGGGGGTGGGCATGGGAATTGCTTTCGAAGACTAAATGTCACTTCCCTAGGAAGCACCATCCCTCTTGGCACATTGCTGCTCCAGTAGGTCAAAAAGCAAAGCCACTCAGGACCAAGGTGTAAGGACAAGCATGAAGCTCGCCCAGCTCAGGCCAGCACTCACTCAAGATAGGTCACTCTGCAGGGTGTATAACTTGAACTTAATTCTTTTTATTTTTTTTTACTTTTCAAAATCTGTTTATTTTGTGGTAACATGGTCCTACTCCTGTTATATCCTGGTTTGTTATCATTTGCAGTTAAGCCTGAAGTACCATTCGATATAAACATCACATACCAAAAGGAGGCAAATGAATATCTTATTCATTATAGTACACCACACTCATGGAAGAAATACTTACAGGACAAATTAATGCACCAAGTAGCCTATCGGCAGGAAGAAGGTACTTGGAAGGTAAGTGATGATGTATTGGTGAGCCTACAATAATTTCCAAAATTAAAATTTATCAGAAATACCAGTGTTAGGTAAAACACCTCAAATCTGCATTTCTACATTTCTCCAGCTGGAAATTTGGAAAGGTGCAATATTTGGCATCTGGACATTTCATCAGTCAAAACAATTCCAGACCAACAGCACCCATGTCTCTCAGACACTTCTCCGGGCTAATGAGATTTCATTAATTTAGTCTTTGCAGTGGGAAGGGAAAACATAATATAATGAACCAGTCTAAGTGTCTGGACATCTTGCTCTCTGCTATGGTGGTCTTGCTCTCGCTTTCTGGGCTCATCAATCAGTAAATCATATGACCCCATTTCTTATTTAGCAACAGTTTATTCATGTCTTTTTTTTCACTGAGCCTCTCCAAGCTTTTAGAGGAGCCAGGCAGCTCTCCCACCCTCAGACCATCTTTCGGGCTGTAGCTGCTTGTGAAATGGGTCTGGTTTGGGCTGCCCAACTGCTGGCACCTCTGTGTCTCCTGCCACAAGAGCAGCCATGCAAACACCAGTCCAGATGGGAGGTGTTTGAAAAGCGTGGACTGTACCTGCCTTTTACAGAGGGAACACAGGAGAAGTATAACTAGAAAAAGAAAATGATTCAGGCAGCCAAATACATTGAAATGAAGATCACCAGAGCTGCACGGTAGGATTTCTTTTCTGCAGTTGCCCTTTCAAAATTGCCTTTTTATGCCACACAAATGAATTTTTTCCCCTCTCTCTTCTGATTCTTCCCAGGGAAGCATGTATTTCCCACTGCAGTGTCTGTAGTAGAAAAGAACAGTTAAACAGCTGTTTTCCAAAGAGCTTTTACTCAACATTAGTCTCTCTTTTCAGTACTGTCTGGACTACCTTGCTATTAAGCTAGACTGGTGGCATGATGACCACCTGTATAATAACCAAAGACACAGAACAAACAGCACAGTACTGCAGGGATGCACCTGATCTTGCACGCTTTGCTGAAACTCAAAGATACTTCTCCTGTGTCTTCTAGAAAAATAATTTGATTTTTTTGTGTGTGTTTAGACAATAAAGTCGCCGTACCTTCAAGTGAAACTACTGGGGAAAAACCTCAAAAATGATGCTTTGTATGAGGTGAAAGTACGTTCACAGCCCAACGGAGAATATTTTAAGGGCATGTGGAGTGAATGGAGCACTTCCAAAAGCTTCAGGACTGCAAGGGAGCAGCATTCCACAGAGAGCTGTAAGGGCAGAAACCACTTTGGTTCACCTGGAAAAAAAAGCAGAGCTAGGGGTCCCCAGACCTCTGTCCAGCCCTGGTGGCATCAGTGATGAGACCATGGGGAGGGGAAGAGCATGTGGCCACAGCAGGGTCATCCCTCACAGGCACTGGGCAGCCCAGAGGAGATGACCCAGAAGGCAGCTGTATCACTCTGGTCTGGGGCTGACTCTCCATGTGAAGTTAAATCTCCTCAAGGGTGGTAAGATCAGAAGGGCACAAGGTGGGCAAAGGGAGGTGAAGCCTGACTCAGCCCTGCTTGCTGCCTGCTGGCATGCATGGAGAAGACAGGCTTGCACTGAACATTTTAGATAGAGCACAAAGAGTGGGGAAACATGACCCATCTCAGGGCCTGGATTTGTGTGCAAACATGGCACTTTAATCACAAATACGATACAGGATAAAATCTCATCATTGCTCTTGTAAACATGACTAATCCTTCTGGTCCTTGGGGTCCTTTCAGTCCCCAGGAGCACCTCAGCATTACGTTCAAAGTCACGTCAGTGCTGCTATAAGGATGCAGTGAGCAGTGACTTCAACACGCTGCAGGTGATAGGAGACTTTGAGCTGCTTTAATCCAACCTGGGAACCCAGTTTAGAGCTCGGCCAAGTGCTGATGCTCTGGCACCACTGCATCAGTCTAATGATAGGCAAGTGGAATGCTTAGCATTAATTCCTGATTTATTGTCTGAAGAGACAGTACCGTTATGGTGGCTTAACAGTGAGACATTTAGATGCATTGGCTGATGTTCTTTATTTTTCCTTAGATAGCAGCGTGGTCGTGGTTATACTCTCCATCCTGGGATTCATGCTATCCGTTGTCATGATTGTCCTGGTCATAACTTTTTGGGAAAACAGGTAATCTAAGTCTCTTTGTATCAGAAAAAGTGTTGGAAGCTCATCCTGTTCTAAAAGTGTTATTGCTTTCCCTGTTATGCTTGTGAACTATTCTCTATCCATCTCAGGACCTCTATAGCAAGCTGAAGGCAGGCAGAGAGTAGAAGTGTAGAATACAAGAGAGGGTGTTGGCAGGCAGAAGATGACCTGCCACTTTGAGCAGACTTCAGTCTTGGGCTTGAAACACTGGGACCTTTGGGGAGCTGAAGTCACCACGAAACATTTACATAGTCAGGGTCACACTGGAGGCAAAATTGACTCAAAAGCTTCAAGCAAGATCCAGAAAAGAAAGCAACCCGTGGGTTTTTGTAAAGTCCCAAGGGGCATGGAAATGGTATACTGGGGAGATTGCCTCTTTTCCTTTCACAGGCTGAGTCAGCAGGGGGGTTGCCCTGCAGTGTTTTCAGAAGGAGCAGGGCAGAGCTCTCTGCAACAGGGGCTTGATGGCATCTGCCACCAGCCCAGCCAGGTCCACATCCAGCCATGTGGCAAAACTGGGGTCTACATCCCCCACCAAAGCAGCCATGGCAGAAGTGGGACAGGAGACACATTCATTACACAGGCAGTCGTTTGTCTGCTTTGGGGGTTTTTCATATCTTGTCTACGCAGCAGTACATAGATAGCTGTGAATATATTCTTGAATATTGAATAGGTAGTTGACATATTTAAGAAAATGAACAGATTTATAGATAATGTGGTGAAATGAGAATCTGAAGTGAAAAAGTCCCAAGTTTAAGCATAGGAGATGAACCTTGAGCTGCTGAAAAAACAGGTTTTTAGACATTGAGACTTTTTGAACACAGACACCTTTTAAAAAGAAGAGAGTTTTATACATGTGTGTGTACAGACACATAGATAAAATATATATTCATATACTGTATTTGTATATACGTAGCTGTATTTGTATCACTTCAACATTGAATGTCAGCTGGGCAATATTCTTTGGATGCATCATAGCTGAGGGTTTCTAGCAGCACAATACAAGAACTGTTGCTAATCAAGGCAGTAAAAATAAGACCTGTTGGACAAAGCTACAATACAGATATCTGAAGCACAGACAGCTGGCCAAGGACCAGGAAAATATGCAGTTCTTTGACTTATGTAAACATGCAGAGGCAAATATCAGCAAATTTGCACTTTAACCACAAACCTTTTTTCACTTGCAGAAATTGGTTTCACCATACAAAACCCTGTTAACACAGCTAGATGCAAATGAGCTCTTTGCCAGCATAATTTGCTGTTTTTCCAGTACTTGGTGAAGTGTCTTCCTTTAACTATGACAATTTGTGCACTCAAAAGAACAATGACTATTCAGTGACCTTTACAACTCCTCTTCTCCTGTTTTTGTTTTATTCTGAGACTTCTCTGTCATTATTTTGGGTAATGCAAGCCAGCCCTAAGGCTTTGTGAGAATTAGCACGAATGATGCAATGTGGACCTCTGATATCTCAACATGTACCTCTTTTGCTGCTGTTGAACCTCTTTTTGTCTACTGTTGCTGTTTCAGGATCAAGCCTGCTGTGTGGCCAAACCTGCCTGATCATAAAAAAACACTGGAGCAACTCTGCAAGAAGCCAAAAAATGTATGTATTTCTACTATTGTTTTCACCTCTGTATAGACTATTGGGAACAAAACTAACACTCATGAGAGACAGTACGTGCGGCATGAACTGCGACATCTTACAGAAATTACTTCTGCATTTCACTGAAGAGAGGCCACATTTGCACAGGACAATGCTAGTCAAGGGTATGGAAATAAGAGATGATTCAACTAGTGCCTGAGCTTTGGCTTGTGCAAAGTAGCTACATAGGGCTAGAGAACTTATATATGAAGAAAGGTTGAAGGAATGGAACTTGTTTACAGAAAAGAGGAAGCCTAGGGCTGGGATTACTGTTCACAAACTTCCAATACCAAAAGTTTAGGTAAAGAGATGGTGGAGGTTCTCTTGCCACAAGACTGTGTGCAGAGGCAACAGGCACGTGTTGCTTTAGGGCAAATTTCATCTGGGTGTAAGAAAATCTTTCTCCATTGTGTAGGTTGCCCAGAAAAGAAGTAGGTTCTCCTTTGCTGGAAATGTTCAAGTCTTGGCTTGATAGGGCTTTTGGGTAGCCCAATCCAGGTCTGGTTTTTTGGTAGAAGGTGGGACCAGTTGGACTCCAGAGGTCCTTTCCAACCAAGATGCTTTGGTGATTCTATAAAATTGTGATCATGGGGCTGGGTGGGGACCCTTTGCAAACATCTCTGGTGATGCCCATGTACCTTTACAAGGCCAGTAGAATTCCTCACACACCATGTGATACATGAACTGTTCTGCCAGACAAAAGCTAGATGCACAAATGTTACAAACTGTAAAGTGTGGGATTAATCCATTGCCTTAAAACTGAGTGTCTAGTGTATTACTTCACTAAGAAACTCATCACCACTGTTCTCTCCATTCTTGGTACATTATTTGCATGTTCTTAATTTAATAAGATGTCTAAGACTACTCTCCCACCCTCTGTGCTCCCCAGTGCAGGGATTCCTAATTTGTTTCAGGAAGTTGTGGCAAACTTTTACTTCCCTCACTGCTAATTTAGGAAGGTAAAACTGAAAGGAACTGCCTGGGTTGGCAGACTGATTCCTGTGAAATGGCAGGCAGGCAACAGATGCGTCGCTCAGAAAAGTCTCTGAAACACCAGTTCCTACCACATTGCATAGATCATAAAATGCTCTCCAGTGGCACTGCATGCAGGAGGTCACTGGATAGATACAGATTAATGTGGAAAAGGATTTTAATCCATGTGATAGTTTATTCTCTGCTAACCTATTATTTGGTTTAGGGTTACTTTCAGAGTTAAAGAAATAATAAATACCCTTCTAAAATCAAATGAATTATTAAAGTACCTTTTCTCTTAAGATAATATCCACTGTTAACTGATCATGCTGTTCCCTTTGCCACACAGAATTTTGATATAAGCTTTAATGCAGAGAGTTTTGGTTACGTTCATATCCATAAAGTGGATGGTATTCGAGCAAAAGCAGAATTGGAAAATTTTCTGCAGCCATCACCCACCCCAGAGACAAACCTTCCAGAAAAATTTAGGAGCGGCTCAGACCTGAAGAAGATCCCTGCGATTACAGACAAAAGCAACCTGAACCTGTCTGTGACTTATGGAGGAATCTGGCCAGCTGAAGCCCTGCACGGACTCCTGGGCACCAGCCAGTTTGCAAACACCGAAGGAAACGATGGCTCCAGCACATACGAGGTGTGCCACAGCAACGGGGTGCCCCTGTGTGATGATGGTTTCAACCCTTCCTCCACTCCTCCACCAGATCCCTCTGGCCAGCCTGGGTCAGAGCCCCTAAATGCTGACACCATATCCCAGATGCCACCTACCAGTGAATCCAGGTCACCAAACAACGAGGAAGCCTATGTCACCATGTCTAGCTTCTACAAAATTCAGTAAACCTAAGAGGAATGACAGCATACCATTTTTTTCTCTAACAAGCAGGACAGTGAAGCTTTCTGTTTTGTTTTCCTGCATACTGAAATTTGCCACCCCTGCAGTGCACCCTGCTCACAGTGCAATCACAGAATCACAGAATTGTCATGGTTGGAAGGGACGTCTGAGACCACCAAGCCCAACCATACACTCACAAGAAAACCCTACAATCTTGGCCACTAGAGCATGCCCTGAAGTGCCACATCTACACGTTTCTTAAATACCTCCAGGGCTGGTGACTCCACCACCTCCCTGGGCAGGCTGTTCCAGTGCCTGACCACCCTCTCAGTAAAGTAATTCTTCCTAATAT
>JAOQGH010000019.1:13118034-13150809 GCA_025769975.1 Gallinago jamesoni
CCCAGTTCCCTCAGCCTCTCCTCATATGACTTGTTCTCTAGACCCCTCACCAGCTTGGTGGCTCTCCTCTGGACACGTTCCAGCAGCTCAATGTCCTTCCTGTAGTGACGGGCCCAGAACTGAACACAGCACTTGAGGTGAGGCCTCACCAGTGCCCAGTAGAGAGGCACCATCACTGCCCTGCTCCTGCTGGCCATGCCATTCCAATACAAGCCAGGATGCTGTTGGCCTTCTTGGCCACCTGGGCACACTGCTGGCTCGTGAATTCAACCTGACTTTAATCCTTTGATTTGATTTATCTAGAACAATGACCCGGAAATCCTAGCTGAGGATCTCAGCATGTCTTGCAAAAGTTAATGAACTCTTCTGATGAACTCTTGGTTGCAGAGTTAAGTTCTTATTAATGCCTAAGCAAGAAATACAGCAAGAAATTAAAGTTAAGTAGAATCCAATCTCTTTTAAACAGTGGTAGGTCAAGAATAACCCCTCTGCAGTCAGTGGAACTCCACGAGTTTGCAAAACACAAGTAAACCAGAGTTGCTATCGAGCATCAGTTGCCTGGGAATTCAGAAGCTTGGCCACCACAAAGATGGTTTTTCGAGTCTCCAGGAAAAAGGGCACATGGACTCACTTTAGGAAGATGTTTTCTCAGGCTGGTATTATCTTTTTTGAGAGAGAGAGAGATAGTAAAACAAAGCAAACCCCTACATGCCACTACTATTCAGTGGTGGTGAAGATCTACTCGAGCCAATTTGAGGATCCACAGGTACTTCTGCTAGTGCTATAGATTAAAGACCTATTTCATGTACTAGCAATATTTAACTAAGAAAACAAAAGAAAGTCAATGAAAAGCAAAGTTCCATCTCTTTCTATGAACTGAATTGGGGCTGTAAAAGGCAGGATGCTCTCTTTCTTTGCAGCTCTTGTGCAAGCATTAGTGCACATGTAAATATTTTCCAGGACAAAAGGGCTGTGTGGATCATGTTTGTTTACGAGCATCATTCACAAATCTGTGACTGCATGAGAATACTTTGACGTTGGCCAGGCAGTGTGCTTCTGCAACATCTGATTCAGGAAGATGGATGGAGCATCATGGATTTTGGCAGTGATCAGAAAACCTGTGTTTTTTGCAAAATACTTTGTAAATTGCCTGGAGTAAAAAAAGCAATTTTTAGGGTTGGTTTTTTTTTTTTGGTTTATTTTTACATTATGATAGGGGAAGGCAACCTGGCCCTTCCCATTCACTTTTCTCTGGACTCTGTGTCCAGGTCTATGGGGATCCCACACAGAGATGGCTGAGCCACTTCACAGTCCCTTTGGGACGCTGCGCATTGTGGACCACACACTTGGAGATAAAGCTGCTAGAGCCACATGGTTGCATGACAGCCAAGCAATGTGGCCATGGGAACTCCGAGCCACTTTGCTGTGCTCTGGGATTGGTGTGCACCTCGCTAAGCAGTCTCAGTTCCTCTAGCTGCTTGACATTCTCCTTTACTGAAATGTATCTACATTCCCAGAGTCTAAGGGTAAAAAGAGTCCTTGCTCATCCTCAGAGCTGCTGGAATTTATTCTGACTGGTAATAATCACTGCGATGTTGCTATATTTGATGTAGCCTGCTGGAGAAAAACAGCACTCCCCAGATAGGGCTCTACTTTCTCCACCTCCACCTGACACCAGGGAAACCTTCAAATGGGGACAGCCTTACGGTGCCTGCGTGCAAAGGGGCGAGGGTTTGGCTCAAGGCATTCCAGTGATATTTTGCAGAATTGTTTTTATTGCCAATTCTTGCTGAACAAAACACTGATTAATGCATGAACGATGCCAAGATGAAAGCCATGGACATTAATTTGCCTAATAATGCTTGCATTTCTTTTCTTAAAAAGAGCTGCTGGTAATGTTCATGCTGTGCTGGCTTGCACAGTGTGATTGCAGATGCAGACAGACTGTGCTGGAAAGATATCCTCTTCCATTAACACAGTAGCAATCAAAAAGGGAATAGAGGAAGAAGAAAAGCGCAACAGAAATATCCTGTACAGTATGTGCTATGCTTGTTTTGAACTCATATACACTTTTTCAAGGACTGAAAGGAACATTACAAATGACAGGTGTCTATTTGCACTATTTACACAGCAGGGTATCCATGCGTAATAGTCTTTCTGTTTGTCTACGAAGGTGTACTGTCTTTAATACAGGAAAAGCAGTGGAAAACTCATGTTTGCTCTTCGGTACTGGAAAGTAGCACAAATCTCATTACTTTAGTGACTCTAGTCACTCTGACATAGTTATATTTTTCTTATGTAGTAGTCATATTTTTGCATAGCTGCTAATGTTTAAACAGTCATTCTATTTTCTATGTCTTATTATCTTATTTAATTAGATAACATGTAACCTTGGTTTTATAATGTTTTTACCATATTAAAGGGACATGTTTATTTGCATGACCAATTTATGTTCCTGTAATTCAGTCTTCTAACATACATCAGGACAGGACCCTCAATGAAATTAGAATAATTCTATGGGTTCTACCTAGCTTCAGGCAGGATACATGCCAAATAAATCTAGACAGCTCAGAGGCCTGAAAGCACTGTAGGATAACAGCAAGCCTGTCTCCATCACCACCACCCTGTGAGCCAGGGAAGCCTCTCCACAAGTCCAGTCCCTATGTTTCAGACCTGGCATGCCTCTGTTCATCCTGATTCTGATTGCCACCCAGCCCTTGTTTCCCAGAGAACAGAGAGGTAACAGCTCAGGGAATGAGGTGGGTAAAGTCAGTTTCCTGCTGATGGCCCATGCTTGCTCAGGTGAGACAGAAGGTTTGCCCAAGCCCCTGTGCGCAGCTGTGAGTCCGCACTGCAAGCACCAGGAAAAAAACCTCAGGCTTGTCACAGCCTGAGTATGGGTACAGTAAAGCAAAGTCCCATATAAACTGCATCCTCAGAGATTAATACACTGCTGAATGCTGACAAATGTGCAACTGATAGAAAACAAAGCAGCCTTTCATTAATTACGTTCATCCCAGTGTAGCTGTTTGTAGTGGAGGGTATAGACTAACTCACGCCAGACACAGGGGTTATTTTATTCCAGGCATGCACCTGGCCGTATGATGTAGCCTAGCTAGAAGAGTATCTTCCCAGGAGAGCAGCAGCGAGCACAGTCAAACCAAAGGGGGGTTAAAAGTTAGCATTAAGATTTCTAAAGGACCCTTATTCCCCTCCCAGGAAGGGCCCTGAAACCTGTCCACTGAACCACATCCAGCTGCTACCAATGCCGACAGTTTGGTCATTGTGGTGGTGCTGTCACGTCCTGTCAGCCTGGACTTTCACAAGCACTAAGCTCCTCTGAAATAACCCTCTTTGGGGATTAGGCTGCTCTGAAGCACGCAGAGGTGAGCAGTCTCTTTCAGCTTTGAGAATCTGGCCTGAACAGTGGAAGCTAAAGCTCTTGGAAAAATTGGTCCCTAACTATTTTGCAGGTGATGAGTACCAATAATTAAGCAGTCTTAGTATCAGCATCCGTGGACATCATATGTCGTTTTTTAGCCATCAATCTAAATTTGATGGGTGTATACAGATTTAAAAGCTTTCAGCTTCCTTTTAGAAAAAAAAAACAATATGCACCAAAGCAAGATGCACCACAAGCATTTCTGGTCCATGGCCAGCTTCTGGATGGATAGTACATATATGAAGACAGAGCCACAGTTATGTCTTGACAACACTTCACCCGGTCAGGACTGAGTAGTTTCCAAGAGTTTCCTCCATAGCTGTTCACAAATTCCCATGTGACTCAGCATCCGCACTGGGGTATAACTCATCTTTCACATACCCCAGTGCACCTTCTTTAATTCAGCATAACCTCTCTCCTTCACACTTTCTGCTGCCTGTGCTCATACCCACGCCACACAAATGAAAAGAGCTTGGTGACCCTGGTTTCTATGGAGCTTCTTCATCACACTGTGGCTGCAGCTGCCTGCTCCTCCCTCGGTGCGTAATCCTCAGGCTCCGCCGGCTCTTCTGTGCCCGTGGTACAACACAGCCACCCTCCTGCCTTTGCTTCTCCCCTCATCTATGTCATTTGCAGTACCCAAACATCTCCTAGTGGCACACAAATGCTAATCTGAGAAATAAAATAAGTCTTCTGTCAGTTATAGCCCTGAGTCACAGTCTAACTTTAATGATGCTGAAAAACCTTAATTACTTCCCAAGGCGATATTCGTTCCCCCACTGAATTTATTAGTTTGTTTACCAAATCTTGCCCTCTCATGCACGTTCATTAGAAAGGCTGATAAAACACACAGAAATGCTGTGTGTGTCGGTGGGGTGGCAGAAGACCAGCTAGGCATGGGGAGGTGGGGGAACTGTTTGTGCCAGGGCAAAGGGATGGTTAAATACATGTGATGTGCAGAGAAGTCTGGGCCATGAAATAAATAGTGAACAGCAGTCCTGGACACTGCTGCCCCAGGGACACAGGGCTGAATTTGGAGAAGTTTTAGGCAGGCTCAAGCTCACCATGAAGCCATCACTGTAGCAGCAGGGGGACCTGGGGACGCTGCCAAGGTATTTCTGCAGGGCAGAAGTTAAGCCAATTCCAGGCTCCTCAGCAAAAGTGTTTATTGACTTGGAGGCGTGTATTTAAACAGAAATACTGCGGTGCCGCAGCCCAGGGTAAAATAGCAGCAGGTTTTTAGGCTTTTGGCTCCAGCCAGTTATGTCTTTGGTTGGAGGCCTCTGAAGCTATCCTTCAAAACCACCTAAAAGGTAGCATAAAGGAGATTCACCACCTCTGTGAAGCATTATTTTAGTGTCAAACTCTACCTTGTTACCGTGATCATGAAGCCTCCCAAATTAGTACTCCTGTGTGTAACAGGACAATGGGAAAAAAAATCTAATGTGCAGACACACAATAAAACAACTGATGTTGGCAGGAAACGCAATTTGCTAATTTGTACTGACTATCCCATCCCTCTGCTCACCCGGCAGCTCGAGGTTTCAGTAAAGCAGGCAATTCCTCAGCTTTTAAGGGACACCTGTTGAAACACAAAGCCACTTGCCAGAGTCCAGCACTGGGACACTTGCGGGTGTCACCAAATCATGCAGTCTGAAAACGTTGCCCAGACAGGAAATTGGGGGGTGGAAATCAAACCCACAACAAACTAAACAGTGTTTCACTTCTTTATAGTCTCTGGTCCTGAAGAAGTTGGGGCAAATGAAAGCAAAAGTTAGAGTTTCCAGGATTTCTTCATCATTAAAATGAAGTAGGCATCGCTGTCCACAGAAGCACTAACTCCAGAGTAGTAGTTCAAAAATTCATCTTTTGTAACCTAAGAACGAGAAAAACAGTTCTTATAATGTGTAATAGCTATACTGTGGCCCAAAGCAAGATGTTCATGTAACATGATGCATTCTTTGCATCTTCCAGATAAGTCTGATTTTTAGATCAGACTGACCACCCCCTGACATTGGGATGTGTTGCTGCAGCAAGGTCTCACACAGCATTTGGTCCAGTGACACTGAGGTCAATGGATTGAGCTTTTTGCTTTGGGAGACAGGGCTGTTGTTGTGTCCTGGAAAAATGAATATAAGAAAAGTTATTCAGGTTATTGGTAAATATTGACTGAAATAAAACAATGAAATTAGATTATTCCAACTTTAGTGCCATCATCAAATTAATGTAAAAAGCCCCAAAGGTTAGTCAAGCAATAAAAAAATGACAAACAAAGTAGAAATGCATTGGTGGAAATGTGCAAAGGAATAAATCTATGCCAGTCAGACCTTCTCTAAAGCAATCTACTACTTTTTTTCCAGAAAATGTACATAAGCTAAAACAAAACAAAACAAAACAAAACAGTAAATTTTGAATGCTAAATTGTAAACTGAAAATAAATTAAGAAAAGAAGAATTGCGGCTTTTGGCAAAAATACCACATTTTCCATGAAAAAAGAACAGATTTATCTCTGGAAAGTAAACACTGCTCACATTTCACCACAAATTCTGCTTTTCAACAGAATACCAGGCTTGAGTTAACTTTCACAAAACACTGCACTTCCTTTCTTTCTTGTATTTCCTGCTTGTCAAGATGTTCAGCAGAGCCTGAATCCCATCCCCGTTCTCCAGCTGCAGCTCCCTTTGGGATCAGTGGCAACGCTGACCGCCGGGAGGAAGCCTGGGTCCAGGTCTCAGCAGAAACAGGGCTGCCATCCCTGGGGTAGGGTACAAACCACCTTTTGCTAGGTGCTACAGTGCTCCCACCTCCCGCAGCTGCTGTTGGTGTCACAGCTGAAGAGCTGATGGAGCCCAAACCAATGCTCACTTTGAAATCATGGAGAAAAACCCCATATGGTCGGGGGCAGCTTCAAGTACGGGGAGGATGCTCTCAGCCACCTGAGGACTTGGCGTTAAGTCCAGCCCTAGGAAACCTGCTCTCTCCTCACCTCTTCCTCCTGAGCTGGCTATGAGAAAGGGTTTCTAGAGAAACAGGACGGGCTGCCATCATAGTGAAAGTCATGGAAAGAGAGCAGTGCCAAGGGTGGCAGGCTGCTCTCGGTGTTCTCTGCTCTACCAGGGGAAGCAGAGCGTGCTGCTGCTGCTGCTGCTGCTGCTGCTGCTCCTGGTGTGAAGGACAGGAGCCGGGGGGCAAAAATAACCAAAACCACCACTGGCTTGCTCCTTCTGCCAGCCAGTGACAGCAGAGGCCACGAGCCCAGCTCCGGGTCGGCACAGCTCTGCTCTGCCCACGCCGCTGCAGAGGTTTGAGGCAGCTCTGTGTAAAAGCTGTTACACAAAACCCACGTCGGCTTTTACATGGCAACGTGCGCAGGTGGTTTCATCTGCAGAAACCTCAGCTGCCTCCATCTGCCTCTGCCAAGACAGCTTTTGTGCCAGGAGGCCAACAAAATGAATCAGAGCACTGAATGCACCTTCTAATTTCAAGAACACATGCCGGTGAGTGGGGCTTGCATTAGAACTCAGTTGCTTGAACCAGAAATTTATGCTGCAGGAGAAAGCGTGAGCCAAACGACAATTCTGGACTGTATCAAGCCAAAAATTTCCTCTCCAGGACAAAAACATAAAGCCACAAAAATCGCACAAGGGGCAAAACTGAAATGCAGTAAAGGATGCTGCAGGAGTGCTGTCTCTCCTTGGGGAGGACCTCAGAAAGAGAGGTTGTCACCTGCCTTTCCGCCCCCATGCCTCGAGCTCTTCTGGGGGAGCATCACAGAGATGCTCTGATGGCTCAGGTAGAGGTAGGCAGGAGTTTTGGGGGAGGTATAAGGGAGCTTTTTCCCTCTGTGAGGGACCAGAGTGCTCCAGCAGCATTTTCGGAGCAAGCTGTGGTGCTGCCCGGCCAGGAGGGCAGAGCTCCCTCCCAACAAGGGCAGGCTGGAGCTCAAGGTGCAGGCAGAACCTTTGCCTCTGGTGCTGGCCCACAGCCCTGCAGACTCAGATGTTCCTATGGTTTGTGCCATCCTGTTTAGTGTCTGTTGCACAACCAGAAAGAAGAAATAGTGCTTCGAACATGAAGCACCAGCCAAGATCTGACAATCTTGATGCTAGCACCAGATACGATCGCGTGCATTGCCACCTATCTCCCAGTATCTGCCGTGTGTGCAGTGCAACCACAGGCTGGCAGGACAGCCTGCATCACCATCTATCTCCAGCATCTGCTGGGTCTGTAACCAGCAGCCTGCAGCTGAACATGGGCTCTTTAACTTCAATTTTGGCTCTCCCAGGTTGCAGACAGGGAAGGTGAAGTGATAAAGGGCAGCCCTGGGCACCCACTGTTAGACCTGATAGTCCTTCATGTCTGGTTCAAGCTCCTTTAACTTGCCCTTAGCCTCTGCAAAGTGCTTCCATTGATCTGAGGGGTGTGTGCCCAGTGTGTCGTTATGGCTGGACGTCTCCTAGTCGAGATTTTCCTACCTAGCCATCTGTGCAATGCCTGTGTTCGTCCCAGGAGTTTGCAGGCATATTAACCACATGCCATTGCTTACTGCACAGACTCCAGTTTCTGTTCTATGGCAGGCAGAACAAGTGAAATATCACATTGTATTCTTTCCCAGATCATTTATTTTTCCCCAAAAGAAAGCACTGTAGTTTTTTTGCAGTTACCAGTTTTTACTCAGATTGCTCCAGGAGCAACTTTGCTCCCAACAGAATTCAAAGGAAACTTTGCCACCCACTTTGCAGGAATCTGCAACCAGCCCTTGGAAACAGGCTCCATACAAATTTTGAAATGACTGCCATGTGGAAAATGTCCTCCACATCCTGAGAAACTCATCCAGTGAGCGATGAGGTCCAAACACAGGCAGACGCAAGGAGCTGGGAGCTGCCCTGAGGGTGCTGGGGGTGCATCAGCTGCGGCTCTTGCCCATAGGGTGGGCACTGAGCCCTCCCACCAGGGAGAGAGGGCTTGAGTTCTTCTGGCTCGCATCCTTCAGGTCCCCACACGCAACCCTGATAGTCAAGCTCAGTGCAGAAAGCTCACCCTGGAGCACTGAGCTTTTCCCCAGACGTCACAGGCTCCCAGAGGCCAGTGTGAAAGCTTCGGCTGGTTTTAAAAAAGCATAGTTGCTTCCAGTACCACTCCTCCCTTCTGAAAAGGTGTATTGCACTTGGGACTAAGTAAAATTGAAAAGGCTTGGCACTGAAAAGGCAAACTGGTTGTAGTTCTTCAGATTAAAACTTCCACTGCACTTGATTTAACTTCAGCACAACCGGTCACTGCAGGGTCTGAAGACAAGAGATAGTGTGTCAGGAGGAAACAGTTTTTTTCATTTTGTGACTCCCACAGTCCATTCACATAACTTTCTTTTTATTTGAAACACAGAAAACAGATAACATAACACCCTGTTGTGGAGCCAATTAATAAATGAGAAAGAAAGAGATTATACTCAAGCTGCCAGGACATCTACAGCCTCTATTTGACCAGTAAGTTTGTTTTCATCTAAGGTACGTTGGCACTTTGTAGCATTACAGTAAGTAAAGGCTCCTCTTATGATTGCTGGCAAATCACAGAGGTTCTTCCCATCAGTTTCCAGCCAGTGTGTAAATTTCTGGAGGCTTACAGAACAAAGAAAAATTGAGTTTGTACAGCCCTTACTAAGGAATTGCCGTTACTTGTACTGAGATGATGGCTGGACAAAACAAAAGTGGAGTTTGCATAGGACCAGAGCAGCAAGCACCCAGGACTTCAGTGTTTGAACTGTGAGCAGCCCAGGCTGAGCTCAAGCTGAGACTTCATCAGTCAAGCTCTTTTGAAAGTCCAGTCTATAAGCCCGAACTGCCTTAGCTGGCTGCCAGCCTGAAGCGCAGCTCATGCTGCCGTACACAGGCCATTTACTCTGCTACAGCAGCAGCATCTCAGTCTGGGACAGCAGCACAACGATGCCAGAGAAGCAGAAAGAATAATACAAAAACAAAAGGAGTCAAGGCAGGAATAATGAGACAGCACACACACAACCTCTTCTTATTTTTTCTTTTTTTCCTTTTTCTTTTTTTTTTTTCCTTTCTTTTTTTTCTCCAGTTTCCTTTGTGCACTATTTCCCCACTCTCAGCATGGGGAAAGGACAGAAGATCCCAGAACTGAGACTGCCTCACTGGTGTGACCAGGAGGGCAGGTTCCCATCCTTTTTTCACCATCAGAAACAGAAAATGACTAGAGAAGAAAGTTACAAGTTCTGGAGTTCCCAGAAAGTTCCCTGATGTCATAGCTTGGTCATAAACCAGAATAAATAAAATCTTTAGTAAGCAACTTTCAGTGTGGCTGTGTACAGGCAACAGCTACCAGACAAATAAATGTTCCAGGAACAGTAAGAAGAAAATACTGTAACACACGGATGCCCTTCAAAGAAAAATATTACTGAGATGATCTCACGGTACAAAAAAAAAAGAAATCAAAAAGGGAAAAAAAACTATAAGCAGGCCCACAGAGGTTTGAAAGAAGGCACACAAAGGAAAGATGACTGTATGCTGAGTTGGAAGCTGGAGAGAAAACAGGGCTTTAAAGAACATTTTGCATTTATTCTGGGCTTTGTCTTCCCTTCTTTAATTGATTCTCCCTCCAGCCTCTCAGCATTGGGAACTCGCACATTCCCAGCAGAGAGCTGAGCGGTTGCTCCCATCCCACAAGTGAGACCTGAGAAGCCAGGAAGCCACAGTGCTACAGGCAAGATGATCCTCCTGGGACAGGCTTCCTCATGCTTGTGACAGTCTGCCCCACGCCACCACCCTTCCAGAGTATTTCAGTTTCTTCCTGTTGCATCCTCTGTCAAACAGAGTTGCATCTAACGCTAGAGGAGAGGATACATTCAGGGGCCACAGGGACCTACTGCAGATGACTGAGATGAAAGGAACAGCCCGTCTCAGAAAAGAAAAGATACATCAGGGATGCAGGGAGAAAAGGGACAGATCTGCTGAGTGGCCGGGTGCCAGATATGCTCTCTGATTATGCTCTGATCCCCTGAGGCTGAGCCTAGTGAAGCATCTGGGAATTAATTCTGCAGATTGACTGTAATCGGCAGAGTTACTGGAAGCTGTTATTATGGAAAACGAGCGTTTTGTTGTGCATACGCTTAATCATGGGAACCTACAAAAGGTGGAAGTAAAGTCTTGCTCCTTTAATCATATGATCAGAGTTTCCAAGCATTCTTCATCATGATGATAAAATAGACATCTGTGTCTATTGAAGCGCTGACTCCTGCATAGTAGTTCATGAATTCTTCTGTTGTCACCTGAGACAGAAGGATTTAAAATAAGAAAATAAACCTTTATTTTTTTAATGCTATGGTAAGTCAAAATCACAGACTGAGAAGAACTCTAAATGAAACTTAACATCTGCTGTTTCACATTGTTGCTGATGAAAACAAATCCACAGGAGGAATGAAGACACTGAAAATTTGCACAAGTTCACTTCTTTGCTGGAAACAAGAGCTCTTGTCCTCCAGGAACACTTGGATGGAAATGAAACATGCAGAGTTAAACCAATCTTACCAGGAACTGAAGTTAAAATCAGTGCTGCTCGAGAAGACAAATGTTTTAATGTGTTTTTTTTCCCAGAGATACTATAATCTGATTCTTCGCGTTACTATTAAAGAAAGTGGATAGGGTTTCTAGTGCAACCTGGAGACAGCTACAAGCTTTATATCCATTCACTAGAGAGAAAATATCATTGCTTTAAACAGGTCTCACTTAAAGAAGTAAACATTATTTCAAATACGTAAGAGTTTTGAATATCTTTCATGGGTATTTTGAGGTTGACTCGGTTTTAAAATGACCATTCAAAATATGATAATCAGATACAAGCAGTACTTGTATCTGTACACGTCTCTTGTGATGCCTTAACTCTTGAGCTGTATAGGTCGTTCTTTGAATAAATATCAGAGAAAAATATTTTCTCCTACTGCATTGTGCATTTGAGAGCTAAATCCAATGTGACAATAAGGGGAAGCGAACCCTGTAGCCTGTCCTACCATCAGGAACTGATTACATGTTTTGCTGACCCTGCCTTTTTCAGAGGCACCCAGCAAGATCACAGTGAAGAGGACTTTTCCAGTAGATGCTTAGCATTGAGGCATTTCTGCTAAAAGTATTTTAGGTCTTCAGCTCATACCAGAGTCATTAGTGACCTCTGATTCAGGCGCAGGAAAGTCAAAGTCAGTTCTCAGAAGAAACTGCAATTGGGTGGACTAATGATTGCTGAACAGGAGCTGAGAGTAACTTTCCTACAAGCTCAAACGCCCCAGTGTTTGTGAGCATACAAGGCACAGAACTTGCCAAGAATCATTCTGGAGACTCAATTTATTTGTTCATGTATGACCTCATCAGAGAAAGCAGGAACACTTTGCTTGAGGTTTGCTAGACGTCACCACTGCTGCAGACAAGGAAGGGGACAACTCACACAAGTGGTGCCTCTGCGGATGACACAACAGAAAACGGGGTGGAATTCAGTTCTACCCAGCGCAAAGTCATGCCCAAGGGAAACAAAACCCATGATCATCCTACAAACTGAGAACCTGCCTGTTGGAAACAAAGCAAGTGGAGGATTTGTAGTAGCCAGCCATTAGACAGGTAGAAATCACGAGTGCAGTGCAGCTGTGAAAACCCAGGTGCAACTTCAGAAGTGCAAAGTGTTAAAGTCATTACACACAGCGCTGCTGAAACCTTATGTAGTTTGTTGTTATTAATAGCTTGGTCCACCACCATGTGAACAGCAGAGATCCACAATTGCCCTGAGTTGGTCAAACGCATGTAGGTTGAGACCAAAGAAGTTTGCAGACACGGAGCAAAGGGAAGAAAAGTATGCTTGAACTCAGACAGGGTTACAAAGGGGTGCATAAGAAGTCCACCACAGAGGGTTTCCTGCACCAGACAGCCAAGGCAGAGGACGAGAAGGGCTCCAAGCCCTGCCCCAAGCCAGTGAGTGGCTCTGCAGGGCACACAGCTGGTGGCAGCTCTCCTCCCTCCCTCCAGCTCTCTGTGGATAAATCTGTTTCTGGTATGGAGTGATTTCCACGTCAAGTGTCTCACCAGAGAGTGCTAACTGTAAAGCAATTCACATATTAGGGAACCTGCTTTTGAAATGGATTCTGGTATTTATTCTCCTAAGAAGTGAAAAATCCTCCAATTTATGTGGCTTTTGAAAATCAGCAATTGTGTGGGCTAGTCTGAAGATATACTTAAGAGTACCCTGTGAAAGTAGAGCATTAAGGCTACAAGCCTGTAAATGCAATCTCGCGTCTACCCTTGCACCTCCTGCAGAGCCCCACTGCCCCTGAATGTGCAAGCAAGCCACATAGAGAGTGTGCATCCATTTTACTTTTTAAATGTACTACAAATGCATCTTTGATAGTGCGATCACTCACATTGCATAATTTAAGTCAAATGCTGAGTCACATGCTGATTTCATGGCTTGACATTAGGTGTTTCACTTACCTTCCCATCTTTGTCATAGGGTGAATCAAAATTATCCAGAAAGGCCCTAAAAACTTGATCTTCTGTCCAGTCTCCATTTTGGTATTTGGGGTGGTGCTTTGCATTATACACCCCCCGTAAGTCTTCAATTGTTATGACTCCATCTCCAGTCTTATCTAACTTCTTAAACGCCTGCATGATAATCTCTTTTCTTGCTTTCGACATGGGAGGCTGTAAGGAAATATTCACAGAATCACTGTATTTCTGCCAACTACTTGCCGAATTCTAAATTTAAGTAACTGTTGTTATTAATAGTAAAGCTATTTCAAGGTACTTGAGACAACAAACTGTTGACAGTCTACACTGTCCATGAGCTAGGAAGGGCAATATATCACCAAAAAAGCAGTGGGATTGGGAGTATTAGGTATCAATATGATAGTAAACTGACAATAAGAGAGAAAATTCTACCTGCAACACTTTTTTTATTCTATTATTTTATTTATTTATTCTATTGGTTTTATTATTTTATTTTATTGCAGAGCAAAGAGGCTCCAACTAAAATCAGTCACACTGCAGTTACGGAAAGCTGCCACTGGACTAGTTCTTGTTATAAGAAGGTGCGTCATAAAATGATGAACAAAGATGTGAGTTCAATGGACTGAACCACGTAGGTAACCAGACTGCAATATAGGAATTTAGGTACCTAAATCAAGGCAACAATTCACATCAAGAAAGCCCCAAACCCACAATTTATTTGCAACTATCCTATTCTGTTCTGTTCTAATTTGCAAGGAGACTTATGCCTTGCCAATAAATTGCAGATACATGTTGGCTTCTGAGCTTTCTCATTCACAGAAGTGATAGGTTTAGGGTGATTTTTCCCATTAGCACATTTAGATGGAAATAGATTATCTATTTTAACTTCTCAAGAATTACTGTTTTTTTCTTTTGCTAATTTTGCTAATTACTAAGGTGAACACCAGTGCTGTGTTTCATGTTCAGCTAATGACAAATCAAGTCATTTTTCTCCATTTAATAAGGGCTGTAATAACATAAATTCCCAGACTTACTCTCAGTGTAACAAGAAATTCATCAAAATCAATTGTTCCGCTCCCATCTTTATCAAATATCCGGAAAATCTCTTGTGCTTCTTCCTTGTCTATCATCATAGCATAATCATTTAATCCTTTCACAAACTCCTTGAAATCGAGGGTCCTGCTGTTGTCATCATCCATAATCCGAAATACTCTGTGGAAAATGTGCGATTTGAGGAGAATGCATAGGAAAACTTTGGAAATCCTGCAGCGGTTTAGCACAGTGCCTGAGAACAGGGACACCTTACTGAGATAAGACTTCCCTCTAGTACAGCCTTCTGAGAAAAAAGCAAAAGAAGATGGCATGGGAGGGGGGGGGATGGGGTGGAAAGAAGGGTAGGAGGGATGGGACAACAAAAAACCATAACCCACACACTTATTGACAGCAGAGATTACTTGCTTAGATTGGGTGACTGAATATAACACAGCTGAAGTTAAATGAGGTGAAGGCTGCCTTAACTGATGGAGTCTTCCTGCTCATTATACATAGAGCCATCTAAAAGTTGGGCAAGTAGATGAAGTTCCAGCTGGTCACCTAGGATTTCCTCTGTGGATTACAGGGCCCAGGATGGGTTTCAATGTGTGGTCCAGCTCCATTTTTCTAGGGGTGGGGTGACCCACACTCTCAAGGTGACTGCAGAAGGAGTCTAGACACCTCCCGTAGCCTAGATAGCTAATAGATCATGATACACAAGGGAATCACATCCCAAAGGAAAGGAAGCACAAAATCCCCAGTATCAAGATACTTAATAATAGAAACTACCAAAGGGAGAGATATGTTTTATGTTCTCCCCCTCTCACCATCAGGGTTTGTTCTGGGTCTCAAGAAAGCACCTTCCTCTGAGGGATTCACAGTCCTTGGTCCTTCACCAGGCGAGCAGGTCAGTCCTAACTCCCAAAACACAGGAGTCCCAAGCCCAGGCTCTGTGGGTTGTGGCATTTGCATTGGAACCAGGCAACTCAAGTGTTGGACCCTGCTTCTCTTATGAGCTTCTTGGAGATCAAAATGTTATGCTGAATAATGCATTTAACTTCTTAGACTCACCTGCCAAGTCCTTTGATGCCTGCAGATCCCCTTGCTAAACACTGCAGGCGGAGTCTTTCCACGGGGTCGGTGGTTTTGGACAGGTTTCTTTTGGCCTGGATTGCCATCTCTCGGTCATGCCTCGCTGTGCCCGGCATCTGGAAGAGCAAAGCACTCATACGGCGTGGATTCATATCCACAAGGCAGCGTGCTGAAACCTGCCTCAACATATGGAGCATCCCAAATCCCTCCCTTGGAAGGTACTGGCAACTCCCTCATGTGGACTCATTTTGACTCTCCGATTCCTTTTCCTTATAAAGTTCTACCAGAAGAGGATATTGCCCATACAGGCCACCAACCCTGCAAGGAGACCTCAGCCATCCCCCTTGTGATTAACCCAGGTGCAAATATGAAAGTGTGGGTAAGAATTTGCTGCAAACAAAGGCACTGCACCCCCAGCAGTGCTGCAGAGCCTCCTCAGCCTGGCCAGGTTTGCCATGAGCAGTCCCCCACAGGTAGAGCTGTGAGAGTAAAATACATTCTGAATGATAGGGCACTCGCTGCTCTGCTGAGGGTGCTCAGGGACAGGGAGAGGAAGAAGATGGGCAGCTCTGGGAGGAGGCATCATCAGTGCACATTGCACTTCCACTCTCATTATCATTGCTTGTGCAGCAGTGCGAATTGAAATAGCCAGAGAAAACGTCGTAGAAACGTGGAATTAAACTGTTTCATCTTTGCTTCTCTGCTCCAGCCTACAGAGCATTGCCTATGGCAGCTGGTAACATTATCTGTGTTGACTTTTGCAACCCCTTCAGACACCACCAGCTGGGATTGGAGAAACAGAAAAAGAATAAGTTTTTGTTCCCCCAAAATGTTTTCAGTACTAGCATATTGAAGAAGTCCATCATGGTAGAATTTCACCTTTTGCTTCAGCCAGAATGAGTGAACTTCTTCTGGGTACTCATTAAAAAGTGACCAGAAAGACCTTACAGCTATGTAAGATCAGCAGTCCAAAATGTTTTTTGCAACCACTCACCTGTCCTTAAGGGGAGATGTTTAGCTGGCGAGAATATAAAATACAGTGAGGTCACATAAACACAGTGTAAGCTATGTACTATAGCATTATATGTAATGTCTATGTATTTACATACAGACTGCATGTTGCAAGCATAGGACTGCGCATTAAGTTTCTGCACTATGTCATGCATTTATATAGATCTATAAATACTATGAAAACATAACCTGAGACCAGCAATGGCACGATTCATCTCCGCTGCACGCTACAGAAACCTACACAAACGCAGACTGTGCAAAGAGGGCGGGAGCTCTTCACCTGGGGCCCAGCGTTTCCATACACTGCAACGTGCATCAGATGATCACTGCAGCGAGACTCCTGAATCGAGGCTAAGGAGGATCTGGTAGGATATAGGTATCTGATAGGACATCTGTTATGACCTGCTGTAACTCAATAAAAGCCACTGAAACTGGCCATCCTCAGTTATCTCTGCAGTAAGTACGCAGTTCGCTTCTGCACCTAGAACCTTTTCCAGCTGAGAACTCACCATCTCTAGGCTAAGTTTTTCCAGTATGGAATCTCTTTCTTTTTAACACACATTCTTTGTTCCTAGTGTGAATTTCCTCCATCTTTAGATGCTGTTTTACTTTCTTTAAGTAGATGAAAGATTGTGGGCACCCTTTAAATGCTCTTTGCCAAATAATTAGACACAGCTTAGGACTCTCACTACAAAATGAGTTTCCAGATGTTAGATAATTCTGCTGTTGTTCCTGAACTTTTCCAATTTTTTCCAGTATTCCTTCTGAGGTGGGACAAAGCTCTCCAATAATCTCATTCATGCCACAGGCAGAGATAAGGTAACTTTTTCACTAGGTATCGTAGTTGAAAACACTAATAGTAAATAATTCTGCTGCTCCTTACAAATCTACATTCTCTAAAACATTCAATAACAAAATTACCATCATCATGGTGTTACATAAAACTGAGAAAATACAGTCTGTAAAGACATTGCACTTGAATGACGTATTTCACTAAAGCCTCTTAAACATGACCTTACTTCCTGTGTCACACAGCAGTATGCATCTGAGAATCCTTTCTAGACATGCTATAAATACAAGAAAACAAATTAAATATAAGCCCTATTTCACATAAGTCTGGTTCATGGTAACTTGTCTAGCACTTCCCTATTTCTGCTGGCTGCTAGTTTAAGTTAAAGACAACCCCTTCCAAAGCTGTTAAAAGACTATACTGTACTGTAAGAAAATATCTTTAAGAAAACAGATTCTGAATCACAGCAACAATGGAGGATTCACAGTGATTCACCTAATCTCTTCTCTCCTTTCATTTTTCTTTTTCTCCTTTTTGGATAACGTGAAGTTAACTAGAGATACACTCAGGATTTGCTGAATAACGAAGTTGCTATGTGAGAATAATCATTAGTAAAACAAAAAAAGATCCTAACTATAATTTTGCATGTTTTTAATTCTTGTATCTCTTCCAAGATCATCAGATGTTTCCCACAGTGAAATGGAAAAGGGGATGGTTAATTTAATTCTGAACACTAGAGAGTTCTGTTTTGTGTAACAGCCTGGGCTATGAGCAATTCCAATACTCCATGCTCTCAGCAATGTTTGTTTCTATGGGCCATGTTGTGTTGTGTAAGCTGAGGAGAAATGATTGCATTTCTTCTTAACAAATACAAAACCTGAAATTTCAGGTTGGGTTTTTCCAGAAAAACCTCAGGCTGTGTAGCAACCAGATCCCTCATGGTCTCTCAAGAGCCAGATGTAATCTAAGCTCTGCTACTGCTCAGCACCATTCGTTTATACGTTACCCTTCACCTGAGCCCATGAGCCTCCGGTGAAAAACACCCCAGTGGGGCTGACAGAAACCCACACCAGCCTCTGGATTACCATAGGCTCCTGAAAGCCCCTGTCTTGGCCAAACACACAAGTCATCCACCACCCTTGAGGGGAAAAATCTCAGGGCGTGGGAATTGATTAAGTGGCCTAAACCAACTGCACGCCTTTGGGGTTTTTTTCCTAATAATTCCATTAAATTATTAAAAGCATGAAAACTGCATCAGTATTTGGCAACGATCTGAACACCTCCCTAAAAATCTGGCCTCCCAACCCCACTGAGCCCTCCATAGCAGCCTGCAGCCTCCCCTCTGCCTCCCCACCAACCCCAGCATCATCCAACTCCCATCTTTTGGCAGGTGAGGCATTAATGCTCTTCCTATTTTGCATATAGAGAGAGATTTTGCATGCAGATAGATAGATTTTGCGTATACATATATTTAGCAAAAAAGAAATATGTAATGCTGTATGTAATGCTCTATGCAATGCTATGTGTATATTTAGAAAAACCTACTCTTGGCTGAACAGCAAGCTCAAATGGTCGGAGAAGCTCACTGCGAGGTAGCAAGCAAGAGAGAAAATCCTTTACCTGTAACGCTATCCTGCACCTGGGGTTTCCACCCAGGACCTGGGAGGTGTCGGGGGGCTGGGACGGCGTCGTGCACCCCCCTGCCTCCCTACTCCTGGGCTCTGGCCGGGCTTGGGAGGCTCGCTGAGGGGATGGAGGGCCGTGGGCTCACTGCAGAGCTTCCTTGTCCATCTCGTTTTACTTGTTTACACACCCGGCTGCCTTGGCCCCCCCCCTTTTTTGGGAGGCCTCTAGTTTACCAGCCTCGTCTCCAGGGTGACACTGGTGGCTGCGGCTGGCCCAACCTGCAGTCAGGCTGCTTCCCCCAGGCGATCGCCGCTGGGTTGCAACAACCCTTTTATTTAAACTCCTTTTAAATCAGTGCCTGCCTTCTCTCTGCCCAGACGAGCTGTCCGGGGGAGCTGGGGGTCACCTCGGGCTGCCCTTCACCCAGACGCCCGGGGGTGCCTGCAGGTGGGTGCAGCAGCATCACATCAGTGCTGGGCATGGCTACGTTTTGATAACAGGTTTCTCTGCTCCATAGCTGATCGGGTTGAAGAAACTTGGCTGGTTCAATGCTTTCCTCAAAACAAAATAGGAGAAAATAAGTAAAAGCCTGTCAATTGTGTTTCACACACACACAAAAAAAAGAACAACAACCAAAACCACCCCAAGTTGTCGGTGTATCTTTTTTCTCCGCTGATTAATTGCCATTTTGACAACCCCGCTGGTGGTGAGAACCTCCAGGGAGATGCTGAGATTGTGTTCGTTTGTAGCAAGAAGAAAACTGAAAAGGTTAAACGGTCATATGATGAGGAAAAATTGCTCCCTGTCTAGACACAGCCATTAACAATTCTGCCTGCAGAAGGTCACAAACATTATCAGTAACATGCTGTAACACTTGGGGAAGGAATCGGTGTATTGATAGATTCCTCAGGGGTAACAAATAGCCTGTGTAACGGTCCCTGTCCCTCTCCAGCAGCAGCAACCTGATGAGGAAGGACGGGGGCTGACGGCAACAGCAGCTCCTGCAAATCCCTGTGAGAGCGCATGGGAAATGGAGAGAGAACCCGGTTCTGCCCATGAATAAAATGCCGAGCAAGAATGAATAAGTGCATGGTTTCCTGACAAGAGCAGAAAAATGATTTTAGGCAATTACTAGAGTAATAACATTTGCATCCTGGCGGGCTGCTTATCTTTCATCGACAGGTACTTCCTGGTACTGAACCGTAGCTTGTGCAAGACTTTGTATGTGCTTTATGTCTCCCACCTGGCAACGGATTGTACATTAATGCACAAGCAGGAAACAATGCTTATTTAATCATTCAGGGATTCAAAAATATTGACTTTGTGACAATGTAACGTCCCCTCCCGTCCCCCCCTAATCTGCTACCTTTGCTTTGGAGGTCGATCTCTAGAGGCCTCCTGGGATTACAGAAGAGATAAGGGGCTCTGAATATGACCTGGGGCTGCCTGCGCAGGAGGAGCAGCCCCTGCTGTCTGCCAGCACACATGGCAAAGCTAAAACAGAGAGCAGAGACTGGAGGAATAGTTCTCACTGAACTACCCCTCGGTCCTTGAAAATTCAGCATCCCACCCAAGTAAAGAAGCAATTCCTCAGATGCAGAATTTGCATGGGCTTTCAGATGGGTGCATGTCAATTGGAGCAGCAAGGACAGGCTCGTGAAAGCAATAGAATAAGTTAATTTAACATCTGGATACTTGGCTGCCTTCTGCTGCCTTTCAGGCCCTCTGCCAGTGAGCCCAACCACACACACGTGCATGTGGATGTCCAGTCCACCTTTAGCCAACTCCTCTGAAAATGGACTGCTCCATGGCTGAGCTGGTTAATGAGTTACGAATTATTAATGTGCTTTCAGGTGTCTTAGATTGCATCAGGCTGTGCGTGACTTTATTTGATTGCACTTGCTCTGTTACCATACACAAAGCTGTGAGCAGAGCTCAGTGAATTTATCAGAAAGGAGACAGAGATCTCATTAAAACTTTGGAATTTGTACTCCTCATTTTCTAACTAGCTCTGAACACATACCTGTTTGGTTATTAGGTGGGTTTTTTTCAGTCTGAAGAGCCTGAACTGTTTGTTCAGTTTGTGGTTCAGCACTGGACTGAATCTAAGAAAAAAAAATCTAACATGGTATATACACTCATGACAGACACTGAGATCTTGTCAATTTCAGTTTCCAGAAATGCAGGTTTCTTCTTGACTATAGACAGGAGGGAAGGTATAAGAAATGCACCATGTCTCAAAGCGAAGAGAGAGGCCACTGGGTCTTTTGGCATAGTTTACATGCACTAGTATTGTTTCTTAATGTGCTACCTGTCACCATCACTGCTGAGAAGTTCTCCTGCAGTGAGAAGTGCAGGTATGAACACATCTGCTGACACTCACTACCAGAATCAGCACGGTGTTTAGTTTTCAATACTATTAAATTAGCAGGTTAAAAACAAACACACACACAAAAATGAAGTATCAGAACAGTCTACACCAACGAAGACTAATTTTACAGGATAAAACTTTTGGTTTTTTCCTGCCATTAAAATTGAGGAAGTTTCACATACACCAAAAAAAAAAACCCCCATGGTAAGCAGTATTGTCAAGAGAAAAGTATTCTCATTTTAAAACAAGCTATAGTCCAATTAAATTGAACTTCCAATCCTAATAAAATGCTTTTACATCCAAAAATGCTGTCTCCCTGTGTGGCTTGTCGTATCCAGCTGAAACCAATTGTGCCCATGATTGCTTTTCGGAAGCGAGACCAGCTAGCACGGGGCAAACCATGCCTATGCTTCTGAACTCTTCCAGCAAGGGTGGTCACATCCAACACTGGGGACAGTCTCCTGCCCTGCTCATAACGGAGATGTGCCTTAGTCTCCCCATGTGGGTCTGACACCACCACAGCGACCTATGTCTCACCCCTCCAGGCCTTTCCAGCCCAGAAAAGAGCCTTTCCAGCCCAGAAAGTCCACGGTGCCAGTAGCAGCTGCCCAATGGATTGCTCTGCCCCACTACCCATCTCCAGGATTCCTTACCTTTATCATGTCTTACCTTATTTTTCCCTTCACTCTGCAGAAGCACAAACAGATTTTTTCATTCATAACACTATGTCTGCTCTTAAAGGTATGTGTTGCTTGACAAAGTTTTTTAAGGTGATTTGAGATCAGGAGCATTCCAGGAAAGGGTGCAGTTATTTTGAAATATTTTTTCTTGAAAATCTACCAAAAACCTGTTTTTAGTTTGAGGGTGGAAAGTGAAAACACTAGATACTTCAGCTTTTCAAGAAGTTCAGCAACAGAACTAGATGATCTTTAAGGTCCCTTCCAACTCAAACTATTCTATGATTCTATGAAATGTTCATCAAAAATAAATTATTTTTACCTTGCACTTTGAAAGAATAAAACTTTAAAAGATTTCATGCAAAGTGGAGAAAAATGTAACATAGGGGCTTTTTATTTTAATTCACATTTTTCAAAAATATCGTTGGGCCTCTGTCAGCTACAGTCAAACAATGCAATGGAGGTCTGACATGCATGAAAAACTTCTGTGCTCACCCCCCTTTCTCTCTTTCCTCCAGAGAAGAAAACAATTAAACGGATGAGCCTTTAGTAGGATCAAATACCTTTTGATGCTGAAAAGCTGTGCTGGATCACTGAGGAGCGGAGGAGTTAAGGAAGAACACAAAAGCACTCTGCAGCTTTGCTGCAACAAAAACCAGAACAATCTGTCCTCGGTGAAGAAGGGAAAAAGAAGGGAGCCAAAACCAGAGAGGAGAAGCTTTCAGTTAGCTGCTCTTTAAAGCAGCGTCCCTAAAGGCTGTCATAACAAAGTGATGGAACAGGCTGGGGAAAGAAGAATGTTGTGAAGTCTCTGCTTTTGGCAGGGGCACATGCCAAGAAGGGAAGAAGTCTTGATCACTTTTTGATGTCCCAGTCCTCTGAAATGTGGGTTTTTACAGGTAGGTGGGATCATGCAGGCACAATGTCACCGGAGGGACAAGGGTGCTGAGGAAACAATGTTGGTCGTTGTGCAGGAAAGAGCAGAGGCTCGTTCTTTTAGAACATGGACAAAACATTGGCTTGCAGGAGTAGCTGGAGGCTGCGGGGAGGAAAAGCTGAATTAGTTGCCAGTGAGGGGAATATTTCACTTGTCAGCCTGTGGAGCCCTTCTGACTGCAGCTATTACTTCAGTCTGCATGGTACCATTTATAAAATAACCACAAACAGGATATAGTTTTGTCCTTGTTCTCTGGAGCTTCCTCTCCAAATTACCAGCGACTGGTTTTGTTCCTCTGTCCAGAAGCTTGCTGGTGGCATGTGAGTCAGGTGCTTTTCCCTTGTTGCTTTTCCCTTCTCCCTTTCCCCAGATGCTTTTCCCATGCTTGACATGGCAGCACAATTCAGCACAGGCCTAACTACGCCAACAGCCACTGTCTCTCCTCATCTACTCACTGGTGATACACCATCGGTCTAGAGACCTGAGTGATGTCCCAGACTCCCTTCTCTACATGGCCTGCTCACTTCAGAAGTGACTTTTGTCACCCAGAAGGATTAACTCTTGTCAGGGTCCTCTGCACGTGTTGACCCCTGAGATGGTGCCACTTTGGCATATGAGTTCTTTCTTGCCTCTGCAAGGATCTTGTTTCTCTGGCTGCAAAGAGCAAATGCTACAGGGATGAGTCATCAGACTGAAGACCCAGGGCCAGACCTCGAAACAGATTAATGCCAAGTACTGACATTTACCCTCTCCTAATGCTGCAGTGCCCAAAACCTTGTGTCTTGTGATCGCCAGCACCTGAATATTCAACTCCTTCAAAAGTATCACTGCTTAAGGAGGGCCCCACTCCAATTCTGCTCTGGTCCCAGAAACAGTTAGAGCCCAACCGTATGTACTTAGGGCCATTTTAGCCACCAAGGACACCCCAGGTACCTGCATAGAACTAAGCAGAACTTACCTAAGCTCTCCTCAGAAAGGAGCTGAAGGGATGGCAGAACACCCAGATGCTGGCTTTTATGCAACTGAATCACCTTCTAGCTGCCCCTGCTATAGACTTACAGCATCGTAAGAATATCTGAAGTTAAAAAACTATTTTTTTGGTTGTTTGGGTCACCCCAAAAGTCTGCTGAAATCTCTAAATCCCCACAGTGGCCAGCAGTCACTGTTTGTGTATAAGCACAAGGCCCTAACACTTTCCAGCTGAAAGCAGCACTGCTGGCAAATAACTCAAGTGCCCACAGAGCACAAATGCACATGGACAAGAAGGAAAGAAGGAATTAAAACTCCTTTATTTGTTTCTTCCTGTTTGCAGGTGTAGGAGTCAGATTTACAGGTTTGTAATTCCAGGCTAGATCATCAGATATGGCTTTCTGAGGATGCTTTTTTAGGCTTGGTGGAATTAAATCTGCTTAGCACCTGATGCACCTTCATAAGTCTCTAAGTTTTAGGTCCTCTTAAAATAAGTGCATTCTTTTCCTTCCTAAACAGTAGATATGTGTAGGTGCCTTTGACACCCTTCAGGCAAGCCCAAGGGAGTCTGGTGTCCATTTCCCCCAAAGCTTCCAAGAGAATGAAGCTCTCACAGACATTTGTAACACTCAGCAGAGATACAGGGGACCTGCCATCACAGCTGGAGTCCTGATCTGAGCCCACAACTCTTACAGGGCATGTATATTGGATAAAGATGAAGACATGCCTTCTCCACTATTTCCTGGATCCCTATAGTTTGGCTTATGGATTATTTTTTCCAGTATCATCCTCCAGCATCCAGTCTGTGCATGCTCTTCATTACTGGAGGAAACAGACTACTGGGACAGGAGACTCGAGCTACGGCCTGTGAACTTCTGTGGTTTTGCTAAAGCTGACTAGGAGAAACTGCCAAATCCCACTTTCTCTGAGGTTTGGCAGCAAAACCAGTGCTTTTCAGATACCACTGAGACCTAAATACCAGGCTCAGATGCTGCAGCCCTTGGACCTTGGAGCTCATTTCCATTTTGGCAAAAAATCACATCCTTATGACTCTTTCACTTTGAGGTGATGATGGGGGGAAGCAAGTCTGCTGGCAGGTGAGGAGAAACTTATCGTGGACTTTCCCTTTCAAGGGCAATTGTGTATTTGCTTTTCACTGTACATTAAGGCAAAATCACGTTTGACATTTCTGATAAAAAAGCTTTCTGCAACACAGTTTCAGATAAAAAATAATGTTGAATTCTGATAAATTCAAAGTGCTTTCACTCTAGTGTGGATCTTACTGCACATCGCCAGCCAGCCATCCTTGAAATGATGAAACACAAAGATGCTTGTCTTTCCTCTCTGGCTTTTGATATGCAAAATCAAAAACAAAGCAAAACACCTACCCTCGTTTTAAAATTCTGGGGGTTTTTTATGCTTCTTAGCATGAAATGAAATACAGGAAATTCCTTTCAATAGCTGCACACGATCTCAATCCTACAGGCTCCTTTCTCCCTCATGGTGGTTTTGGAAATCAAATTAGAGTTGTCTTTCTGCACTGTTCTGTCTCTTTCTGTTAGGATGGCATTAAAGGTTTCAGCCAAATAAATCTTACTTCAAAAGACCACATTTTAAAATAATTCACATGAAAGGAGTACATGTAAAACAAGTTCTATCTACTTACTACCTCCTGTGTCTTACAAACCATTGAAATGAAAAAAATCACAATACCGAGAGGATTATCTTACAAGCAAGATTTTCTCATGCCTTCGACACAAATTTCACTGAATTTCACTGAATTTTTAGAGTTGGAAGGAACCGTAGAGATCATCTAGATCAACTAGAGATCAGCTGAAATGATTCAGTTTGGCAGCATAGTAGTAATGGCAGAAAAGGTCCTGAAATATGTGTTTGTGCATTGAAAGCTTAATTTGGTGCAGGATGATATGGGAGGTTAAACATAAAAAACAAGACCTGCATAGGCTCTTTCATCAGTGAATACTCAACCAAAGAGGTATGGACCTGCAGAAGGTGCACTGCATCACGAAACTGTCAAGAAGGAGTGAACATGGTAGCATGCCTTATTCCCTGAGAGGCAGGCAAGAAATGCTGGTAGGTGCAGCACTGAAGCCCCATCGCCTGGCGCTGCCATTTCTGTCAACAGGCCACCAGCTTGGTCGTGGGTTGGCAGAGCTTCAGGATGAGGGCCTGCCAGGCTTGTTATGTCTGAACAAAGACACACCTTGATATACCTGTAGCTTCCTTTTATTTCCTTCTGCAACAGCAATTTCTCTGACCAGCTGCCTACAGTAATTTGTTTTAATTTTGGCGCAATTATGCGCAATTTTATAGAGATAGCAGTTACAAGTAGTGATTCTACACATAATGAGACATTTATGACTAACAAAGCAAGAGGGTTGAGAAATACTGTTAAAATTGCAGAGACCTTGAGAAGAGGAGACACAGAACGCAGCACAGAGCGGTACTGGCATGAAATGATAAAAACCAGGGCACAGGTTGGTATTGGAGACCCCACAGCTCCTCATCAATGGTCAGTTAGAGAAATGCAGACCTGGAGCTGAATAAAACTCAGTCTAGGGGTAGCAAAGAGAACAAAGAAGTAGCCTCTAACATATGTGAAATATACTACATACAGTAAATTCAACTGTATCATGGAGCTGCAGACCAGTGAAAAAAGAGACCAGTGTAAATGCATGTTAGGAAACACAGACGTATGACCTCAAGTAGATTCTAGAGCACCAGTGTGATAATATTTCCAACAAAGAACACCAGAAGCTGAAGATTTACAGTGTTAAGTTATTCTGCAGGCTGGAGATGCTGACTTTAAGACCTGGAGGAAAAACAGAAGGGAGCAACATAATCTCCAGAAAATGGATAAAAAATAGGAGGCAAGTGTTATATATTAATTGTATTATTATTATTATTATTATTATTGACATTTTTCCCTATACTCATGTATTTTAACTACATTATTATTATTCTTTCTTTTTTCTATAACAATTAGATTTGGACTAGCAATAATAGACTCCAGATTTCAATTAACAGTAAATTCTTGTCTTTTCTTACATATAAAGCATTCTTTCTTCTTTAGAAGACCTTGAGCATAACAGAAGGGAGGAAAGATGAGCATGGGGGTTTCTTCAACTTCAGCTCATAGCAAGGGGCTGAAAGGCACTCTGTAACATCACTCCTGCTCTTCCCAAGGTATGTCATCCATGCTGCCAGCTGTGAATTATATTAACAGGAGGTTTTACTGTTACGGTCTGTGTGCTTATTTTCACATCCACAGAGTTTAGGACTGTCGCAGCAGTGAGATTGCTTTGCCCCTTTCCAAGTATTTCCCTTGGGGGAGAAATCAATGTTAAATTCCCCCAAAATGGACACAAGCTTTTCTTCCCTAACCCAGGTGCTCTTGTCCAGTTGCAGGTTAGGTAGAAGTGCCAGCAAGAACAGAAGACTGCATCTCCCAGACAATCATTCACGGCCCCACCTTGCAGTGGAGTGCAGTAGAGATTCTGCGTGGCTCATATAGGAAGGGACCGAGGAGCATTGTGTGGTGGGACAGTTCTGGGGGTGCATGCTGTAGAGGACATCCAACAGGGAAATGCAGAGAAGTAGGCCAACACAATGCTGCAGAAATGGTAGCAGGACTCCCAAAACCTTTCTAGCTCCACAGGCCAAGTCACGACACATTGCACACCCTCCTTTGTCTCAAGGCCCTCTCCACCAGGCGAGTCGTGGTTTCACTCCCTAGCAGAGGCCCTGCTGATTTTAGAAGTGTGGTGTCTAACACGGGCAGTTAGGCCTGATGCAACAGAGATGAAACGTCCTGTATCTGTACTTCTCCCTGAAGTTAGTCACCTGGGCCATGACCATTCACAGTCACTAATGTTCTTACTCTGTCTCCCCGTGTAGCTCCACTGCTGACACGGACATTGATGGGGGACCCTGCCAGAGAACAAACCAGTAGGAGGAACCAGGAGGCAGTCGTCTACACAGCATCAAGTCCAGGTTACTGCCAGGAGTCAGTGTTTAACTGTTTGTAAACTAGTTTTTCTACCTGAAGACTTGTCCTTTTTAAAACAAAGTTGGTCAAATTGTCTAAAATGGATTTATGCTAGTGAAAAATGCAGCTCAGCTGTGTCCAGTGAACAAGCAACAAATACTGCCATGTTTCTGGTACACTAGTCCTGCATTTGAGGCCAGATAAATCTAACAAGAATTTTTTAACATTATCTACCCAGAAATTGCATAATCTGTCATGTTTGTTATCTATGGGAGGAAGTCACTATCTTTGGATGGATGAAAACTCACAATTTTTTGTACAAACTCATATGATCCGGATGTCACCAAAGATGGCTGTTTTGATGATGCCAAGAAAAAAAACCAAGCAACCCCACCACAACTCACATAGTAACAACAAAAACTAACTAAACATTTCTCAGACTGCAATATTAGTCTGCAAGAATAATGTGAATCCCACTTATACTACTACTGTAATTATTATGTAAGCTCCGATGATGGTGCATTTAGCTCATCACCAGTTGCCTCTGCCAAGGAGAGAGGGCTACAGGGCTACAACTGCAGCCCATGAGTGTTACTCACAGCATCATCCCTGAGTGTAAGAGGTTCTGCTGAGCAGCACCTTTGACGTGAGGGTCCACCTCTTCCTCTGAGATTGCCTGGTGTCACTGCCTGGCCTGGCACAGCCCCGTCCTGCCGTCACCAACATGGCATGCAGCATCAAAAAGAAGGTGGGAGCAGAGTCCGGGGGCGGGTTTGGCTGCTCTCAGCGATGCATTGACACAAATACCAACTAAACACATTCCTAACTGCACTATCACCCCAGTTGAGGAACCAGACCTCCTCAAGCCAAAAGGAAAACAGAGGGCTCTGGACCTTTGCAAAATTCGGGACTCCAAGCTTACGACGGAGGGCTTGTGATTACACAGCACAAACCAGTGCCTGCTTCTTGGATAGGGACAAAGTGAGTGAATTGGGAGGATGGGGACACAGAGTCTTACCCCTGGCCAGTGAATCTTTCCAAGAGGTGACTGACATCTAGTTGTTCTCTGGCTGTCATTGTCACAACTGGGATCCAAATCAGAATAATTTGTGAACTCTGCCTTCTTTTGCCCCAGGGCTGTGAAAAAGCAAGTGTTACTCAGTCCTCATTTTTGAGGAAACGGTTAATTTTAGCCTCTGACGTGGAAATATCATGTCGGTTAAAATAGAAGTCCAATCCCTACCAGATAGGTACCAGATAACTCTGGTGACCAGGACTGCACCATTTAATGTAAAAAAGGGTTTGCCAGCAACAGGGACAGGTTTGTGGAGGGCAGGTACAGTCTTGGTGATTTCTGTGTACAGTTCCTTAAGCAAGCTTGAGTTATCTGCTAAGTCCATCAGCATTTCTCAGGCCCAGGCAATGGCTTCTTAAAAACTAGGTTTTAAATAATGAAGTAAAGCTGCAAAAGTTATTCAGTAGAAAGTCTCTCTCCCTTCCCCGTGCACATACAGTTCTTTGCCAAGTTATTCCTAGGCAAAGCTAATGCTGCATGATAAAACAGACTTTAGAATTCATAGAATTAAGTCCTGCACCTTCAACTCCAGAGATTTCCCTGATAGATCTTGTGCTTTGAATAAAATACCAAATGTTTCTAGGTATGAAATTCAAGTCAGTGTAGTTCTCTATTATCACCAACACTTCAACTTATAGCTGTTACCCAAACTGAGGTATATTGAAACAAAAGGAAGCACAAATTGCCATACATCTCTTATTTAGGCAGTATGGCATTTCCTCTCAAGGATTCGGATTTTGGTTGGGTCATCAGTGCCAGAAATTTTCTGTTGATGGCACAAATAAGGTATCAATCCCCTGCCTTAACGTTTAACTGAGAAGTCAGGGAGTGCACTGGAGGAACTCTTGGGGCATACTTTCCTTTGCAAAGTTTACAAAGCACTTAAATTCATCAACTTTCCCAGGGAGACTCTCAGCCCAGGGACTTTCCCAGTAGAGAAGTCTCCTGGAATGAGACAATGTGTTGCATCAGGGATTCCTGACATCTGGATCTTCTGAACTGTCGCAACTCAAATCCAAACCAGAACACTGAACCCGTTCTGCCTGTGCTAAGAGCTCACTGCAGTCTTTCACTTTTGCAAGGTAAGGGGGGAGAGAGGGCATCATCTTGACAAATTCTGCTCTAGTCTTAACTCAAATCTTGTTCCAGAGTCAGTGTAAAACATGGGAGACTACTCTGGGGACAGGCTCCTACTCATGAGGAAGATGAAAGGATCATTATGGTGAGCTCAGGGATTTGGTGAGTTTGGAGATATGATGAACAAGCTCCTGATTAGGTAGCTGGTGTGGACAGCTAGTGAGCTATATACTTAGATAGATACCTAAATAGATATTGCCTACTAGCAGATTTTTCAGGACTGCTCATGTTTTCCTGGGAGGCAGGACTTTGCTTCACCTGAATCCTGCGGCTATTCCAGGGACCATGATACTTATCTTGACTCTGGTCTCCTGAAAAGCAACCCATGGTTTCTTGTCCTCACCAACAAAGGGGCGAGCAGTCCAGAAGAGTGTGGGCTGTGGTGTGGGGTGGGAAGTGGCAGCTTTTGAGTGGGACAGTCACACATTTAGCTGACAAGGAGGCTGCTGAAACAAGGAACACACTCCTGTTTAAAGAAACACTCTGAAAGTTACAAGTATGAATTTCAGTGGTAATAAGCATCAGGATATATTTTTTTTTAATCCAGAGGTATTAGTGCATGGGGCCTTTTAATACACTTTGTTATTCTTTTCAGCATGATTAGTTGAAACGTTAACCAAATTTGTTAACTTGTAAACTATTAAAATTTAAATAATTAACAATTTATAGATTTGACAAGGAAGTAGCAATCAAAATGCTCAACAACAATCACACTCAGTTAAAGTGTCTTTCTTTTTTTCCCATACAAATAGATATTCAGCATTTACCTAAGTTCTATGAATCAACTGGCATACCGGTATTGTACTAGAAGACCTCAATTCTTTGAAGGAGAAGTTAGGCATAACATTCTTGATGCTTTTAATCCTTCCTGCTCTGCTGTGGAAAAATAAAGGTGCGAGCCATGGCAGAGCTCCCTGCTGCTAGGAGGCCACAAGCTGAAGGGACAGTCCTATGTCTCTTGTCTCAGTGTTTCAGTCCAATATTTCACTGCGGACTTGTGGAATCATCTGAAGAAGAGTTTTGTGCCTCTCTGATCAGTAATAATAGATAGTTGTGAACAGACTAAATTTGAAAATGTGAGGAAAGAAAGGAAAATAAAATCCAATGCAAATTTGACTTTCTATTTTAATTTATTAAAAAAAAAATGGGGGGGGGGGCTTTCACAATTTTCTGAATCTAAGTAGGGTAATACTTACTAGTCCATCCTTCCTAAATGTGTGGCAGAAGTCAAAGTGGCAGATAACAGAGGAGCTCTTGTTTTCAAAGAAATTAGAGATATGCAAAAATATCTCAGGAGTGTATGCATCCAAGGAAATAACTTGAATCCAACATAGGTACTATTAGAACCAAAGAACTGTTTTCAGACAGTGACAGACTGTCATAGAACGATGGAGTGGTTTGTGTTGGAAGGGACCATAAAGATCATCTAGTTCCAACCCCCTGCCATGGGCAGGGACACCTCTTACAAGACTAGGTTCCTCAAATGTTTTATTGCTCTCTGCAAGAGCTAAAAGACTTCGTAGTAAAAATCAAAAGCTATGGGGTTTTTAAAGTTGTGACATTGGGCCAATTAATCTCAGCCTTGTTGCTGAACATGGTCTTCTTGAGGAATACTGGTTTGGCCTCTCTGGCCTGAAGTAAATGGAAGTGTCACCTTGCCCTGTGGTCGATAAGCTCAAAAAGCCACACTGTGAAAATTACAGCTTGGCTCCCTCAGAAGGATCGATTAGCTATGGACTCCAACAGCTAGAATATATAGCTTATCAAAAGATTGGTTTCCTATTTGTTCTATGTACTACTGCATCCAGAGAACCTCTGTGGCAGTTCCCAGAGAAATAACTGGGCAAGACATGGCCTGGTACTGCTACTGACAAAGACTTTCTTCCTTTCAACAAGAGCAGAATCAAGGTGCTCACTCCTAAGGCTCAAGAGCAATTATTGTTTCTGAGAAATGGTGACTGAATTTCTGATTATATTGCTGCAGCATTTCAACAGACCTCTCATTAAACAGGAAGCAAGTCAATCACATTTTCTGGAAGTGTTTTTAAATTTTCTAGCTCTAAATGTGTCCCAAAATGCTCAGAACCAACAAGACGGGACGCTGACCAAAGTTCGTGCTGTTGCATGCTTTAGCAGAGGGTTACCACCTCTGTGGGTCCTTCAGACCCCACTCCCGATGTTCTGCCCCGGCTCAGCTGTCACTGTACAACAGACCTGCAATGCTCGTCACTCAGAGTTGACACGTTTCTGGTGATCTGTAAAGATGTTTTAAGCATTAGTCCAGAAAACTTTTCTCCAAAAGGTTTGTGTCTTCCCAACCCACCACTGCACTGCCTGAGAGACAGTAACGAAAGACGAGTCTTTATGGTTTTGATTCTCTGAATACCCCCATGCATCCTCCCACTCTCAATCTTTCCCCCAGTTTTTTCCCTCTGTCAGGCTACTCTTAACTTCAAGTTGTGAGTTGTGCTAGGGTTAGATACCTGAAATACGAGGGCAAAAGCTACGGGGTGTTTGCACTGAATTAAGCCCAATACAGGTCTTTATTGCTCCCCTGTCGTCAAAGGTACATATTCTCAGACCTTGGAGGCCAGCCATCGGGTCGTTGCTGTCAGATTTCCTACAGAAAATTGAAGGTGAGGCTGCAGGCAGCAAGAGGTGTAAAGCTGCCCCAGGAGCAGGCAGAGATCACACGTTCCCTGTCGCCACCACTCAGATAGCTCTCCCACACGTTGCTGTGCCTCTCAACCCACTTCCTTTGTCCTGTCTCCCTCTGTCTCTGCCCTGGGCTTGCTTTGCCTCATCCCTTTCCACACGCAGCGTGACACATGCAGTGTGCACTCTGATGTGGGTGATGCTGTGTCACACACCGGCTGCCGCGACTGCCGGCCTCTGGCAACAGGCTCCCCAGTTATTTGTGAAACCTGGCCTTGGTAGCAGTCGCCTGCTCATGGAACCATGTCAGAGCAGTGCACCACTTAGAATCATAGAATGGTTTGGGTTGGAAGGGACCTTAGAGGTCCTCTAGTACCAACCCCCCTGCCATGGGCAGGGACACCTCCCACCAGAGCAGGTTGCTCAAAGCCCCATCCAGCCTGGCCTTGAAC
>JAOQGH010000019.1:13150909-13205784 GCA_025769975.1 Gallinago jamesoni
GGGATGGGGCATCCACGACTTCCCTGGGCAACCTGTTCCAGTACCTCACCACCCTCACTGTAAAGAATTTCTTTCTAGTATCTAAACGAAATCTCCCCTCTTCCAATTTAAAATCGTTGCCCCTTGTCCTGTCGCTACACTTCCTGACAAAGAGTCCCTCTCCAGCTCTCCTATAGGCCCCCTTCAGATATTGAAAGACCATTATGAGGTCACCCCAGAGCCTTCTCCAGGCTAAACAACCCCAGCTCTCTCAGCCTGTCATCATAGGGGAGGTGCTCCATATCCCTCTGATCATCTTCATGGCCCTCTGCTGGGCCTGTTACAACAGGTCCATGTCCTTCCTGTGTTGAAGACTCCAAAGCTGGACACAGTACTCCAGGTGGGGTCTCAGAAGCACAGAGTAGAGGGGCAGAATCACCTCCCATGACCTCCTGGACACACTTCTCTTGATGCAGCCCAGGACACGGTTGGCTCTCTGGGCTGCCACCACGCACTGCTGACTCATGTTGAGCTTCTCATCCACCAACACCCCCAAGTCCTTCTCCTCAGGGCTGCTTTCCAGCCATTCTCCACCCAACCTGTATTTGTGCCTGGGATTGCCACGTCCCAGGTGCAGACCCTGCACGTGGCTTGGTTAAACTTCATGCGATTTGCATGAGCCCACCTCTCCAGCCTGTCCAGGTCCCTCTGTATGGCATCCCTTCCCTCCAGCGTGTTAACTGCGCCACCGAGCTTGGTGTCATCAGCAAACTTGCTGAGGGTGCACTCTACCACCCTGTCCGTGTCACCAACAAAGATGTTGAACAGCACTGGTCCCAGTACTGTTCCCTGGTCCCCTCACTGACCCCTGAGGAACACCACTCGTCACTGGCCGCCAATTGGACATTGAGCTATTGACCACAACACCTTGAGTGCAGCCAGCCAGCCAGCTCCTTACCCACTGAGTGGTCTATCCATCATGACTTTCCAATTTTGAGACCGGAATGTCGTGCAGGACAGTGTCGAACATTTTGCGTAAGTCCAGGTAGATGACATCTGTTGCTCTACCCTTGTCCACCAAGTCTGTGGCAGTATCATAAAAGGCCACCAAATTTGTCAGGCATGATTTGCTCTTGGTGAAGCCGTGTTGGCTTATTTTCCATGTCCCTTAGCAGAGATTCCAGGAGGATCTGCTCCATAATCTTGCCAGGCACAGAGGTGAGACTGACTGGCCTATAGTTCCCTGGGTCTTCTTATTTTTTTGCTTTTTTGAATATCAGGGTTATGTTCCCCTTCTTACTAGTTGTGGGAACTTCACCAGGCTGCCACGATTTCTCAAATATGATGGAAAGCGGCTTAGCCACTTCATCCACCAGCTCCCTCAGGACCTATTGATGGATTTTGTCAGGTACCATGGACTTACGCATCTTCAGGTTCCTTAAGAGGTCTCAAACCTGATCTTCTCGTACTGCAGGCAGTTCTTCATTTGCAGAGCCTGTTTTTGCTTTTTGTGACTTGGGCAGTGTGGTTTGAGCCCTTGCCGGTGGAGACTGAGGCAAAGAAGTTGTTCAGTAGCTCACCGTTATCCATATCCTGGGTGGCCAGGTCTCCCGTTTCCTTCCGGAGAGGGCCCACAACTTCCCTAGTCTTGCCTTTGTCCCTGACATATCTGTAGAAGTTTTTCTTATTGTCTTTGATGTTCTTGGCTAGATTCAGTTCTGCCTGGGCTTTCACTTGCCTGATCTTGTTCCTGATCTCTTGGACTGTTTCTCTGTATTCTGCCCATTCTACTCGTCCCTGCTTCCACCCTCTCTATGGCCTTATGCACTTTTGCAAATTCTTCTCGATTCACGTGGATTTATAAACAGCAAAATCTTCCAAAATAAAAAGCATGACGTTTTCACAGCAGCAGTAAATGCTTATGGAAGGAGCCAGCCTCTGGAGGACAAGAGGTACACACAACACACAAGAAAAATTCCAACCAGCGCCTGGTCTTTGTGAAGTCTACCTGGACTAGATGGCATGACACAGCATGGTGTGAATAAGATAGATAGCTTTCCTCAGCTTTTGGAAACTATTCTGTTTGAGAATGAATTGTTTAACTATGAGTGTTCACTTGGATGTGAAAGGCTTAGCAGGTGTCCTCAGAGCGTGTCCAGGCACTGCCTCAACTACACCTTTGCTTTGGTGTTGACTGAGCAACTCAAAACACGCACCTTTAACCAAATAAACTGTTTCTGTGGAAGGAACCTGAAAGCTTGTCATGTGTTTGTGCACAACCCACATTTGTAAAAAAAAGAGGCCAATACCTGGTCTCTGTTTATAATCTCACTCTCTCTTTGCAGCTCAGTTCATGTTCCCTGAGATGGGAAGAAAAACTGTGTCTTCTGCCCAAGTCAGGCTCTCACCAGCTTTAGCTTCTTGATAAAGATCCAAAAAAATCATGAATCAACACATAATGAGATGATGAGAAAGACAGGACGTTTATGAAGAGAGAGGGTGAAGACCTTTATCACAGCACCTAGAGCAGAGAGTATGAGAAACCAGGCGCACCATGGCACTGCCCAGGCAAAGCGAGAAGGGCAGAGCCAGGTTAATTCACAACCCTGACAATTCAACAGCCAGTCAAATGCTATTTTGGAAGACTTAGAATTCACTGAGCAGACAAGGCTCGTCCCATTAGCTGCTGCTGACAATTAATCAGCAGAATTAACACTGCTCTCTGAGCAACTAAAAGTCTGACACTGGGTAATGGAAAGTTAGTATTTAATGAAGGACAGCTCCCCTCCTCTGGAGGAGGTCGTTAGGCTCACAGTAACCACTCACCACAGGACACCTGGAGAAAGGGTGCGGTGGGTTAACTACGCTGAGAGCTACTCGCTTCAACGTCCAAACCACCTCTGGGAAAAAATTACCACCATGCACAAAGATCATTCTGCTACTCCTGCCTCTTCTCCTGTGAAAAGAGGAGACACCATCCCCTGGATTATAACAGAGGGCTCCGTACCGTTCACTGACCTTTCTGTTACTGATCCTTCTCAACATCTGCATGCGTTTACTACATTATTCTGAACCCACATATATTAAACATGCCCAGCAGAAAGATCCCGAGAAGACGCTTGGTGGTGCAGCGGAACAGGGAGGGGTGACCGCCCCAGACGAGGTGTGACAGGAGAAGTCTTTACTCAGAGTGCCGAGACATCCCCACCGCAGCGACGGCACAGACTGCTCTCCAGTGTGCAAAATGCTTCCTGCAACTCACATGAAACAGCTGTCGCAGATTAAGTACAGGAAACAACAAACACAAGAAACAACAGGAATTTAGCATATCCTGATGGGCTAAAACGATGATTTGTTACTTGCTCCAGGGTATGGCTTTTTGATTTATGACATCCAGAAGATGTACTTCTGTACCCTTTTTAATCTGCTTTAAAGAAGGTGCAAAAAGATGACCAAAGCAAGATTAGATTTTCTTCTAAAGCAAACTTAATTTCTACCTGGAAAAAAGAAATAGGACAAATTTCTCCACAAGATCACTATAAGAAACACTTCAGAGAAGTATGAATATCTAAAGTACACCAGGAAAAATGTATTGCAGAAATGATTTATTTCATGCCAACTTAATTCATTTGACTAAATATTTTAACACACATTCAAAAAATATATCCAGTACAACAATAATTTAGAACACTACAGAGAAAAAATTATAACTCGGTGAATTTCAAAACAAGGTATTATGCATACATACTTGTATCATAAGGCAAAAGATAGTCTATCCACAAGCAGCACTCCTACAGCATCTTGATATACACTGGAGAATGAAGATCTTCTATTACTAAACCTATACTTACAAACGAATTCCCTTATCTTCCAGATACCTCTATAGAAATATAAGGTATTTCTATAGAAAAATATTAATTCCTCTGTGATAGCTGAACTATCACTCTGAAACCTTTATAATTCACAGGAATATGTCAAATACAACAACATTATCCTGCAGAAATAACTGAAGTTGCGTATTATTATTATTGCCTGCCAGTTACAATTAAAACGCACACACACACACACAAAAGCATGCTGAGGAATACATTCCAGTGCATTTAAATAGAAACAAAGAATAAGCCTGATTGAGCTTACCATAAGACTGAAACAGATGATACCAAATATAATGCAACATAATCAATGACAGCAATTAACGTATCAGAAAGGGATCTAGTTCAAGGTGCTTTTTTGCTAGGAATGCTGAGTTTCTGTTAACGTAATCAAATGGTGTAGGAGTGTCTCAGCTTCAGACTAGACTACGTAATTAGAGGCACAGCTATTATCAGAGAACCGCCATGAAGCAGTGCGTATTCCTGCAGAGCCCATTAGGGAAAAGGAACGTGAAAGTTTCAGAAAGTTTAAAAGATTCACAAGTTGTTCTGAAAAAATTAACCATTTTCTGAATTTTAAAGAAAAATTAAAAGCTATCAGACAATATACGTGTTAAGTGGTGGTTTTGTTAATAATTACGATGCACACATTTATCTGAAAAGAATAGGTCAGATTTCTTTAAGAAGCCTCATTAAATCACAGAATCATCTAGGTTGGAAGGAATCTTTTAATATCATCTAGTCCAACCAATGGAGAAAAAAAAATGTTTTCCTTCATAAAGTGATGTCTGTTTGGTACGTAAATGCCCCTCAGATTGCAAGTAATTACAGCAATAATGAAAACTCGAACAAAATATCGTATTTTTCACATAACATTTACAGTATTCCAAATAAATTTAATAAAATATAAATTATCACAATTACAGAAAATCAGAGTAATCACTTTTTAAATGCTTCATATGTAAAAATCATTGTCATGGTTACGTTTTAAAATAGCAAGAATAAATATTGGAAGTACAGCAGCTTTCCGCTATCCCCATTAATACTGTTAATGACTATTTTACAAGTGCTTGATTGCAAAATAAAGGCAGATTATATACCACGATTTTTCCAGTAGTGTAAGTTACAGTAGTATTAGATTTGTTGATCCTTAGCATGTTATCATACTTAAATAATAAATTACATCCTAGTTTGCCCAAAGTGTCACTATTAGCAGAGACTAGAAGTTGTGTTATCGATTGCCTTCCCTCATACAAGGACTCCCTCACTTCACTGCTAAGGGATGCACCTTTCCCGAGCAAGTGCAGAGGATTCATTTCCCAAAACAGGTATCAGAATATGTGTATTTTTAAACTCCTGAAAATACAGAACTACAAATTTATTAGGAGTAGGCAGTTTGACTACAGCTTTTTGCTATCCCTAATGTTTAAGAAATCCAACTTTTAATACTGACACAGTATTAAAGTACCTACTCTTTTAACTCACGCTTTTCAAAGTTCATTACAACTTGCATGTATTCCTCTCACTGATTTAAATCTTTGACATGAAGACATACATTTCTACTTAACTTGGGTGGGGTTTTTGGGGTTTTGGGTTTTTTTTGTGTACACAGATGAAGAGGAAACTGCAGAAAGGATGATGAAATGGAAGTATACCCTAATTGCTCAGTAATTCAGAAAGTGAAATAATACAAAATTGACTTTCTTTAGCTGCAAATAAGCACGCCAACATTCAGTTGCGAACAGCACAGTTCGCAAGACAGTTGTATTTTAAAACACCTAATCCAGAGCATCAGATGTCATGCAAGAAAAACATCAGCTCAAGTACAGAGCAAACGCTGTGCAGGCATATCCCTTATTTCTACTATGTTCTTTTATAGTTCTAAGCTCTGTTTCTTTATTGAAAGTCTTCCAGATTTAGTCACATGAACTCATACTTACTTTTCAAAACACACTTTAGATTAATTGGTCTAAAAATTGCACATAATTAGAGCAAGAGTAATTGTTGGTCAGCAGTGAACACTACAGATGAAACCTGACTTCACTGCACTTCTTACTTAACACCCAGCATCCAGGGAGTGTGTGACACTAGGATTCTCCAAGCACAATCCAGAGGAGCACTCCTGAGAGATCCTCAGAACTCCAGTTCCCATGCCTTCGCAAAGCGGCCATTGGTTACTCCACCGCAACATCAAAAAAGGTCAGTGGATTCCCAACTCGATGAGCTCAAAATTTCTATGTTAGCAAACTGAAATCCCACTGCCATTAATTTATACATTCAACTCCTCCAATTATTTGATCCCAATGAAAATGTGCACAGAAGGCTTACACCAGGGACCAGTTAGCTTTTGTATATAAAATCTTGACCAAGTTTCCACCGAAAATTCTGTTTTCAGCTGTTCCACTGATTTCTGCGATGGGAAAAGCCAGCCCCCAAGAAGGCTTGATCTACCTCTCCGAAGTCAGCAGGGGCTAGGTAAGGATACTACAAGCACTCAGAAAAGCAAATGTTCCTTCTGCAATTTGTCCATTAGCACTGAATTAGATCCCTTTGTAGTGACATTTCAAGAGTTAATAAAGAACCTGAATCTCATTTCATCTAAATATTTTTACAAATAAATTTTTGGGCAATTAAATGAGATACAAATTTTAAAAATAGAAATATCAAGTCTAAGAACATTCATGCGGATGGATGCCCAACAGCATATACAACCCATTTCCTATAAGGCTGAATTCAGGATAGCATTCCTAAGTAGATCTAAAATAAATTAAATAGGTACTAACAGAAAGTTGCTAAAGAACAACCTGAATTAAAAAGTCTAATTTTTTCAACTTCCAGTTCCTGATACAGCCATAAGATTTTGATCAAGCTTTTACAATACACAAAATACCCAAACTCAAAAAAATGCCCTCTTATAGATAATCTGTAAAGTTCATGAGTTTGAATACATGTGGGCACAACTGTCATACAGTGAATTCACCTAAGATCAGAAGTGATGATTCTTTTATGTCTGCCGATTTATTAAAATAATTGTTCCTATGCAAATAGAGTATTTTTTCACCTTCGTAGTAACAATTCAGTGTTTTAAAACAGGCAAATCAACACACTACAAATACCACTACTGTTAAAACACATGATGTACTAAATCACAGGAGGTAGTTAGATCCCCATTAACAATTACTTCAGAAAACAAAGACTATTTTTAAAAATTAGTAGAACACCTCATTCATGAAATCTTACTTTTCAGAATAACTCATTCCTAGTTGCTTTAAGGGATGTCTGTTTTTTAATCATGATAAAGAATTTACGATAGAAACATGTTTTCTTCAGTTTTCAACATGACTTTGCAATAAGCACATAAGAAAACTCCCAAGTGGTAAAGACGTAAGACAGACTGCAATAAAGCAACATTTTAAATTAATCAAATTGCCTAAGATATCATGAATTCGACCACATCTTTTACCTTATGATTACATTTAAGAACTCATCAACTAACTACAGTTTAAAAATATATCTACACCAATGAAATTAATGTGAAGCTTTTTTACAGTTAATAATTGGCATTTTTGAATGGCATTCAAATGAATAAGCAGTATTCTTTTTGCAACAACTTACTGCAAAATACAGGCACCTTAAAAACATATACATAACCAGGGCATTTGGGACACTAAAAGTGTTTACCGTTATCTACTCATGCTATGTATTTCCCTTCCTTTAAAGTAATACTTATTTGAAGCTGTGCCTGAGGTGTGTGCAAATTATAAGGTTTCAGCATCTAACTGATTTTTCACATTGTGTTTATTCTACAGTTACAAAAACATTAGTGTGCCAAGATTTGCAACTGTAAAAATCTTAAGCAGACATCATATCTTTGATAATGTATTCTTGCTATTGCACATATGTTCATATGACAGTGAAACTCTGGTCCATATTCAATTTCAACTATTTACACATGCTAAAATCATTTATCTGCATATAATGTTGTAAAAGGAAAAAAAAAAAATATAGCCTTTCTTGACCAATACACCTTGCTCAAAAATTTACACCACCAAATTTCACAGAATCATAGAATACTGGAACATGTACTTTATTTTATGATTTTATGAAGATCACCCTGTCATTCAATCTTTCTGCTTATACAGAGTCTGATTCAAAGACCACTGAAGCCAAAAGAAGCCTTAATTTAATTCAGTAGATGCTGGACTAGACAAAAAGTTCAAATAGAAAAATTATAGAAAGTATTAACTATAGTAATTGATATAACTGCACTTTGGATGCATTAAGATGCTCTCATAGCATCTGCTAAAATACAAAATAGTTCCTTCTAAAATATCCCCTTCATGTTGAGCCTTAGGTATATTTCTGAAGTTTACTTACTTTTAGCTTAATTAATAGTTTTCTCCTTTTGGTCATGACACAAAAGCCCACACTGATGCACAACAATATCTATAATAGAAGAAGCATATTCATAGAATCATAGAATGGTTTGGGTTGGAAGGGACCTTAGAGATCATCTAGTTCCAACCCCCCATGGGCAGGGACACCTCCCACTAGAGCAGGTTGCTCAAAGCCTCAATATTCTTGTCTTAAGTAGTAAAGTTATCATATAGGTGCATTTGCAAATTAGTTTTTCCTTCATATTCTTTTTAAACAAAAATGGTCTTTCCTGGTTTAGTGATGTATCATGAATACAGTATTTTCCAAGCAATAAGTAGGAAATAGATTTCCACTGAATTTTCTTCAGCTTTCAGCAGTTTAGACATCATCAAATATTTCGCTTCGGGACATTGACAGGTATCTTCCACCAGGCTGGTACCTGCAGAAGCATTTTAAATATGAAAAAGTGTCACAAGAAATAGATAAATAAAGACTTATGAAATCATGTAACTCTCACTGCAATCTTACTCTTTACCTCCCACTGAATTACAGGATCTGAAGTTCTACTGCATTACTGTTTCCACGAGAATCTGATAGGCAGTTATTAAATTGTCTCATATGACCAAGAAACACAGTGATATGAATACTGGGAATCTTAAATAACTTAATTTCCGGGTACAAAGGAAAGCAGTTGAATGTTTCTGTTCAACAGAACTGTCTTCTTTTTTTAAAAAAGGGAAACAAAACCAGAACAACAGTATCCAAAAGTAGTTTGGGTGATTAACAGAAGATCTCATTGGGTGAAACAGGAGTGGGATAGGAGAAATACAGTATCAAAGATAATTAAAAAATATGGTTGTACACTTAGTGGAGAAAAAAAGCTTCACAAATTATTAGTCAAGTGTATTTTAAAAGCATTTAAAAAGAACAAGTAAGTTCCAATGCAAGTACAATGTTCTTTATCTCTGCAGTATTTACCAGAATTTGAACTGACACAAAGCCAGAAACTAGTGCCCCCAGCGCTCTTACTGTCCTAGAATGCTTGTAACTATTGCAGGAGCCAGAGTTTTAAAAATCAATGTTATACAAGCTATTTTTAAGTTAATTGAAATTTCATAAGCAATTATTCTTGACCTTTATGAAATGAAATGCAGGTTACTACCGGAAAGATCAACTAAGCTCTGTGACTCAGATTTTCTTTTTACAGAAAAAGTTCAGAATGTTCCACTTTAAGACTTCAGATACTGTACTTGAAAAGTATTTGCTCCAAAATAATTATATGTGCATATTCCTGTTTGTGTAGACTATTGTCCCTTTCACACTCTATAGAGGTCAACAGCTGACAGAACTGCTAGGCTAGTTCCTCTTTAAGTGCTTAAGAATCCTGTGCTTAAGAATCAACTTCTGAAATACGGGGACACTAGACTAGACAAGTTAGTTGTTGATACAGTCTAACATTGATGAATCACTCTGTAAAACTTGGCACTGTCATTTAGCAGCATTCTTTGCACGGTTTTGAACTAGCACTTATTTATTGATATAGATATGTCATTTATGGGTTTTTTTTTATCAGATGGGTGTGCTAGCTTTACCTAGAAAAAAATGTAAACTATAACCTTTCACAAGGGAATTTGAAATTATTTATCATTAAAGGGTTCCACATCATAATCAGCTGGATAAAAAAAAAGAGCATACGTAAAACATACTACTTGTTTCTTAAACGTGAGCAGAGCTTAGCAGCTATATAAGATAGTCTGTTTCACAGCCAAGGAAATTTGGTGTTGCAGTCACACACACAGAATCACAGAATTCTCTACTACAGACAGAGCTATGCTGTGCAGTCTGGGACTTTTATTCAGTACATTTTAATTTTAATTTACTCCAGTAGTTCCAAGACCTGATCCTCAGGTGTATTCCTGCAACTACTAGTCCTGTAGTAGTCAGTTTTCTTTCTGGCAGTCCATTATGATAATTTTTATATAGGGTAATCAAGGGAGCTTTCTAAAGTTTTGTAGGACATTAGAGAAAACCTTTTATTGTATGTATGCAGGTCATTCTCCAGTTTTCTGGGTTTATATACAGTATTTTTCAGATTCGGCCAATATACAAAATTATATTCAATTCAGAGCTTACTAAGATAGTTCTAAAAAACTGAAAAACCTTCAGGTTTCAATTAGCTTTAAAACATTTCCCATATCGTGGGGGAAAAGGAAAAAGGAAAACAGGCAAGATGATAAATTTTGTTTACCAAGCTATCTGATACAGCTGCTGTAGGTCAGAAGACATGAGTATCTTTTAATTGTAAATAACACAGAAGATTCCTCACCTTCCTGAGTCCAATTCAAGTGGGTCATCATTAATGGAGTCTGCATTAAAATCCAAAGGTTCTGCATCCTGGAGAAGTTCTATTCTATCTCTTTCAGTCCTACCGTTTGATCGGGTATACTTTGATAGTGCTGAATAGGGAAAAGGAAGGAAAGGTACTCATTTGCTCTATGAACATGTGGAGACATCAAACTGAAATGATCGAAATAATAATTTGCTACTATCTCATCCAAAGTTTAAGTGTGATGATTTAGAGTAAATTCAATATTAAACAAAATCTGTCTACACATTCAAATTTGTAGTATCTAATTTTTGTATTTCCAGAGCAATGTAACTACAAATTTTCTTTTGCCACTCAAGTAGGATGAGATCTACTTTGCAAAGAATCAAAGAAAATTAGAAGTTACATGCAAACTTCACTTTTAAACCAATTAGTCAATCACCCATTCATCTTCCCAACTTCCCACTTTAACTAAGCTAGCTGGAGGTAAAATGGTTTGGTTTTGTTTGTTTTAAAGAGGCAATCTCGTTAATTAAATAAATATAGTTGTTTTGCAGTTCACTCTGCCACCTTCACTAGGCTACTATCTATGGCCTATTTTGGTGTTGGAATGCTACATATTCACATGGTTAACATTAAAATATAGTTGCATATAATTTCAGTTAGTCTACCACTGAAAATCTCGGTTTCCAACTTTGCTAAGATGAGGGAAAAATCTACAAGAGTTATCTCAAAAGCATGTTCAAAGCTTCCTTCCTCCTCCCCCTTTTTCCTTCTATTTTTCACTATCTCATCTCTCTTGTTAGCTTACAAGACAACAGAAAAAAACATTAAAAAAAACATTAACACTGGACGAAAACTTTTTAGAAGTTTAGCACATCCACAAAAAAGTCTTTTGTGAACAGACACTATTAAATAGACATGTATACAGTAGTGCCTTATCTTATTGGCTTTATATTTGTTGGTCATTTCTTTAATTAACCCATTATTCTAGTCTGAGAGAGTTCACTTGCAACTAGAAGAGGTAAATTTTGAGATTTAGAGCTCCCAACCTCAAGACATATCCAAAGGTTCTTTGTTGACAACTGCTACTCTAAAATTGCAATCATTCTATGTCCCATAAGAAGACCAAATAATTGAGACTAGTCAGAATCTCCAACCTCAACTAGTTGAAGTGTTGAAGATGGGAAGAAATACAGTACTTTTCAGGGGTCTTTAATGGGCAAGATGGCATATAGCAGCATATTATCTAAGACAAAAACAAATCTATGTGAAGCTACTCACATAGCCAGCGTTACACAGACAAGACACTTATAAACCAGAACAAACTCCCTCCAAAACCCACAAAGCTTACGTCTACTGATATTGGTCTCTGAGAAGCTGGATTCTTTTTGGTCTGTGTGGACGGCCCTGTTTCTAGTGGAATCATCCCTATTTCCATACCGCTCCTTCCATTCCTGGAAAAGAGACCCAAAAAAAAGATAACACAAGCTGTGAGGAAAAAGTAACACAACAAAAGCATACGTAAGATCAAGGAACATGGCAGACCCACAATTTAAAGCTAATTCATCAATCATATCAGAGTATGAAAATAATATTTTGAAAATGTTCCTGTTCCCTATCTTGATGCAGGAATAATTTTTGTTTTGTTTTAAACTCAAGATATGTCCCTTCACTAAGCCAACTACCATAACTGTTCTTTAGAAAAAAGACTTGCAGAAAACAAACTACATGTTAAATCTATACTCCAATTTGACTCAACTACTTTAAGTTATTGTGGGAACATTGCTTTTTTTTGATTTCTACTTCCATCTAGTGGTAGAATGGTAAAATAACCAGATGAAGACAGCACAAAAAACATTTGGACAGGCCATGTTTATTTACTAACCTTGCTGTTCTGTTGTGTTTCCATTCCATCATGTATTAGAATGTAAAAATTTAAGTATGAAGTAGAGTGAAATATTAACAAAGCAAATTTCTCATGCTTTTATTAGAAGGCAACTTTGTACTTTTCCAATTGCTCCAATAACTTTAATATGTTTGAGATTTGTATTGAAATTTCAGATTATGGACTGGCAGGAACTGGTATGCTCAAAGTTACTGTGGTAATTTATGCCATATGTTCCAGTTCTAAATTGCAGCAGGATCAAGCATTTAATCAAGATCCAGTAAAAGATAATAATCCCAAAAGCCCCAAAAGTTTCCAGAATGAATGTGCTACAGCATTTAACACAAACTCAAAAAACATGTAACAGCTGAAATTGAGCTTGCTGTTGAACTAAAACTGCTGCTTAATGTCAGACCATTTCAGTCTATACTAAATGCATAATGCATTTGCTACTATTGGTTTCACCCTAAGTTCTAAAATTATGTGATGGGGGCAACAGGATCAGAAGGTCTCTGCAGTGTTGGCTGTCATCCAGGAATGAAGTACCCCTGCACTTGAGAAGCCGATTGGTTTCAGTGCCAGTGTTATCTTGCCTTTCTGGAGACAATATTTTTCCCATCCTGTGGTCAGTTCGTCTTTTGCATGCATCCTTTCAATTTCTCTCTTTGATTGTGACTTTCTATACTATATTCCAAATGCTATAAATCAATGAAAAGCTAAAGGCATAGTTAACTGAAACTCCTTAAAATGAAGCTGCCTGAAGTATTTTTAATTCAGATCGACTGCCTTCACAAATCTTTCTTTCAGTATGCACTCAGAGTACAATTTGAATCAAACATTCTGTTTGTTACTCAGTGGCAACAGTATTAATTCTTTCTTAAATGTAATTCCCAATGCCAACTGTGTCCAAATGTGCCAGTTACTTTCCAATGAGCACACAAAGTAATAAGTAAGTTTGGGAGGAGCACACAGCTCCCATTTCCGTGAATATGATGACACTGCAACTGCAGTTACTTCAAGTACAGCAGTATCAACGTAAGAGACTGATAATAAATGATTTCAGATTATTCTGCATCCTAGAAGTCAGGACCCTTTTTAACACTTGTTACACCTATTGGCATATACTGCTCTCACATGTGAGAAACTGGACACTGTACAGCACATTGAGTAAAAAAAATGTCCAAGCAGTGTGACCCTGTTATCCTTTAAAATTAAATTTATTGCCCCCCCAGTCAAGACTATTCTGCAAGATTAAATATTCCATCAATTACTGCCAACTTATTTTTTTGTGAAATAGATCATGCTGAATGAAATAGCAATGGCAAAGCCTATCAGGTATTACAGTATATTAAGATTATAATTAGCAAAAACAATCTCATACCCTTCTTCTGTTTTCACCTTCTTCCTGCCTTTGTCGTTTTCTTTTCTCTACAAATTAGAGGAAAAAGTTTGTCAGAGCTCCAGACAGGAAAAATCATTACTGATTTTTTTTAAACAAACAGAAGTTAACTAGCAGAGATTCTTATTGAAATAGATGGCTTGTACAATTAAATAAAAACAAAAGACAACGCTGCTTGGCTATCATTGTGGAGTTTCCCATTAAAATGAATTCATCATGATGATATCTTGGGTCAAGTTATAACATTTGGATACCAGCTGGCAAAGAATTAAAAAAAAACCCCTGTTAGAAATAGCTGGAAAAAAGTATGATGTTAAGAAACTTGAGCACAATTGAATCAAAATCTTGCTGAAGTCCAGCAAGGCCCAAAATATAACCCAAACAGTTTGTGTCCTTACCTGCTATTAATCTGGAAGTATAACATTACATTATCAAATAAATCGTAACCTCAAGTTGAAGGGAATAAGAGACATTCCTTTGCCCCAAAAAAGTAAATTTAGTTTTTGTTTTTCATAAACTATGAAACAAGAATGAAAGTATTCCACAAAATAACATTGTATCCAGAGATTTTAATTTCTAAATATTTACCTAAGAGCCACAACAGCTTTTAACAACTTTCAAGAAACACTTCCAGTAAGAATTAGCATTAAAAAAGTTAAAAAGCTCTCCAAAACAGCAGAAACTTACTGCTCTACAGAAAACATGCTTTGTATTATAAAAACAGTTAGTTGAAAAAGCAAAAAATCCTAATGAAAATGAAAGAATTTGGGCAGCTCAATCAGCACAACCAAAGAAAGATTAAAATGAGTTTGTTTATGATGCACACAATTTAAGTGCTATCCATTATGACAGATTACACAAACACCTGCTTGCATATTATTAGATCTGAGGAGGAGCACCACTTAACTGAACTGTAAAATATTTAGAAATATACAAAATACAGATACTGAATGAGTAAAGCTGGTACTTCAGATGTCAATGAAGTCCAACATTGCTTTCAAAATATTGACGAGCTACGTGGTTTTTTCGGATAACATTTCAGGCAACTTTAATGTAACAACATACTGTATTTTGCACGAAGACTAGGAGAGAGGACCCAACTTACCTCTTTTGATTAGCTCTTTTCCTTCATCAATCAAATCAGAGGTCATTTCGCTATCCCCCACAAACTGCTGGAATCCCAAAAGATTCAAACAACGAGTTCCTAAACTGGTAAAAGGAGAAGAAGTAATTTCCTTTGTTAATTTACAATAACTAGTTTAGATTTATTAGATTGAAAAACATAAAACAAATTGTTCAGAAATTTATGAATAATTCAAGCAAAAAAGCAATACACAAGACAGACTATTATGCTAGCCGAGAAATCAGAAAATTCAGAATAGAGACATGTTCCAAAATCCAACTGAAAGTGACATAATGGTCCTATTCAAAGGGAGAGATAAAACTTCTTACAGTGTGAGTAGTGCAAATGATTTCAGATAAAGCAATTGCTTGAAATGTTCTCAGATATAAAAGAATTTATACCTATGTTATCTCACTGAATTTTCTTTGCCAGAGGACAATTATTATAAAATGTCTTACTATTGTTATTTCTATGGTTTTGAAACAGTAACAACACAGGAAAGCCACCTTCGTTTCAGGTTTTACTCAGGAGAAATGTGTGGCATACTTTTAAGCTGTAGCAATGCTGGCTACCATTTTGGATATCCATCAGGCAGAAGTCAGATAATAAGCTTTCTCCATCTTTTTTAAACTAGGCCTGTAGCTAGCTATCAGGAAACCACTTTCACCTGTTCAGTTTCACATCAGAGAACACAATTGCTGTCTTTTTCATTGTTTTCCTCTCTCAGAACTGCAGCACCAATATCATGTTCGAAGTTATCTTGATTGTATATTTATACTGAAAAGTTTTCTTCGTATACTATCTGAGCTTTTAAGACTGCTGGGTTAAATAAGGGAGACAGCTTTTGTTGATAGATTTTAATTAATTTTTTTTTTTGCATGTATTTGAATGACTAGAGAGCATTAAAGTTCAAGCAAAGCAACTTCCTCTCCTTTAGTTTCTTTTCCTCCTTTTGTCTATGGCATTCATCATCATGGACAAGAAGTCACACAAACTACTTTCCTGTCATTGGCTTTTCTGTTTGTTTTTCATGGGGTTCTGCTGTCTCCTACCACCACTTTTGTCACCCAGCCTGAAGGTAAGCAGGGAAAACCTAGGACTGGATCCTTCTTGTCTTACTATCTATGGATGTGCATAGGACATTGATGGACATTCAAGGCATTTAACTACATTCTACATGACTCAAAACATATACAGTGCTTCTGACTGAATGTTAATGCAAAATTGAAGAAATCAATATAAATGTAGCTAAGCAATGTCAGACTGAAAGCATCTCATCCCTTACAGTGGTCAAATGCAGACATTTTGAAATATAAGGATAAAGCCAGCAAGTAACAGTATTTTCTGCCATTACCCTTCCAGCCTCCAACAAATGGTGGCTTAGGGAAACAAGACCAAATGATTTAAACCACTATGCTTTTAAGTTGAACTTTGGTGATGTATCAGAAATTTGTTATGAGTCTGTTAGAAAGTTCATAACGTAAAGTTTCTGTTAATGCTGCTTAGTTTATCGGAAAAACCTTGCTGAAAACATAGCTTTCTCATAGTAATGTTAATATCAAAAGCAGAATCTAAATGTTTGTGGGTCTAAAGTTTGAACAGATCAGACCTCAAAATCTAGGAATGAAGTTTAATGGAGAAAAAAAACCCACAACTTAGGTATGTGTTAATACTGTCAATATTCTTAAAATGTGCACATTTCACGTATATAATAGCAATTTATTGTTTTAGTTTTTGCATTTTTATTAACACGTCACAACTCAACTGCTGGAAGAGAAGTGAATCTGTTCCTGATTGCTAAAACTATTATTATTAATGTAAAGAAACACGGAAGGTCTGAATTGCAAATCACTTACCTGAAGTATGTGGCGATACAGAGAATGACAACAAGCATTGGGTAATAGATATAGAATCCATCTGCAATGAAGGTCAGCACTCTCATGGATCCCATTATCTGGAAAAAAATTCCACAAGAATAAGCTCTAATCAGCTATACTCTATATATATCCATAAAGATTGTGCCATCTCACTTTTTTCAGTCCACAACACATAACCACACAATCCTTTACAGTTACTGAAACATAGGTAAAATACCATCACAGATCTGATCCAGACAGTTGACCTCAGATATAAATGCCACTTCTAACAGTGCATCTCTGAGGTTTCAAAGATGCTAGATCTTGCTGTCTCACCTAATCCAGAGCCAGTTCAAATCTGGGGGATGTTTTCATCTGCTGTGAAAAAAGTCTCTGGACAACACTAGGAATCTACTTGCTAACAACAAAGAGATGAGGTGTAACTTGCTGTCCCACAGAAACTGGTCGTTCAATAAAGCCACTGGTTTTCAGTTTGCTTCCAATCTATAAAGATCTCTTATACGCTAAAGTCAGTGGAAGCTAAAGCTATTAGGAAGTAAAAAACAGACAAAACTCTTCAGCATACTACTTTACTTTCTTAGGCTAAAGAGATCAAAACAGAGAAATCAAATATTGATGACTCCTGTGTAGCTAGCAGTCATGACCAAAGTCCTGGTATACAAGTAAGTACTTCTACCTAGTTTAATACTAGTGTAAAGATTTGAATATCTGAATCTTACTATAGGAAGTATTTGAAAATATTTTGCATATTCTCCAAACCATACAGAAGCCTCAAAACCACATTTCTATACTTACAGAAGTATAAGCCGTTGGCTGAGTGTTTTTGTGAGAGATTGTTGCATCCATATGGGTTAAGCCCAAAAAGTTCAAGCACAAAGGTGGAGTAAGACGGCAAAATAACCTGCACCAATAGAAGAGGCAACTGCTTTTAAAACAATTTCTTGCACTAAAAATATTTAAAAATTGTAACTGGATATATTACAGAATCATGATATACAGCTCATTAGGGTTTACACCCATATGATTATAAATGAAAGAATATAAATGAAAGTTTCATGGATATTTTCAATTGAGTATTTGACAGAAAATCTGCAATATATGTGCCATATACTCACATGCCACTGAAAAGGAGGCTGTATGCATCTGTTTGATGATGTGAAGCTAAGTAATAATAGTTAAATACACGGATTCTGAAGACAGTAGAGTAAACACAGATACTTAGGAAAAAGATGGTAAGAAAACAGGCCATCTGGAGAAAAAAAAAAAGTTGTTTCAACATAGTACTCTATTAAAGGTTTTAATGCGTTCAGCACATAGTCTGCACGTGCAACATGCTGACTGTAGTCTAATTTTTCATTTTGATATGGGACAATAACACCAGCTCTGAGAAGAGTTTGAGGAGGTTTTTTGACTAATTTAAATTGAGAATGATAGTAGTAACATTTTGCTCATCATGTAAGCTAACACAATTGACCCTAGGAACATTTTATTCTACTTCTTTTTGTTATGTAAATGAGATTGCTGCAATTGCCTCAATAATAACTATGACTGATTAAACATATATTCCTAACAAGAAGAGATAAAACCAAGTGTTTTCAATTTAACTTATTTTGTTGGTATAGCAGAATTTCTCAGCTCAGTTCCTTTACTGATAAATTTGTGCATGCATATGTTTGCCATGCCTTGACTGGATTTCTGGTCAGCAGCAAATTCCTATTTAGGAAAGAGAGGTCACACACATGGTTGATTAGACACAAAGTCTGAACAGCTAAGCTAATGTTTCACAAATTACTCCACATATGACATTCAGCTCAACTGGATCACATCTTCAGCCCATACTGGAGAGTTGTAGGAAGTGGCAAACGGCAGACTGCCTCCACAAAGCATTATATATTTTAGAGAACTTCTGAAAGTTGACAGATTATTTAAAAACTGATTTAAAAATCAATCTGGTTTACTAATATTGTAATAAAATCTACCTGAAAAGATTTTTCTTGAGTGATTATCTCAAACTTACCTCTATGTAGATATAATTGTATGTCTTTTCTGCCAGCTGTATGAAAACTGCAAATAGCGATAAAACTGGTTTTGTGCTGAAAAATGTGCACTCTGACCACACAACAATTACAGAGAACGTGGCCAGAACAACTGCAAGCACTCTGTAAAACCATGGTCGTAGGAGACATTTCCAGTACCACTCTGGAAAAAACAAACACACACACATCCAGAATGGGTTAATGAAAACTACACAACCAGAAATGGAACTCCCTCACAAAAACTATGAACTTCTTGCACGCACACCCTGAAAATAAGGCTAGAATCTGTGGTGTCACACACTTAATTTCAAGGCTTTTCCAAAGCCTAGCGATCTGACTCAGCTGTAAAGAACCATAGGCACAACTGAGGAAAACAGTGTGGGATTTGGAAGGCAAATTTTGCAAATGGATTGGAGCTGTGGAGGTGCAGAACAGAACTCTTTGCTTTTGGCCTAGATACTATAGGAGATCCACTTTTTGTTTGTTCCTCTGTTTCTTTCAGAAATGATGTTCAGGCTGTAAAATTATGTTGTCCTATCCTGGAAATAACTCACTGCTAGTACACAACAAATGCTAAGTTAAAACATGATTAGGAGAAGACACTTTCTAAAAAATTGCACAAACAGCCACATGTCCTTATGTTTGGTACATGACAGATGAAGAGTCCTTTCCTCTTTGTTCTACTGGAAGAGCAGTTCCATCTCAATAGTGCCTCACAAATGCAGAAGGTAGCCATGAACTAATAATTAAAAATGCTATTCTTCTTTCTTCTTATAAGGCTTCAAAGTTGGCTATTGCTATCACAACAGTTAACTGCTATTAAATTTGAAAAAAAATAATTAAGCTTATTGTTAGGAGCATAAACCAACACCTGATGGCTATGCCATTCCATAAATGCATTAAGATGCACACTTGCTTCCCTCTACTGTAACTGAACTTTTTACATTACACAATCAGTTATTACAAAATGGTAACGGTTACTCCTTTATATATACAAAACCTGCATGATGGCACTTACCAACAGTTGGTGTGTAGAAATACTGAATAATTTTGTTCTCTGGTTCCTGGGAACGAAAGGTATGAACAAACTGTCGAGTTGCACTGGTTTCATTTTTTGCCACATCTTCTAGGTAAAATGCTTGCTCTAAAAGCATTTGCCACTGGACCTGTGTGCGACGATGTCTCTGTACTGAGTAGATTACCTATAATAAAATCGAAGAAATTATGATTACAACATATTTTTTTCAAGAAACAAGAGAAAAGCTTTGCAAAATCCCCTAAAAATGTCTACAGTAGAGAATCACAAAGATTAATTCTGCATACTCACAAAAACAGGCAGTTAACTCTCTAACTATACAAATCATAAGAGGACTACATACAGGATTCCTGAGTTTTGCAGTAACACCCTACTTTTTCCAATATCCCACTTTATTTCTGCATCCTAGTGAATACCAATATTTTACTACAATTTTTTTTTTAGAATGCATTATCAATCAACCCTTACACAGCTTACAGACAGACAGTTAAAACACTGTCAAGATACAAGAACTCTTTTTACACATCCAGAAATTGGACCTAGATATCATGTGGAATATTAAACTTCTATGTTTTCTTCCACCGAGAAAAGTTTCTACTATACTCAGCAATTAAGGTAAAGTGTGTTGAAAATTTTTGTTTGACTAGTATTTTATTCTCAATATATCAGCAAAAGTAAGGCATTCTCTCATTTATTAACATACCTGCTTGTGAAGTTTGACCAGACTTTTTTCACTTGGATAACTGTTCTGTCTTTCATCAAAATCTTCATAATCGTCCATGTTTCTACCCATTCTTTCCTGGTATTCAGTAGGACACTGGAAGGAAAAGGGAAAATTAAGTGGAAGATGGAGGAGTAGCAAGTGCTTTTTGTTAATTATTTGTAAACATTTGGGGCATTTCATGCAACTGAGAAGTTCACTTTAAGTGTAAATTTTTCTGTTTCTAAAATATTACATATGTCAAAATACAGCAGATAATTACATACATCATAAAAAAGCATTCCACAACTAATTTCAACTCAGTTTCTGGTCAGAAACTAACAAGATGCCAATCAGAGATTTTATGATAAGGGGGAAAGAAAATACTGTATAAGCATTCAGTAGGTGCAGGAAGCATCCCCTGCCAAATTGAAGATTATGGCCGAAGATGACCGATGTGTTACCTTTTTCAGTATTGTATCAACACATTTTCTCAATGGGTGGTTATACTTGATACTCTCACTTACTTTACGGACTTCCTGTTGAGGAAAAAAAAGTTGTTTTATTATGTTAAATAGATCAAAAAAACCGTACAGGGTCAGGTAAGAGTTTCAGCCCTTTCAATGGAAAAGACAACCATGAGATCTTAAAGACAAAGCACTTCCTAAAAGCCACAGCTTTACTGACATCTCATACAATATAACTGAAGGAGTATTTATAAAGAACACATATGTATTGTTTTAAAAAAGCTCACGATGTCAGTGTGCAAACATTATTCTGTGAATGTGTGGAGGCTTGGTTTCTATGCATGTATGTTGAAATGGAAAGCGCTTTCTTGTTTTACTTGTAGGTAAAAAGGAGGAGTTTCCATCTTACCTGCTTTAGTTTAATTTTTATTACTTACACTATCTTGATGAAAATAATGTTACAGTGTTTCCTTTCATATCTTGCTCACATTTATCTTCACATAGGTTATTTCTGAGGCCATTTGGCATTTATCAGTAATTAAAAGATGCTACCTATCACCTACGTAAGTTGTGCCAGAACTGGCTCTAGCAGTTTATCAGTCTTAGTGAGAACTAGATTTTATTCTTCATCTTGTTGGCAATGCAGAGATAAAATTCTGATTTTTTTTGTTGTTGTTACAAACAGCAGTTTAAAAAAAAACATATATGTAAGTTCTAGAGTTTGGACGACAGAAATAACTGTAAAGGCCTAGAAATCTTATCAAATAGGATGATTAGCAGACAGAAGAATTGTATTTGTTTAGTGTGACAATGGAGGCTAATTGGATATAGACAGTCCATGGACATATACAAAAGGCTGTTCTAACAGATGACTGTCAATATTTCTGGATTCCCTATAAATGTCCTGAAGGAATGATCATAAGAGATCTGACTAGTCTGTGATAAAGAATTTTTCATTATGTAGTGAGAATATCACTATAGAAACATAGAATGGTTAGAGCTGGAAGGGACCTTAAAGATGACCTAGCTGCAATGCTCCTGCCATGGGCAGGGACAACTCCCAACTGGACCAGCTTGCTCAAAGCCCCATTCAGCCTGGCCTTGAACACTTCCAGGGGCACCAACAGCTTCTCTGGGAAACCTGTTCCAGTGTCTCACCATCCTGAGAGTAAAGAATTTCCTCCTTGACCTGCTGGCCACGCTTCTTTTGATGCAGCCCAGGATGCAGTTGGCTTTCTGGGCTACAAATGCATATTGCAAGTTCATGTTGAACTTCTCATCAATCAACACCCCAAAGTCCTTCTTGGGGCTGCTCTCAATCAATTCTTCGCCCAGCCTGAATTTGTGCTTGGGATTGCCCCAACCCACATACATAACCTTGCACTTGGCCTTGTTGAATTAATGAGGTTTGAGCTACATGAGGTCCAAATGCCTCTTTAGCACTGACAGGCTTAGAGGCACAGCCAGAAGTGAACTTAGCAAGGGATGCAAAGAATAATAAAAGGGGCTTCTTCAGGTATATCAGGCAGAAAAGTAAGGTCAAATAAAGTATACTGCCCCAGATGAGCAAGACTGACAAACTGGTAACAACAGATTAGGAAATCTATGACTTTTTTGCCTGTCTTCACTGGCAACCACTCTCCCCACACCTCCTGAGTAGGTGGACCACAAGACAGGGACTGGGGGAGCAAAGTTCCTTCCCCTAGGAGGTTCTCACCGGAGGAACCTAAACATACAGAAGTCTATGGGACCTGAGAGAAATGCATTTCAGAGTCCAAAGGGAATTGGCTGATGTAATTGCCAAGCCACCCTCCAAGACATCTGAAAAGTCATGGCAGTCAGGTGAAGTCCACAGTGACTAGAAAAAGGGAAACATTGCACCCATTCTTAAAAAGGGTAGAAAGGAGGACCCTGGGAACTACCTTCTGTCAGCCTGCCCTCTGTGCTGGAAAGACCATGGAACAGATCCTCCTAGAAGCTATGCTAAGGCACATGGAGGACAGGGAGGTGATTCGAGACTGATAGCATGGCTTCACCATGGCCAAGTCCTGCCTGATCAATCTGGAGATCTTCTATGATGAAGTGACTACATCAGTGGACAAGAGAAGAGTTACATATGTTGTCTATCTGGACTACTGTAAGGCCTTGGAGACAGTCTCCCACAACATCCTGCTCTCTAAATTGGAGAGAGAATGATTTTATGCGTGGACTGTTCAAGGAATTGGTTAGATGGTTGCATCAAGAGGCTCAATGTCCAGATAGAGGTCAGTGAGAAGTGGTGTCCCTCTGGGGTCCGCACTGGAACCCCTGGGGTTCATCATATCTTCGTCAACAACACAGACAGTGGGATCAAGCACACCTTCAGCAAGTCTATGGATGACACAAAGCTGAGTGGTACAGTTCACGTCCCTGAGGAATAGGGTTCCACTCAGAGGGACATGGACAAACTTGGAAAGTGGGTGCATGAGATCCTTATAAGGTTCAATAAGGACAAGTGCAGAGTCCTGCACCTGGGCTGGGGCAACCCCAATATCAATACAGGCTGGGGGATGAAGGGATTGAGAACAGCCCTAACACATACTTGGGGGTTCTGGTGTATAAAAAGCTGGACACGAGCCAGCAATGTGGACTTGCAGCCAAGAGAGCAAACTGTATCCTGGGCTGCATCAAAAGAATCGTGGCCAGCAGGTCAAGGGAGGTGATTCTGCCCCTCTACTCCACTCTGATGAGACCCCTCCTGTAGTACTGTGTCCAGCTCTGGACACTGAACTATTGGAGCAAGTCCAGACAAGGGCCACAAAAATGATCAGAGGGATGGAGCATCTCTCCTATGAGGACAGGCTGAGACAGTTGGGGCTGCTCAGCCTGGAGAAGAGAAGGCTTCAGGGAGACCTTATAGTACTTAAAGTACTTAAAGGGGGCATAGACAAAAGATGGGGACAGACAATTTATCGTGGCCTGTTGCAACAGGACAAAGGTTAATGACTTTAAAAGAGGGTTGATTCAGACTAGATATAAGGAAGAAATCTTTTACAGTGAGGATGGTGAAACACTGGAATGGCTTGCCCAGAGAGGTCATAGATGCCCCATCCCATGAAACTTTCAATGCCAAGTTGGACGGCGCTCTGAGCAACCTGTTCTAGTTGAAGGTGTTCCTGTTCATTGCAGAGGGCATTGGACATTGGACTAGATGACCTTTTGGGTCCCTTCCAACCCAAACTATTAATTGATTTTTCAGTTCACTCTGGAATGTTATTTGCTAATAACCAATATCACTCCAAAAAGGTGAACAAAAAAACATGACCAACAAATAATGGCTGTCAAGTTGCCAAGTTCTTAACATCATGGACTATTTCTCTTTTGATTTTTACACAGAATCAAGCGTCGTCGAGTGGCACACTGTGATGATTTCTTAATTTACCACTGTTTCACAGTAGCTTCATCCTACTTGTGTTTTCTTGCACTAGAGCCCCACACCATGAAACTCAGCAATGATTAACAGCTGCCTACTCTTACTTCATAGCAAAAGGTAGTTACTTGCCTCCATAATATCCTCTAAATTCTCCTCTGCATCTGCTTTTTCAGTCATCAGTTTGGCAGCTTTGAAATAGGTCTTCATGAGTAGATAACCCCTCTTGGCTCCATTCCAGTGAGAACGGGGAATTTCCACTAAACCATAACCCAAAAGCAACACAAGAAGAAAGAGACCCCATGTGTTTGCAGCAGCTATCCCAATAGTCTGAAGCTGGTTCCTAAGGAGAAAAACATTAGAACAAACAAAAAAGAAAAAATAAAGAAACACAGAGCATCCTCCTACGCAACTTGCAAGAAAGCAAAGTTGAAGTGTCTATGCACCAATATGGCTTTCAAGTTTATAAGACCAGACTTAGCACCATCTGTAATTCTTTGTCTAGGGCCAGTCTGCTTCTTGGCCATACTTAAAGCTGCCACATTTTTTCTCTATCTCCCCATGTTTCCATCTCTGGTGGGAAGACAAAAATCTTTGTTTTCAAATAAGTAGTTTCCTTTAGGGAATACAAACACAGAAGATAGACAGAAAAGGTACATGACAGTGTTTACCACTGTGTCTAGTATGGAAGACCATTAGCAGTGTTATAAATACAGTTATTTTAACTTATCTTATGACCTGTAAATAGAATCTACAGTAGACAGAAGTGCTACACAGGAAATACTGACACAGACTTTTTGAAAGATGTTATTCTGGAAACACTGAGAAAGTTTCTGCCCTAATTTGCAAATGCATTTGTACAGAGAAAAAAAAAAACAACCAAAAACCACATTGCAAATATAAGAGGATGCCTCTGCTGTACATATCAAAATCAGAAAACCAAAAGACGTATTTCTGTAAATAGTCAAAAAATCCCTTTCCATAAAAGCATTAACAGAACTTCCCAACTGCCTAGGAAAAATCAGATTAATTAAAATTGGTTTTTTGTTTTTGTTTTTTTTAAAAAAAGACTCATTTCACCTACAGAATAGATTACCTGTAATAATTTCATAAGAACTCATGCAAGTGCTTACAACATTATTCTTACCATTGTAAATTGAAGTTTGGGTTTACCGCCACGTATATTAAAAACGCTCCAAAAATCAGCAAGTAAGTGCCATAATAGATTGCATTCTCAATCAATGCAGTTTTAATCTTTCCAGTAATAGAGAATCCTCCTGATCTAGCATATGACTGCATGAAAGGTAGCAGAATCCTAGGAGGAAAGCAAACAAAACCAAACCACATCAGCCAACCAAAAAAAAGTTTAGCAGTGGCAGGATACTGAGATGGGGGTGTTTAAGCTAAAGACTCCCAAACTTCTAGCAAAATTAGGTAGTTATATGTTTTTATTCTAGATGTACTGGTCTGATGTCAAACCTTAAACAAACTGCAGATAAAAACAATGCAGTTAGCTTTACTATGAAAAATGTGTGTTAATCAAGAACTTGCTACCAACCCTGATATTCTTGACTGAGCAATCAAAATAATTATTTGATGGTTGGCCAGAAACCACATATTAATCTATCCCAAAAGCACATAACACCCGTATGCTGTAGCTGTATCTATAGCTTTATATAGTATATCCAATAAAGCCAAATAATTACCCAGCTTATTAATGGAATTATTTTGGTGTCCTTTTGCCTAAAACCCACTTTTTTCAGACAATCTATCCATAAAGATGTCTATGAGTAAACTGCTCAGTTTCAACTACAAAAGTGAACCAAGAGTAAATGGCTGCCACCTGAAAAAGGAGCAAAAAAAAAGTATGCTCAATTTAGTACAGTAATTGTTACAGAAATTTCACTGCTAGCAAATAGTATCTGATTAGACAACTCTGGAATAGTGATACATAGTTAAGAGTATGCTATGGCTACTAAGATGTGGCACTTAGAAATTATACCTATATCATAGTCTGTCATATTCTTGTGCCTTACTTACCATGTTAAAAACTGTGACGTCCAATACACAACACGCCAGAAAATTGGCATAATTCCATTAGGAATGTAACTCCATGGTTTGAAACATTTTTGCTTGCTGCAACAATGTAAATAAGTTAATTGTTAGTTCTAGGGCCAACAGTATAAGAAAAACATTTTCTATAAATTTCCCCCTAGCCAGACATGTCTTTGAAAACAGCATAGAAGTAATACACTCCTATTTGAGTAAATAGTCAATTATCAACTATCTCAGAAGAAAATAAACTGAATCACCACTTAAAAACATTTATCATTCTCCTCACCGCAAATAACATATCTGAACAAGACAGCTTTCCCAGAAAAAAAAACACAGTAGCTGAAAGAGAAATAAGCAATTAAGGAATTTAAAGTTACAATTTTCCTTTGTAGGCAGGACAAACTTCCTTCATGCAAAGAAAAAAAAACATTTCTATAGACAGAAGACCATTCAACTTTACTTCACACAATGGGTTTTTAAAAACTAGGGACCCCATCACCTATCTCTACTATGTAGAGAATTTAGTGGTTAAAAGCGTGTTAGTTGTTCCACTCAGCTGGATTTATTCAAGCTTACATGAACTTTGACTCTTCTCACAGGTAGCATTTATTTCAGAAGATCAGAAAAGCTATAAGATCCTCTTATTAAAAAAAAAAAAAAGAGCAAAGTTTGAAGGGCCCATCTACTCTAAGACACTTCAGGGGCTTTTTTCCCACATCTGTCTGGGTAATGAAGCCATGGTGAGTCAAGGTGCAATACAGTCAATTTAATAGCAGGATCTATTGAGAGATAATTGCTGTTTTCCAGGGTCAAACTAGTTAAGCTTGAGTTGTGAGCTTTTATCTACACAGCCTAAATATTTTCAAAACTATCAAATTACCATAGAATGACAGGTTGCGTGAGTAAAGGTTTCAAACAAAGCTTTAAGATCTAAGCTGCACCAACACAGTATCTGCTCAATTATTACTTAAGTTGATATTTCTATTTGATACACTCAAGTCATATACTACAGTACAGCATCCCTCAGCATGTTCTGAAACTATAGGTAAACTGAAATAGCTTTCAAACTGTGTATTTAGCTAACAAGCACTCGATAGTCCTAATAGAGGGTAAAATGTTGTGCTACTAAGTCTGGCATTTTACTGTTCTTCCATGGATATACAACATTCAGGTAGTCCATTCTTTGGAGCAACAAAATAGGCAATGCATTGCATGGATGTATTAAGTAACATCTTAAATGCTCTTCCAGATAATTACACTGCACAAGTCTACAAGATGTGGATATAGTAATGGAGGCTAAAGAACGAGCAGCCTTGGAAAGAACCCACATTCCCCTTCTTTCAGGGGTTACTTCCTTCCTGCCAGAAGATGGCAAGCAAGCTATCATTACTTTGGTAGAGCATAGTAAATTTCAGATAACTGCAATTAAATATGCTGCTTATATATAATACAAGCTTCTTAATTCGTAAGGTATAAAAGCAGATTTTTAAGTCTAAAGTCTTTAAAATTGTGAAGGAAAGATAAGCATTCACCAAGGTCTCTACATCATCAAGGTTGCTTGAACAGCTTAGTTCTATCACTTTAACAATGAAATAGAAGTAATCTAGCGTGAAACCTAAAAAAACCCAACATTATAAATAGAGGAATATTTAGATAATCAATCAAATTATAAATTTAACTGATTAAATTACTGTATAAATTACTACCAATAGATGCAGGTGCACTTTTCCTCACCTCTTCCCTCCCCTGTATGCTTATAATTTTTAAATGTCATAGCACACAGATAACATTTGCTTATTAGTCTAATACATACTCCTATCATTTAAAAAAAGAAAATAATAAAATACTTCTTTAAAAACAGTCTAATAAAGGAAACAGTTTATACCTTGGAGCAAGAGTAACGTATGAGCCATTGCTTTCTGCAGGGCTGGAGTTAACTGCAAGTTTGCACCGATTATAAATAGTCTGAAAGAAAATTAATTTTGTATCAGTGACCAGAAAAAGGTACAATATTTATTTAAAAATAATAAGTTCCATTTTAGAAGAAATTTCCTGTACCCCAGGTCTACACTTGGGAGCAATTATACTAATAAAGCCTCAAAACAACATACAATCTGCAGGACATATAAGTGAAAAACTGAAAGTGTTTTTATTTTGGCCAAACTGATAAAAAAATTGCTATTAAAAAAATAATGCAATTTTAAAACATTAGAAATAGATTTGTTAATTAACGAGATAAAAAAAAAGTTAACTGCAAACACACACTGTCATGCAGAAAGGTAGCAAGTGTTTAGTTTATTATGATACTATTCAAGAAAGTTTATTTGCTGTTTAAGATATCATCTTCTAAAATTATGATTACAAAAAATATACACATTTTATGCAACTAAGCAGAAAATCTCACAAGTCTCTTACCGTACTGACATCCAGAGGCAATATAAATACAATGAGAAAGCAAAGATACCAAGCCAATAATGTTGCTATGATCACCAGTCTATGCTGTTTCTTGAAGTCTCCATACCGATGAAGTAGGAATAAGGCCAGAAAAAAGACAAATACTATTTCAAGGCCCAACGCTGCACCACTCATTATTGAATGTTCACTCCAGCCATACAGCGCAGCTCACATAAGAAAGCAGATCAGAACTGTAAGACAAAAAAAATAAATGTTTAATTACATTAAAATCTCTAGAGGCTACTTACACAGAAAAGAATTGTTTAACAGACATTTTAAAACATATTAGTAGATTTTTCTTATTTCACAACAAGAACTCTGATGAGATGAAGAACAAGATTTTCATCAAGGTGCTTTAAAGTCCGCTGCAGAAATAAAAATATCATGTCATTCCAATTTTATCATTTCTAGTAAAATATTAGGACAACTCCATTTCACTTTCTCTATATACAACAAATCCAAAAGTGAAATCTCTATTCTTGACTAAGACTATAAGCCTAGCTTTTAAGGCCAGTATAAATTTCAAAAGAAAATCTCTTCTGATTTTGTCATTTAGAACAAATCAGCCAATTTGGACAAAGGGTTAAACATTTAAATTAAATGTTTCTGGAAAGCTTGTTAATGGACAGTTCCTCAACTATACATTTAAATTCTGTACTCAGAGTATACAGAGCATAAAAATACAGCAAAGTATATGTTAATCTACTTGTGATGTACCTCTTCTAGGTTTGAAATTTCATGTAATAAGACACAACATTCCTAGCCCTCTTCTGTTCTTCAGAGAAATAAAGGTCTCAATTCATTTGTTAAAAGTCTTGCCATGATATATTTTTGTTTTGCTCATCCTTCTGGGTTTAGGCACTCTGTGGTACCATCAGGGCTGCTAGAAATGGCTAAAAAGTTCACAGATCTTGATATAGCTGTTCTATTATGCAAAGGGCCAGTGAGCTGTACAAATTTCACTGATTTATTGCATCGTTAGTTAAAACTGCTTCTAACCTTTTTAAAAAGCATCATTTTACCACTTCACACATTTAAAAAAAAAAAAAAAAAGGTTTATTATCCTGGTCAGGTTAACTTGCTTCTCCATCAAGGTTACCACTTTAGATGGTTTCATTTAACTCAAATAGTTTTTGCTACTGCTTCCCCACTGTTGTATTTTCAGTGCTTTAACTTTTCACTGGAACTTTAGAGATTAAAAGAAATGCTACTACTAAAATTTCCCTCAATTTACTTTAAAATTCCTTTATAATATGTTAAAGCAAACCATCTCCTTCACTAATATCTCAGTATATTGCTTAGACAGATCTATTATGTGTTAGGGCACTTACCAGTGAAAATTGACTTATTTTCACTAAAATACTCTAGTTTGTTACATCAGTATTTCCTTAAGAACACACAGAAGAATTATTCTGTGATTCTTCCCTGAAGATTTGTTTTCCCTCATTTTGCTACTTTCATGCTTAATTTCCAAATAGTAAGAGCAGCCAGTTTACTCTATCAGCTGTTAGACATGAGCAACCCATATTCTGAAAATAGCTTGAGTTACCTTGCTGTTTCTTATCGAAGATGCATATACTTACCTTTTATATTCCACTTTTCATCTAATGTATTTCTCTAATCACTAGCATTCCTGTTAGGTCAACATATTCCCTTAATCTGTCTGTACTACATTTTGGCTAGATCATCTGTAAATGCCGAATGCAGGATACTTAATGTATTTCTCAATTACTTAGTCTAAGCAAGTCCTTGTCTATTCTATAGTACCATTCTTGATTCCTCACAAAACAAGAGTGTTTTGTATTGATAATATAGTAGGAAATTCCACAAAAAATAAATATATACACTATGTATGGACTTTATTAAGGCAATACCATCTGACATATGAAGATTTGGTTGCTCATTATAGCCACACCTTATGCTATGTAAACAAAAAAATTATACAGCATACCTTCCATTAGTAACACCTATACATTTTTTTTACTGCAGTCACACCTGAAAAGTGCTATCAAAACAGAAGGTGAAAAGTGTTTGTGCAAGATGCTCCACTCTGTTACTACCATGAGGAAACTTTCAAAAAGTTCACAAACATGTACTGAATATGCTAAAACAGAGAGGGAATTAGAGTCCTACCACAACTTAGATCACTTTCAAAGCCAAAAGCAATTTTGCAGTTATGACAATAAACAACATTTTTCTGTTCTTCACCTGGTTCTTACTTTAGTCTGAAAATACGTAAGGAAAGGCCTAATTTTTATGAGACTTCAACTGAAGACAAATATAGCTGTTTTGAAATAATGCATACACATTTTCAAAATTACGCTTCAAAATTTTGGACAGAAACTAGTTCTCAGCACAAATTGCTCAAATGGAAAACAATCCACACAGTGAGAAATGCAATGCTTGAGAGTAACTCTTACTGTGAACTAAATCTTGCCTAAGAGGAGAGCTGTGTTTGGGACCTGTGCTAATAGAATTATTTGTATCAGACTTTAAAATAAATTTTTGCAGACTAAAAAACCATGCCTTCCCATGGCAAGCAGTATTTGCCCCTGAATCTGGTTGTTAGCTCAAGGAAAGCCAAGTTCCTAATCCATAATTCTGCTTCTTCATTATATTTAGACAGGCTTCTCACTAACAGCACATGGCTCCCTAATATCAGCTGTCTGAAATTCCTGATCCCCTGAAGAATGAACTACTTCAGAAGAGTTTTTTTGTAATGCCTTCTAACCACTTAGAAGATGCTCTCACTAAGCGATGAAAAAATGTAATGACATTCCTAACTCTAAAGGGAAGAGTATCTATGGCATACTCTGTTTCTGGAGAGTAAGGCAGTAACAGATCAATAAAAATAAGATTAAAAGCTGAAACACTGGCACTAGAAGTGCAACTTAACCAATAAAAGACAAGGATGTGCTCTTGTGCAGGCTTTGGATTTTCTTCCTTTGTTTCAGACATGAACAAAATTCCTAAGTTTTTTATGTAGTGAAGGGAGAGTTTGATTACCCCGATACAGGACATACATTTCAAAATTCTGACGTGAAATCCTCTAGAATACAAACACATTTAATAACTCCTTGCAAGCACCATAAAGGTCTCAGTTCACACCTAATTCCCTTGGAGACGCCCTATTATCAACAGTATTAAATTACCATGCCAACCTCAAGACTAACCACACTCACGACCATCTACATTACAAATGAAATAACTACTCTGCATGGTACAGAAATACTCGAGTTACTAAATGAAACAGCAGAGAATGAAAATAACGCTCCTCTTAAAAAAGGGCTGAAAAGAGTAGTGCATATCTGTGAAGAAAGTACCTTGGTCTCACTAAAGTGGACTCCAATGCCCCTTTAATCAGAGATCTCCAATCAGACTGTATCATGGTTTTATTCTTTTCAAACTTTGCGGGTAAGCATTTTACCAGCAGATTGTTCAATTCCACAAACTAAGGTAATTGGTGCTTCCACCCTTCCCAGTCAGTCTAATATCACACTTCCTGAAGTTTTCTTACTGCTGCCGTTGATACTCTCCCCATCTTACCTGCATCCTCCTGCACTGAGCTGGAAGCCAGGCAGTACCCCAGCTAACGCCGGAGAAGGCCTGAACTGCAGATAACGCTGCTTCACACGCCTTACTGAAACATACACATAGAAGCAGAACCTGCCTGATGTTCCCTTCACATATTCAGCCTATTATGCCTCCCAAATTCCTTCCCTATAAGAAGCACAACACTGTTCTTTATTCTGTATTTGTGAAGTTGATTGCTCCTGCTTAAGCACGGGGCACAAAACTCTACTCATTTGTACCTTTTCTCCTCCCACAGACTTCTGAATCTTCAAGGCATTTTGATTTCCACTACCACACTCAAAAAGGTCTGCAATCCCTCCTAGCTTTGTGCCTTCTTAAATTCAATAATAACGTAATTTAATTTTGGGAACTCATTATGAATATCCTGAAAAGAAGCTGACAAGGGTATCCTTAATCACAACTGTAGCTGTTCCTAACTGTTCTTCCCAGCAAAAACATCCTGAGAAACAGAATCAAAAGACCTATAAAGACCGAATATAAGACATCAACTGATCTTCTCATATAAAGTAGGTCTATCAGTGGCATAAATTAGATTAGTTCAACCTGTCTTTGACAAAGTGATGCTGTCTTTCCCTCAGCTATTATATTCCACATGCTTACAAACAGCTTTTTTGTTAGAGATATTAGTTATTTAGCTGAAATAAGTAAGTTTTAATTATAATTAAGTTACTTAGGGTTATAATATAGTGTGATGTACACTAGTTCTAGTTAGTATGAGTACACTTACGGAAGCCTTTAGGTTGCAATAATCAACTTTCTTAGTAATTTTCCTAGCAGCTGGTACAGTGCTGTGTTTAGTCTTTTAGTATAAGGAAAATGTGGGCAACACACTAATGTTTTGGTACTGTTTTCCCTAAGTCTGTAACTTTTCAGTTCCCCATGTTCTGCCAGCAAGCGCAGGTGCACAAGAAGTGCAAACCAGAAGATAAGGAGGTTACACCCATCAGCAGAGACTGCACATCAACAAGGTAAGAGCAGTCAACAACACACCAGGCACAGAAAAAGAGTCTAATAAGGTGTCAGAAGACCCCACCATTGGACTAAAAGACACACGAAGAGAACATCACAGGTAGGTGTACAGACTGCAAAGGCATAATTGCCCTTTGTTCAATGTCCCTCTCTGGAGGCACTCAGCCTGGTCTGCCCCTGCTGCTATACCTTTCAATTAAATTATTTCTTTTTATAAAATCTGATACCCAAGACTCTGCTGAGGAAAACTTAGGGTGGAGCCTGAAGGAGGAGGGAGTGTGCCTTAGAGTAAGTGTGTGCATGAGGAGTGGAAAGGGGCACCCATTGGCCCACTGAGGTCACCCACTGCAAAGGGACCTTGGCCTGAGCAGTGACAGACCTGGGTGGTGGCTGTGTGTCTTCTTGAATGGTGTGTGAATACTCAGGGAGCAGCTTCTCTAACGTTTTCTTCCAGATTTTTTTTTTTAGGAATTCAAATGGAAGGAGAGCAGTCTGCCAATCTGTAATTCTCCCTGACCTTCAAAAATTACTAATAAAGACAGCCACCAAGCTTCTCTTTTTCATATCTTTGATACCTCAGTCATTTTTAAAATACTACATCCTTTTTGTTGTTGTTGTTCTTGAAGTATTCTCAGGTAAAGATCATCAAACAGATTAAGTCTTGCATATTTCAGTTAAAATACTTGAAAAACCAAGCAGCTAGAGATTTCCTTGCCTTACTCCATAATTATGCCATAATTACATCTGAAAAAAAAAAAATGCAAAACCCAAAACATTACCAAACTATGAAAGAGATATCAAAGACAGTAATGGACAAAACTGAGTGAGAGCCACAGCATACTGAAAGCAACATTTGTGCCACAGCCTCTCCCACAACTCAGCAGCAACTATAAACTGAAAGCTGCCATCTCCAGCAAAATATCAATGGCCAATTCAATGATGTTTTGCCTGACCTTCTGTCAGGGAATAATTTGCTAGTTCCTATGAAATTTGTTCCAGCACATTTTACTTGGCAAAAGAAAAACAGCATGCCACAACACCCGTGACAGGTTTCTGAAGCCTGCCCTACTCTGCAAAAGCCTGCTGTCAATAAACCTAAAGACTTCACTTTACAGACACAATTGAACATTTTGGACTGACAGAACTGCCCCCCACACTATGAACCCTTGTTATTTCATCTTTAAACAACAAAATGGGTTACCTTCACATTTTAGAAATCTTAAAAAGAAAACAAGAGGTCAAGCAACAATAAAAATAATCCCTTCAGGCAGTCTCATATCCAAGTCTGCTTCGTGTGTTGTTGGGGATTTCTTCTTCTGTTTAGTTTGGGGGGGGTTTGTTGGTTTTTGTTGTTGTGGTTTTTTTTCCACTTCCTTATTACACATTGACCCTTGCAACTTGGGGCAACAGTTAAGTATTTATAAGCAGATAACAAACAGATGAAGAGCTTCTTAATCTCAGCACATTGAAAAAACTACCTAAAGAAAGAAAATAGCCATGAACTGCCTACAAAAACTGACAAGAGAAATTATTTGATTGCACTTTTTGGGAGAAATAACCTCCAAGATGAATCAAGGAAACACAATTTGCATAGCTTTGTTTTTCTAATAAATATTACTCAGACTATGTACTGATTGCATCCCCAAGAGTAAGAGGTCAGGCAAAGGAAGCAGGAAACCTTCACGGATGAGCAGGGAGCTTTTGGAAAAACTCAAATGGAGGAAGGAGGTTTACAGTGTGTGGGAAAAAGGACTGGATGCTTAGGAGATGCATAGGAGCACTGTCAGAGTATGCAGGGATGCAATAAGGAAGGCAAAGCCCACTTGGAATTAAAACTGGCAAGGGATGTCAAGGACAATAAGAAGAGCTTCTTCAAGTACATCAGCAGCAAAAGGAAGGCTAGGGAAAATGTGGGGCCGCTGCTGAATGAGGTGGGTGCCCTGGTGATGGATGAGATGCAGAGAAGGCAGAGTTACTGAATGCCTTCTTTGCTTCAGACTTTACTGCTAAGGCCAGCCATCAGTAACCCCAGACCCTGAAGGTAGGAGAAAGCGTCTCAAGTAATGAAGACTCTCCCTTGATCACGGATGACTGGGTTAGAGATCATTTAAACAAACTTGACAGCAACAAAACCATCAACATTGATGGGATGCACATGTGAGTGTCAAGGGAACTAGCAGATGTTATTATGAAGCCACTCTCCATCATCTTTGAAATATCATGGAGAACAGGAGAGGTCCCGGAGGACTAGTGGAAAGCTAATGTGATGCCAGTCTTCAAAAAGGTTAAGAAGGAAGGATCCAGGAAGCTACAGGCCAGTCAGCCTCACCTCTATCCCTGGAAACGTTATGGAACAGCTCATCCTGGATGTCATCTCTAACCACTCAGAAGAAAAAAAAGTCATTGCAATGGTCCTCATGGATTCACCAAGGGGAAATTATGCTTGACCAATCTGATAGCCTTCTATGAGACGATGACTGGCTGAGTGGATGAGGGCAGAATGGTGAATATTGTCTACCTTGACTTCAGCAAGACTTTGGACACTGTCTCCCCTAATACCCTCATAGGTAAGCTTAGGAAGTATAGGTTAGATGAGCAGACAGAGAGGTGGATTGAGAACTGGCTGAATGATCTGAACTCAGAGCTCAGATCAGCAGGGCAGAGTCCAGTTGGAGGCTGCAGCTAGCAGTGCTCCCAGCGGGCAGTACTTGACCCAGTCTTACTCAATATATTCATCAATAGCCTGGATGAGGGGACACAGTGGACCCTCAGCAAGTTTGATGATGATACAAAACTGGGAGGGGTGGTTGACACACCAGAAGGCTCTGTTGCCAGACCTGGACAGACTAGAAAGTTGGGTGGAGAGGAATCTGACTAAATTCAACCAGGGCAAGTGTAGGATCCTGCACATGAGGAGAAATAATCCCACACACCAGTACAGGTTAGGGGCTGACCTGCTGAGAAACAGCTCTGCAGAGAGAGGCCTGGGAGTCCTAGTGGACAACAAATTGACTACGAGTCAGCAGTGTGCCCTTGTGGCCAAGAAGGTCAATGGTCTCCTGGGGTGCATTAAAGAAAAGCATGGCCTGTAGGTTGAGGGAGGTCCCTCTCTACTCTGCCCTGATGAGGTCACATCTGGAGTGCTGTGTCCAGTTCTGGAGTCCCCCATTCAAGAAGGAAAGGGATCTACTAGAAATTGTCCAGCGGAGTGGTACAAAGATGATCATGGGAATGGAGAATCTCTCTTATGATGAAAGGCTGAAAGACTTGGGTCTGTTCAGCCTAGAGAAGAAAAGATTGAAAGGGGGCCTCATCAATGTTTGTAGCTAACTAATGTGCAGGTGTCAGGAGGATGGGGCCAGGCTCCCATCAGTGGTGCCTGGTGACAGGACAAGGGGTAATGGACACAGGCTGGAACACAGCGAGTTCCATCTGAACATGGGGAAAAAATTCTTTAGCTTGCAGGTGACAGAGCACTGGAACAGGCTGCCCAGAGAGGTTGTGGGGTCTCCTTCCCTGGAGATAATTCAAAACCCACCTGGATGCATTCCTGTCCGGTCTGCTTTGGGTGACCCTGCTCTGGCAAGGGCGTTGGACTGGATGATCTCTGAAGTTCCCTACCAATCTGTAACTGACATTTTATTAGTACTGTAATTTCAACTATCTTGTAACGAAGAAAGCATTTTAAACCGATTAGACATTTAATTGCTTGTATATCAATATTTAGGGAATGCTAACGTCAAGAGAAAAAATAATAAAATGATGTGCTGACTTTACACAAAAGTATTAAATAGAAGACAAAAGCTTTGCCAAGGAATATAGAGAATTTTGTGTTCAAAAGCAAGCAGGAACGATCAGTACAAAACCACAGGAAGTTTACTTGCTTTACATGGTGCTGCCTTGTCCTCTAATACAGGTTATTAAGTACCACACAAGCCGATGTCTTCATAGGGTTTACAGTAATACTCTGGAAATAACATATTGAAGAAAACAACTTGCTTGGAGGAACTAAAGTAGTTTCAGATACAGTAGCTGTACAGTTGCAATAGGAATTTAAAAAAAAAGAACAAAAATTAATACCTGGGTGCCAGACTAATGCACTCACACAAAACAGGTGCCAGTAAAGCAGTCAACTACATGATTACAACACTAACCTTGCATTAAGACAGACTTAAGTTATTTTTTAAAAAATAATTTTATTTTACCCCTTTCCAGAAATTCTTCTTTCAAGTCCCCATGCATTACTACAGAAAACTGAAAAGACTGATAAAAATAAAAAGGACTGCTGAAGATGTTAAACAGACACAGCTTAATTTTCATTAAACTAAAAAGTCACCTCTCTTTCATTTGGGTATGTACTGAAATAACCTTTAAACAACTGTGTCACGACTTTAGTTAAAACTGGAAATGGCTAACAATTATTTTTTTAAGATTATATGAATTACAGTTAGAGTCACATCATTGTCTGTATCTGACTTAACAGTGGTGTACAATTTGCCATGCCTTCCAGTACCATCCTCAATTTTAGAGGCATGTCTCCCCATCGTTACGCAGTAAACAAAGCACAGCATTTACGAGCAAGTGGCTGACTAAGAGCTGAGCCGTAGGTGCGTTCAGAATTAGTTTTCCAACCACACCAATTTCAAAACAACTTGTTTGGAGAGAAAGCATGAAGAGCTGCATTAGTGAAAGAAAACCTGGGACAAATATGAAACATGGTGTGAAAAGACTGCAGAGTTTCAGCACAGCCTAGTTAGGGACAGGACCATAAATACACCGGCAGACCCTAAATTTCAGGCCTTCGTGGCTAAGGCGTTTCCAAAACGCAGGAAAAAACCTTTCACGGTAAAACGTCACCGTCAGCACGATTCTGGTTTTCCACGCCAGACACTGCAGATTAAAGCTGCTAAAGCTGAACTTCCATGGGCCTGTAAGGCTCACAGAAACAACGTCTACAGGCACTTAACAAACATCTACACACCCGCCTTAAACCTATATCCTTGGGGGTCCTGAAGGAAGGAAAAAATGAGGGGCAGAAAAAAAAACCCCTCCAATCCCTCTCATCCCTGCCGGCACCCCCCAGATACCGTCGGCCACCCACCCCCCTCCTCTCCATATCCCCCTCAAAGGCAGCCCAGGAGATGCCCAGACACACGCACCCGGCTCGGAGGGAGAGGGACACGGCTACACAGCTCCCCCCAACACGGCGGCTTCGGCACCTCCACAGCCGCCCCCCAGTGTCTGGGCCGCGCCGCTCCCTCACCACAGCGCCCCCGCCTCGCTCAGCAGCCCGTCACTCGCAGGGCACCGCCGACCGCCATCCTGCCTGCCTGCCTGTCTGTCTGTCTGTCTGCCGCCGCGTCCTCCAGGCGAGGGCTCAGATCGCCACGCAGAAAACAGCCGCAGCGGCCGCGCCCGCCTCCTTCCGCCTCAGGGCCACCGTGGCCGCGGCCGCCATCCGTTCCCCCTCCCCTCCTCCGCTTCGCCAACCGCTGACGTCCCTCACGGCCGCCGCAAGGAACTGTGGGTAACGAAAAGGAAGGCGGGCCCCTCCGCGGACTACCACTCCCGGCGGGCTCTGCGGCGGCCTCCCCTCAACTTCCGGTCGGCGCGCTGCTGAAGAGCGCGGAGCTCCCGCCGGCGCCAGCGCCTATCGCCATGCATAGGTAAAGGGGGAGAGGCGGAGGGGGCTCCGCACCGAGCGGAGCCGATCGCCCTCCAGAATAGCTGGTGGGAGGGTAGATGAGGGGGTCCCCAAACTGTCTCTCTCTCTCACTCTCTCTCTCTCAGGCGCTGCGCCGGTGTGAGTGGGCTCGTTTCGGCTTCGTTCGCTAGTTTTCCCCTACGGCTCGCCCCCCCCACTGCCCGTCTCATCAAGGGGTGTGCCTTTAAATTCCCCAGAGGGTTTTTTTCGCGTGAATTGTTGCCTGCACCGAGCACATGGCCCCGCCGCGGCTTGGGCTGCCCGCCCATGTCGGGTTCCTCCCTGCCCCTGCGTGGGGATGCGGGTGGGGTGTGACTGTGGGATGGTTCTGGAACAGGGGGAGCCCTGTCTTAACGCTTGGTGTCAGGCGGTAACCTTCGGAGCCTGGGGGGGGTTTCGCTGTCTCTTGCAGGAGACATCTCCAAGAGATCCCGTCCTCCAGCAGCAATGTTTCCACCAGCTTCACCTGGGACTGGGACTGGGAGTCCAGCAAGACCTCAGAGTTTCTCTCGGGTATGGGAGTGTCTGTCCTTAAGAAGGACAAGCTGGGCAACGAAAATACGCCACAGGACCTGCTGGTGTCGTCACCCTGTCCTCCACAGAAACGACAGAAGCAGAAGGAAAAGGAAAAGGACTTTGTAATTGCGCGCCGGCCTCGGTTACTTCGAGAGGCGGAGTCAGGTACTGTCACCCTGGTCCAGGTTTTGTTTGCTCTTCAGTAGAGATGGAGAGTGGGCATCACCAGACATTAGCACTGTATTCTTTGGGAGGTTTTTTTTTTTTTTGCTCTTCCACAGCAGAATGTAACTTCTAGATTTAGTGGCTTTCAGGCTTGGGCTGATAAGTCCTGTTTTATGTAAGCCTTTAAGCATAGGTGATGTGTCTGGCTCCAGAACTGGAGGGGGGGGAGAGGGAGGGGAACCAAAAGGGACTGTACAAGCCTTAGAATCCAAAAGAAGAAAATTTGATGCTTTTGTTTCCAAAATGAGTATGTGAATAAAGACTTACAATTTTTTTCAGGGAAATTGTTTTAATATGTATCGTAAGTTGATGTTATGTAAAGCTTTGCCTTTGCCACTCATGCCTAGGCAAAGATAGTAGTAGCATCTTCCTATAATGAAGAGCTGAAAAGGGGGATAAGTAATGGGCTGGTGTGTATGTAACCTAGAGAGAGACTGTAGAGGTGCTTTTAACAGCAAGCCAAACAAGGCATCTGATCATCAGGCAAAAAAGAACTAGCTTTAACTTGAATACATTTGCTCTTTTCCTAAAGGTGTTTCGTGGGATGCACTTCCAGATGAATTGCTTTTGGCAATCTTTGCATATTTGCCCTTAAATGACTTGCTAAAAGTTTCCTTGATTTGCAAGAGATGGCATCGTCTTTCGTAAGTGCTACTTTTCATCATTTAGTACTAAGAAAACTTGTGCTTCCATGGGTTGTTAAACAATCTGGCTCTCATCTTGTTTATTCATGTGTAACCCAATTATGCTGTATGTCACTTATATGTATTTATAATCAAAAGATGGTTCACATATTTTAACATCAGTACATTCTGTTAAACAGCTTTCCCGCTGCTCTGTCTTGTGTGACACTGAAAACTTTCTGTGGTTGTACTTATAGCTCTGACCCTTTCTAGCTCACTAATGAGTAAAATTCTGTGCCTTAGGTTTGATGAATCTCTCTGGCAGACTCTTGATCTGACTGGTAGAAATCTGCTGCCAGGGGTGATTGGACAGTTGCTGCCTGCAGGTGTTACTGTATTCCGCTGCCCAAGATCTTGTATTGGGAATCCGCTGTTTAAAACAAGGAAGTAAGGCTTTTTCTGCATGTTCTGAATCCAGAGAAAAACACATCCTAAATATTCATAGTTTCTCTGTGTATTTTTGGTTTTAACGTCTCCACCAATAGTAGCATATGTGCTGTCTCTGAAGTGTGGAAGAGCTGACAAATGTTAGGCATGTGTTGAAATAAGAGGATCTGCATTCACGTGTCAGTTATTTAAAACCAAGTTAATGTGATTTTTTTTTAATGTGATTTGAAAGAATCAAGCACCATCATTCATTTGCAATTCATGTCTTGTAGAACAAAGAATTGTAAGCATTTATATGGGAAGCTCAAAAAAAATTATTTAACTCTAGCAGGATAGAGTTTCTGTTATGACTAATTCTGTTAAGTGCCTTGAAGAGTTCTGCAGTTTTGGCTGGTAGCTTAGCAGTAGGCCCAGTGATCTTAGTAGTATGTCTGGTGTGCAGCTGAATACAACAGTATAATTATTTTCTGCAAGCTTTCCATGGTTTTAGTGTATGGAGTATATTTATGGTATGGGAAAGTTGTGGACCAGGTTTTAATGCAATTTTAGTAACCTGCTTTTCTCCTTTTGTAGACCTCTAAGAGTTCAACATATGGATTTGTCAAACTGTACAGTGTCCGTTGCAGATCTGCAGAGTATTCTTTGTCTGTGTAAAAAGCTGCAGAACCTCAGCCTGGAGGGTCTAGTACTTTCTGACAACATCATCACGTGAGTGACATGTCTGGGAATGCTCTGTAAATACCTTCTGTTTGGTGCTATAATTTTATACAGGCTAGCAAAACAATGCAGTTGACAGTTCTTCATTGTGGGAGTCTTGAAATGGCACCTAACAGAGCCATCTGGCAGGCTAGATGAGCTGCCTCTTTCCTCTCTGTCCTCTAAGAGATGAGGTGAGGAGGAAACACACCTCTACAAGAGTGTTCTTTGGCGAGTTTTTTTTTTCCTTCCATGGAGTAGGGGGACCCTGGACATAATGCACATAACTCCTAGGGGTTATGTGTCCATTGGCTGTTCCCACAGCCAAGCTGTACAGCAGAACTACATTTATTTTCCCATTTCTGTGCTCCTGAGAGAACTCTTGTGTTTGGCTTATACGTTCTTTTCTATTTTAAGGGGGTCTCAGCAGCTCTCCTACTAGATGCTCGTTGTGCTTCTGTGTTATTTTTCACTTTTTTGTGGAACTTCACACTGAGTGATTCTGTCAAGCAGATGAACTGTTGTTTAGTTAAACAGGAAAGACATGAATGGGTGTGCAATCAACCTCGCATTCAATCTCATCAGGTGATTGTGGAGGTGCCAGGGGCCATAGATTAGATGGAAGAGAATCTGGGTGTCCTGCTTTCTACTTTTGAGCTTTCTGGTGTCTTCCTCGCACCAGAGGATGGGGGAAAAAACAGAGCACAAAAACCCCAGTATTTTTTGGCTTTTGATACCAGATAAAAAGTATCTGAAAACTGGGTACTAATTAGGCACCAGCGATGGAATTTTGTGCCTTGCTTACAAAAGTAGATATGGAAGCAAGGAGTTTTCCACGTTTTGCCAACTGCTTGTCTTGCAAACAAACATGTTTAGGGGGATGGCATTTGGACAGGTGTGAATAACCTCCATCTCACAGATGGGTGACTTCAGAAATGGGATGAGTGCTTTGTCTTTTACAGAGGTATAGTCATCACTAGTAAGCCATGGTGTGTGTTTAATGGCATAAAACAGGAGAATGTGAAAATAAACTGTTTCCTTTTAAACTTAGCAGTTTATATATATGCAGACTTGCCAGGAATGTCAGGAAAATAGGCAAGTATCCCTTTTGAAGTTGTGCCGTGATGCAGGAAGTAGAGTTGAGTTCTTTAGTGACTCTTAGGTCAGTTTATGTAGCTCTTGAAAATAATCATACATCCTGGTAATGCAAGCAATGTTCCAACACTTCAGTTTTATCAGACCTTTCTTTTTTCTTCCCTACAGGAGCATTGCTAAGAATCCCAGTTTGATGCGACTAAATCTCTGTGGGTGCTCAGGATTTTCTGCAGAAGCCTTGGAGCTGATGTTGAGCAGCTGTTCTATGTAAGACAAAAATAGTTTTTGCTGTTCCTGCTTACTGCTGTTCCTGAGAAAAGGGATCCTTTTTAGTTGCACCCCAATTATTCTTGTTTCTAGTATCTTTTTGTGAACATATTTTTATTGCTACATGACTAGCAGTTGATTATTAGCTGAATAGTCAGTTTCTTTCCATTAAGCTGTTTTCTTTAATAGCAAAGATGTACTTCAGTAGTCTTCCATGAGTTTCCTTAGTCATCCTTAAAGAAAGAGTTGTTGGTTGGTAAATGCCATTTATGATAAAATCATGGAATGATTTGGGTTGGAAGGGACCTTAGAGATCCTCTAGTTCCAACCTCCCTGCCATGGGCAGGGACACCTCCCACTAGAGCAGGTTGCTCAAAGCCTCATCCAACCTGGCCTTGAACACCTCCAGGGATGGGGCATCCATGACTTCCCTGGGCAACCTGTTCCAGTGTCTCACCACCCTCACTGTAAATAATTTCTTTCTAGTATCTAATCTAAATCTCCCATCTTCCAATTTAAAACCATTGCCCTATGTTCCTGTGATTGTCATGTAAATTTCATTTTCTTAATGGAAGCAGTATGTGATCTTTACAAAGTGAAAGTGTGTGTTTTGAAACTGAAGAGTGGAGTCCCAGAGGTCCCTTTGCAATCAGAGTACAGCATGAATGGCAGAAACATTGTGCCTTTCCATCCACAAAAGACTAATCCTTCAGTAGCCTTCGACTTTATGAATTACTGTGGTGAGATTGACAGCTGCAGTGATTAAACCATCTACTGGCAGGAAGTCACTGAACCAAGCCCCAGTCAATCTGGCATGTATATCCTGATCTCTCTGTGAGATACTGGACAATCTATTTAATCTTTGCTTCTGCAAAAGCATGTTTTAATCAAATTGCAAGTTAGCGGACAGACAAAGCCTTAATCTTTCCCTGTCTCTCATGGGTAGAGAGTGCTTTTTATTGCTTGGTCTGATTACTTGGATCATAAGCTCGTTAGAGAATGGCAGTCTGTACCATTCACAGTGCATAGCAGATGGCAAACCTGCTCCTAGGAATGCTAGTGACAATTTAACTGTTTTTTCATTTACATAGAGATTGGCACCTAAAAGCTTTAGTGGTGCTGTTCAGTGTCTTTGTCCTCTGGTAACATCTACAACACCTGCACACAAAAAAAATACTTTGTCCCAGCCTGGAGTGGTGATAGACTATAGGTAATCAAGCTATAAAAGCTGTAAATCAAGCTGTAAAAGAGAGTTAAGGTCACAGTGTGCCCAGTGCTCATGTAAAACTATGAAGTGTTTTATGGCAATTAGGGTTAATTGGTCATCTGATCAATGCTAATAATGGATAGCCTTTTTTCTTCTCAACCTGAACGTCTGGTCAGTAGTAACATATTCAGATCACAAACCCAGAAGCAAGATGAAAAAACAGTGTCTCCCCATGGCAATGTCTGAAGAACCATTTCGTTTCCTAAGATATTGAATTGTTCCATTCACGAGGACTTTCTCTGATTGGACCTTGAAAACCTCCAAAACCTCCGCAGCCTTGCTGGCTAACCTACTCCACTGCTTAATTATTGTCATAGTCAAATTTGTAGTCATGAATACAGGAATTTGGTGCTAAGTCTGTTACAAGTTTTTGCCTTAAAAGTCAACTGTAATAGACAATATCAGAACTCAAACTGTATTTCAGTCATTCTTCCAAACAATTCTGTTTATTTGTGTTTAGGCTGGAGGAGCTGAACTTGTCCTGGTGTGACTTCACAGCCGCTCATGTCAAAACAGCAGTCAATCATGTTACTTCAAAACTAACCAAGTTAAATTTAAGTGGATACAGACAAAATCTACAAATACCAGGTAAAGCATGGCAAGCCTGCCATGCTACAGGATAAAAGCAGCAGGCTTTATATTCTGGTTGGCATCCTCTGTGTGTATAGCAAAATTATGCACTAACTGATTTTGTGCTTTGTATAGCTGGTTGTTCTTGCTGTCAGAATCTCACTTATGTCTTTGGCTCAGCCACAAGGGGCGAGATGATTTGTCTTCTGAATTTAAAAATAGTCAGCTCATTTTATCTTCAGTTGAAAGGTACAGCACTTACTTCTGCCTGCAGAAGTTCTGGAAGCAGGATACACTGGATCCCATGTTCCACTGGGAATTAGCCTTCCAGGTTGCTGTTCTTGGAACCTTCTTAAGGCTTCTGCTATTGTGGCTGCTGAAAGAATCTTCCAAGAGAGAGCAGCCATACTAACTACTTGAGTTTCAGCCTGACATGATGTCCTACAGATACCAGTTAATTAGGAAGGCAAATAATCTCACTAATCAACATTAACTATTTACTTGCTAATAATTCTAGGAGAGAAAGTTGGCTAAAGTTGCAGGGTAATAGAAAATGCAGAGAAATCTAGATTTGGGAAGAGGGCACAACAGAGGGCAAAAGCATAGTAGATGAAATGGCTTTGGTGGTAATGAGAAATTAATTTTCTCAATGAGAAAATTTGACAATAGGGCATTGGCTGACAAGCAGGTAGGTGACACGCAGGCTGTTACCTCTCTTTTTTTTCTGTTTAAACATCACACAGACCTCAGCATGCATTTCCTTGTGGGGACATACACCAGTCTTCTTTTTAGCTCAGCCCAAAAGCCATATACAAACATGCTACAAAATCTCTTCCAAATCAGGAATTTGAACCTTCTGTTGATCTGACCATGAGAGACAGCATGTGGAGCTCTTCTGTTTGCAAAACACTTCCTATGAGTAATTTTACTCTGTTTCAGTGCAATTTATAAGGCATAAGATCTGAAAAGTTCACTAATAATCATAATTTTGGGATTGTTTTATTTAGTTTTTGCACATGAATTCTGAAGTACCAAAATGCTTTTGCATGTTGATTAGATTAGTACCTTGCTAATAATAGTGACGTTTCAGGTGAGATCTGAGCCACAGTGATTCTGTGCTATTTGCAGACAATGTAAAGATGGTCTCAAAAATTTACAGTTTAAATTGGGAAAACCATAACTTTCTGACATAAGGAAGGAACTTTCTGTGGGTAAAAATGGACACGCCCAAAGTGCTTTATGGTATTGATGAGTGAAAGGGTATTTGTGTGGAAAATTTTTGGTATTTTTCCACTACATGTTAGAATTTCAGGCAGCTCACCGTTACTGTGTCTTGGTACATTTCTATAGCAATATCACTTGAATTATTCACTTGCTAAGTTGCTGGTGCAATTGACTTTTAGGGATGCTTCTTTGGACTAAATGGATGTTTTGTTGAGGATTGCAAAAAGCCCCTGTAAGGTCTCTTGCTGGGCCGACTATATGCTGTAGATCTTCAGCGTGTATCTTTTTAACAGAGTTGTGTTTCAGTTGAGGAGTTGGGTTCCAGTAGAGAAGATATAAATGAACATATGTGGAATTGGGTAGGCTGTATAAAGCATGTTTGTCTTGTACTGACTCTGTGACGTCTTTTCAGACATTCAAACACTGGTGGAAAGATGTCCTTTTCTGGTCCATTTAGATCTAAGGTAAGAAGACCTGTGCAGCTGGTCCTTAAACCCTTATGGTTCTGGGGATTGACAGTTCTTTTGTGGTGCAGTTATTAGACAGCAATAATGCACAGTTGTGTAGAACTGCACAACCATGAAATACTTTCTACAAAAGATCTGCTATCTGGTATGACCTAACCAGGAGCAGGTAACCAACTTGAAAGTTTGTTACCTCAGCAAAAACATTACATATGTTACATACAAAATTTGTTACCTAACAAGTGATTGTAGTTGTTAGGTAGAGTGGAAGAAAGCCTTTAGATGCATACGGCAGGCTGTGCATGAAGAAAATTTCTTGACTGTAAGGGTTATCAAGCACTGGAAAGGGCTGCCCAAGGAAGTGGTTGAGTCACCATTCCAAGAGATGTTTTAAGATGTAGATCTGGTGCTTGTGGACCTGGCAGTGCCAGGGTAACAGTTGGTCTCAGTGATCTTACAGGTCTTTCCCAACCTAAATGGTTCTGTGATTCTCTATAGTTTGTGAGGCTAGCATCATAGAGAGGGTTAAGTTCAGCTTTGATATGAATTTGTTACTTGGCCATAGAATTGTAAAAAAAAAAAAAATAAATTATATTTTAGCTTTGACCTGGTCAATTAAAATATTGATAGGTAAAGTAATTGCCCTTTTGTGGTATGAGTTCTGCTGCAGAATACCTGGCTGCAGAGAAGCTTCTGCTTCACTTCCCCTTCACTGTAAATCAAAATCCCTCACCAACACCATCCACACACTAGAAACGGGCTACTTCCATATTGAGCAAAAAATAATTCAGTGGTAGAAAAAGAAGTTGATATTCACTAAATTTTTCAGCCTCAATTTTGAAAATGCCAAAATTACTGCTGCTTTATACTTAAACATCTATTTTATGTGCTCTTATGTACAGTGACAGTGTGTTGTTGAAGCCTGAGTGCTTCCAGTATTTTCATCAACTTATCTTTCTACAACATCTGTGTCTTAGCCGATGTTACCAGATATCACCTGCTGCCTTAGTGTAAGTAGTCTCTAAATGGCGTTGTTTGCTTATTCATAGAGAGGATAAGTTCATTTAAGTTTGCTTTATTTTAGGTTTAGAACTGCAAGCACTGTTTTGAAAAACACAGTGACATGAGGAAATATGAATAAGGCACTGAGATAAAATAACCTGACTGCTAGAGCACAATGTGCCTTTGACAATCCAGGCTGGAACCAAAGGTATCTTGAGATAATCTTTCCATGATGTCAGCCTGTACTCATGGAACTTGCTGGTCAGTGTGTGCATCATGTCTTCCCTTTATGGCGTTATGCAGCTGGAGGTTCTGGTCTTGCCAGTGACCGGTATCGGTGTCACTACTAGGCTTTTAATTATGCAGCAAGGAAGGTATAGTCCCTTGGGAAAGTCAACAGAGTTGACTGTATTGGCTGACTAGCTAATCTGATTATGCTCCTTTGCTTTTGTGCACACCGGGATCAGTTATTGGTTGCCACTGAAACAGCTTAGTTACTCACTTATGCCTGTTATTAGTACAGCAGCTATCCTCCTTAATCCTGCCAGGGAGGATGCCAATCCTAAAGAAATCATCAGCAACAAGGAAAAGATTGTGAGAGGAACGGGACTATCAAAATAGGAATCTGAAGAACCTTTTCTGTAGCAGTGTGTGCTGTCACAGAGGTAGCTTGTCTCTCTCTGCCTTTTGATTTTTGTCCCATACTTTATAGATACAGAGTTTACATGGTGACTGGGCAAATAACTGAAGCAATCAAGAAGCCAGGGCTGGCTACTCACCAAAACGTCACAACAAATTGGGAGACTGATAGTACCTTGTGTCCTCTGGGCCACACCCTGAAACTTCATCTGGGCCAATTCCTTCTACTTGTTTTAAACACTTAAGTCCACAGAAGTGAAAGGGGAGGAGTCAGTTTGTTTTCACTCCGTGTGAGAGAGAACAGCAAGAATCAATTTATTCAGCTATTTTCCTGAATTATCAGTATAGGGAACTATCTTCAATTAAATATGTGCTTTTAAAAAGTAGGCAGGGGAATTTACCTTAAGTAGTTAGCTTACTTCTAAAAAAGCAGTAGAAATCTAGTAGAAATCTGGGTACAGATTGGAAAAAAAAAAAGCTTTCAGGTTCATGATTAATTTTGAATTTTTTCTTTCTAGAGAACTTCGTGAAATTCCAACTTTAAAGACTCTTCAGGTGTTTGGAATAGTGACTGATAGCTCCCTACAGCTCCTCAAGGAAATGCTTCCTGACATGAAGATCAATTGTTCACACTTTACAAGTATTGCAAGGCCAACTGTTGGCAGTAAAAAGAACCATGAGATTTGGGGCATCAAATGCAGACTGACACTGAGAAATCAGAGCAGTGTATGATCATGTTTAACGCACTGGATGCGATGGACACACTGTGTAGTGAAGCTCCATAAGAAGCGGAGTACTGTTATTATAAACTTAGAGTACTGTTTTTATAAAAAGCATTCTAACTTGATATTATCCCTTAATGTAGTTTCATACATTGTTTTACAGTATTTTTGTACTTCAGGTCTTTAGAAATATGATCATGTGCGCGCAGGTGTGGAATTTTTCTTCCAAGTCCTCTCTACTACTCTCCCTAGTATAGCAAATACAGCATTATCTTGTTAATTTGTTCTAAGTGACTTGAGTCACTATGGGCTTGTGCCCCTTACAAAGAAGTTAATGATGTGCAACATACCTCGTGAAAGCTGGATGTTGGGTGGAAGACTGGGGGATAGGGGATATTGTACTGCTTCACAGCTTGCAGGCTGTTTATGCCTTAATGTACTTGAAGAAAAAAGTAAATCTTTGCAACACAACACTGTTGTAAGTTCTTCTTCCTATGCACAATATACACTTATACAGTTTCTCTTGCATTTAATAAAGATCTAAGGAATGGCTTTATTGTACAAAATGACTAATGGGTGGGAAAACACTTTCCCTGACTTGCCATCAATCTTCAGTTTAAAAAAAGAAATTTGTCCGAACAACATCTAACGGTGATTTAGATGGCAGGGTGTTATCATTTAGCATTTAATAGATTGCACTTAAACTTGTACAGAATTGGGACAGTAGTATGGCTTTAGCTAGAAAAAAAGCCATGAACTTGTTTAAGTACAAGGTTCAGTATTGGAAGAGGACATACACTTCTATTGCAGGTCTACTGGTTATGATGGCAGCTGCAGACAACACATTACACAGGAAGACCTGTGAGTAAGGCCTCACTGACCTTTTCCTAACTGAAAAAAGAGGCTTGGGAGCTCCAAGCAATCCTTAGCAAAAAACGCTACATCGATGAGTCTCTGCATTTTACCTAAAGCATGAAGGCTTAGAAAACATTATTTTAAAAAAAACTGCACAGTGAGAACAAGCCAAGCACATGGAACACTTTTGAAAGTTGCAAAAAGGCACAGAACAGCTTCGTGTATCTATTGTTTTTAATTTTTATTACACAATGTATAAACACCACTTTTTTAAAAAAAGCAAAGAATGACAGGTCTAGTTTAGCAGAACACAGTGTGGACTGGCCCTAAATGAAAAGACTGGATTTGATTCAGCAGGTAGAAGAGGTGCAGAGTTCACTGCCAGTCCAGGTGGATTAGATCAGTGTTAAACCAATACTCAGTCCTGTCACAAAATACTGTCTACCAGGTAAGTTGTCTGTACTGCAATGCTTTGTAATAAAGGATCCTTAGAAAGGATTGTACAATTCTTTAATAATAATAATTTAAAAAAAGGTAGTTGCTTACTGTTTATCTATTATAGATCTCTGAATCATCCTAGTTAATGTAAATTAAGCATTCACCAGTAAATGCTTCAACAGAAGTGCAATTAAGTATAGCCAAAACCATTAGAGGCCACTCATGAGTAGGTCAGGTAAATTAGAAATTTAACAGTGAAATCTATTATCAGGCCCTCAACCAGATCATACTTTGAATATGCAGGGCCTGAAAACATTGCCTTTTAGTCTCAGCATTAATAATAAGGAATGACAGGCATCTTTAAGAGGTATGCACCCTGATCAGACTAATTAGTATCTATTGAAACATTACAGCATGCAAATGTCTCTAAATAAGTAGGGGACGGTTTCTGCTGTAAATTTGTCTATGCAGGTATTCAAGGACACTTCAATACCTAAATCTCTGATCTAACACAGTGGTAAAGTCCTAGGAAGTCATAAATTAGTGTTAATGGCATTGGTGGGTTGTGGGGGCTTTTTTGAATCTTGTCAGCATATTGACAAGTGTACTAGGCAGAGGCACATAAACCATCCTTAACTGGTTAAAGATGGATTAAAAATAACTAAAACAGCCTACCCTGTGTGCAGCCAGCTTTCTAAAGAAAGATTTGGCGTTTGCCTTTAGCCCAGTTTTGCAGATTATTTTAGACATGAAGAGCTCTACTCTGATAGTTCCTGAACTTGCCAAGTTTTGAAAGAGTATTTGGCCACTTTGATTTTCCCCTTCTGGTCTGCAGTCCTGTTAACTCAGTAATATACTGTAAATAACTCCATCTGCAGCATACTTGGAAGATGAAATGTACATAGAGATAGCTTATCCAAAAACCTCCACCAGTATCACATTTTCCTAGAACTAAATGGTCTGGTCAAATAAATTTCCTCTAAATTCTGGTTTAGAGTGAATACAAACATATAAGTAATAGAAGGAAAAAAAAAAACCAACCAAAAAAACCACCCTTATCCCCTTCCTCCATCTGCAAAGATCAGTTTACATTTTGTGATTGGCAATAAATACACTGATTGGCCACAGTGGAGAATACTTTCATTAGACCCGAGAACATCTGTTACAGAAGTCTCTTCATTCAAAAGTAGTTTGAAGAAAACTTTGGAAAGTTTTCACTTTTGGAAATAGATCTCTAATAGACAGGACAGAACACATTTGTTTCAAGTCATGTAGCAAAAGAGTTCCTGCTGTAGGAATCATCCTTTTGTTAAATTCTGCCCTCTCATCTATGCAATTGTCAGCACAGACTTTCAAAGGCAGTCATAGTTCACAGTTTCTCTAAAATATTATCTAAAAAGTCACTTCCTCTTCTACAATCAGAGCTTTTACCCATTATCAACTTCCTTACCTAATCACATGATCAGAGACATGTAAAATTAAAATTAATTTGTGGCCAATTAAGTATCAGAATTCAGTACAGGATTGGAAATTTAAACTTTCTGGGCAAGTTAAAAACACGTACTTGGAAAACTGGGAGACACGTCAGTATTAACTTGTACTCCAACACCCAGCATTTCTCATTCTTCTTCAATTATAAACAAACTCAGAACCTAAAATTCCAAACCATTCAACTTCATTAAGGCCAAATATCTTTCTTAATGATAGCCACCTGCATACAAACTACTGTGACTCAACACCTGGCTAGCCAGCTAATCCATTTGGTGAAGGAGTAAATATTTCTTCAACATGTTTCCTGTAGCTTGTATATTACTCTTAAAGGGCTCAACAAAAGCCTTGGGTTTTAAGTCCCACTCGAGCCAAAGAGAACAGGTAAGAGCTACCTCATTCAAGATGTGATTAAACCAGACTTTTACTTCTGATGTAAATCTACAAAGTAGAAAAAATACTGGAAGAGAAAAAGAAAAAAACCTGTGACAAATTTGTATGAAACTACGAAGTTGTAAAATTTTTGAAAAACATAAAAAAGTTTGTATTTCCATTTCTATTATGTCAACATCAGGATTTACCAAAATCTATATATCCTTGCATGAAATTGCTAGATTGACAGTCAACTTTTCTACAAAAGTATATGCATGAAGGTGTTTAGTTTCCCAGACTCTTACTAAAAAACTGTACATCTGAATATTTAATGCTACTGACTTAATACTTGAACCCGTCTACCTGTGTTTAAAAAGATGTCCTTTCATGTTTGCCTTGCAGGTTAAAATGTCAATTTTCACTGAAGTTAGAGGTAAGACTTCAGATATATTTCTTTTACACCAGATGCAAAAAGAGCTTAAATATCAGACTAAGGTTTCCCCAACCCAAAGGAATGAAAAGCATCTCGAGCTTCTGCCAAATGCTCTTGCATCCAAAAAGGCCAACTTCCAACATAATGCAGCATTGTGATGTGCTGTCTATCCCCAGGAGTTCCCTCTCTGGATCCAGAATTGTTTCAGCAGAAGACACTAGGGTCCTTCATTCTTCCAGCAGAACAGTGCACAGTGCATCCTCTGGATCAATCATTATTGAAGCTATCGCCCCATCATTGAACTCAAAAGATGTTCCTCCATCTACAACCATACACGCATCCCAACAACGGGAACGGACACAGACTCTGTTAAAATAAACAGAAAAAAAAATTCACAATATAGCTTAAGAAAAAAAATTTAAAAAAAAGTATTTCACACAAGTACTTATCTGAACTTGTGTGGATCAGTAAATGCTTATCACATGGGAAAGCACCTAGAGAATAATTTATCATCATACTATGCACCAGAATCCCCCAACCTGCCAGTATTTTGTACAGACGTAGCAAAGAGTCCAGAGAGGACTGAAGGACTTCTTCAAATGCAGACTTAGCCCAAGAATCTGAGAACAGTGTGCAACACTTGATATTGAAAGCCACAGTTTAGGTGCATTCTTTAAAGAAAGCTACTGATGATCCCCCTTAATAGTGATTTACTTAATCCTTCACAGAAAAGTTTTCTGTTAATTTACAACTAATGTATGGTCTTCATATTAAGTGGAATATGCAGTTTCAACTAGCAATCTTTCAGAATCAAATAATTTTGATGGTAATATAGTCTATTTTGTTACAGGAATCATTCATAGAGAGAAGGGAAAGTAATTTCAAATGAAGTTGAAGGTCAGAATGCTTGCCAGGCAACATCATAAATAGGTATTGCAGCATATTACTGTCAATATTAGAGTCTGACTGCTATATCTTTAGCTAATAAATTTAAGTTTAAGCTTGTAACTTTTAAGGCAGGTCTTTTAGAGCTGGACAAGACAGAATAAAGCTACTAGTCATCTTCCTCTTCACTTACCTTTAAAAGGAAAATTAACTCAACCATTGCAGTTCGCCCTTTCACATATGTAGAAAGCAAGAACACTATTAAATAAAGAGTTCTCCAAACTTTATTCATATTGCTAGATGGGAACCAATAGTTAGGCCAGAGTAGTTGAAAGACTGCTGTCTCACAATCATATCCTTGATTGTTTCTGACTTAGGCCTTGGTCTAGACACACAATTTAATCAAGAAATTTTCAGGAAGACATGTCTTTTGCAAATATGAGAGGCTTGGATGCACAGCCACAGTGTCAAAGCTTAACTGTCCCATGCATCACTAAAACAGACCATTCTGGATACTGCAGAAGAACATGGAGACATACTCCACCCTTTTCACTCTGAGAAGCTACCATATCGAAAAAGATAAAGAACAGCAACGGGGAGATGTCCAATATCAAGAGCTAAAGACAACTGTGACAGGCAGCAAGTTCTACTTTAAAAAGGGAAATAGGCAGATATCCCTTAAAGGTATGCAGATATCTGTAGGTCCAGTACAATTTTTACAGTATAGCCCATGCTGAGGACTCCAAATAAGACAAGAAAGACCGAGTCCTGTAGAACCCATGGATGAAAATGCAGTGTTTTGTTCCTATTTTAACCTCTCCTCTTACCAGCTCTTAAGATTTACTCACCCTCAAGAACTCACAGATCCAAATGACTAAGAAGCGGTATAAGCTTAAAGACATGACATATGCACAGTGGGCATCTAGTATCAAAGCTGTGCTGTGTGTGTAAGGCTGTGCTGCCATACAGAGAGACCTAGACAAGCTGGAGAGCTGGGCCGGGAGAAACCTAATGAAATTTAATAAGGGCACATGTAGGGTGCTGCAGCTGGGGAGCACCAGTTCAGGTTGGGGGCTGACCTGCTGGAGAGTAGCTCTGAGGAAAAGGACCTGGGAGTTCTGGCGGACAACAGGATGACCATGAGCCAGCAATGTGCCCTTGTGGCCAAGGAGGCCAATGGCATCCTGGGGTGCATCAGGAAGAGCACACCAGCAGGTCGAGGGAGGTCATCCTGCCCCTCTGCTCTGGCCTAGTGAGGCCCCATCTGGAGTACTGTGTCCAGTTCAAGAAGGACAGGGAACAGCAGGAGAGGGTACAGCAAAGGGCCACAAAGATGATTAAGGGACTGGAGCATCTCTCCTATGAGGAAAGGCTGAGGGACT
>JAOQGH010000019.1:13205884-13284714 GCA_025769975.1 Gallinago jamesoni
GACAAGAGGAAATGGGCACAAACTTGAGTATAAGAAGTTCCACATAAACATGAGGAGGAACTTCTTTACTGTGAGAGCAGTAGAGCACTGGAATAGGCTGCCCAGAGAGGTGGTGAAGTCTCCTTCTCTGGAGACATTCTAAACCCACCTGGACAAGTTCCTGTGCAACATGCTCTAGGTAGATCCGCTTTGGCAGGGGGGCGTTGGACTAGATGATCTCCAGAGGTCCCTTCCAACCCCATATGATTCTATCATAATATTTAGCCCCAGTAGCATGAGATGTCCGAGATGTCCTTTATTACTAGGTCATAAAATGTTGTGAACACTGATGTGGCTCAAAAGGAGCAGATTTGGATCTCTTTTTTTAGTCAGAGCTCCTTTATATATTTGTTTTGCTATAAATGGTTGAATTAACATTTAATTCTTACTGAGACATTCTATTGTTCTCAACATAGTTATTCTGAACATCAGACTAACAGTTGCATGTGTTTATATTAAATTGTGGCAAGCTCCAGAAAAATCACAGAATCATTTAGGTTGGAAAAGACTTTTAAGATCATCAAGTCCAATCATTAACCTAACACTGCCAAGTCCACCACTAAACCATGTCCCCAAACACCACACCTACATATCTTTTAAATCCCTCCAGGGATGGTGACTCCATCACTTCCCCGGGCAGCCTCTTTCAGTGCTCAATAGTTATTTTGGTGAAGAATTTTTTCCTAGTATCTAACCTAAAACTCCCCTGGTGAAGTACCTTAACTTAAAATGACTGAATTACCAAATAATTTAGTTTGGAAGGGCACCTAGTCCAACCAGTGCAATGACAGATGAATTTGCTTAGGGCCTTGCCCAGTCACGTTCTGAGTATCTCCAAGGACTACGATATCACAATCCCTGGCAACCTGTTCTACTGCCTGACCATCCTCACTGTGAATTTTTTTTTTCCATCAGGATCTTACATCCTATAAACCATGGCTGTTGCCTCTTATTTTGTTCTGAGAAGAACTTAACTCAGTCTCCTCTGTAACGATCCACTGGTAGCTGGCTGGCAACTGTATCCACCCTGCTTAGTCTTCTCTCCTCCAGGATAGACAAAGACACCTTTCGAGTCTCTCCTTTATACACCACATATTTTGGCCAACTAATCATCTCAGCAGCCCTTTCCTGAATCCCCTGCAGTTTGTCAATGCCTGCATCTCACGCTGAGAGAAATGGCACACACCCAAAATGGAGCACAGCGAGATTCTTTTATTCTGCAAGATTGAGCATGGATCAAACGTTATAAAGGCATAACAAAACATTTTCTTCCTGTTGTCATGAGAAGAATACTCAAGCCCCTCAAAACATAAACTGGATGTTGAAACAATTCAAGGGGAACTCCTGGATTCTTATACTTTGACAAACAGAGAGAATGAGATAACTCTTCAGTGACTGCTACAGCTAACACTTACTTTGAAGAGAAGCCACGCTGACGGCTACTCGAGAAAACTCTGTTTACAATAGGTTCCCGAATACTGAAAAACATCTTTGGTTCTTCTGGGCTGTAGAGCAGGGACTCATTGTAATCATTTGTTACTGTGAATAGAGAAATCAGCCATTAGCTTTTCACAGAGAATATTAGTTATTCTCAGAAACACACATTCCTCCATGAAAGAGCAGCTTCCCTACGGAGAAGGAATACTGAGTCTTGCCTGATGTCACCTGCATAAAAATTAATTTTACAGAAGATTCTTTTCAGTCCTACTGCATGACGAATATTAAACAGCTCTCTTCAGGTGATTAAATATTAAGTGTCTCAAATTTTAGGAGAACTAAAATTCTGCTGAAGATCTATACATATGAGAGTCTAAATAAGTGCTTTCATATCAAGCATTTTTCACCCAATGTGCCTAAATGATATTTGTGAGAAAGACTAACATTTCAAGAGTGCTAAATACTGAAAGCAGTGCTGCATTTTTAGAGTACAAACAAAATGAACCAGTCAAAGTTGAGAAATCTTGCATTTTTCACTAACCTTTTTGTACTAGTTCTGTGTTCAACGGCATATTCAAACTTCCATGCTTTTTAGCTGGAAAGAGAAAGAGCCCCAATTAGAAAGGTATATTTTTATATAAACTTGGCCAGTAATGCCACACTGTTCACTCACCGATCTTAAGGATCTCTTCAACAGCTTGATGTGCTACCTTGTTAATATTATAGGACCTAGACAGAGAAGCAGAAGTCTTGTTTGCTATGCAATACGACTTGAGAGAAAAAAAACAAAAAAAATCTTGCATACAGATGAAGAACTATGTTCAACATCAGGAATTATTAAAAATATATGTAATGCTATTAAGTGTGAGCTGATATTAGTTTCTTCAAAAAAAAGTCTTAAATTAACTTTTGGTTTGACATCTACCTTTATCATCTACGCCATTATTAGGGGTAAACCCTAATAATTCATTAAGTGGAGCCTTCAGGGAAGAAGAGCATGATACACAAGATGTAGTCTTATCAATAACCCTCCCATCTTTAAACTCAAATCATTGCTGATTTAAATCTGCATTAAAAAAACTGAAGCATGACAGTTCTACAGATTGTCTGTGTTCTTATCCCTTCTATCCACCTCTTGCTAATTAATTCCTTCTATTAGTTCTCATTTATGGGATTCAACAATTCTGTACAAATACAATGCCTCTTTGTCTGAACCCTATGATTTGGACTTGAATCTCACAAGAATATATATATATGTATATATATATATGTAAAAGGAACAGTCAGATCAGACACTTTTGCATTTACCACATTTGAAAGCACAACAAGTCAGCATAGAACCTCCATCTGAACCAAGTCTAACTCCAATCACTCCAGCACTTCTGTTGTGGCAGTAAAACACCTCAGACTGCACCAGACATCCCCTACACATCTAACACACTACAGAGCTGCTGAGGGCAGCTGTCCATGGCTCTTTCTCTTACTGCCTGTCTGCAAGCCTGATCAGATGCTTGCAAGAAACTGAGATGCACAGTTTGAAATTGTTCTCCCTCTCAACTAGATATCCTTTTATGCAAGTTTTGGCACCTCAAGGAAGCACTTGGGCATTTAAATGCTTCTCAGTCTAAGAAGGTCTGAAATCCCAGGAAAGCCCTTAAATCACAGGCTAAGGAAGATCACTCCACTGAGGCTTGGCCTCAGTTTAGAGAACTCCAGCAGTATACACTGATTAAAGCAATGGAGATTGGCAATCCTGGAATTTGGTCTGAGATTTCTTGTAAGCAAATGAAATGCATAAGAACAGCTTTGAACTAAGACTGTACATTCCCAAGGTACTGAACACTAGGAAAGCTCCCCTAGCAGTCTGCCAATTTCATCCTTGGCAGCCTTCAGGACCAAGTTATGCCAACTGAATACAAAGTTCTGAATTACAATGAAGAGTAAAACCCAGTAACCATGGTTACAGCATGAATATTCATTTTTGAATTTCATTAAAAGCTTCACTTTTAGTTCATCTCAGCCTGCCACATAAATCCAGAGCCTGTTGTACAACTTTAAACTATAAGCACAGACAGATTTCTAAATGAACGAGTACACATCTGTACACATCTCTTGCATCTTGAAACTAAACTGATTACACTTACATGCAGTACTGCAGCTTGTTTAAACTGAAGAGAATTTAGCCCTTTGATTAAGCTAGCACAGCTCTGCTTAGATATGCTCGTCTTTGTTGAAGGGGAATGTTTTGGCAAAGAGATTATGCCATTTCAATTAAGTTTGAAAGAGGCAAGAGGCTTGGAAAAAGAAGGGACAGTAGATGTGCCAGAGAAACTTAACACTGTTTCCAAGTACACGCTTTCCTGTTCTATTTAGAGCTTAGATTTTACTAAGTTTTAAGGTACTTCATCTAAGCATTTTAATTTTAGCCAACAAGTAGTTCAGAGATCCCCCAATATGGTCTGCAAGTCAGAGTGGAGTCTCTTTCCCTCACCTCCAATCATTCATCTTCATATCTGGCATGCAATCTCTTTCACGAAAATTACACCTAAGGTAAATTTTTGTCTCAATGCCTCAGCTCCCCCCCTTGCAATTTTTCTCTCTATACGTGCAAGCGTATGAGACTACCTCTGCTCTTCTCATACACCTGAGACAGCTTTGAACCATACTGACAGGGAGAATATTCGGACATAACTGACATGCCCTGACTTACCCCAAGATAGTCTCAATATGGACAAAATGTTCAAATAAAATAGGTCCATCTAGCTTATCTGAAGTGATATATCAAAGCAGCAACATGTACTTACCATGCTTTTGATCCTGTTCCAGTACACACATTAAGCCCTGAACTCTTCTGTTTTTCCCAAGGACCATCATCAACTGATATTTCATAATAGGAGGCCCTATGAAGCGAGAATTTAAAACTGGGTTTGCAGGATTTAAAGTTCTCCCTGAATAAGACAGAACACACAGCCTTATCAGGCACATAAAAATTTAGAGCAGCCAGTTTCAAATCTGGATGACAATTTCACAGGCTTTGCACAGCGCTTCTGATTTGGCAGCCACTTTTGATTCAGTGTTTATAGCAGGCTTTATAACAGACAAAGTGATTTGCAGCATGAACTTTTAGGCATTTTTTCTGCAGGCACTTTTCATATTAAATTATGAACAAAAAACCCCTGTGGTTCATCTGGGAATAGCCTTCTATACAAGCATGGTTTGCTGGACTTAGAAATGAAACTACAAATACATTACCTTCCTTGCATAACTGCTGAACTACCAAAAAAAAAAAAGCTGTGCTGTGATTCGGTGTCATACAATTATATCACGGAACACTAAGAGGTAAGGCACTTCAGCATCAGTAATAGCATGGCTTCAGGCTGAATTTTTTATCACTTCAGTAACTAAAAATCCACTGGGATTCCTCACAAACAGTTTCAGTTTTACAACAGTAATCAGGCTTGTGTTTCTCTTTAGGTAAAATTCTTCCTAAAACTCAAAGGCTAACTCCTAGGGCACAATCATCATTCTGCATGGTATTATTCACATATCAGGGGATTCCTAATGTTAGGCCTAGCGCGACCAGACAGTCTCTCTCTGTAAGCTTCAGAACATCCAGGGGTATATTTCTGAACCAAAACCCATGTTCATAGAGTCTAATTCAAACATAGTATTCAGATTAATAGATACCCTCTTAGAAAAACACCACATTCATTGTGTTCAGAATGACTGAGTTTCACCTTTCTTAGTAAAAGGAGCTTACTGAGCTGATTTAGGTGATGAATGTTTCAGCCTGAATCAACTAGGAATACCCCCTTGAATATTTGGTGACAAACATTTTAGACTCTTGGTAACTAGGAGGATTTTGTATATTAACTCTTGAGAAGGTACGAAGCTGAAAGAGTTAGAAGCAAGTTAAGAACACGTGTGCAAAGCTTGATTCAGTTTAAGGTAATTTTTGCAAGCTGGATATGAAAGTGTTGTTTTTTTTCCCTTCAATTTCCTTGTTCTCTTAACTGACACTCATAATATGACCTTGGAGGAAGTACCTAGACTCATTTTGTTTTAATATACAGCAGACATATATTTGAACCTCACAGAAAATTCATCTGTGGGACATCATTACTTAAGTCTTCAAGTGTAAGGTCCTATTAACACAGTATTTATTACTAGAGATTTGTTCCTTACAGGCACTGTATTCCTCAATGCTTCTCAAATATACTGGAACCAAAGAGCATAATGTATTTATGACACTCAGAAGTAGAGGGCTATTATAAAGACCTAGAAAGCAGCTTTGTGTTCCTCTATTGCTGTATGTTAAAGAAACTTTTTAGAATCTTGATAAAATTAGGTCTGATTTACTAGAAAGCAAAATTTGTATCTCTTTGGTCCAAATAAAAGCTATTTCTGCTTGGTCATGCTAAAAGCTTATGAAAAAATATTTAAGAGGAGATGCAGGAAAGGAGGCAGTTTAAAGACATACTCGAGTCTTCAATTTACTGTAAAGACAGTAACTGAAGGCATTTAGTCACATGAGAATAATCAGGAAAGGACTAAAACAATGAAGATGAAAGAAAACAGCCAGGAATAATGAGAAAACCAGAATTTAACATTACTGCACTTGTATCTCAGAATCACAGAATTCTGGTTTTCCACCTTCCTGCCTGACCATTCTCTGAAAATACTGAATAGAATAGAAATGAAATTCAACAGCAAAGACACGCCATTACTGATTGTCCATTGCAATGTCAAAAAAAGAAATTAAGTCAATTGTGCCTTGCTGCAACAACAATTAAACATACCTTGAAGAAAGAGATTCCCCAATGAAGACTTCATTGAGTGCTCTAACTGGTAAAAGATGTGGACCAGAAATGTCAGATCCTGCAGACATTGAATATAACAGTCTTGAATCATGGCTCTAGAACCCAAATTTTCAAAAACAATTCACAACTCATTGGAGGACAACACTCTGCCGCGTGGATTTGTATTCTACACCTCCGTTTTCTTCAAGGACTCAATTTTTTACTGATTAAGTCGGTGTCCTTTATCAGCGACTACAAATATTTGAACCAAGGTCAATAAGGCAATGACACTTGTGTTCCAACATTGCTTTCCCTGAAAACTCAAGGGCAACCAGACAGACTGAAGTCTTCTCTTTAGTCATTCACTCTTCCAGCCTAATTAAATTCGCTGTAAGTGACTTAACAGACATTTCTGATAAATTTAAAAGAATTAGGCTTTCTACCACAGGGTAGTTAATAGAGCTTAAAAAATTGTTTGTGTTGACCAAGACTTCTCAGTAAGGAAATGCAGTGCTAGACACAGGTTAAGGACCGAATTATGTATCTTCAATCCATCATAAAGAAAACAGTCAAAGGTGTCTGATGACTGAAGAACTACCCAGGGAGACATTCTCATTTGTAATTTCTCATTTGCTTGCTGGTGACCAGCTTTTCCAGTTGTGAACTAACCTATCTCAAATTTAGCACAAAAGCACACACACACGCACAGTAAAATTTCACATGGTAACCCCAAATGCCTACAGTAACCCTCAGAGACAGCGTTTTAAAAAATCGTAGGTGCTTTGCCAGCAGATTTTAACAGCATTCTAAATAATGCATTTTAAAGACACCTCTAAATTTACTGTTAATATTGAAAATTGATTCTAAGGGTACAGTCCAGAGTAAAAAATGGAAATAAAAACTAATTCCTTCTAAAAAACCTTAATCTGGTTCTTCACCTAATAAGAGCTGTCTCTCGCTGCCTCTCAAATACTTCAACCCTTACAAATCTTTATCTCCTATTCCAAGTTATCATAGCAAAGTGATTAATATTCTTGTCAGATTTTAACCTACTTTGATCCTGGAATCTTTCATTTATGTGAGCCCTGCTGTGTTGCTCTTGGCTTAGCTGCTGTTCATGTAAATCTACAGGGGCTGGGTTAATACCAGTTCCTTCAAGATACAGTCGGATTCTTTGCCGCCACTGCCACCTTAGAGAGGAGAAAGAAGTTGGTATCAGTAGCTGAAATATTAATTGTAGAATCAGGTAGGATCAGAGAGTCTTCACTCTCAAAGTGGACCATCTTAAAAGTTTAATATATTCAGAATCACATTTCAAGTTTTATAGTTTCCACTATAATTTCTAAATTTAGAAAGTTAATCATACTAAAAAGTAAATACTTTACACCTACCAATTTGCTACCTAATATTTTTTGTATGTGTAAAATAAGCGGACACTGGCCAAAAGCAGTCTACAAACTTTACAGGTAGCTCATCTTTTTAGGCATGTGATCCTAACTTATGAATTCATCACTAATGCGACAACTCGTAGAGCAAGCTCTCAGGAATTTATACAGGAACACATGCCGTATTTTAATACCTTTTGTTTGTATTTGTATATATCCAGAAAAGTAGCTCTTTCTATCCCTTTATACATAAGAGTCACAAATATCCTCGTATGTTAAGAATCTGTCCTAGCCTAGGAACTTTAGGATGCTGAAGCAGAATTCATATAAAGAAAGAGAAGGTTATAAAAGGCATTCCTCCTTAAGCTGTTACAATATTCAGATTTTTTATTTTTTCCTGAGAGTAAGCATCAAATCCTTTTTCCTCTTACAATTTAGAGACTACGTAAAATGAACCAGTAATAGTAGTTTTGATTAAGAAAGCGAATTACAAGGGAGTGTTATGAGCACATCTTTTCCCAGTTCATGCTTGGACATCCAGGTGGCAGTAACCAGCTTAAATGCTTCCTGAAATTACAGCAAAGAAGACTTACACTTTATGCAACTACATTGTAAGTTCTTCCTTCTTGTAATCCTTGTAGAGCCTCATTCAACACATCCTTAGTATAATTACCTATCTGCCCTTAAATTCCAAGTATGGTTTCAGGCAGGCAGGCAGATAGCATGCAATGAGTATCATTATGCTAGCCTCCTTACAATACTCATGCCAGAACATGTCAAAACTCTTACAAAATTAGAAAGTGGGACTGTACCGCTATTCTGAGAACCTGTTACATCATTGACCATCAAAAAAAGAAACATGGGTAGTCAGATGTAGTTTGTCCTTTATAAATGAATAACGTTGCTTGTTTCATGGGACCTCAAGGCAAGTGCTTACCTGCTCAGGTCCTTGCTTAGGAATACCTGTTCCTATTATTCTGGAAAAATAACCAAGGAAATCCTTTCCGTTTCACTCTGATGAAGCTTTGGCTCCATAACGAGCAATAACAGGAATTTCAGCAATAAAAATAAAACACAGCATCCAACAAAACATTTTAAGTGCCTACATTATCAAGGGAGGTTACCTGCATTAGCACTACCAACTTTAGCTATGCAACATAGCACGATGGAAAGTTAAAAGCTACTGTTTTCTAAGTCTCAGAATACACGAGTTGAAGGTACCTTTTCATTTAATAGTACCTATTGAAAACCTTTCAGCTATTTATAATCAATCCTAACGTCCACATTCACCTCATTTCAGAACTTTTCTGTGACACAAATACACTTACACTTCAAGCTACAAATTAAATATGCTAGAAATATAAACAAATAATTGCAATGTATTTGCATGTGAATGACATTTCTGTTTAATGGTTTGCCATCATAAAAGTATTCTAGAAAGTTAATACACCATAGAAAAATGTCCCTTTTTAAACAGTTATTAAAAACTTCCTCCCTACTCTGTCCTTTAAATTTCAGCTTTTCAATTCAAGAGAAATTCCTCCATTTTAAGAATATCTAGTATTGAAAACATCAAGCTACCTTCAGAAGTGTGGGTTAGATGAGCGGACAGAGAGGTGGATTGAGAACTGGCTGAATGACAGAGCTCAGAGGGTTGTGATCAGCAGCGCAGAGTCCAGTTGGAGGCTGCAGCTAGCAGTGCTCCCAGGGGTCAGTACTGGATCCAGTCTTATTCAATATATTCATCAACAACCTGGATGAGGGGACACAGTGGACCCTCAGCAAGTTTGATGATGATACGAAACTGGGAGGGGTGGTTGACACACCAGAAGGCTGTGCTGCCATACAGCAAGACCCAGACTAGCAAATTGGGTGGAGAGGAATCTGACTGAATTCAACCAGGGCAAGTGTAGGATCCTGCACCTGGGGAGAAATAATCCCAAAAACTAGTACAGGTTAGGGGCTGACCTATTGAGAAGCAGCTCTGCAGAGAGAAGCCTGGAAGTCCTAGTCAAGTTCAATATGAGTCAGCAATGTGCCCTTCTGGCCAAGAATGCCAATGTCCTCCTGGGGTGCATCAAAAAGAATATGGCCAGTAGGTCGAGGGAGGTAATCCTCCCTCTCTGCTCTCCCCTGGTGAGGCCACATTTGCCCCAGTTCAAAAAGGACAGGGAACTACTGTCCAGAGTCCAACAGAGAGCAGAGAAGATGATCAAGGAAATGGAGCATCTCTCCTATGAGGAAAGGCTGAGAGACTGTTTAGCCTGGAGAACAGAAGAGAACAGAAGATTGAGAGGGGGCCTCATCAATGCTTGTAACTAACTAAAGGGCAGGTGTCAGGAGGATGGGGCCAGGCTCCTCTCAGTGGTGCACAGTGAATGGACACAGGCTGAAACGCAAGAAGTTGCACCTAAACATGAGGAAAACTTCTTTACTTTGAAGGTGCCAGATTACTGGAGCTAACTGTCCGGAAAGGTTGTGGGGTTTCCTTATCTGGAGATATTCAAAACCCATCTGGATGCATCCATGTGCAACCTGCTCTAGATGAACCTGCTTTGGTGGGGGGTGGGGGGATGGACTAGACCATCTCCAACGGTCCCTTTCAATCCCTACAATTCCATGATTCTGTGATCTTCAGCATAAAGAAAAAAATATTTTCCTTAAACTAATGTGTTAACAAAATCTAACCCACACTACCTTAATCACCAAACCCCCAGATGCAACACACTGACCATTTCCTAAGTGTATAGACTTCATTAGCTTCTATTAGTATGGCCCATCACTGTACTACATACGCTTTCGAGTGTTAAAATACGTAAAGCAATATACCCTTTACAATAATGCAGTTCCTCACTTTTGAATTTGCTAAGTTTGAAAGGAAAGTAAACTACTGAAGGTCACAACAAAAGTCCTTCTGCTGGAACTTGCAGTCAATTTTAGCCTTTGTATTCCAATTTCACTCTTGACCACAAACCCATTTTTCAACATGGTGAACATCTACACAGAATTCGTGATTTGAGAGATTAAGATTTTACTAAGCATCATCCGCTTCTTAGGAATTGCACATCATTAAGTATTTTCCAATCATATGTTTTGGAAAACCAAGGATCAGTGAATCCTACCTGAACTCACCACGATAAAACTTCTGTAGCGCTTCAGGAAACGAACGTGTATATCTCACAGGCAAGCACAAGTGACCCTCTGATCTGGCAGCAAAAAAAGACAATGAAAATGACTGCATAACTGTTAAAATTTGGTACCCTTAAAAAACAAAACAAACCAAACATCTCTATCTGTTACACAAAGCAAAGCTACACTTTGGCCTCTATGAATGGATACCATTCTTATATAATATCACATCAGCAACAATGCACCTCAACAATTCAGGTCCTGGGGCATATAATTGGAGACATAGGATATTTCTCCCACATTTCCCCTAAAAACTGGCTGTTCAGCTAGTAATCCTGCAGTTTATGTAGGTACTAATATAATTCCTGTCACCATAGTCCCAGGCAAGGAATTCGCGCTTAATAAAACTTGCAAGTTAAAAAGAAAATTTCCTCTATTTACACAAAAGTTAGTGACATGAGACAGGTAAGCAGCATGCCAAAGATCAAAAGAATCTCACATCAAAGCCAGAAGACTAAACACTGGTCCCCTTTCATGAGTGATATTTGATAACTTGAAGGCACTTGTTATTCAAACCCTGTTATTCAGGCTTGATACTGCAGAACATTTATCCACAGCATTTGAAAAGTTTTGGAAGAGGAGTAAGGTATGGAAGGATTTAAAGCTTTTGGCCACCACTTTCTTATCTGTTAAGATTAAAAAAACCTGGTAATATCAAAAGCAGAAATCTAAATTTGGAAATCTCAGCAGACAAGAGGCTTGGCTTTACTTGCCAAGCATTTGAAGGTTACACCAACCAGGCAGTACTAATACACTGCATCCACCTGCCCAAATCAATCTTACGGCTAGGTGAATGCAACTTGTGTGGAGTTTATAATAGGACAACTAAATGCCATCAATTGGCCGAGGAGACTGTGTCCTCTGAGGTATGACATGGTCTACATGAAGACACCAGAACAAACTTCTTCATCTGAGGGCCTATCAGATTTCGAGTAAGACTCACCTTCTTCATTAAAAAAAACAAGTTTCTGTAGGTTCAGGCACCACACTCAGTTGCTTTTGTTACGTCCATTTTCCTGTCTCTGTTCTATACTGTCATCTCTAGCCTCAAACTTCTGGTTAGCAATACAAGTTAACTAACTGCAAGTGGGGTTACACCAGTGTGTGAAAACAGTTGAGGCAGTTTAACACAGTCATGCTTATTCAATATTATTTAATGTCCTCTCAGATGAGACAGCATAACTCATTGTGGAAACTCTTCTTATAAAACAACAGGTTTACTTGATAACTGCCACTAATAGGATGGATAACAATCAACTAAACCAGAGATTTACGCTGCCAAATGCTACAGGCATCATGAAAACAGATGCACGTTGTGCCTCGTATTAAATAAAGCACTGCTTTCCCAAATGTGTTTTACCTTTCAGGATCAGTATTTACTCCAATAACTGGTTTAAACTTATCAAAGATTTTACTGGCTGCCAATAACATTGTACCATCACCTACAGAAAAAGCAAAATAAAAGTTAGTTTCACTTCAGTTTCTAGTACTTCTTCAGTACACTTCTAGTACACTTCAGTTTCCCGACCAAAATCATTTCACATGTAGTGCAGCATTACTTCCACCTGCTTTTTTATCAACAACCAATCAGGTAAGCTGCAGAAATATAAAATGGGACCACAAAACTGTCAACTTTCAAAGCAGAGTAGTGATAACTGAATTATAGATGGCAAATGTGCCCAGAAAAGGTATGACTTACCTGACAGCTATATGCATTGAGACAACTGAATTTGGCAGAAGTGAGTTTTAAAAGAAGTTTATGGAAATTTCTGTATGGTTATGAGCTGGTAAGAGAAATTCTTTAAGAAAGTAAATTTAGAGAGTATCGCTAATCAAAACCACAGGAGACAGGAAAACACACCAAATTTTACTGTGCATCACATAAGAACAACTACTTTAGTTCCAACCCAGTTGTTCTCCTAGAAGACACAATTTAAAGGTCCTATTTGGCGCCAAAGAGGCATGCTTGGAAAAGAAGTCTTAGACAAAACTGTTGAAGAAGAAATCTTTAAAGTGTCACCAGTTTCCTCATACTGATATTCTTTCTTGTCTGCTAAACAGAAGGACAACTATAACCTGAATCAGTCTTTGCACCAAGGTCTAAGCTCTGAAAACCTTTGATGATGTATCACTTCCCAGTCGCTTGCCTCATAACCATGAAAAATGTTGCCACAGACAAACTGGTGCTTTAATCTCCAGCTTAGAGAAGTTCTTTTAAACCTACAGCAGTATATTAGTATGGTTCACGGACCTACACATACCTCTTTCTACCCATTCTGCATCATAACCAGTGGTTAAGGGCAAAGTGTACCAGTCGGGAGGAGAGAAAGGCAGACCAGTGGTCAAGTCTAACTGCCACAGACGATTAAACATTATGTCAGAGCCCAGCAACACACCACAGTATTTGCAGCAAATCACAATAAAAATACTGAATGAACTGCTGCAATACGATGCTAAAAAAACCCCATCAGGTTAGTTGTTCTGTTGCTTCATTTAAAAAGCTCAAGCTGCTCAGAAGTTACATACTTTTACCTGTACCATCCAACTAGACAAGTCCAGTCACTGGTACTGGGTGTGAAACCAAGAAAGACAGTTTGAGAAAGGGAAGGATATGGTATTATGTTAGACTCCATCTCACATACCAAAACCCAGAGTAGGTTTTAAGACTATGTGCAATCACAGGATAGCAAAATGTCTTTAGTTGAAAACTATAGCAAATTCCACAGTTTATACACAAGACAAATATTTCCAAAGTGGTCATGCACCAAGATTCATTTCCTAGTGCTACCATTTTAGATACTAGAAGTAGAGAGGATGGTCACAACCATTGCATTTTGTTGTATTTTTTGACAATTATCCGATTGTTTTGTTTTCAAAATGGTAATACCTCCAGACACTTCACACGCTGCAAAATATTTTTGAAAATGTATCGATGAAAAAATACTGAAACAAATACTTCCCTTCCGTTAAGTCGTACCTCCTGCTGATATAACAGCATCCGCCCACCGAACTGTCTCTTCATTATATTCTCGACGTTTAACAAGACGAACTTCTATCTTCTCGTTCCTATAAAGTGCAGAAAAAGCCTGAATGCATCCTATATTGTTCCTTGTCACATCTTTCTGAAAAACTTACATGTAATTAGGGACTAATTACAGTGGTATTTGGCTTATAAGCCACTTGACACTTAAACAAATCACAGAATGATATGGGGTTGGAAGGGACCTCTGGAGATCATCTAGTCCAACCCCCCTGGCCAAAGCAGGTACACCCAGAGCAGGTTGTACAGGAATGTCTCCAAAGACAGAAAAAGCAGGTTTTGAATGTCTCCAAAGACAGAAACTCCACCACTTCTCTGCACAGCCTGTTCCAGTGCTCTGCCACCCTCAAAGTGAAGAAATTCCTCCCCATGTTTAGATAGATGGAACTGCTTATGTTCAAGTTCGTGCCTATTTCTTCTTGCCCTGTCACTGTGCACCACTGAAAAAAGACTGTTCCCTTGCTCTTGACACCCACCCTTTAAATATTTATAGATGTTGATCAGATCCCCCCCTTGCTCAGCAAATGTGCTGAAGGTGCACTCAGTCCCACGCTCCATGTCACCACCAAACAGTGCTGGTCCCAGTACTGATCCCTGAAGAATACCACTTGTCACTGGTTTCCATAATTATCATCCCCACAATACACGGAGAAGGAAAAATCAATTGGTAGAACAATTAGATTGTTTTAAAAATGATCCGGGTTGGTGGCTAACACCATAAATCCTTTACATCATTTTCATATGTTTTCAAGACAGTAACAATACATTAGTTAACTGAACTGAGCTAGACCACATTATGACTGTTTCAGGAATGACTGTTCATCTGAATGATCCTGTTTTCAATATTCTTATTTTATTACAGCTTGTAACACAAAGCTTCCTTTAGTTCTGTCACACAATCCACAGATATTTGCACTGTCTGAAATTCTCAAGAGCCACACGTTCTTACCGTAAACTTTCTACAACATGCTCCACGTTTTTTGTATGAATGCGATGCCGCTCCAGCAGACCAGCATAGTTAGACCCCTTCAAGGCAAGCTGTAAGACATAAATTGATTTTGTAGAAGATAATCACTACAGTAAGTGCTCCGAGTAATACAAATAGAAGCTATAAAAAAGCCTTACTTTTATCTCAGTAAACACACATGCTTTTATAAGCATTCAATTAAGTACATATCTAGATACATAGCAGTCAGCTTACTTTGACTCAGTTCATTAAATAACTTACATGGCTGCAGCAGCCAAGAATCACAGACCTTTTAAGAGATCTATACAAATATGCAAACAGATACGCTACACTGACTTCTGTGCCACTTCAGACACTTTGCTTTCCCTGAATCTGCTAAGTAATTTTAACTCTAGGTAAAGATACATAAAATAGTTATACTACCTATATTCCTGTCATGCACTAAAAGCACCCAGACAAACAGTTAGCTAATCACCTTCAAAGTTATTACTTTTTGTAATAAAGTGTGCTATAGAAAAAGGGGACCACAGAAAAAGCAACAGGAATGTTAATTAAGAAAATGGGAATCTTTGAAGCGCTTAGAGCATTAACCTTCAAATTGTATTTGAGCTAAAATGGAAGACTGCCAAGTGCTGACAAAGGTGACATTTCCCCTGCGTCAAAAAAAGCCTAAGGACAATCTACCTACTACCTCTGATACCATCCCCTGGATTACAGACCAGATTTTTCAAACAAATTCCCACTGATAATATGACAAACAGTATTTAGCAGTTGCATCCTAGCATCATTCTTTTTGGAAGCAGAAGAATTTAAATACTTAATCTTTAGACCATGGAAAAAATTTCCATTAGACAATGGAAGAAATTTTGCAGTTAGAATCATAGAATCATCTGGGCCCTTCAAAGGTCATCTAGTCCGACCCCCCCGCGGTCAGCAGGGACACCCCCAACTAGACCAGGTTGCCCAGGGCCCCATCGAGCCTCACCTCGAATGTCTCCAGGAAAGGGATCTCAACCACCTTCCCGGGCAACCTGTTCCAGTGCTCCACTACCCTCATTGTAAACAACTTATTCCTAATATCCAATCTAAACCTGCTTTTCTTCAGGTTAAACCCATTGCCCCTTGTCTTGTCAGTGCAGGCCTTTGTAAACAGACTCTCCCCAGCCTTCCTGTAGCCCCCCTCAGGTACTGGAAGGTCGCTATTAGGTCTCCCTGGAGCCTCCTCTTCTCCAGGCTGAACAACCCCAGCTCCCTCAGCCTGTCCTTGTAGCAGAGGTGCTCCAACCCCCAGAGCATTTTGTGGCCCTCCTCTGGACCCGTTCCATCAGGTCCATGTCCTTCTTATATTGAGGGCACCAGAGCAGAGCAAAGTGGCGGAATCGCTTCTCTGGACCTGCTGGCAACACTTCTTTTGATGCAGCCCACTTCATACAGAGAAACTCTTATGAGCAGGCAGGTGAGACCACTGTCTGAAGATTAGATTTTTTTGCAACAGGTTTCTATGCAAGTAATTCAGTCACTATCTGTATGCATTCATTCTTCACCACACAGTGTGCTCATCTAGGACTGGTACTGCCAAATACGTGTTTGCATGGAGATTAAGCAAGTAGAAGGAAGAGGGTGAAAAGGATGTATAACAAAAGGGGTTTATAAATAGATTCATAATGAAAGTGATCCTGCTTTGAGCAGCGAGCTAGACTAGATGACCTCCTGAGGCTCCTTCTAGCCTGAATTATTCTGCAACTACACTGTCATTGCTTCCTTGTCGCTGATCAGTTAAAACCAATTTACCAGCACAGAAACAGAATTTCTCCTAGAATTTGTCTAGAGAAACTTGTCTGTGCCAGAAGTGTTGAACATGCACTTCCAGCAATTTATGCAAGTGCCTTCACTCAACGTTGCACACCCTTCCAAGAGAAAGCAGTGTCAGACAGCCACATCTAATCCTGTTTCCACAGAGACTCCCACACCACGGAATTCCAGAGTGAAGAGGAGATCTGGCAGGGTATGACCATTATAGTTAATTGCAATCTAATATCCAACAAATGCAATCTTCCTTCATCTGACACCCGTTGTTGTCAAGAAATCCAAACACGAGCTAAGCAAAAAGACAGACTCAGTGCTGAAGAAATTACAGAAAAAAATGAAACTGGTTGCTCAGGAACTGCATGACTGTCCTGTTCAGTGTGTTTACAGTCAGCGATTAATTTTCAGGAATGAAATCTTCAGGCAGTGTTACAGCCAGGATCAGGAAACCACCTCCAACAGAGGGGCTCCTAGACTTTGCCTGGGTACCACCAGCAGCACCATGGGTCAACAGAGGAAGTAGCTGCCAGCTGTGCTTGGTCACACACACAGAAAAGCATGGGGGTGATCAGAAAACATCCACACAAAGCTCTCAGGTGTTACTTACAAAGTTTATTAGTACTGATTTACTGGGATACAAGGTGTTATGTCACATTAATTGCCTCATATTTAAACCCTTTGCTTCTACTCCCCAGCTACAATGCCTGCACACTCCTCTACTCCTCTTACTCCTCCAAAGCCCATGGTGCCACACTGGGAACTTGAAAGATGTTGCTGTGGGGAGGGAAAGAGTACACAAGGCTATGGCCTGTTACAGCGCTGCCCATTGCTGGGTCTGCTGTCAGCCTCTCAATGATACATCTGGAGCAGAAAGGAGAAAAGAAAACAGCATTCACCTCCCACAGACAACATCGACCGCTGAGCATCACAGATCCAATTTGCTAGAAGAGAGATTTTCAGTTGCACATTTGAAGCACAAATCGACCTTGCTTTGCCACCAGAAAGAACAGGAAATCCACAGCAAAAAAACTCAAAAAAACCCCCAACTGTGTTAGTAAAATTAGGGTTCCTATTCACACTGCCTCTAGAAATATCTGCTGTGAATGAAACACAAGCACCTGACAAGCAGACTGCTGCTGCAGCAGCATACGCTTTTCAGGCTGCTACTTCCACAGGCTATTACACACACAACAGAAACTGCTAACTCCCTTCTGCAACTTTATGTACCTCCCTTATTTGGCTAATTTATCAGGATGCAATCTTTCACCTTGTTCAAAGATAGCCTTTATCTCAGAACAATGACAGTGTAATACATGTCTGTTCCATCATCTGCCAACTTCTGAGCCACCATCAGTGGTGAGCCTACAGCTAACATTTAATTGGCATTACTAGCAAGAAGAGGTACAGGAAGTGTCATTGCTGTGGACCAGTCTGTTCTGTAACTTGCATTTGCCTTAGGTGTGTTAAATTATTTCATCAACAGCTTCAGAAAGCAGAAGAGGTTTCCAGTATCCTGACTACTTTTCTGGGGTGTATTTCTACTCTTGCTAAGCGCAGCACTGCAGATGAGGTAACTAACACATAGTCTCCTCTTTGAATTTAGATCTAGAGCAAGTAAGCAGGCATCACTAGGCAACAAAATAAATGAAAAGTTAGAGCCTTGAGTTTAAATGGCTAAGCTATATCTACAGAGCTAATGAATCATCTTAATTTGCAAAAAGGCTCCAGAGATTAAAACAGTCTGCGCACCTCTAGCATCATCCTTCTAGCTCAGAGATAAATAACTCACAAGTTCATTCATCTAAGAACTCACAGAGGGTCAGCCTGCCTGAGCCTAACTACAGTCAAGTATATCAAACAGGAATGCTAACCATCAGCTCTTTTTCATGTAACTACGCCAAAGAACCAGAGAAATGCCTACAGCCCTTGTAGTCAGAGGCCACAGAATCACAGAGTGGTTGAGAGGGGAAGGGACCTCTGGAAGTCATCTGGTGCAACCATGCTGCTCAAGCAAGGCCGCCTGGAGCCACTTGTCCAGGACCATGACCAGACAGCTTTAGAAGACTTTCACAGGTCTCACAGGAGCCTCACAGATGGAGCCTCCACCACCTCCCCAGGCAACCTGTCCCTGCACTCAGTGAAAAAGTGTCTTGCAATGTTCAGATGGACCTCCCTATGTTTCAGTTTGTGCCTACTGCCCATGGTCCTGCCTCATATCCAGGACCTGAATGCCATACTAAAACTAATACTAAAATTCTGCTTCTTAGAAGAGCTCTGCACTGAGGATAAAGACTAACACAAACCAAGATCACCTCCTTTTTACTTTAAAAGAGCCAAAGACAGTCCAGTTGCTGTGTGCATGATCATCTCCCAAAAGAGGAACTTGTGCCGTACAGAAAACCCCAGACAGCAGGACAGCTTGGCTCCTGAGCTCACTGAGCAGACAGGCCCACAAACCCATGCCAGGCTTGGGTCTTACTAACCGACCCCTGAAAAAGGCATGTAGGTTTTAGCTTCTGCATGAATAGAACTTGCAAATTCTTCTTCATTTGCAGGAAACTCTGATTTACAATTGCTGCAGTCATTCTACCAAAAGAAAAGGGTTTAACAGGCCACTTTCAATATCCAAGAGCAAGTCTGACAGTCTTACAGAGCAGACACCTTTACACGAAGTATTTATACGTAGCTAAGAACTGACATTCTTATCTAAAATGTGAAAAAATTACTACTATGACCGAACCATGTTGAGTTTATTTGGTACTCCAAACTGTGCGGAGTAGCAACTTGGTCTGAGTATCAAGTCTACCTGAAGAAAAATGAAGATATACCAAACACCCAATAACACTTACGCAAATAGTTTTTATAAGAAAATTTCTTCGGGTCTTTTTTAAAATCCTCAGTAAGAAATGAGGTGAAACAACAGAGCTCTAATGTTTCATAGGAAAATGTTCTCATCCAAAATAATCCTTTTACATCATTTCACCACTAACATTTTCATGAAAAGTCACTGCCTTCCATGGAATAAGCTGCTATGTTTGGACCATGAAACTGAAGAAAACCTCAAAATTGAAAACATCTAAACCAAGTGTCACAGAGTAAAAGTTTATACTCCTGCAAAACTTACCTATACTAACACAAAACCCCTAAAGAATTACAAAGAACATTAAGAAGCCTGCCAGTACAGTATTAAGGAGTACACCGCAAAACAGAAAACTTTTAAATTCAGTGACATTCTTCCAGGAATTGCCAGACTGCATACTGACTTTCTAGACACGAGCTAGAGAATAAAAATGTTATTCTCACAGTGCTCAGGACTTTCAAACTGGAGGACACTTGGCATTTCTTGGTGTTGAAGTTGGACAAGCATATATAAGAGGCCACACAAAGGTCGTTAAGTAATTTCTTCCAGCAGTTATATAGAAAGATCAGTAACAGCAAATGAAACTGAAAAGTACTGATGAACAGAATTTATTGACTGTGGTCTATAAACACACCGGAAACATGGCGTTTGCCAAGTCCCAGTTGCTGAAACTCCTGAAACAGGAAAAAAATAAGGCTAAAACATACAGGCAATGTCACATCAGAGCCCAAGGGTAGTCAGCTACGAGTAGCATTAGCAGAAGTACCCAGAAGCAGAAGTATTCATGGAGAATGGAAAGAAGGACGTACAACTGTGGGCCTGTTAATCTGACTTCAACAGCATGCAAGACTGTAAAATAAAATGCTAGAATATATATACAATAGCTATTCTAGCTATTAGCATATAAAAACAGGGACAAACTGCCCAAAAAATACATTCAGGCATTGCTTCAGTCATGTTCTTAAACCTCACAGCAGAGATGCAATGCAAAATAGGCTCCAGGAAAGCTTGCATTGGAAAACACACTCAGGTGAGCAGAACATGTTCTGTGATGGAGTTATTTTTCCTTAGGAGTCTGAAAGGGAAAAGGTTTAGACCAAATGTGTCAAGAAAAAGCTCTTCTAGTATCTTCTGGCTTGATCCTTTTTTAATGAAAGGATAATTTTTCACAGAACTCTTTTACACTTCTTCTGGCAAGTGCCACTCCACTCTGAGCTGCAGGTCTGCTCTCTCTGAGTAATGGTGGCTCTCCAGGAACAACACTGTGCAACAAGGACACAGTTTGTAGCCACAAAAAGAGAAGCAACACAAAGCCAAGCAACATCAAAATATCCACTGTTGTCCACATATGTAGGTTATGATCCTTGACTTAGAGAATGGGCTAAAGAAAAGCCATAGTCAAGTCTTACTGTCACACACATATAATATACATTCATATTCTCATTACTAGGTTTTATCCTGAATTTACAGGATAACTAATCGTCACATTGACTTAAACCACTAACACACCAGGGTGGAGTTGTTTTACAACTGTTGCTCATCCAGTAGTTAAACCAAATGTCTGACTAAAAGTTTAACACAAAACCAACAAACACACAGATGTAGAAAGGATTACTCTCTCAGATTTCCACAATGAACTCTTGCCCACAAACATACCCCAGGCAGGAAAACAAGAATAGATCACTGCTTTCCAGCCGACCCAATTTCTACAAAAGGAACCACCAAATAAATGGATTTAGAGAGCAACAGCTGAACACAGAAGCTTTCATTTTAACCTTATAGGTACAATCATCTAACTATTTCTCAGCAGAATACAGCACTATTAAAAGTCCTGTATATTCAGAAATTGCCTCTCTAGATTAACCATATCTCCTAACTATAGAGAAAGTTAGTGCTCTTGGGTCTGCTCTCAGTTTTAAGAGAAATAAGCATTTATTTTAACAGGAATATTGAAGAAAAAATTTCTAAAACTGTCACGTTTTGAACTAGAAATAGCTTTGAATATAGCACATGCTTCAAACAGCTTCCTCTTGGCTTCCATGACAAATAAGGAATACTGACTCAAAATCTGCTCTAGTTCCAATGACAAAGACTAGCAATCTATAGTTGCATGCAAGTCCCTTTCCTATGTTCTACTATTAAATACTAGTTAGGTTAAATCTTCATCTATCGCACTAAAAACAAATCCAGTTTTCCTCACAGGTCAGGAAGATACTGAATCTTCTGATTTCTTAAGAGCTCCAATTACATATTAAGCTTTCCTATTGCATAACATAAAAATAATCCACATACAAATAAGTAGGATTAAAATATGATTCAGCTTTTGAATCTTAGATAGTAAATTGCAGAACGTAAAAGATAAAAATAAACTGAGCAGCTAGCCATGGCAGAACTGGCCCAGCACAAATCTGCACCTTGGAGACACATTTCAAGTGTCCCACAGAAAAGAATCTGCTGGAAGGACAAGCACAACAACCTTGAACCACAACCCTGAATCTTCAATGGGTTTTCCAGCAACAGCTGGAACCATTGAACTTGTATAAAACAGATGTCCTGGTTTGGATATGACACCAACTTTCGCAGGAAGTATAGGAGAGCAGGCCCTTAATTTCTTCTAACCAGAGAATCATGAAGTATCATTTATGAGCTTCAATTGCTGTATTTATACCAATGACAGCAAATTCATGGATTACGCCAAGCTTAGGGGTGTGGTTGATACTCTAGAGGGAAGGGATGCCATTTAGATGGACCTAGAAAGGCTTGAGATGTGGGCCCAAGCAAACCTAATGAGGTTGAATAAGGTCAAGTACAGGGTCCTGCACCTGGACTGGGGCAACAATACCGAGGATCAACATAGGCTGGGAGGTAAAGGGATTGAGAGTAGCCCTGACAAGGACTTGGGGACACTGGTGGATGAAAAGCTGGTCATGAGCCAGCAAAATGCACTTGCAGCCCAGAAAGCAAATTGTATCCTGGGCTGCAGCAAAAGCTGCATGGCCAGCAGGACGAGGGAGGTGATTTTGCTGTTCTACTCTGCTCTGGTGAGACCCCACCTGGGGTACCGCATCCAGCCCTGGAGAGCCATGAGCACAGGGAAGACATGGACCTGTTGGAGCAGGTCCAGAGGAGGGCCACAACAATGATCAGGGGACTGGAACACCACTCCTGTGAGGACAGGCTGAGAGAGTTGGGGTTGTTCAACCTGAAGAGAAGGGTTCGGGGAGACCTTATAGCAGCCTTCCAGTACTTAAAGGAGGCCTACAGGAAAGATGGGGGGCAACTCTTTACCATAGAATAACAGAATGGTTAAACTTGGAAGAGACTTTAAAGATCATCTCACTCCAGCCATGCTACCATGGGCAAGGACACCTTCCATTAGACCAGAGAGCGTAGCAATAGATCAAGGGGTAATGGTTTTACACTGAAAAGAGGGTAGATGTAGATGTAATGTAGACATTAGGAAGAAATTCTTTTTTGTCAGGGTGGTGAGACACTGGAACAGGCTGCCCAGAGACACTCTGGATGCCTCACCCCATTCCTGGAAGTGTTCAAGACCAGGCTGGAGGGGGATTTGTGCAAACTGGTCTAGTGGGAAGTGCCCCTAGAGCGCGATGATCTTTTAAGGTCCTTTCCAACCCAAACCATTCTGTGACTCTGTGCTTTCACAGAAGTTGCTTGACTTGAACTTCTCAAATTCATAAAAGGGGAAGTGTGTTCCTCCTACTTGCTTTTGCACTAGAAACACTATAAACATAAATCCTGACCTTACATGGTTTTGCTAGAGAAAAAAATATTTGGTAAGCCTCTGCCTTGACATTTTACTAACAACAGGGCAGGTGTCAGCACAATTATGCTTGCAGTACTAGTGGATGTTGGGACACCCAGCTCTTTCCAGGATCTGCAATTCAGCTCACTCAGACTAGCAGGAGTGCTCTGAAGCCCTCTCTGAAGTGAGCTAGTTTCACTGAGCAGCTGCAGGTCCTCCATGAACTTAAAATGCATTGGTTTCAGATAACTTCATAGTTAAAAAAATGCAATCCACAAACTCAGTGCATTGTTAACAGGATGGCTTTAACAGTGAGCATTTGCCTTTGCTAAAGTAGCAGAGAAACCATGCAGCTTCCCAAAACAAACTCCTACTGAGAATCAGCAATACCTAGGGCTCAGGTTTAAGCTTTCAATAAGGATTTATACTCTAATTAAGCCTTCAATTCCAAACTACTGCTGAGTCGCAAGCTACAGACATTCACTCCAGGTCCTCCTCCCTTCCCAGTCTGTAAAAATGTCATAAACTACTTTCTAATTCTTCATCTACCACATTCAGGTTTTATTGTCTTTTTAACCACAACTGAAGAATACACATTCACTTACAATTCAAAGGCTAATGCACAGCAAATTATTAACTATAAGCAGAGCAGTAACCACTTTCTGCACTAACAGGTTTTCAGAAACTCAATGCAATCCAGGCAATTCAATCATACAGTTCTCATTAATTCATCAGTACACCAACATAATGTCAAATCCACAACTACCTAAGTTCTTAAAAACAATACTGAAGTCACTTCCAAAAAATCAGCTTTTTTCAGGTATACAGTATCAGATGCTTGGTGAGATAGCCTATGAAGTTTAATGTTAGTACACTGAAATGCCCAACTTTTGCATCTATTTGCTATCTATGACCGAGTACACTTGAATGGTGTAGTGCAAAAAGCAAATACTATGGAAAAAGGAATTACTACATTTGTTTCCATCATTTTCCAGACTCTTGTGACAGAAGGACAATCTAGAAGGAACTTACTAATAAAGCAGATGCAACTTAAGTTACTTACTATTGACACAAGTATATCAAATTTCAAAAGTAAACAAATACACACCGTGGTTGTGTAACTTGAAAAATCATTTACACCCAGCCAGTTTCCAGTGGAATAGCTCAAAAAATTTATTTCTGAAGAAAGTGTCTTTGGCTTTATATAATCTTGGTGTGCTATAACTGAATTCTGTATGCTTCAAATTCAATCAATTGACATTGTATTTTTTCCCCCCTCTTTTCAGGGTGAGGTAGAGCCAACTAGATTCCTACCAGTTTTTAACTGCATTATGTGCTCGCTAGAAGAACATCTACTGAAATAATTCACATCAAAAAAATAGGCAGATGGGTACTCTGAATTAATCAGAATGATTAAAAGCTTCACAGTAACACTCCATTCATTAAATAAGTTTCTATTTAAAGACACTACCTTCAAATTTACCAGTGTACATTGGATCCACAAGAGAATAACACCCTAATACTTACTGCCTTTTAAAATACCTCAACTTTATTTTTTTAAAGAAAAAATTAAACCACAATTTTTGAAGAAAAAAGATTGCTGAATTATCTGATTTCATTTTATAGTTAGAATTCAGTTGAACTTTGAAGTTAGCATCATACTTTTTCTTTCTGCTACCTTCAATGCATCTGTAAAAATCCTAGGGTTCTGAAAATATTTAAGAAATATTTTCTAAATAGAGTTCTGGTGGATCACAGACATCTAGATTGAAGCACAGATCTTTAAAATAGAAATCTAAGAAGGAAATACTTTCCAAATGCCTACCCTGGGGCGGTGCTGTAAAACACACAAACCTGAAACACTAGTACTTAGGAAAGGTAATTCAAAAGTGCCTTTCACAGCAACCTGTTGGAGCAGGTCCATAGCAGGACCAGAAAAGTGATCAGATGGATGAAGCATTTATGCTGAGGACAGGCCACAAGAGATGGGATTGTTCAGCCTCAAGAATAAAAGTCTTCAGGGAGAGTTTACTGCAACTTTTCAGTACTTGAAGTGGGCTTATAAGAAATATGGGATGGACTTTTTTTTAGTAGGGCCTGTTGCAATAGAACAAGGGGTAACAGTTTTAAACTAAAAGACGTCAGATTCAGACTAGATAAAAGGAAGAAACTCTTTACTATAAGGGTGGTGAAACGCTGGAAACACTGGAACATCCACCAGAGATGGTGGATGCCCCATCCTTGGAAACATTCAAGGTCATGTTGGACAGCACTCTGAGCAACTTGATCTAGTTGAAAATGTCCCTTCATCTTGCAGGGGGCTTGACCCTACTAGATGACCTTTAAAGTTCCCTTCCAACCCAAACCATTCTCTGATTTAACATAAAAGAAGATAAATAATTTGATTCTGTAATTAAAGAAGACCAACCACCTACCAGGCTACAGGTAAAACAGTACATTTCACCCAAGAGACAATTTTCTAGGAAATAGGAAAACTTTCATGTGCAGGTTAGTAACAGCTGGTGCTGTAAGCATCTACAGCTGGAACTGGTGGAGGTAGTGTTCTACATACACACTCACTCTCTCTACCCTCCACAGTTCTGTGGGGTTTACTTTGATGCACAAAAACATACAAGCTCCAACAAGTTCTCTTACCTGCAGGGAGACACTCTTTCCTCTGTCCCTTCCCAACCAGCCCTGCTCAGTATGTTGTTGGTGTCCTGTGTTGAAGATGAGTTCATATTGTGCCTCTTTTAGGGAAGGCAGTACACCCTGCTAACAGGTTACCTTTTCTCTACCCAGATACCAACTTCCAAGAAAGCTATACAAACTTCACATTTCTGAGATGACCACCCCTGCCAATTTGCTGCAGTGGTCCAAAAGAGCCAAAACTTGTTCCAAACCTCCAACTCCTTGCTCTCCCTCCCCACTCCTACTAAAGACACAAAACCCAGCCACAATACAGTACCAGCTGCTGTCCACTCTGAACCATTTGCCTCCAATTAAGACCAAAATGAATACAACTTTTCATCTAACAAGATGTCCTGGTTTGAGGTAAAACAGAACCAACTTTCTGTTCAGTAAATTTATTTCCTAGCTAGGCCTCTTCTAACTCTCTGAAATTAACAGCATTTTGTAGAGAAAACTGTATGCTTTCAGAGGGAGGAGACCAATGTTTGTACTTCATGCTGAGGAACAGTATGCAGGGAGGTTCTTGCTTATAATTACCGCTGTAACAACCAAAGTCAGGCAATCTCATTATTGGCGCCATTGGAAAGTCAGGAACAGAAAAACATCACACCTAAACCACAACACATTTTCAAAGGCAATTTAAACTGCACATGACGTGTGTTTAGACAACTAAATTGTTGACCTTCCAGCAGTGAGAAGTCAGCAGTCGCATCTCAATTGTGCTACCAAACAAAACAACAGGGCTCAGGAAATTAGCTTTATCTACTACTACGATATGAAAGTCTCTTAGTTTACGTAAGGAAAACAGTAATGCTTGTTCTGCATGGGTTTGCTGAGAATGAACGACTGAGGACACACAGCAGCCTTCCGTATTAGTTGACTGGATAATTCATTTTTCTAACCAGTCATATTCGGATGACAATCCCAATAACGAGGGCAAAGGAAATCCCAATTGCTGTCATTTGTGATAAGCAAACTGTAGAAACTTAGGAAAATAACTAGTAATTAACTCTAAGCTGGAAAATGCAAGTGTTAGAAATCCTTAGAAAAAATAGCTACTTTAAATCTCAATTCTCAACAAAATTTTTCCTCATGTGATCTGTTGCACCAAATTTACTGATGCAATGCTTTTTTTTTTTTTTTTTAAGTGCTAGGTCATTTGGGGGCATATTTCTTTCCTGGTATTAGAAGAGAAATCTCTCATTTGAATACCTCCCCTGTACAACAGCATTCAGAGCATTTAACTACAATTTTCAGAATAGTACAGAATAAGAAGAGTAATAATGATAGTCAGATGTGTTTAGGTACAGTTATAAACAGATTTGAGAGTCTCAGAGAGTATCTGCCACAAGATATGTAAGAACAACCACCTGAAGCAAGCACGTGTAACATGCATAGAGAGATGCAATGAAAAATTTAATCTTTCACAGACCTACCAAACACTTCCAACTTGCTCTCCATTTCTCCCCAATCTGTTCTGCTGGTCTGCTGTCTGAACTGGTTCTTCACCTCTCTGTTCTCTGTTTGCACAGAGAAAGAAGTTGGGAATCATGACCTTGCAGCTTTGACTTTGCAACATGTAATAGTGTTCATATAGTACAACTCACTTGTCGTCTCCAATAGAAAGGCCACAGAAGTATTTAAGCCACAGCTGCTCAGGGCTTCTATTGCCCATTAGATGTGCCAGACAGCCAGATTCAATACTGAGATATTATGCTTCTTGGAGTATACTGTGATTTATATAGTATATCACATATACGATACATTCTACAATCTGTGTGATATTTTAATTTCTACTGGTGTATGCCAATGATGAATGATTCATCTGCAACCTCCTTAAACACTGGACAAATCGCATTTAATGAGGATCTGTGCCTAAAGGCACACATGCAGTGTCATTTCGGCACTAAGTGACTTCCTGCATTTTCTGTCTTAGTACGTAAACACACTGATTGCAACAGCGAAGTTCAGGTCTGGTCTCTTGTCTGCTGACAAGCCTGAGCCCACAATAGTATTTGTACTATACTAAAATCTGAAGCTTATAAGCAGAGATGTCAGTTATCTTCTAGGAACTTGCAAACCCGAATTCAAACAAGCTCAGGTACGGCATCTCAAATGTAAGCCTCCAACGTCACCTCAAAACTGAACTTCTGTAGTTCAGACAGCCAGTGTCCGGATGTCTGCAGATCCATGAGAGACGACAGCAGCACCGTACTCGTCTGCAGGGGTGATGCCACACCAGAAATTAGCTCCAGGGTGAAGTGAGCTTGAGCCCCTGCAATGTAACAACCTCCCTCACCACTCCCCATCCAGCTTAGCTAAGAGCTTGTAGCACCAGATGAGCCAAGCCCTTCCTGCAAACTTTTGCTTTCACTCTTTGTGGGTATGCCAACAGCGGGCTTTTGTGTGAGCCTCGAGCTTGGCACAAGTGAGCTCCCACACCAGATTGATGATCACTTCAAATCACAACCTTCAGGGTAAACTGACCATCACCCTTGGTTAGCAGCAGTAGGGACTCCATGTTTGGGAGCAGCATCTGGCCTCAGTTCTCAGAGATCAGGCCTCAGAACCCCCTTCTGAAGTCTTCCGAGGAGGAGGGACACAAGGAGCACAGAGTGCAGCTAACCTCAGTATGCAAAATGCATCATGCTCCCCAGCTGCCCAGAAAGGACGCAGCACAGAGGGAGGACACTTCACAGCAATCACTCTCCTAATAAGTGATCTCTGTCCACAAAAAAGAGGGGAAGAGACACCTGAATCTTCACCTAACACAGCTACTGCCATTAGCTCAGAAAGTCTGAGGAAAAGATTTGAGACCAGAGTCACAGCAGATTGGAAACACAGAAATTTTTGTAAGTCAGCTAGAACACTGGAGAAACAGGCAGTACAGAGAATTCTTTCACTTTCTTATCTCCTATTTAAAAATATAATTCTGGAAAACATTTTCAGTGTGTTCTTGCACAATCTTTTGTATTCCCACCCATACAGCAAGATACTAAAATGTAATATTGCTAAACACATGGTTAGGCAAGTTAGGCTTTGTCTACCTGGCAACACTATGAGGGCTTTTTTCTGCAGTTCCTCACATGGAGGTATTTTCAGGTGAAAGCTAGACTTAAAAAAAAGTACCAGTCTTAGAATAAAAATTCTAGCATTGACCCAAATGTGGAGAATTACTTTATACCTTTAAGTTTCTCCAAAAGGACAAGCTCTAAGGTGTTTCTGAAATTACTATGATCAGACACGGTGGGTTCATAGTCACTTTTTTTAAAATGCCTCCTGAGACTGATACAAGTTATCCATCATGCATAGCATGCGCTCCTGTGAGAAAAAAAACTGCAACTATCACTACATTTAGTTGAGATCACCTTTAGGGACGTGCAACACTAAGGACACAGTTCACTGATTCCCTGCCCCAGCCCTGCCCGAACACAAGCATTTAGGGAAAGGTGACCAAACTCACCATTTTGTTTATCTTAGTTTCAATTGCGTACTGGACCCCTGATTTTCTACACTTAGCAAGAAATGCTTCTTTAAGATAAGCTTAAACAAAGACAGATAGGCAGTCTTACAGATGAGCTGTGATAGACATTGCTTTTCCATAACCACCACATGAAGGAAGTATAGGGACAACGCAGCAACAGGAACCTACACATGAGCAAGAGTAAGAACACAGGCTCGCGTTTGCACACTAAACCTGGTGCCATATGAAATCTGAATAGAGAGTTTACAAAAACACGTAAAATGTTTGGACAGGAATTCCATAGGAGGTAGATGACCAACTGAAGTATGCAAAAAATTGTAAGAGCCACCTTGCATTAGATACTATACTTTTTATCCTAGTGCTTTAAAAAGCAACCATATGCAACCACAGCATTTGTCCCTGCTATATAAATTGTGTAATTTGCAAATTTAACCCAAAAGTTGCAAACCAATAGAGGCCTAAAACATTTCCAGATGCAAGAGTCCAAAGACTAGACAGACACAAATTAATGGTCCTATTCAGAATAAAGACAATAACATGAGCTCATGACCTCATGTGCACAGTCTATGCTAGCAAACAAACTCCAGCAGGTACCATCCCTTAGCCCACGGATGGCACACGAGCACTGGAAACAGACAGTACACAGAGGACAGGATGGGGTCACTGAGCTTGGTAGAGAAGATGACACTGGGTGCACGTATCAGCTCTTACCTGCTTTCCTTACTACACCTTCTTTAATGGAACAGCCACCTGTTTCTTTGCTCTTAAAGAGCAAAGAAAAAGGCTTTTCTAAAAACTGCCGCAACACAGATGGATGCGAAGGAGAAATTTGGCTGTTTAGCTGGAGGAGTTGTCAGAAAAATACCCGAAGGATGAAGTGAGGCAATGAGACAAGGATACAGAGCAAAGAAGCAGGAGGAAATGAGAATGATTCTTCTTTAAGTCTCAGGAAGGATTTTCACAACGTAGTGCTTTCCTCACCTCAGGCTTCCCTAAGTACAGTTTTTATATCACTCACTGCAAGAAAACCCTGCAGCTTGCTGCAGGAACCGCTCCGAGGATAAAACCCGCACACGCTTACCACACAAATTCCTCGGCCGCTTGCAGTGGATGAATGAAGGGCGGCTCAGCGGTGCTGCCCGCACCCCTTCTCACAGGCTCCCGCCGCGGGACGGGCACCCTCTCAGCCATCGGCACCGGCCCACGGCGCCGCACCGGGGCGAGGGGAAGCCCAGGAACCCACTGCGGACACCCCGGCCCGGCGGGTCCCTCAGAAGCCTCGGCACTACCTTAGTAACTCCTCAAACCTCCCCGCAACCGGCCCCAGCACCACAGCCCAAGCCCGGAGGCGGCGCCCGGGGAGGCCGGGACCGCCGCCCCCTTTTCCCACCGCTCACCAGCTGCTTGAGGTCCTCCTCGGAGAGCCCGGCGTAGCGGTACCGCTGCTGCTCGAACTCGTACCGCGTCGTCTTCACCACCACCGCCACCCGCGATGGCCGGAACCCGCCGCCCACCGCCCCCAGCCCGCTGCAGCCCCGCCACCGCGGCCCACACGGCCCGGGCCCTGCCGCCGCCTCCCGCCCCACGGCGGGGATCGGTCTGCGGAGGGCGCGGCGGGCGCTGCCGAGCAGCGGCAGCCCCAGAGAGGCGGAGGAAGAGACCGCCGCCCACTGGCACAGCAGCAGGGAACGGCGGGCGGCCGCCCGGCCGGCGAGGCAGAAGTAGCCATAGAGGAAGCCCGGAGCGGAGGGCATGGCCCGGGCTGGGTCGCTGTCCCCGCGGGGCGGCACAGAGCGAGCAGCGGGGAGGGCGCGGCGCTGCCCGGCGGCGGCTGCCCCCGCTCTAAGGCGGCCTCCGCACGCGGGCAGCGTACGGCACACATGGCACGGCCGGGCCGCCGCGCCCCGCCCCGCGCGCAGGCGCCGCCTCCGCCAATAGGGAAGGCCGTCGCAAGACACCCACCCTTCACCGGGGGCGGGGCAAAGAGCGGTAGAGGCGGGGGGGGGGGGAGGCCCTCCCCAGCCGAGGCACGGAGCCGCGGGCGCATGCGCTCTGCCGCCCCGTGCGCGCGGAGGACGGGAAGGCGGGGACGGCGCCGTGGTCCGCCCGCGCCTTGGGAGCGCGAGCTGCGCATGCGCTTGGGGCGCGGCGTTACCCCGCCCGGTGCCCTTCCCCGCGAGCGAGCTCGCGGCACCTCGAGGGGGACGGGGCTGGAGGCACGTAGGCCGGCGCGCGTGCCCAGGGCGCCGCCCGCAGTTGAGGGGGGCCGCGTCTCCTCAGCCCAGAGGGACCTTGCCGGCGCCCGGCTCAGCCGCCGTCCGCGCTGCAGTTTGTAAAACAAAGCCAGCGGCGTCCTTGGGGTTGGCTGGGGGAGACGGGAGCCGGTACTGCGAGCTCCCGAGGTGGAGCTCGGTGAGGTGCCTCGCTGGAAAGGTGGTTTAGCTTCCTTGTTAAACTTGTCTGAGGGAAGGGACTTCGGAAGGCAGGTGAACGCAACAGGGCCTGTGTTTTAAAGGGATTAAGTACTGCATCTTGTGAGGATCTGGCGAGAAACATGCAGTATTGAGAAGTCCATCTTATTCACGAATATTCTGGTCTCCATTATCTTTATTGCAATGTCTGAGGAAGCAGAGAAAAACGCACTATGGTGCAAGCAACAGGCCTGTGCAGCAACAGCGCTGTGAGTCTGCGTGTTGCAAAAATAAAAAGGAATAATCGATCCAGAGTTACTTTTCAATATTGTAAGCAAGCTATCTAGAAATTCTCTGGGGTTTTACCATCATTATTAATAACTGCCTTCTCAGGCATTGACTTTCACAGCCAGTACTTCTGCACCGAAAGCCAAATTTACACACATTTTTCTCATTACTCACCTTGTACCTGTTCTTTCCCTGAGGGAAGTCATGGCTTCTCCCAGTGGGGAGGGATGGAAGCAGCTGCTTTTACCTGTCAGTGCAGCAGCCTTCTGCAGTGCTTTGCTAAGGGAGTCTTGGGAAATGAGAGTAGCTAAAGCGGTTTGGCCCTTCCCTGCTCTTGTGTAACAATACAAAAGCTCCAGCTAGTCTTTACTGACGGGTAGGAGGATTTTCTATCTGCTGATTAGCTTAGCCTTGAAGGAAAATACCACAAACCAGGCTACCAACAGAGTAACTAAACATAACAAATTCCCCTGCTAACCAGAAAATGCCTCATTCTGTATAACTATTAACTTTTGGATTGTACAAAGCCATACCTAATACAAGATTCTGGAGACCAAAAGAATATAAGAGGTTTTGAAAATTTATAGCTCTGTTCTGAATGGTATCTTACAACTTAACTTGGCCACTGAGCTGCACCTCTAGGATTCAGTGCTTCATGTAGTACCTGCTTATACCAGACTTTTGAGCTTTGAAAAACACATTAAGGCAAACTCGAATATGGGACAGTATTTTACTCTGAGGCCATGCAATTATCACATTAATGGTCTTTTGAATTGATGGCCGCAGCAAGCATTATAAGCATAAAATGTGAAATATTTATTTTAAAATGTAAATTCAAAAAAGAAACCTCTGGAAGCAGAGTTGAGGTACAGAGCAGGAAGTGATTCATCCTGGGTTCCCAGAAATAACTCTCTGACAGTTTAGCGGAAGGGTAAAGAGATCATCTGACACTCCATTGTCTATGTGGAAAAAGGTTTAAACTTTCCAGAACACATAAAATGAAATTTGTGGAATGTTACTGACAGTTTGCATCTTCCTTTGTAAGTAGACTTACAGAATGTTCAATAGACCTCTCCCTTCACCCTTTGATTTGAACTTACAGCTGCTACACAGGAATAAGGCACAAGTATCTGCCAAATTACACTTTACTTATTTGAGATATATTTACAGTTTGTGGCATACGACGTATCTTCATGCCCCATCTTCAATGACATCAGGGCAATGTACCTCAGCACATTAAGGGACAGATTCGTTCATACAGAATTAGATTAATAAGCACAGGCAGTTTAGCCTGGTATTCTTAGAGGATATGAGTATGAGACAAGGGTGAATTCCCACTGTAATACCTTTTTAAATCTTGGCTGATCACAACCAACTTTGTGTTGGGCACAAAGTACTTAACTCCGCATGGAAAGGAACACCTCAAAACTGCTATCAGTAAGGAAAATGCTTCAGGGTCTTACCAAAGACAGGCCTTTGCTTTATAATCATATGCTGATTAAAATGTTGTTTGTTTCCTACTAACCTTCTTACTGTGTGAGAAAATAGTTAATTACTGAGCTGCTTACTCTGTGAGAAAATAGTCACTGAGCTGATAGTGATAATGAGGGGACTGCTAGAAGTAGTTAATCACTTTAAGATTCTCTTGTATGTCAAAATATGTACTCCTATACCAATTAGGACAGAGCTGTGGCTATTTCAAGAAATATCCTTATCATCCCCAAGAAGCTGTTGAACTTACAGTACACTTTTTCTGTCCTGAGACAACTCAATGCCTTAAAAATATAATGTGGGGAACAGCAGCCTTACACAAACAACCACCGAGGAGCTCACCCCTGTGCAGAAGTGTTTTACTGATGCTGCAAAATTTAATACACATGTGCAAAAGGGCTGATTGGTCATCCTAATGAAGAGGTAAGCCTATGTGTTAGGTAGGTAGAATTATAAGAATCTTTTATGTATCAGTCATGGGTGAATGATTTATATAATGTTCTAGATTTGTGGATTTCCACCTCATACCTAATGTTGAATAAAGCAGTATCTCCTCTCTAAACTGCTTCTGGTTTCAAGAGCTTTTAGTTCAGGTTACAAGGGTAATGTCTATTTCTGACACTAAGGAGTTATACATGAAGGATATTTAAATACAAATGCAGCATTTTTTCATCTGAAAGAACATACACATTGCTGCTAGTGCAGTTACAGTCTAGGACAACTCTTCATTTCTATTCCTTATTGAGTCTGTGGGTAATGCCTTCTTGTGATCATTTAATTAATAACCAGTTACATAATTAACTAATCCATTCATTTACATTCTCTATACTTTCTTTATATGCCCCTAAGAACCACTGGTGCCTGAAAAAGATAGTGCTATCTTTGAGCTGAAAATGATAATGCTATCAGTGATAGTTGCATTCACAGAAGAGGTAAACAGGCCATCATGGTAACGTTTCACAAAACTGAGTCCTCAGATTCTAAGCTCAGCTGACCACAGCTTTTAATTCTGATTATTCAGGGAAAAACACCAGACTAGTGCGTAGAGAACACAGAATCACAGAATCACCTCACTCATGCAGGTAGATGAACTAGGGGGTGTAGTCTGACTGGATTTCTGATCTCAGATTCTGTCTATGCACGCTTGCATTTTGCTTGCAACGTAGGTACCCTTACCAGAAAATTCCATCTGAATATGTAGAAAAACTTCTTTACTCTGAGGGTGCCAGAGCACTGGAACAGGCTGCCCAGAGAGGTTGTGGAGGTTCCTTCTCTGGAGATATTCCAAACCCACCTGGATGTGTTCCTGTCCAGCCTGCTCTGGGTGACCCTGCTTTGGCAGGGGAGTTGGACTAGATGATCTCCACAGGTCCCTTCCAGCACCATATCATTCTGTGATTACATAGTTGAGTAATGTAATTCCAAATTCATAAATTCCAAAACAGAGGAGGATGCTTCAGAAAAAGCCAAATAAATGCAGTTATTCTTCTGAATGCAAATTATCATTTTTTTTTTCATGCAAGACCAATGAGAAGGGGCAAGCTTTCTTGTCCGCACTTGCATTAGAACATGTCTCAATTAACAGAAATTTACTACTCTTTCCAGTTTTCGTTTATGCCAAGCAAATTATACCAATCCCTGAAGTGGACTAACACAACCGGCTTCAGCATTTCAGAGGCAATTTGAATGGGCTCAAACAGCTGCAGACACATTGTTTTGTTGGAATAACTTTAGTGTTTGTGGAAGACAACTTGGGAATCTGAGCTCTGTGTTAGTGCTGGAGTACATCTGAACTGCTGTACAACTGATGTGTGCTGCTTCCAGATTTTCCTGCCAGCACACCCTTCTGGTACGTCCTCTAAAACCCAGCTAGGGAAAAGAGGATGCTCTTTCCCTCCCTGACCATGTGGTACAGGCTGTGAGCAGCACTGAAAGCAGTATCAAACCTGCTAGAGGTTTTCCTTGTAGTCAGTCTTTCATTCAATAGAGACGTTACCAAACTCTTAACTTCATAGTTTGACAAAGCTAATTCAGTGGTCACTAACAATCGTGATGTATTCAGGATGAAAGGATTTAGGAAAAGATACGAACACCTCCAGAATGTGAAATAAGCCATTTAGGCTACCCCATCCAAGTAGATTTTGCCTTCAACTCATAATCTTAGTAGCAGATATCTGCATATCTATCCTTATATTACAAATTGTTAGATTTCCCTCCTTTTGAAAATTTCTACTGCACTAATACGCAAGACCTTTCAGCTCTGCAACCCTGATGTATATAAATTAATCACTGGAGTCTGTTAGGAGTAAATAAACAACTTTCTATTATTCTGAAACAAAAAACATAGAAGAGCAGGTTGCTCCATGAACAGCAAAATTAGTGATGTCTGGTTGCATCTGGATTTGAGTGATGTCCCTACACCCTTCCTGGGGTACAGTTGTACCAGGTATCCATCCTTCCACGGTTTTCCTTTCCCCTCCCTCCCAGCAAATGCTGCAGTGTGTTCAGAAGCAGGAATATGCCACTCAGCCCCACAAGCCTCACAGAAAAGACCAAGCTTACCCTGAAACATTTTTTTCAAGGATACCTTCCTCTGAGTCCTGTCACTCAATTAGTGAATTTTCATGAAGAACTTAAATTGTCTTTGAGCTTTCTACCTTCAGCCCAATTTTTCTTAAACCGAAGAGTGGGCTCAAAGTGACAGTTAGATGGATGGAGTACACAATGGTTTAAGCCTTGTTTCCTTAGCAAAACAGGCTTGAAAATCTGCAGCGGGAAGGAACTAGCTGCAGGAAGCTCTACCTGGGACACAATATAAGGCAACTAGTTAGATGGGAATTAAAGCAGTAAGAAAATTGTTTATTGTTCAGGCATAGAAATTGTTGCTCCAACTGTCATAAAATGACAAAGTCTACATTTTTAAAACCGAGTCAATATATTACATATTAGCATACCCTCAGTCTTGAGAAACAATGAATTTTAGTGCAATGAAACTAAATAGAATAAATAAAATATTAGGATCTGATACCATAATTATGTCTGCACATACATGTATTTCTATTCTTCTATCTCCACAGTATCTAAACTCTTGAAAATGGTTAAAGTTCTCTCTTCCTCCTCAGCTTTTAGGAGATATAGCTTCATGTTTAAGAGTCTGTGTGTACACATAAGCTTGTGTGTTTGTGTGTATACTTGTATGTATGTAACAATCTTGGGAAGAGGCAGATCAAAAGAGAGTTTGTTTGTTTGTGAAAGATGATAAGCCTTGTTCCTTATGCTGTGGGAGCAAACAACAAAGTTTAAGTCCTGTGTCTGCAAAAGTTCTGTTGTGCCTGCTCTGGAACGCTCCTTCATTTGCCAAAGATTTTACAGCTGTTGTAGAACTTAGAGGGATATCGTGACACTCGGGTGCTTATTTCACAGAAGGCTTTGATTATCAGGAACAGACTTTGAAATCAAACTCTGCATTCAGTGCACAGCCCGCTGAACTCCAGGGCAAAGTTATCACCATGACCTGTTGCTAAATACATAGGGCTGCTGCATTTTACAACTGCTGAAGTTTTTATACCGTGGAGCTTTGTTCCCGAGTGGGAATTGCAGCAATGAAATATGAAGGTCAGTGATGCAAATATTGTTGTGGTCAGGTGTAAGGCTGATAGAAAAGGACACAATGTACAGCTAGTTATAGAAAGAACATTTTTGTTATTGGTAGACTGAAGAGCCAAATTGAATCCCAATGTTTCACTATTTGGCACAGGTGGCCTGTGGTGAAGCAATCCCCTTTTCCTGAAGGCAAAAATCCAGTCCCACTTAAGCTTAGTGTCATCCAGATGCTAAGTCAATGACAGAGAAGTGCTAATTTTGGTAGGCTAGTTAGGATCCAGCATAATCCAGATGCTAGTTGAACTTCACCTGGATGCTAATCTTGACAGGGCACTGAGAATGCAGGAAGAAGCTGATATTCTTCCAACTTCATATATATGTTCAGATGGGCAAACTAAATTGTAATTTGACTCTTCGGGTGTGATGGCAGCTTTTAAGACTGAGAAATCATTACAATTACCCTAATTAAAATGACTTCAGATATTTCAGAACATTGTTTCAGCTCTGAGGATGACAAAGAAATAATATTTGGTAACCAACAATATACAAAGCGGCAGAAAGTTGCAGTATAATGATCACAGACATATTTTCTTTATCTTTTGTCAGATGAATAGAAAACACAGAGCATAAATGTTGTCTGTACTGTGCATGGGCTTATGAATGATCTGGTAAGTCTTCATCTACAGGTGGCCTTACAATTGATTTTTCTAACTTCTCATGAGAATGGTTAGGTAGAAGGCAGAAGTTTGTGGAAATCACTTTTACAGAGCAATGGGTCTTTGGCACGGTTGGGATTTTTGCACATAGTAGGTTCATCTATTATGAAATATTCATCTATTTCAAATATTCATCTATTTCAAGGAATCATGCTGTTTAGGGATAGCTACAGTGAAGGCAGAAGTAATGTCAGATAATCTCACACATTTAAGAGTAATTTTTATGCAGATATCCAGTTATACTGTCCATGCATTTATTTGTGTATATCAAACGGAGAACAGTGCAAGTGCTTGTTTAGTGGAAAGGTGTTTATGAGTGCAAGCAGAGACACATTTACATCTTAAACTTCATATGCCCCCTAGAATTGGCTTGTAGATGTTCACGGTGAATTCTCCTGGTGCTTATGGCTGTAAAGGCTGAACGCGGTTCTTTGTCCTTTAACAAAATTCTACAAACAGTAAAATGCTCCAGATATTTTCAAAACAAACAGAAAACAAAAATTTTCTTATGAAGGCCATTTTCTTAAGGCCTTGGTCATGCTCAGCTGCCACTCCCAATTCTGCCTCTTACAAACTGATTGCTAAATTTTACCACACAATTTTAAATATATATTTGCTGTGAAGCCCAATTTAAAGCTTTCCAAATGTATCTTTTAAGTAACAGATGAAAAGTAACAAATATATATTCATGTAAATTATTATTTCAGGGTTATGTGGTTTTATCCATCAATATGATGAATAAAAATGTATTCCCCATTAAACTCCTTACTTTAATGATGCATCTAAATACATTTAATTCTAAAATCTGAAGCCTTTGTAACACTTCTTGAATATTACAAGCCACTGTGTCATTCCTATCTCAGTGCAAAGCAGGCTGACTGGAATCCTCAAAAGTGCATCTCAAGTTATTTCTTAGTATATTAAACTTAAACTGTTCCTAAAATTAATCTTTGATTAAAATTCATAGAGCAAAATGCATCTGATTTCCTCCCTCCAGAGACATATGAGTCAGCTTAGACATTTTAGGAAGATGAGTTCTCAGCCGTCCTGTTTTAACCTCTAGTAGGTGTCATGAGCAGACTACAGGCTGCCTGCGGTTCCATCTAGAATGATCTGAAAAAGAATTTTAAAAAAATCTTGCTTATTTGAGGGTATTCATGTTTTGAAACAATCTGGCATTTCATAATAGCAAAGCAGTAGGTTAAAGTCTGGATATGGTCAGTTCCTGGTTTAGGTAAATATCTAACTAGATAACACAGGATTATTCACAAATATTTGAGCATGTGAGTAGTGAATGAAGCCTATGACCCCCATGTCAATAAAAAAAAAGCACACAACACTAAGGATTCAGATGTCTAGATAAGACAATGTGTCTGGGATGCAAATTGCTCTGTCAGGGGAACACTGTTTTAACGCTTCATAACAGATGCTCAGTAAACTGTGAGAAATCCAACGTATCTTCAAATTAGTCATTGGTCATGATGAAGTACCCAGAGGTGGTTTTGGTGTGTAATCTCTACAACTATGACTGATCTGCAAAAAGTAGATATAGCTGACTAATGCCAGACATAATATCACTATCTCAGTATCTGCTTTAAAATTTCTTCTACCATTTGGCCACCGCTAAATACTTACTAACAGTTTTAAACCTCCTATAGGTGAAATGAAAAGCCCTGAGTTTGTAAGAATATTAGATCTGATTCCCCCGTCTCTTTCCTAATACATCAGCATTTAAAGCCAATCAGAAAGTTTTTTATTCTCCGCTTTAGACACTACTGATATCTGCTGAAAAGAATATAGAAACTTGGACTCCAATAAAGAAGTTAAGAATTAACTTTCCTTTGGGTTTAATCACTATTAGGTAAGTGTCTGTGTGTTATATTTATGATTTGAAATTTTAACAACTGACAACAATTTAAATTAAATGGCCAAGAAACATTGAATAAAGATAGCAGTTTTCAGGAGTTCCTATGGTATTGCTGAACAATAGTTCCTTTATGAACTTAACTTAAAAATAAAAAAAGCTCTTGGAACATTTTGAATCTTGATAAACACCCACAGATGACAGAGTCCTAATGAGGCCAATATTGGAGGTACATGTACAGTGGACTAGAAAATGTGTCTAAAATAAAACAAAGGTTGCATTCTGTGATATTCAGCCATCCTGTCTGGCTCTCAACACCAGTAGTCTCCAAAACCCATGCAATTCTTGGTAGACTGGTATGGGACACACTATGTCACACAGTATGGTTTTCTCGTAAGGCCTATGGCTACCTATGGAGACACTTCTTGGGACTTACCTAGCCCTAGACCCCAGTGTCTTTGAATTCACCCTAATAGCTTCTAAGAGAAAATTGTGTGCCAAGAAAGAGAGGACACCTCAATCAAAAGAGAAAATCCCTCAATTACATGAAGTTCGGAGAAGATTTAAGAGGATTATTGATGTGATGTATTTTAAGAAATAGTATGTAAAACATTTCTTGCCCAGTGATACTGTCATCCTTGTCCCTCACATGTACTTTTCCAGCTTCTCTGTTCCCCCTCAAAGATAAAAAGAAAAGAATTCCTGCAAAAACAGAAAAGGGAAAAGGATAGAAATCATAGGAACCATCCTACCTGCAGCCCCATGCTATTCTACTACTATGACTTGACGTTTCATACTCACATGTGAAAGAAATGTCTTATGCCTCTAAGGAAGAGCAGTTCTTTCTAAATACTAACAGGGTTACAGCACTTCAAGGACCTTCTGCTATTTCTGAGGACCATGATGGAAACAGTACCTGCTTCTAAATGAAAACTAAATGCATTCTTTTGGAGCAAGGACAGAGTCTCTTTATGACTATGAAGAAAACATGGAAAAATCTCTTAGAAGTGTCAGAAGCAAGGAGTAATATTTTCAGAGACATCTTGGTCGCTTATGGGTCTATGTAGTGACTTCAGATCACTCACTACCATAGCAAGCTCCGGTGCTGGGGCTCTAACAGATCCATATTCTGGCAGGGAGACTTTTTGAGTCTGAAATAGGTACCTTGTTTGTTTGTACCACCAGTGGAAAGAGATGGGCACCCTGCAGGAGCTGCACAGTGTCTGCATTAGGGAACTGTCTACCCAATCACTACATATGGAATTTATGCATATTAGCAGTGTAACTCAATACTCCCACCTGCTGAATCTAACTGCCTGGAGCCAATGTGCTTAAAAAACAGGAGTCAGAAGACTTTGTCTGCACAGATACCCGACACAGGTGTGCCTACATACAGCAAAGCCCCAAATCGATGGTTGAGCTCCATTTGCAAAGCAGGAGGAGGTAGTGGCAACAATTTGACATTATATTACTCATTGCAGAAAACGCCCTCAACACAGACCCGGGGCTGCTAGGTCCTCTTCATCCACAGGGGTCGGGTACAACTCGTTGCCTACCAGCAGACCCTGCTCTATAGAACACTAAGGGTACTCTATATGCCTGCCTAAGGGGAATCCTCTGTTCTGTTCGCTGAAGCAGATCTACCACTCAGCAAAGAATCTGCAGTGTAGAAGTCCAAGGAGAGGAAAAATGAAAGGGGACAGTCATGCAACTATCTGAGGCCAGTGGCATCTCCCTCAGCAAGGAGCACTCTTGGTCCAACCACTGACACATTGCCATATCGGCATTTTCTCATTGTTTTGTTTGTTAAATTATTTAGTGAGAGGATTTCTCATATGCGTAATAAAGAATTCTGCTCATCTTTCCCCTGCTAGATACTACAAAGACAACTGGAGGCAAGCATAGTTACAATACTTAGGAGAGGAATTAATTAGCAATGAAAGAAATGGAAGAAGAGATTTGCTTGACTTTGATCAGCCTGGAAGTTTGCTGTCTAGTCTAAACTCATCTCTTCAGATCACTCTGTAGTCAGTTGGAAAATGTCAGTACTTCCCAGAGAGTTATTGATCCCATCCACTCTCAAAATCTTGTTTAAACATGAAGTGTTATTCTTCTCTCCACTTAGATTTACAGAGCAATTTGTTGGCAGACGTATCCAATCTGTAACTGGCAAAATATCAGGTACAGCAACTTATTCTTTATGGACTTCATGAAATTAATATTTATGCCTGAAAGTAAAGCAATTAAATTAAAAAGTTAAATGAAATAAATTCTATACTGAATTTGTAAATTGGTAGAAATATTTCTATTACCTTATAGACTGTCCTTGTACAGCATCCTGTGGATGTTATAGTGAAGAATTCTGTGTAAAAATTTCTTACAAAAATGTCTTGCAAACATATAGAATCATTTTAATGTTCATGATGCTTGACTTATATCATATTTGCTGTCTTCTTCAGTCTCTAGCATTCAAGATAATTCTCATCTATCTTTTCATGTCTTTTACAGTGCCATGAAATATTTAGCACAATATAGGGAACTGTGTTATTTCAGTTTAACAAGAAGGAAATTCCTTATATTAAGAAAAGAAAGAACTATTGTTCTCTTTAAGACAAAGCAGATAGAATGGAATGAAATAAAATGCTGGCATACTTTCTAATTATATTTCTTGTAATGAAACAGTCACTGAGCTCTTGTACTTCTTAACATTTATAGTAGTCTTAAGGAGAGTTATCTCTCCTGAGTTAGAACAATAAAAATAAGATGACCTATTCACACACATCCTTCAATGAAAATGAAAGCTTTATACAAATACTCTTAAATATGCAAGATTTGGTCTCTTGCGTCAAAATGGACACTGTATGCTGATGTTTAAAACTGATCTCATTTGCTTAAAACCCATGACACATATTTTTCTTCCTGTTTGGGAAATGGAAGTCCCAGGGATGAGCATGTGTAAGATGTGAATGTGCATGTAAAATGGCACTTGGAAACCAGTAACTGAAAACTATGCCAAATTAAAACTTCATATCTCTGAGAATAATAGATTAAGGTAAGTAGGAGATGCTAGAAGTCAGCAAAATTGTTAGAACTGCTTACTGGACATACATGAAAGACAGGTGCTTAAAGCAAAAGGTCAAGAAAAAAACAGCACCTGGCACCCATATCTCAGAATCTGTTTGCTGGCTGTCATCTGAATATTTGTATCAGAAGTCTCTGTAAATCAAAATAAATATTTAATTTGTAAATCTGTGCTCCTGTACTGCTTTGACATTCCCTTTCCCCCACCCTTTTTTTTTTCTTTTTTTTTCCCCCTGAAAGAACAAAGAGTTCTTATTAGCAATAATTCTGGAAAAGACTCAAGCTCCATTCAGAGTTTTCAAGTTACCAGAAACTCCTGGTAAAATCAATAGAGACTATTTAGGAATTACAGAGACTATTAGGAATTAATGTTTGATTATCTGGGAGCAATCTAGGGAGTTCTCAGGGCTAACAATTTTCCCATTTCCTAAACAGAAAAAAGGTATTTGTGAGAAAGTGTTGTATGAGAGCACCATGCTCTGTTTAGAGCACTGGATGCTACTGAAATGTTGTTAGACAGCAATTAATGATGGGAACAAGCACTGAAAACTACAATCTATTTGCCTAAAGGGAAAAAAAGACTTGTTTCTTTAAACAAACAGTCACTCATGGCTATTACTCGTACATGACTTGATTCTTGTTGAATAGTTGAGGTTGAGGAAGAGGTTATAATATCATTCAGTTGACAAGGGAAACTAATGCTATGAGTAGCAACTTAAAACATGTCTGGTCTAGTCTCCTTCTATTAGAAAATCAAATGTAATTGACCGCTCCTGTATCCACTGAAGCAGTTTGGCACGAGCAAGTGAATTCACCCCAGAAATGGCTTGTCTTTTGCTAGATAGAAGAGCTTTTAAGTCTGACAGCTGTTTCTGTCTTGCTTTCTGAATAGAAAAAGTAGGATTAAGTCAGCAGCTTGCCCTTTTAATCTTTAGTTGTGTTGTTCACTTTGAGGAGCCTACATTTTTGTTATGTAGAAGAAAGCTGGCAAAATGGGTGTGTAAATCTTGAGCTGCGAATTACCTAGCATTACCTAGTTATTACAGCTGATCAATAATCAGTATTTTAAATTAACCACTGCATAATTAGTATCCTAGAAAACACATTATGCTTGAAGCCATTAGTAACTACCTAAGCGCTGTTGTGAATTGTACTCAGCTTTCACTTACTCAAGTAACAACTTATATCTTAATACCTGTAGGCATTTCTACTTAGATATATTGAAGAAAGCTTTAGGTAAAGCTTGACAATATTAAAATTTCTTAACACTCATCCTTTTGTCAAAAGATTATTCAACTGCTATAAAGACATTTATATACTTCATCTGGCAAGATCTTGCATCTTAACAGTAGGTAAGTCAAACTACTAAAAGGAATTACCTTTTCTACCTGAAAAGGGGTATCTGTAGCAGATGGAAGTTACAGTCAGCATGAAAAGAAAAATAAAGTATAATATTCATTGCTTACAAGAAAATACCCTGAAAGGATTACAACCAGAAAATTTCTGCTTACCAGCTCCGCTGCTGCTCACTTGATTTATCTCTTCATCATCTTCATCACCGCTATCACAGTTTAGTGGCTGAAAAGCTATTTCTGTCTCTGTGTCTACTTGACTACCATCTGGCTCTCGCTCAGCAAAGCTTCGCAACGCCACAAGGCGGTGATGTATTGCTGCATACAGGTGCCCAGTGTCTTTTGAGCTCGCCTGCAGAACATACAATGCATACAGTCCAAACTAACTGAGAAAAATCTCTATTTTTTACAGATAATCTGGCAGAAATTTTCAAAAGTAATGAAAGAGCTGTGTTTTTTCCCTTTTAATCAAAACAACCCATTTAAGATTCACACCTAATAATTCTTTTCAGAAAATAAACTTAAATACAAATAATGTCAAGTTTCTTGAAGTGGTCTGAGTTTCATAATATGTAGCTGTTAAATATTTTATCTATAGTTACAGGAAACATAAGCTTAAAAAATATTATTTGCCTTGAAGAATGGCTCAGTTTGTACTGAGTATTTGATATTCCAGACAATTCCTGAATATGATTCTAAAAGTAATAAAGCACTGAAATGTTAATATATGTATTGCATTTTGGTTTACAAAATAAATAAGAATTTTAAAACTTAACAAAAAATTATTTATGATTATAAAATATAAAGATACCATGAGTTCTGCTGCTATTGTAGACCAGAAGATGCGCATCATCGAGAAGGGTATTGAGGACTAGACAAGGCAGCATTTTACCAGTACACAAAACCTTCAAGCAGCCCTGTCCTGAGTACTGTGTTCCGTGCGGGTCATCACATCTCAAAGGTATAGCAGAATTAAAGAAAGTAAAGATAAGGGCAGCAAAAATGATGAAGGGTGTGGTGCAGCTCCTTATGAAGAGTTAAGACTTTTCAGTCTGAAGAGAAGAATGAGAAAGGGATATAACTAAAGTTTTCAAAATTCTAAAAGTGGTGGATAAAGAGAATATGGTACTGCTGTTCATCCGACTACACAACAAATGCACTAGGGTACACTTAATGAAAGCAGTAGAGGTTCAGCATAAAATAAAATGCTTCTTCACAGAATAAGAACTTCTAGAATTTGCTGCCTCAGGAGAGAGTGGGGACAGACAGTACAAACTGAAAACAACAGACCAAAAATGTAGTAACAAAAGTTAAAAAAAAAGAATTAGAAAAATTCAAGGACAATAATTCCATAAAATAGATGGCAAAGTAAACAAGTAGGGGTACATGTCCTCCTATGCCTAATGCAACACTTCTAGACATCGGAGGTGGATGAGGTGAACAGACCACACAATGTGGCCATGGTTCCTTGTGCACTGCATTTGGCCACTGTCAGAAGTGCCAGCAGAGTACTACTTATGGTCTTATGAAGCAAATATCTGCCAGAGTACATGAATGCACATGGTCTTCTGTAGCCCAATTCACCATTTCTATGCCTCCTATGGAGTAATTTCCATCTGTATCACTTGGCAACAGGAAGAAATATGTCTTGTTTGGATTGAAATGATACATTTCAGTGTGTACAGGTGGAAAAACTATGTGAATTGGGCAGAGCAGCAGATCGGGGTTGCTTTCTGTGCTATCCGGACTATTCTCTCCCACCAGCCAGGCAAAGAAGAAAGCAATTGAGAGTTGTTCAGGTGTCCCAACTATAAATACAATTCTCAGTGGACAAATCTGAGCTCTCAAGATAACACAGCTTTTCACAAAATGTAGGGTCATAGACATGAAAAAGGCAGCTATTCAGTCTGATCATTTCTACCTGTACCTTTCTACTTATTCATTCAAAATCCAGAGTTCCTCATTTTAATCTAATACAAGCTCCAGCTTCTGGCAAGAGAGGTGGACCCACCTCTATACACCCTCTGACTCTTTATTTCTACCTCTCCATTGTGTCAGGACCATCATTAGGGTGATCACAGGTGAATAAAATCAAGCTAAAAAGCTAACTTTTCAAAAAATGAACAAGCCAATGCAGATCAGTTCTCTGATCTGCCTCAATCACAGCTGTACTAATTCCAATGCCACCAAAAGTGAGGAGGGAGAAACAAGCATAAGGGGAGGGGGCAGGGTCAGCCCTATGCGCAAACCTGGGTGAATACTACAGGCCCAACCTAATGGAGTCTTGTGGACTGCCTCTTTTGTAGTCACCATCGTATAACTCTTCTCTTGGGCGCGGTTTTCCTCTCTTACCTGAATTAGAAATACTTGAACAGAGTGGTCCTCTTGGTCTGTTGCAGTGAAGCACAAGCTTTTTCTGTTTGCTCTTTTCATAACCATCTGATCCCAGAGTCGGGTGTTGAGAATCAGTCTCAAGCTGCCTTGATTTCGCATAACTAAAATAACAAGGTTTCTATGATAAGTCATTGGAACCATCTTTATTTTTACTGCAACATTTTTCTCTACCACTTGTATACAACTATTATTTTCATGAATTACTCTTTTTAATTTGGTCTAAACCTGACATGGTGAGCTTTTTTTATTATTATTATATTTTACATACCAAAATATATTAGTTTCTTTCAATACATATGACATACAAAGCAAATAATCTGCTGAAAGTCTGCAATACAGTACAAAAAACGACAACAGAGTAAAATAACATTCCAGAAGCTACTTGAAATAGCTCCCCTGGAAAAGCAGAATCAACAAAGAGCAAACTCAGACTGGTGACTGAGCTAAAGAGATATTGCAGTAGAAATATACAGAACCTAACAGCATATGCAAGCATGAGTGTATGAACTGAGTGAAAAGTGCCCAGTGCCTCAGTCTGTAATGCATCTAACTTTTTCAGGCAACATTAAAAAGGTTCTCATCAACTAAACTTAAATAAAACTACATACTCAGTTTTAAATGATCTGAAATAAGCTTATTCTGGACAGCAATAGTACAAGTTATTTAGTGTTTTGTGTATGTGCTACTTGGTTATTTAATTCTTACTTAGCCTTGACTGCAACATTCCACACTTATTGCTGGAAGTGTCATTAAGCCTCAGGGATCCACTGCCTCTTTCAATCCAGGTTAAAGAAAGCTTATTAAATACAAAGAGCTTGCAGTTGATCTGAAAGAAAAACACATAATGGAAATTACAACATTGAAAATGTTGATTTTATCAGTTCTAAAACTGTATGCTTCTATACCTTATGATACAGCTTTTAATACATCCCTATGCATGTATACGAATATAGATACATAGATACATCACCATCATTACATAAAATAAAATGGTTTCCACATCTGTGCTAAATTTTCTGCTAGTCATGGAAAACATTCAGCATGAATCCCAGGTTACTTTTTCAATTATTTCATCTTCATTAACTCTTCATATGTGATATCCAGAAAAACAGATTAATTTGTAACCAGTGTTCTACAATCTTAGAAACATTAGGCAGACCAGTACCACTACTACAAGAGTACTACTCCAAAGACAATAAAACTTCCACATTCTGACAAGACAGAAGATTTAATCAATGATAAAATAATGTAACTTTCAGTGTTAAGATTTTAAAAATCATATACATTGTTGCTATTTTCTGAGAAAATAACAGTTTGAAGAATAGCAAGATATGTCCTGCTGGGCCAGAAAGAGAATTGATATTTTAGATGTACTATAAAACTAATTACTTTGGCAACACATTGCTTTTTTCCACAAGAAAGTTATGTCATAAAAAAATCTTTACTCAAATCACTTCTAATTTTGAAGTTTTAGTTACTGCTAGTATACTGTGTAGATGCTTATAAATAAATCTTCACTCAAATCACTGTGTAGATGCTTATAAAATACAACTGCAGAATAAAGTTCTGACCAGTCATTTACTGAAAGGGACTGTAAAATGAACAAATATAATATGAAAAAGGAATTATCAGCCTACAGAAAAAAGGGTTAGCAGAGCCATGCCCTTAAAAAGTGAAAATTTAAAATATAAACAAGTCATTTTCAGATTGTTGCAATTTGTGATAGATCTAGATGATCTTTTCAACAACAAAACTGCTCACCATCAAGGCTTTTTGAAATACACACCTGTAATACATTGTGTTCTGCTTCTTCTCCAGTTATAACTTCTACTTTATCTAACAGAATTTTCTCCACTTGCTTGGAAATACAGGCAGCTGCTGATTCCGTTAGTGTTGCATTTCTCAACAAAGCTGTTTCTGTAGGGGAAAAAAAAAAAAAAAGAAATAATTTCTGTATAGGGAATATTTTTATGAAAACAAAACTAGCACATAGGATGGCCTCAGTAATCCCTGTGGTGTCTGGTATTATTTAGTGTTATTAATCAGTTTTTGACCAAAACAGTTAACAGAAGAGAAAAAGAAAAAGGCTGAGATTCTGCAAAATGTCTCACCTGTTTAGGCTCATTTTTAATTGAACAAGGCTCTCTGCAGTTGTAGAGGTTTGCCCCAAGGGACAACTTGCAGAAACAAGCCCTATATAATTAGAAGTTGATTTTCCAAATGAAACTGGTCTGTCATATTGCTGTGCAGATCAATATATAATGAGATATACATGTCCCAATATTCAGAATAATAACAAATATACAATGAACATTTGACAGGAACATGAAAGGACAAGATTTGAAAGAAACAAGATTGTTACAAAATTTTGAATATTTGCATAATCTATATATGTTTTCCACAGCTTTAATTTTTTTTTTTTACTTGTAAGAATGTTCATACAAAGTAAGAGGTTCTAATAGATCCATTAGGAAAGAGGGGTGCAAAATTTGATGAAAAGGCCCAAGATAGGGGCCTACTTGCCTATTAGAAAAGCTCACACCATAGTCACAAACAACCCCTTAAATCTGTATAGAAGTTTCAATCCTACAGTTAGAATACAAATATGGCAAAGTCACAAAATACAGGCTTGTCAATAGCTTAAAATTGTAGTTCACAAATGCAGCCTAAAGGGCGTTCACAAAGTTCATGAAGTTCACTGCATTTTTTTTCAAATAATAAATCATAATAATCTGTAAGAATTAATAATAATCTGTACAGCTCTATCCTTTGCTGAGTAACTTAGATCATGCATTCTGAAGTTACATCAGTTGAAATGTCATAAACCAAATTGCAGCTGCTTTCTGAACAGAGATATCGGCACATATTACAAGTGCACCAGTGACTGCATGCATGACTTGAGAGTAGATTACTATTATTGACCACCATTCATTTTAAATCCTCTAAAATACAGAATATAGTATAATAGTAAGGCTAACTGTACTTATTTGCTGAATATGCTTACTTGTTTGTGGACTGACGTGAAAAGATGCTACGTACATGGATGTTACTTCTCCTTTGTATAAATCAGCTTCATTACACAACTTGGGATGTTTTTCAGGACTCTAGAAAAAAAACAAAACAGGGCAAATAAGAACTCCTACGTAAATAAAATGGCTATGCTACTTTATATCATATAGAACACTGAACTATTTAATGCATGCTAGGCTGAATATTAGCAATTGTAATATGTTAAGAGTAAAAACTGACATGAATAATACAATTTCAGTCTCTAGTAGATGTAATTTATTATCATAAAATCAGGATATCATTCTTCCCCCAAGAAGAATGGCCTCTTTCTATGAATCCTTGATCCTTTCTATGGACTAGGATTTAAATCCACGGAATGACTTAGATGTTTAAGTACCAGCTAATTTTTAGTTTAAGCACATAAGCCCCAGAAGAATAGTTTAAAATTCCAAGACATCACAAACAACCTCAGAGGAATTAAAAACTTCCATCACCTTCAGTTTTTGCAGATGAAGTTTCTCAGGCATTTCTAAATAAATATTTCTGGCTCCTGACAATGCTCAGTGGCTTAACTTCTATCTTACAATTAAATCCTGGTCAGAAGTCATAACCCAGGCCAATGGTTGCCAAGCTTTTTCACTGACCAGGTACACGTAGTGTTTTCATTCTACTTCTACTACAAACTGAATTTCAATTCCATTTTAAACGGTGTAGTCCTGAGCTTAGGAACAACCTTTTTGTCTCAGTTTCCTTCAGGACTGGATCCATTAAGCTGTCTCACAGCATGCTCAATATAGTTTAACATGGGTACTATCTAGGATGTGTGTTCAATTTTCCCCTCATACTGATTTCTCCCATCTCTTGACAGTTACAATGGAAACTATTAGAGTGTTGGAGCCCACATTCTCTTATTTTGTCTTGTGGCTGTCCCACTTTACATGGAACATATAAAACCCCCTTTTTCAAGTCAAAAGTGAGTGAAAGAGAAGTGCATACTGACATGGGTTAGTAATTAGTGTACCTATCTAGGATGAGGAAGATAGGGATGCCTACCCCTCCTGCAGCAAATATTTAGTTATTTTCTCCTCAACAGTCACTGGAATCATATTTATTCATATCTTTAAAACAACAAGAGAGCTAAAAAGAGTCAATCTCTGGAAAAAAATATAAGTACATTAACCTTGATAAAAAGATTGTCAGCATTTACAGATCTTACCAAAACTCTTTCAACCATGTTTTCTCCAAACACAAAATCAGAATTGCTCCTGTTACGTACACTTTTGCCTTCAAATGACTGACTTCTGTGGGAACAAATTAAGATAAGAATGAGATTTAGAACTACTTAGAACCTTGTAAAGAATATAAGTTCATGCATTTACTTTACCACACCTTACATTAAAGACAAACAAAAAACAGGCAAGTAGTCAGCTAAATTCTTTGAGAATCTGAGATTACTCTCTACATAACACTTCACAAAAGAAACAGAGTATCACATTGTATTTAATGAAGATTATTGAGGATGTTCCTTAAAAGCAAAGAACAAGAAGCCTCCTCCTCGGGGAAGTGCCTTACTCCAGAAATTTTAATGAGTTATATTTGTTTCTGTGATGGTGTGCTCCCTCCACTCCCTAGCCTGACCTTCACCTCCCGTAACCCATACCCCAAGCGTTAACCCCCCGTGCTAGTCACAATGGGTGCCTCTGGTCGCAATGGCTGCAGCCAGCTCAACGTGCTTTCAGGGTGACAGATACCACCACGACAGCCAAGGGCTAACTTAAGCAATGCACCCACCTAACCACAGCACTGGTACTCAACCCAAATTTGGAAGAAACTAACACCTGTGGTTGGTATGCAAATACGACTAGAAGAAACTAGCATATTTAATCAAATATGACTATAAGTCAATAATCTTACCCTCCAAACCAGCCCAAGAGCCCTTTGAGCTCTCCTGCACGGCAGAGGGCTGCACGCCAGGGTCTCCCCTTGGGTAGGAAGGTCTCTCAAGGTTACTTCCCAAGGCTGAGAGATTCCTTGCCACAGCACATTCTCAGTAAGTGATTTATAGTGTGCTAAACTTCAAAGCTTCACTGACATTATATCTTTGATTGATTGAGCACATATAATCCATTAGACACAAACCGCTGACCAGGTCTGGGACTAGGACTGGATCCAGCCTTACACAGACTCCTCTCCGAGAAGGAGTTTAGAAAGAAAAGGGCGTCCTCTCCGAATCTTGACTCAATGGGAGGGTCTCCCTGACAATTCTGTCTGACCCTGTCCTCCTTGCAGTAAAAAATCAAGTGCACATTGCCATCGAATCTTGTTAAAACACTGTCACATGTGCTATCAAATGTTGTGAAATCACTTTTATATTAATAAATATATTGCTGCTTCTCTCTAATGAGTGAAGTGCATCACTCCATCTGCACCAGTTTCCCTGTTTCCTTTTGCTCCACCAAAAGACTACCAACAATAAGCAATTATCCCTTTATGTTGGCCCAGACCTGATACCCTGATACCTTACAGACACTCCTTGGTGATCCACCTAACATCTTGGAAAGGCTGAGAGGCAGTGTATTCTAATGCACACACTTTCAATTCACATAAATACTGCAAAAATGTAAAGGAACGATAGTAGATGGTTTATGATAAGTCATAACTAAAACAGGGAAGAAAGATCTTCTTTCCATTTTTCAATTACTTGTTTCATAGATACATTTAAAATGAAAAGTGAAGAAAACTAAATACTTGCAATCCTTTGGTACTGGCCAAAGGGTATAGATTTGGGAGAAAATTTCATACAGTAGGTAAATCACTTTATGTTTATGATCTGGAGTGTGACTGGTTTGGGCAGAAGCTACAATAAAACAACACTTGTCCTTCTTTTCTGTCCCTTTTTCCTTCTTAGTGACTCAAGTTTTAAAAATATTTATTTATTTATTTTGCATTGTCACCCTGAGTTTAACTTCTCTCAGTTAGCTTCTCACCTCTCTGGAGGTTTAAAAAGAAGAAGGTGAATCCATTTTTAGATAGTGACATAGTCACAAGCTGTAAAAAGCACATTATTTGTGAATTACATTGAAGAATATTCTAATACAAGTAGAGTTGTGATTGACCTGCTAATTACATAGCCACTTTAAACTAACAGGATCCATTTTTTACACAAATCACTAGAAAAGTCCCAGTAAACTTCATGTGGAAGCTGTGCCTGCTCCTGGTTTTTGAAGATTATTTTACTAAAGGCTTATAGGTTGTTCATGCTTTCTGTAGAGTTTAATCACTGCATCTTTTGCTGGCAAAGGCAAAACCAACCATGTTCTTTTCTCCTTCTGTTCCAGGAAGAAAACTTGGCAGGAAGACAATCTGATGTTCTGTCACAAACTACATACTTCAGCACCATTTACCTGCTCTTCCAGATCATTTATCCCCCTTGGAAGGGCTTAACATATATCATGCAGAGGATATTAATTATAGAGTAATAGAATGGTTTGGGTTGGAAAGGACCTTAAAAACCATGAAGTTCCAACCCCCCTGCTATGGGCAGGAACACCTCCCACTAGACCAGGTTGCTCAAAGCCCCATCCAGCCTGGCCTTGAACACCTCCAGGGATGGGGTATCCACAACTTCTCTGAGGAACCTGTTCCGTTGTCTCACCTCCCTCACACAAGGTATTTGTTTCTAGTATCTAATCTAAATCTCCCCTCTTTCAGTTTAAAACCGTTACCCCTCGTTCTATTGCTACACTCTCTCATAAAGAGTCCCTCCCCCTCTCTCCTGTAGGCCCCCTTCAGATACTGGAAGGCTGCTCTAAGGTCTTCCCAGAGCTTTCTCTTCTCCAGGCTGAACAATCCCAGCTCTCTCAGCCTGTCCTCATAGTAGAGGTGCTCCAACCCTTTGATCATCTATGTGGCCCTCCTCTGGACCCGTTCCAAGAGGTCCATTTCCTTTCTATGCTGAGGACTCCAGAGCTGGACACACCGTACTCTGAGCAGGGTGTCACGAGAGTGGAGCAGAGCAGAGGCATGGAATCACCTCCCTCACCCTGCTGGCCATGCTTCTTTTGATGCACCCCAGGATGCAGTTGGCTTTCTGGGCTGCAAGTGCACATTGCTGGCTCATGTTGAGCTTCTCATTCACCAACAACTCCAAGTCCTTCTCCTCAGGGCTAATCTCAATCCATTCTCCACCCAACCTGTATTTGTGCTTCGGATTGCCTTGACCGAGGTGCAGGACCTTGCCCTTGGCTTGGTTGAACTTTATGAGGTTCTCAGAGGCCCATTCCTGTTAATAAGCTGGGTTTGTTGCCAGAACTTTGATGATTGGCTCTAAAACTTAGTTCACAAGTATTCACAAGTACAGTATGCTCAAAATCTCTTCACACAGGATGAAGAAATTCCCAAGTACATGCTATCTCAATCTTACACTTAAGGAATAAAATATTCTTTAACATTCTTGTGCTTGATGTGTTGCTAAGAATAAGAGCAAGTAAGAAAGATAAACCAGAAAATCCATCTCTTTTCAGTCTTGAAGCCTTTCATACATGTTTTGGGCCATGAACAGGGAATCTGAAGTGTGTTTAACCTAATGAGTTTCTTATCCTTAAGAAAACTCCCCACTGAAATTCACTAGCCTGCTCCAGTAGCCACTTAGTAAGGATAGCGCTCCAGAAGAGCTAAAAACCAGAAACTAGAGACATTTGAAACTAGGCAACTGTGGTCCCAAATGTTGTGCAGGAATCTTTTTCTGTGTGGCCCACCCAGCCTTGAGGAAGACTGGAATAGACTCCTTTGCAGTTAACAAGTTCTCTGCCCTCTTTAGGTGGGAGGGGAAAAGGAGGCAACATCACAAACGTGTTATCTGTGGCCCTTGCCATTTTGAAATGTCATTCTCTCACCAAAACTGATCTCAGGTGTATGCCTGATGCTCACAGCTTCCAGGTAAGTAATGCTTATCAACCATCAGCAGCAATATTAACACCCCCAAGATAATCTGCTGGCTAACCACAGACCTAGCATTTCATGAGCCAGTCTCCAGGGAGAGGTAACAGCCCGCTGTTGCATCATTTTGAGCTCTTTTAGGCATATGCAGAGGCAAGGGCATGGGGCAACAGCCTAGTCCAAGGAAGTCAGGTTCCTCATGCTGAAATTCTGAAGCCCGTGCTGGTCAACCCAAAGATGTCACTCTATCACAATCATCACAGCTAGTTGTTCATCCCAGAAATAATAGCGTGTACATGGAAGTAGAGCATCAATTGCAGCATTCACCTTGTCTTCTAAATCAGTCCTGTACGGTTTTCTTCATGTTTTCTAGGTTCAATATGCTGACATATTTTGGATTAGTTTCTCTGTAACTGTTTATGAGATGCAGCAGCTATGCCATCAGAAGAGAGTTGCCCAAAGCAACAACAAAGATGACTGCAAAAATTCAAAACCAGGACATATTTTGAACTGCCAAACCTGTTTGAGATGGCAAACCAAAACAGTTTCTGGCTTTGAGGTTGCTAATGAGAAACAAACTTTCCAACAGAGATTAATTCCTGGCAGGACTCCATTTCTTATGGCATACAGAGCTCATATCAGTATTCACAAATCCTGGCACCACACACAGGCACCAGTGACCACTGTGTGGGTGCAGATAGCATGGGCTCAGTACCACATAACACATGTAAGACAAAAGGATATGCCACAAGCCAAGTGACAAAATGGTGTAGAAATATAATAAATAAAAACTTACTGTGCTGTTTTAGAGCTAGAAGATGACCTCTCTGCTGTCTTGTAACTTACTGAGTTCTCAGCTGAGGAGTAAGAGCTGTCTTCAGATAGCTAGGAATAATAAAATCAGATAAATTAATTAGACCAAGCTTTTTATCTGCTACTCACTGATCCTGTAGAAGTCCTCAGTTGCTGAGGTGTGTATATATACATATATCTATACATGGTAGTTGGCAGAGCTTCCTCCAGCTGTGTACTAAGCCAGAGCCCTTAATCAAAATGCTGAAAGGTTACTTCCTAAATAAACAAAATCCAAAAGACCCCCAAAGCTGATTTGCCCACAGAACCCTGCTATCTGAAAGTTGAGACAGCCTGCAGAGAAAAGAAGTTTTTTCAAACACAGCACAAGCTGAATAATTCACACCATCAATCCATTGATTCCATTGAAACTGATATGAGAACTTTCTTGAAAATCACACACGGGTACAATTAATTGCCTTAAAACAGCACCGATTGTTTTTTTATTAATTTGACCTGCAAACATATATTAGCCAGTAAAATAACTTTTCTTTTTACCTGCACAGATGTTTCTTTCTTAGTTATTGGAGATACTATAGGATTTTCAGCACAGGTCAGGGCTTGTGGGGCTTGTAAAATGGCAGGTCTAATGACATTCCGCAATTGACTTTGGGACAAGGATCCTTGCAAAATACAAAGAAAACATAAATACAAAGGTTAAAAAAAATACTTAAACAGAGAATTTTTCTTCACATGTCCTGCCTCTTTAACTGAAAGGTTCAAAGCATATTTAAATATTTAAAAATATTTAAAAATATTTAAAATTTTAAATATTTAAATATTGTTGTTGACGTGCTACATTTTCTGAAAAATTGTAATCCCTTCTAAAAACCACAACTCTGCAGTGACACCAACCCTTGTTATCCTATCAGAAAAAGAAGGTAATGCATTATATACAAAAATACGTATATTTATACTTCTAAAATATATTTGTACTTATGTATTTAAATATATCTTTATATTTACTGCTTTCTGTTCGATATGTCTTCTGATATTTCAAATGCAATCCTGCACCTGCAGATGTATGAAAATAATTTTCACATTCTCTGTATCTGTTAAGAACACCTTTGTGAACTACAGTGAACAAATATTGCAATGAAAGTTACCTTCTTTTGTGCTTTTGATGAAGTCATGGTTTCTTTGAAGAAGAGCTGAGCTCATGAATATGTTATTCTTCTTTACTACAGAACAAGGAATTTAAACTTAAATAATTAGTAATAGCAAATTTTAATTATTCATTTATTACTATTTTGGCAGTACCCAAGCAGTATTCCAACGTATCCATCTAAACAAGATCTCTGAGAGAACTGTTACCACCTCCATTTTACAGGTTGGTAGACTTCAGCACAGAAAGCACCATGGGTTTTCTGGCTATGTCAGAGACAGAAGTCTTTTGGATATTGACAGATGCTTTAAACTCATAAAATCCTTCTTTAGCTTTGAAAACCAGGTACTGCTGGTTTGCAAAAACTATTGAAATGGCAATGCTATCTGCTCCAGTCTTAGGCATTTTTAAGATGAGTAAATGAGGCCCAAGAACACGGGAAAAAATAAACGTGCACTGACCCATTCTGGTAAAAAGACCTTCTCAACTTACTATAATGATGGCAACGCACCACTGATGCTGTCACTGTTCTAATAATGATACCCAACATCAACCAGAAAGTGATGTCAACAGTGTACTACACATCTTGTAAAATGACACAACTGATAATTTACACACAATCGCCACTTATTCACTGCAGAAATTGTGTAGTTTGTTGCTGTAACAATGTTGTGTTCTCTTAAGATTCTTTAGAAATCCTTTGTGCCAATGTCTGCCAAGGACCTGTTTCAGGTAAGAGACTTGGGCTAGGATTTAAGACCACCCCATTGTTCTCATTAGTGGTAAGAATACTCCCAGGGTCAGTGGTTAGGTGGAAAACAGGTTCCTAGGGCAGAATATTGTATTCCTACAAGAACCATCACCAGTAAATTGCAAGCAAACTAATTCAGGTAATTACTTTAACTCCATTCTGTTTTTTCAATTTGTACAACAATGTCTAAATGCCTATTTGCAAATTTCTCAAAGATTCCTCCCCAGCACTGCAGGATTCCCTAATAACAAATGTAAAACCCATTTCTTCTATTGAACTGCCAGTACTCCTCCTAAAACATTCCTTTCTCCTGTCCAAATACCAGCCTAGTCCAATGCACTGAAGCTCTCTTCTGCAGAAAACGTATTTCTATACACCTCTTTATTTTAGCTAATACATATTATATATATATATATAATATATATATCACAAATATTTACTGGTTTTGCTGAATTTTTTTTTTTTTTTTTTTTTTAATTACCTGGCTGAGAGGGAGGGAAGGTAGGAAGGATAGTAAAGGAAGACGATCTCCCTCTTTTCTGACCGAGACTTACATCTGAAAGGATAAGAGACAAATTATCACTTGTTTGGAGATAGAAAAAAGTTGATATCATGCCTTCATTGGGAGTAAAAGAAATTATTGCCTGCTAACTATCAGTTTTCTGAAGCAGACTGTCAGGTTATGCCTATACTGCTGAATCAGAGACGTGTCTGAGGCCAACTGGCACAGCCTGGCTCAGGAACACTGCTTACAGCCAATGCACTTGGTGACAGCTCTGTCTTGCAGACCAATAGTTGGCGAGGCTCAAAACAGAATCAGGGAGTGAGGTATCAGCTGAGCAGTGCAGACAATCAAGAGCTCAAACAGTCAAGCTCCCTCCTAACCTGAGCTTTATTTTTTGGTATAGGCATACCCTAAATTTTCTACCGTATCTATGGTTCTGTGTATGATCTCAGTATAATTTCCAGAGTAAACCAAACTAGCCTATGTTAAACCCTCTAATTTATAATAATAGCTTATGTTAAATACCTCTTAATTCAGGTGTGTCACAGGACTAGATAAAACAAAATAGAGTGTACGCATATTAATGCCTGAATCCAGAAATAATTTTCTGGTCCTATCCATATGTTAAACACTGAAAAAAACAGATCAGTCTTTCTGCGCAGTAGTCTCAGTGACTTGCATGCATTTCCCATGGAAGCAATACATAGTTCTTAAAGGACCTCCCATATCAGCTGCTGGCTGTACAGGAGAGGCCCTTCTAGAAACTACTTTAAATTTTCAGGGATTGCCCAGGGAACACCAATCTCTTCCATAACCGAGGCAAACCAGCCCTTCTCCTCCCATGTGCAAGGAGGATTTGATTCAAGGAAATGACACAGAATATACAGATTTTTCAGTACTTTATGTAATATATAAATATGGAATACTAATATATTTTTACTTAACAGGGGATTTATTGGAAATTGCCACCAAGTTTATATCAGCGTTTAAGTCTTCATGACTTGCAGCATCTCTGCAGTGCAGAAACAAAAGTAAAGTCCTTCTCTTCTTCAGCAGATGAGAATACAGTGTTACAGTAATTAAAACATGACTGGAGCTAAATGCCATACCTTTGTTAGACTGAGAGTCAGACTTCTGGAAAGTAAAAGATGATGATCTTGCACGTTTTCTGGAACAACTAATGGAATCTAGAGAAAAGTAAACATAATGTTCTGCAGGGACAGACTGGCAGGAGATTTCACCACAGTGCTATAATATGCAATTAAAAACTGAACACAATAAATTCTAGGAATGGCTTAGAGGAACAGCTTTAAGGCAGTTTCTAAAAGCATGAGGGCTTTGGAATCTCAGTCAACACCTGGCACAAAGCCATAGGGAGCTTTCTTTACTTCCACTAAGTTCAGGGAACCTAAATTAAGCACTTAGAATCAGTTAAGAGCCCACAGGCTCAGAAAGCATTAAGAATGCAAAGTTACATTATAGTGTAGCCTGACCGAATAGAAAAGAGCAGCTAGGAGCTCATACAGATGATGAGAATACTTGCCACTTTTCAGGGCTTCTGGAGTTTGCCTTTCTGCTAAATATGAGAGGTAAGATGGAAGAATTCTTGAGGTAAGACAGGGACACATATAGTAGGACATAATAGGTGACTCCACAACCCACATAGTCTTAGTCTACTAACAGGGATTTGTCCCTGCTCATACAAAGTGAGGGTCCAAACACTATTTTCACAGGCAACAGGCAGACCTATGAACAACCCAATACTATTTCAATGAGGTGGTTATTACCATTTTCAGCTTTGCAAACTGGGTCTTCTGCAGGCCGCTGGAAAAAAATATAAGTGTGGAAAGGTCAAGGAGAATAGAACTGACATTTTCTAGACCAGGACACAAAGCATATTAATCCTGTATATATGCATTAAATGCAGTCTTGTTTCTAGTTTCTACTTTTTCTTGTTCTATTTTGAAACCATTTATTATAAGTCTTGACCTGGGCTAAAATCTTTTATTGCTGCTAGCATCACTGCCTATGGAATTCTCATTTCTCAGCATCTTTTTAACAATTTAAAAAAAAAAAAAAAGAAAGCTTTTTACCTTCAAAGAACAGTCCTTCTTTTCAAAAACAAATATCGGCTGGGCAAGCACTGATCTCTCTGGAAAACAGAAGAGGTCACTTTTATTAATAATTCAGTAACAGCACTTCTCAACCACAGTTCTCAAAGTGCTGTGCAATAACAAACAGGACTTTATCCATATGTTACAAAGGAAGAAAATAGGAACTGCGGTAATACATAGCACAGTTTATAAATAATAATTAAAAAAAAGCTAGACTTCACAAATTTCAGTGTGAGTTTTGCCTAACTAGATACCAGAGGATTTGGCCTCATATTTTTTTACACTTTTTTTAGTTAAAAATGACAGAAAAGTGATTTTAGCTTTGTTGTTTGCAACATCTGCCATCCTTTAAGAACACAGCTGAATTACAGGCTTGATTCTCAGAAAAGTACAAGGATGTGAAATGCAAAATGATCCCAAAAGGAAAGCAAGGAAACATGTTACACTTGGCCTCTCAGCTACATTCACACTTCCTTTTCTTTACACTTCAGATTAAGTGAATGCCTAGTGTCAGTTTTAACATGTGAATATGATATAAATGTATGAAGTTCTAAAGAGCAAATTCTACTCTCAGGCATACCTCTGCATTTCTTAGATATGACTGAGAACGACTTTGGATTGATGTTTGAGTTGGTTTTTTTTATGAAATGCATTTCAGCATACAGTAGCCTTACATCAAATTTAATGTTGATTTAGAGTTCACTACTTCTACATCTTACATGACTTCTGCGGGCTACTTACTTTGCTAAGAATGAGACTTCCACAGTCAGTGCAACTCTAATGGACTAACCTTGGTTGGCTGTGTAAAAGTAGGAGTTGTTTTCACCAGTACCACCAATTAACAACACATTTATTATGCCAATAAATGGCACAATGATAGAGCAAGGCAGCAAGCACAAATAGATTTTTTCAGACCACTGCATACAGGATTCACCTCATGCTAGCTTGAGGTGTCTGCAACATACAGTCAATAGAAACAATCAGCTTCTGAACATGAGCATATTTTAGTTGTGTAGATTAGGAGATGAATGGAGACCTAAATGCATGTATTTCTCTCCATGACCGGTAAGAACAGACTAGGGCCACTACAGAGCTGTATGACTGGCCTTCAGCCAGAGAAACCCCACACTTGATATTTTGTTAACTGACATTTGAAGGAATATTTATCACGTACACACAATTTTTGTAATACTGGCTTCCTCTGGTTTATATTAGAATACTTACCTGTTAAATAAAACTGTCCAAGTGAAAATCTATGGGTTGATATTTTTATATGGATATTTTTATATATTGATATTTTTGGTCCCCATCTGGGACCAAACCACTCTAGCATTGTATCTATTACTTAAAGGTTTAATAAAGCAAGTATCAACCTATCATGGAGATTTTAAAATTACTAAATAAATATATAATCAACGACCAAGAAAAAAGTTAAAATAAATGCTGTGTGAATGTAAACTGGGGAAGGACCATGACACTATTACTCAAATCCAGTGATACTCAGACACAGCAGTAACAACTAATACAGTTTTGTTGTTATTGAAGTTAATTTTCTATTTACTTGGACATTATGTGTGTGCAAACGACTGAATTTTGCAAACTTGGCACACTTTGCAATGAAGAGCTGGTTTGTCCTTAATAGAAAGAGCAGAAAAAAAGTTCATATTGTTCAACTCTAAAAGAGATCATTCTCTGTCACTGAAAATTTAAGAAAATTTCCATAATCCAGTTGCGGCTGGGGGTCCTTGGCACGGCATGAGATGGAGCAGTTCCATTTCTATTCACTAGAGGGAAGTGGCACACATAAACAATAGTATTTCACTGAAATATGATTTATTCAATAGAATAGGCTTTTTTCCTCTCTCCTTTTAAAAATAAAGGTCTTGTATTCTGATCAAATGAAGAAAAAATATAAAAATAAAAGCATCACTACAGAAACCTTCGTATTCTTCACAGTACCTCTCAAAGCTCAGAAGTTAGCAATATTTTTAAAAGTATCTTTACTGCTCCAAAGTATGTAATTATCAGAGTGAATTGCTGTGAAAAAGAAACTGACCTTCTATTACAGAGCTAAATTTTGCTGGAGCTAAAAGGCTAGAAGGAGTTTGAAGGAATCAGGAATACTCACTACAATTTAAAAAATAGAATTCCAGTAGTAGTTTAAAATCCAGAAGTTCCTGAAGAAAAATTTGGAATCGATTCATTACCAACAGAAACATCTGAAGCTAAGGTATGATGCTACCTCTTAAAGATAAATATGCATGTTTTGATATTGCATTAAATATAAAAGATATATCCCATCAACTGCTTTTGAGCCAAAAGGAAAACTTTCTTGCCATCAGCAGATTTAGTCAGGAGTTGCTGATGCTGCCACGGTTATTTATCATTTTTATGGTTCTATAATGTTTCTACTTAAATCAAGAAAACCTTTTTGTAATCCCTCAGTATGATCTTCACTCCTCGACCACGCCATTCATAACAATTTTAAAAATATATTTGTGTTAACTACATATGTATCCTATGCAGCAATTTCCAATTACATTTTAAACTTGTCAAATATCCAAGCACAAAACATCTGCAGCTTATCCCCACAGAGGAAACAATGCAGAATTACTTGTGGATGCAACACAGGCCACCGAGGAGTTACCACAATCATGTCAACATGCCAATTTTAACACTGGTGGAGAAACTTTGCTTCTCTCTCCTTCATTTTCTGCACGAAGGCTGCTGCTGGCAGGGTGGATGGCTGTGTGCTGGGAGAAGGAGAAGCCCTTCTGCACACTTCTCTCCCATCAGCAGTGGGGGCACCCAGCCAGCAGTGCCCAGATGTCCCCGGGAAGAGGCAGCAGCAGCCAAGGCTGGGTCCTGGGACGGGAACAGGGTGGGATGGAGCCACCCCTCCTCCTCAGCACCAACAGGACCCAGACAGACACAGGCTGGCTAGTGCCTGGTTAAGACTGGGCCACTCCAGTCCACAGCAGCTTGGCACTTGTGGATAAAAAAGGCTGTTGGAAAAGTTACCAGAAAAAAACCTGCCAAATGGGCTGCCTCTGGCTGCAGGGACTGGAATAATCCCCCAGCCTCAGCCAAGAGTCCAGACACAGAACCTGTCTGCCTGCCCATGAGTAATCACCACAGACTGGGCTCTCTTTTCTTCACAACGGTTTCTCTGAAATTGCTGAATTAGAAAGGTCTTGGCCTAACGCTTGCTGCATTCAGAGTTCAAAATCAGAAATGGCCAGTTCCCTTGTTTAAGATCTTATCTGCTCGGTGTCCTGGCTCCAGTCTCCTGTCCTGCGCACAAGTGCTATCAAACGTGCTTTGGCCCCAAAATGGAGGGCAGCCAGGTCTCTGGCTGGTGCCTCTTCTGCTCTGCTCCTCTCATCCACTGTGGCCATCTCCACTCCATCCCTCTGCTCGGCGCTCCACCTGGCACTGTACGTGCAGCCAACTGGCAAACCACCATCGTTCATATGCCCTGATGGAGACTGCACTTATACAGTTCCATTTGAAAGAAAATAGAGATGCATTTTGAGAAAAATAATTTCTGGCTGCCCCCTAAGCCTGGGAAGGACTAGTCAGGATGATATGCAAGAAATAATGTAAAAATGCTTTCACCAATTTTGCTTGTATCCCAAAAGCCAGCAATTGTCCATGAAGTGTATGGGTCCTTCAGCCTTTGCTGTAGCATTCCACTCTCCACTTTTATGGCTATTGCTTTCCCTAAAGCTGTAAAAACTTCACCTTAAAAAATAAGCAAGGTGTTTGAAAATTTTAGTGTTGTTATTATTATTGCTCCATCTTGCCCAGAGAACAGATAAATAAATGTTCCTTAACCTTTGAAGGCTAAGGACACAATGAACAGAAAATGAGCCCACATGCTTCTCCAATTTTCAGGCAGTCATATGCTTGAAGTCATATGTCAGAAGTGGCTGACAGTGCTGTTGCTCTATTCCTCCCAAAGCAAAGCAAAAATGCTTCAAATCTTTAACAGGGTAACATAAGAATTTGTAATATTAAGAAAAGTTTTTTTCTGACTGTTAAGCAGTTCATTTTTATATTTTCACATTAAAAAGAAAATAAATTCTATTGCATCTTCACCATTAGCAAACTTGCCAGAAGTCTGAAAACATTTTAATTCATATTCATATCAAATACTTTCACATTTTTGTATCTAAAGTTAGAAACCTGCATCTATAAAAAATAACAGTAGAAGGTTTTATATCACTCAGGATTGCCTACTCCAGTGAAAGCTATGGATGTCCAACAAATAAAAATCAAACATTTTACATATGCATCAAAGTGCTAAAATGCAAGCATCAGAGTTCTACAGCAATTATGGTTCTTACACATGAATCGTATTTTTCTTCTCCAGCCTTAACAATGTCCAATAAAAGGACATACAGAAAATTATTTTCTCATTCAAATTTGTGTTCTTTTCAATTTGATTTCATTGGTTAGTGATCCCCTTTAGTTTATTACAAACCGAGTAATTACTTAAGGAATTTGGCTTTCTGTGGTATTGGAAGTATGCAATGCTGCATAGATTCTTTAATTCCTGCTCAGTGACTAGACAATACTTCCTTGAGGGACTAGCCAGTCTGTTTTGAAGAAAAGTGCAACCACTTTTCCAGTAAATTAACCTAACACCCTATAAAATGCAAGGTTAGACACTTCACATGGTGTTTAAGGCTTTTCTGTCTTGTACTAGATTTTAAAATTAAGCTTAACTGAAAGCCATATGAAAAACTGTACTTTAAGTATTTCACCACACAGCTGGCAATAGGTGTTTTTAATTCTGTTTGTGAAGTGCCATTGACCAGTCAGGTGGCAGGATTCTCACGTCTCTGTTGTTTCTTTCAACAGTTGCATATAGAGAATTTCTTTAAAGGCCTAATGCCAATCCACTGGATTTCGTCTGCGCTTCTACTGTTCCCACAACTTTATATCTTATATGCATAGCTCTTCACAAATAACTGCCAATCCTGCAATCAGGTATTTCAGATCGGCTTAGCTACAAAACTGAATCCTTGACACAAAACCTGAAAAAAACCACCCAGTAGTTCATAACTGCCAACAGAGATGTAACACTGATAACAAAAGCTGACTTGTAAAAAATAATGTTTTTCCCCTAATTCCTTAAATTAAAATAAGAACTTGTACCTCTTTGGTATTAATAGCAATCCCATTTGCACCTCATAGGAAAAATTCTATCTCTAAAATAGAAAATTCAATTTTTACTTTACATGGTAAAGAAAAAGAAAACTTCTTAATCAAGGATCTTTTTCTCAAATAGAGTAAGATTCTGGGAAATTGTATACTCTCCAAATAATGTCACTGACTAACAAGATCTTCAGCTGCATCCAACTTTCCCTCACAACATCCTAGTAAGTGTTAAACAACACAGAAAAAATACTACATTAAAATTGGTAATCAGATTATAATTTTATCCTATCAAAAGATAAGGCTACAGCATAGTATTATCAAGCTTCTGCGCTCTGCTATGCTATAGCATGAATTTTACTAACTTTGTATATTACTGCTATAATTTGCAAAAATAAAAACAGAAACCCTCCAGCATTTTGATGTTACAGCTTAGATTAATGCTTCCCAAGTCAGAGAACTCAAACCAAATAAAGTTATGCAATAACAACAAATTCTTGCACATAACATTGCCATTCTGTTTGTTTCACATACAAATTAGCTCAACGGGAACATGTAATTGGGGAAGATGTTGAGAAGAAATGTAGATTTAGTGTAACTTTAGTTGCCTAAACATCCACAGAGGTAGTTTTACATTATTAAAATATTAAGGAAAAACAAAACAAAACAAAACAAAACACAAGGAAAAACTTTGCCTCTGCCATTTATGAATATATGCTGTTTACAGCTATCACTTGAAAAAGACACTAAGACAAGATATTGTGCCTCGTATTTTGTGGCAGTATATGTGAAGAAAAAGAAAGCAACAACGGACTACCATGTAAAAAGGAGATGTGGATCCAGAAATTAGTAGAGTTCCATTTAAAAAAAAGAACTTATTTTGACTAAGCCAGCTGATGATTTATCCATTAACATGTTGCTATGTACTAGCACAATGAATTTTTGTTCAATATGCCGCAAAAACACAGAAAATTATCTATTTTTCAGATAAAACTTCAGCAATAGGCAAAAGAGAAATATATATATTGAAAATACACAGTAGGATAAATTGTCAAAACACTTTGCTATCCAAGCTTGGACTCATGTTTATATATTGCTTCTGGGTTTTGATACAAAAATACATCTGTCAGTATTTACAGAGATGGAATATTTTCACTTAAAAAGAGGTGTACAAGTAGTAAAAACCTTCTAGCTAAGAACCAGATTTGCCAAACGTGCAGTAGAACCACAGACTCTGTTTTATAAATACTCACTGAACTTTGCAACATAAAATAGTCAGTTCACAGCCAAGTGAGAGTGTAACGAGGCTGCCAGCCAACATCTCAGGTCCCTCAGTGACCTCACTACGTAAACTAGGCTTTCTTCTGCCAAAACTTAAATAAGGAAGGTGACATAAGGTAAAATGGGGGTGTCCTGGAACAGTACTTTAGGCAGCCAACTTAATAAAACTGACCAACTCTAAGATGTACGGAAAAAGCTTTTTAAAATTTCACATTGCAAATCCCGAGTAACAGGTCTGTTTCTGGAAGCCCTGAGCAGCTGTGAGCTCTAGTGGAATTCACAGGCACAGCTGGCTGCTCAGCACCTTTGACAAATCAGGCCACTTATTTAAAACTCTAAGTATGGATCTGGTAACCTACTTTCAGATTCTCATTTTTTAACTTTCACGCTTTTGATTTCTGCTTATGAAACATTTTCAGTCGGACAACTCCCTTAAAAATTAAGATCAGTTTTAATGTCAAGGTGGCAGGATTTTAGAACCAAATTAATTTTATTTTTTTTTTGCTAAGATATTATGAGACAAGAATGATTAATTCATTTGCATCTAAATCCATTATATGTATATGGTGGGTTTTTTTAATCAGTAAACACTAAAAACGAAATGGGAAAATAAGACCAGGTCATAAATCAAATAAAATTCTAATCGGTTCAAATCTCAAGCGCTAATCAGAAGAGTTTTTTATACACAGAGGTAACAGAGACACATGTTGCTACACAGGCAACAAATTTTCAAGTTCAGTATCTTAGTCATACTTCCAGACTTGTAAGCTAATTGAATTTTTCATTTTAGAATACTCTCTATTGAAGTGTCAGTGATTAAATAGTTCTCATGAATCTTGATTTTCCAAAATAATTAATGCAAATTGTTTTAAATAATTGGCCCAAAATCATGTGTGTTTTATGAGAAGAAATAGTTTTCAGCATTCTTAAAATAAAGTACTTAAAACATATTGAGATGAAATTTTGGACAAAGCCTTTCATTTTTTGGAGAACAATGTTATTGAGAATTTTATTTCTAGACAACTTAAAGATATGCAACAGATACTTGGCACCTGGCTGTGCTTGCTACCAAAGTGACTGTACTTCAGTGGCCCATGGAGAGATTGCTGAAGACAGCACTGCATGCTGTTCAAACATTCTGTATTAAATAAAAAGTGTATGTTGCTCATCTTGGGTTCAGATCACAACTTGTAAATACAACTGATAAATAACTTTACACGTCCCTGTTTGGATCAATAAGGAATACCTCATCAAGGAAGTAAGCTTCCATTTTATTCATCATACTCACAAAGAGGAAAGAAAGAGTTCATCCAACTAACTATTGCAAAATAAAACTTGTCCTGGGACAGCTTTACTGTACTGTCAGAGACTCCAGTCTTTCACATTCTTTGTCATACAAATAGTTCATAACCCACATAAATAATTTCACTGTCATCAAGACCCAATACGAGAGCAAGGATTCTTCATCCAGGCACAATTGTGCAGAATCAGGCCCTAACTTTTTTTTTTTAGGCATGCCTTTTTTTGGCATTTTTTATGCCTTTTTTTAAGGCATCTTCACATGCTCTTCAGTCACTCAGTGCTACAGATTCTAAATACAGTTTTCTTGATGCACATGGAAAGGGTTCTTTTACCCAAATTATTCTGCTTACTACTCCTAGCTGCCACTGTGGAAATGCCATATGAGATTTAAAAATTAACATACTTCTCTTTAGCCATGGAAACTCAGCTGACAGCCTGCAAAAATGTCTATAAATACAGCATATGCCACACATGTAGAGCACAGTCCTCATCTTTATATGGGGAAGATATCAACAGGTATTAAAACAACAACAACAAAAAATCTACCCTAGCAACACTTTAACACAAATTCTGAGAGAAATGAAACCTTGCTGGCTCTGTTTCAAACTTTAGAGTGAAGAATATATTTTTGGGAGTCTCATCACTACAATGTAATTCTAGCAGTGATGCAATGACAGCAGGAACTGTGTCACCAGAGCAGCAGGACTGTGCCAAAGTATGTAGCCTAAAATTCTTTTATAAACACTGAAACTTCCAATACGCTGGTGCTCAGAATTTTTAATCTGTTGTAAAAGCCTGTAGATTACTCAATGCAAAGGCAATTAAATTCATAGGCATATAAAGCTTTACCATTTTTAGGGTATTGTGCCAATGTTAAATTTCATAAATCCCCACAAAGTAGCATCAAAGTAACACTAGGGGGGTTTTGTGCAGAAATTGAACTATACAGGTAATAAGGCCATGATCCAACAACTCTCACACATCCTTAAATTTTAGGCACATAAGTAAATTGGACTATGTGTGCTCAACACTAAACACAGACTGAAAGGCTGGTTGACTCATAAATCAGCCCAAGCACTCTACACTGTATCAGTCATAGCATCAAGTTTAGACCTTGAAAGCGCATGCTTCCTTTTGCTGTTTTGGGTTCATTCATCAACCTGCACAGCAAGAAATGGTTAGTGGCATCATCTGCAAAACGGCCTTAATAGTAGCACTTTATGCACCCTTTAAAAAATGTTACTATTGCAATTTCGTACGAATCATTCTCAGTTCTTGGCCCTCCTCACTGCCTCGACAGTACGGGACTTTGCTGTCCCCCTCGGCAGTGGGGTGTCTCGCTGAGCAGCCAGACTGGTCCCATTTTGCTGTCAGTGCCCAGGTGTGTGGGACGAGGCAGGAAGGACCGGGAAAGCTGTGCCCACCCGCTGTCAGGCACAGCATTTTGGAAAGCTGCAGAAGGTTTAAATGACAGGGGAGTCAACACTCTCAGGGGGACGGGGATGACATTGTGGGGTTCCTCTGCAAATGAAACCCCAAATATCACCATCTGCTAGTGCCTTTTCTTCGGCTGAAACACAAGTTGGAGATTCCTGACACATCACTACTGAAAACATGCAACAAAGAAACTACAGCCAAGCTCTTGCTTTGCATCACCCACAAAACTGCCACCAACCAGGCACATCTTTGTATTTATCCCACTCCCCAGACACCTCCTTGCAGGGGGGGAACACTGGAGACAAGTAGAAGACATCAGCCAATAAAACCTACCTATACAGCATTCCTCCTGGGGATTTAACTTCCCGGCACCGGGGCACGGCCCGCGGGCCCTTTGCTCTGGCAGACCACTAGCCCCGGCGTCACCGGGCCAGCCTCTTCTTTTGGGGAGGTCCGGCGCAGCCTTCGCACCGTGCCCGGAGCCATCATAGCCTGCACAGCAGCGCCGGACACCTGGATATAAGGCATTCCCTTTGCCAGCGGGAATTGGATGGTTTCTCATTATGAGGTCCCCAGAAGGACTCCTTTAGGTAGTTATAAATATATATATATATATATATATATATACAGTGTGTGTATATATATATATATGTATATAAGCGCCAAAGTTGGGTCTAGAACTTTGGATTTAGGCTCATTAACCGTCTTCCCTCAAAACGCCTCAGGCGAGGCCCCGCCACCAGCCGCCCCCTCAGGCCAACGGTGCGCGGGACGGGACGGGCTGCGGCCCGGCGAGCCGAGGGACCGGCGGCGGCGGAGGGCGGCGGGGGAGTGCGGGCGGGCCGCTGCCTCCGTGACAGCTCGGGGCCAGCTCTTCGCGGGGGCCGGCCGCGGGGAGGGGACATGTAAAGCCGGGCGGATTAGCATAAGAGGGCGGGCGGGGAAGCCACCAGGCCAGCGGTGCGCGGGGTTTTACCGGCATCGGCTGCGGGAAGGCGGGGGAAGGGGTGGGGGGGGGGGGGGGGGGGGGGTGGCGGTGAGGGTCCAGGGCCGCCTCGGGGAGCAGCTGTGGCGGCGGAGGGGGAGCCCTGGCGGGGCGGGCTGGGACCCCGTCGGGATGAACCACTGGCTCCAGGCGGGGAAAGGGCGGCGGGAGGCCGGCAGCTGCTCTTGGTGGCCTGTCGCCGCCTCGGCCGGAGCAGCTGGGGCGGCAGCCGGCGGTTGTCAGGAGGTCCCGGCGGGTAGAGGCCTGCGGGGAGCCGCGGCGGAGGGCGCTGCCGGCCTGAGCCTTGGGGCGTATCGCAGCCTGTGGGGAAACTGCACCCCGAAACGCCGAGCCCCTTGAAAACGCCGGGGCTGCTGCCCTGACGGGTGGTCTCGTCGTATTTTCCCCTCTAATGGTGTGGTAGGTGTTGCTTAACAGCGGTCTGCTTTGATACTGCGCCTGCGATTGATCTTTTTCACTTTTTTTTTTTTTTAAAAAAATAACATAGACAAAATATTGAGCAAAGAAGCCAAGCATCGATTATTCCTGTGCTGACAGGAACCAAATGCATGTCAGCAAAAAATAGAGGTGTTACAGTCCTCTCGGATACATTGTGATTGTGCAGCAAGTTCATAAAGCCTAGTCTGTGTCCCGTTTTTCACAGTCCCAAGTTCGTCAGTTCAAGTAGGAGCCAGTTCAGGCCATTATATTGCAAGCCCTGCGTTAAACTGCTTCTAAACCTAATAGTTCAAGACAAAAAGGTATGAATTTGCTAAAAGTTCATCCGAACCATACATCTAGTCAAATCTAGTTTCTCCACACAGCCAGTATCAGATATTTAACAGAAAAAGACGTAAGAAGCCCAAGAGCAGGTAGATGTTCAATAATTTTCCCTCATTGGAACACCAGTGTATGTTGTCATAAATCCTGAAATGTGCTGCATTTCGCCTACTGCAGAAGAATCAGAATCATTTAGGTTGGAAAAGACTTTTAAGATCATCGAGTCCAATCATTAACCTAACACTGCCGAAACTACGGCTAAACCATGTCCCTCAGCATCTACGTGTCTTTTAAATACCTCCAGGGTTGATGACTCCACCACTTCCCTGGGCTACCTGTGTCAGAGCTTGATAACCCTTGCGGTGAAGACAGTTTTCCTAATATTCATCCTAAATGTCCCCTCATGCTTGTTTCCTCTTGTCATATCACTTGTTACTTGGGAGAAGAGACCAAACCCCACCAGGCTACAACCTCCCTTCAGGTAGTTTTAGAGAGTGGTAAGGTCTCCCCTCAACCTGCTTTTCTCCAGACTAGACAACCCCAGTTCTCTCAGCTGCTCCTCATAAGATTTGTGCTCTAGACTCTTCACCAGCTTCATTACTCTTCTTTGGCTGTGCTTCAGCACCTCAACATCAGTGAGGGGCCCAAAACTGAACACAGAATTTGAGGTGTGGTACTCTCAGCCTTAACTGTTAGTAACAGGTATTTTTGTGAATTTCAATTAACAGCACAGCGAATGTCTAAACCTTATTAAACCCTTGACTTCAAGAGTGCATCATCAGCAAGTTCCACAGTATTGTGAGAAGAACTGTTTGCCCTTTTTGATTTTGCAAATTTTCAGTTTAAGTTGAACACTGCCCTGCTATTGGTATGTGCAACAGTCCTGTTCAACTTTCTGAACAAATTTTCATTGTTTTGTACTTCTGTAGCATAGTCTATTTATCTGAGATAAACTGTTCAAAACTTTTCAATCATTATTCCTCTGAGAATTATTCCAGCTTCTGTTGTAGTTTTTGAGCCTTCAGATATGGAACACCCATCTTTGGACTGAGGTGACCCACAGTCAACGTTGTGGAAAAGGCAACAGCATAGAGCTATGCCTGATTTCTCCAGAATTACTTTTCAGTCTCTTCTACATGTTTCCTAACATCTCAGTCATTTTCTGGCATTGTGCAGATTGAACAGAGCTGTTATCACACTGTTTGGGGTAATGCCCAATTCATTTTTTTTGAGATTATCAAAGAGTTAATTTAGAATCCCATAACATGTATTTATAAAAGTTTTTTTTTCTTCAAGTCAGTAATTTGCCATGTTATGTCATTAGTCATTAGTGTTATGTCATTAGTCATTGCATTTGCCATTTTAGAGACTATTAACTTAGTAGCATGGAAGACTTACCAAATTCTTCATCTTCTCTCAACTGATTGATTTTAATAACTCATTTGCAAATGCTGCTGCTGGGTTGCTGGCCCCTTTCCTATTCATCTATACCACAAGCATTAATATGAAATCTGATTTTAATCTCTGCTCAATACCACTAATCATTTCTTTCTCTTCCTAACTCTCAGAAGCTCTCCTAGCTTCTGAGTTGGTCTGATCCCAAGAATATTTAGCTGTGGGCTAACTTTAGACTTACAAATGCCTAGATAATTGACATAACTGCTACATATTGGTTTCTGCCAAATAAATGAATTCTTAGAATTTGAATGCTAATAAATTGGTGATACATTTTCTTCTGTGTATTTGTACATTGTGATCTACAGATTTTCTAGGTGCTCAGAGTTTTTAATTGTACTTTCATAAATACATACTGTACATTTAATCTTATTGTGTACTCAACTGCAGAGTCAAGTGCCTTATGCTTTTGGTGAAAAATCTGAATAATACGGGGAATAAAGACATAAATCATTAGACTGTTTGCGTGTTGGAAGCTGCTGAGTGGTTTCTGTTCCTGATTGATGTGTCTAATACAGCTTCAAAAAGAGGTTTCATATGTAATATTGCTAACTTGGCTGAGTTGAAAATCTTATTCCTATGGGCCAATTTAAGCAGGTCATTTCTAAACAATGGTAACAATTTATTTTGAGGGCAGTGATTTTAAGGGCATCTTTTTTGCTGTTTTTGATCAAGCTTCTTCTGAATTCAGCTCGAGTTACTGAAGTACATCTGAAAATTATGACATTGTAATTTGATGTCAAAATTATTGTCTACTAAAAAAACTAGTGTAAAAAACTGGTTTTACTCTTAAAATGAGGGGACTGCTACCTGTTTACATTCAAAAATCCATAAAGGTCATAGACTTGCAGGAGTCTGAAAATGTGCAGAACCACTGACATCATGGTTCTGAAGGTTCTGTTCTTGTTGGGCATTGTTTTGGGTTCTGTTGTGCTCAATGCATAGTCAACCTTCCCCGTGGCAATATATTATTGTAAAACCCATTTAAAATACTGTAAATTAGTGTATTTAAACACCAAATGTGTCCAAATAGAATGAAATGACTTTGGAGGTTTATGAAATTAAATTTGATTGTTTATATCAAACATGATCTTGATTTGTATCTCAGAACATTTGGCAAACTCAGATCCAGAAGCGGGCTGTCGTCCCAGTTTTGCAGATGGGGCTCATTTCCAGTTGGGATGATGTTTTCTTCATATATGATCTACGTTGGATTACCTTAAATTTTTATATTTACATCTGAAAAATCTAAACAATTTAATGGCTGAATTTACAGACATTTTCCTGACTTCCATTTTACTAACTTAATTTACAAATTATACATGGATTAACTTCTGTAATATATTACAAATATATTACAAAATATTACAAATTTTAAAATTAATTAGTTCAACTTAGAGGAGTTTAAAATGTTGTAAAACTGCAGAAGAGGCAAGATTTATATGGTGATACTTTTTGTTGGCAATATGTTGGTTTATATGTCTCCAGGTAATGATCCCAAAAAGCTCAGGGTATTTCAAAATGTAAAATAACACAACTTATATGGTAGAAAAAAACCCACAAAACACCCAAAAAAACCAACGACAAATCTAATATTAAGTTTCTTCCTTAGAACCACAGAAATGACAAACATGCAACTATAAAATTATAAGAGCAAATGTGATGAGAAATACTCCAGTTCCTTTAAAAATATGCTCTGAATTTTTCCTCTTCATTTGTTTTTCATGTTTCTATTGCTTTGATGTGAATTATGCTTTGATGCTTTTCACAATGTGAAGAGTGAAAGGTGAGGGTGATGGAGCCCTGGAACAGGCTGCCCAGGGAGGTTGTGGAGTCCCCTTCTCTGGAGATCTTCAAGACCCGCCTGGATGCAGTCCTGAGTAATGGGCTATAGGCAATCCTGCTTTGGCAGGGGAGTTGGACTAGATGGTCTCTAGAAGGTCTCTTCCAGCTCCAACAATTCCATGATTCCATGAGTTGTAATTAATTTTTCCTCTCCCTGTAACTTTTCTTCTTTACTCAGGCCATGCCTTTCAAACACCTACATTTTGTTTGAGAATGCCACAATTATCTATCTCCATGTTTAACTATGATTCTGAATGTCTGTTGTGGGATAACCCCAGCTGGCAACCAAGCACCACACTGCCTCTCTTTCACTCCCCCCTGGTGGGATGGGGCAGAGAATCAGAAGAGTAGAAGTGAGAAAACTCATGGGTGGAGAAAAAGACAGTTTAAAGTAAAAGCCGCACACCCATGCAAAGCAAAACAAGGAGTTTGTTCACCACTTCCCATCAGCAGAGTTCAGCCACCAGTTCAGCAGAGTTCAGCAGAGCAGGGCTCCATCATGCGTCATGGTTTCTTGGGAAGAGAAACACCATGAATCTGAATGTCATCCCTCTTTTCCCCCAACTTTACAGGGTGAGCATGATGTCACATGGTATGGAATATCCCTTTGGTCAGTTGGGGTCAGCTGTCCCAGTAGTGTCCCCTCCCAGCTTCTAGTGCCCTCCTAGCCTGCTCGCTGGTGGGGCAGTGTGAGGAGCAGAAAAGGCCTTGAGAGCCTACCAACAACTGAAAACTAGTGTGCTACCAACACTATTCTCATCCCAAACCCAAAACACAGCACTATATCAGCTGATAGTAAGAAAGTCAACTCCATCCCAGCCAAAATCTTGACAATATGTCATTCAACTGTGGTAAAAGAATGCTTTATTTCTAGAGATCTTATTTTTTTCAGTTAAATTGAACATTCAGAAACATAAAACATAGAAAGAATGGCTGCATCAGCCATACAGTTATTGAGAACACTGAGATCAAGCTGCAGAAGGCACCGTCCCTGACAGCAAGAAAAAGTCTGTAGAGAAACCAGCTGCACCGTCTGACAATCAACAGATACAGATGTATATAGATGTTTGAAAATAATCCCTATGATCCCCTATGAGAGATTTTATAGAATCCTTTGGGCTCACTAGAAGTCTCTCTCTACAGCTGCTGGAGAAGGAGAGAGTGCTCTGGGGAAGCATCGCATCGGCTCATCCTGTTCTCAGTTTCATCATCCATTGCTGGCCACTGCTGAAGACAGGAAATTGTGGCCAAACCCAACATCACCATTCTGATATCCTTGTGCTAAAACCATATTCACTTTCCTTGCAGAACTCCTTCAAATAATAAAATCTTTAATTCACTGTGACAGCCAAGTGAGTGCGGAACATCATCTGAAACTCTAAACTAAAAGTCAAAGAAGGCAAAATAATTTGTGCGGAAATCGTATTTATTCTGAAATTTAATTTATGAAAATGCGAAGTAACCAACAGTTAGATTCTCTATAAGTAGTTTTTCATCACATCATGATGAAATTCATTTTGGATTAAGAGAAGAAACATAAAGAGCAGAGATGTTAGCTGTGCTATAGTCTTAGCTACGTCACCGGATATATTCCGTATATCTTCAAGCCTCCAAATGTTTTCAGGTGCTTTTACAGACAAAGTAACTGTGAGCTCTAGACCAATGACATTATCATCTAATTATGAGTCTAACAGTTTTGTGAACACTCAATTATAACAAACAAAACCAAGTGTTTGCAATTAGTGTTCAAAGTCCTGAAAATGCCTGCATGTGTCTTGCTGTCATTGGCAGGGTCAGCGCTCTCCCCTGCAGATCTGTTCCTCTCATTAAACAGAACCTCCAAGAACAGCACAGATTTTGTGAATGTCAGCATGATGCATTCACATGACTCCTATTTATCCAGAGGTAACCTCTGAGAATTCCTTAGTTAACATGAATAAAGCAAGCAAAATACATTAGCTTTAATTTTCGGATATATTTGTCACTCAACCAACCAGCACATATCCCATGCTCTGAGCACTCTCCACTTACTAAAAATTTAGGAGGGAATCTCATTCATATCACAGTATCTGTCACCTTTCCCCCCACCCTCACCCAGACTGAAATACAGTCTACAGTGGCACCCTGCAGCTGTGACATTTCCATTCTCCACGTCTAAACAACAAAAGAATGGACATGAGATTTCGTGACAGCTGACATCTAGTTTCAAGCAATAAATACTCAAAAAGCAGTTTTCATAGAATCATAGAATGGTTTGGGTTGGAAGAGACCTTAAAGACCACCTAGTTCCAACCCCCCTGCCATGGGCAGGGACATCTCCCACTAGACCGGGTTGCTCAAAGCTCCATCAACCTGGCCTTAAACACCTCCAGGGATGGGTCAGCCACAGCTTCTCTGGGCAACCTGTTCCATTGTTTCACCTCCCTCACATTAAGTGTTTCTTTCTAGAATGCAATCTAAATCTACCCTCTTCAGGTTTAAAACCATTACCTCTCATCCAGTCACTACACTCCTGATAAAGGGTCTCTCCCCATCTCTCCTGTAGGCCCCCCTTAGGTACTGGAAGGCTGCTATAAGGTCTCCCCAGAGCTTTCTCTTCTCCAGGCTGAACAACCCCAACTCTGTCAGCCCATCTTCATAGGAGAGGTGCTCCAGCCCTCTGATCATCTTTGTGCCACTCCACGCAGCTTGGTGTCATCAGCTGATGGTGCACTTGATCCCACTGTCTATGTCATTGATGAAGGTGTTAAACAGTACTGATCCAACATGGACCCCTGAGGGACATCAGTCATCACTGTTCTCCACTTAAAGAGTTGTTGACCACAAGTCTCTGAGTGCGACCATCCATCCAATTCCTTATCCATCGAGTGTTCCATCCATTAAATCCACGTCTCTCTAATGTAGAGATAAGGATGTCATGTGGGACAGTGCCAAATGCTTTGCATTAAGTCCAGGTAGTTGATGTGGTGCTCTTCCCTTACCCACCAAATTTGTCAGACAAAATTTGCCTTTAGTGAAACCATAGTGTTACCAATCACCTCCTTATTTTCCATGTGCTTGAGAAGAAGATCCAGGAGGATCTGCTCCATGATCTTGCTGGGCACAGAGGCAAGACTGACTGGTCTGTAATTCCCTGGGTCTTCCTTTTTTCCCCTTTTAAATATAGGCGTTATGTCTCCCATTTTTCATTCAGTGGGAACTTCATCAGACTGCCACAAGTTCTCAAATATGATGGATAGTGGCTTGGCAACTTAATCCACAAGTTCCCTCAGGACCCTCAGGACACATCTTGTCAGGTCTCATGGATCTGTGTACCTTCAGGTTCTTTAGATGGTCTCAGACTTGGTCGTCTTCTTCATTGGGCAGTTCTTCATTCTCCCAGTCCCTGCCCTTATCTTCTGTGACTTGGGTGGTACGGCTAGAGCACTTTATGGTGAAGACCAAGGCAAAAAAGTCATTGAGTACCTCAACCTTCTCCATATCCTGCATAATCAGCTCTCCTGTCTCCTTCTAGAGAGGGTCCACAATTTCCCCAGTCTTTCTTTTTTCACTGACGTACCCGTAGAAGCTTTGCTTGTTGTCCCTGCCCAGCTTTAAATCTTCCAGGGCTTTAGCTTTCCAAACCTGATCCCTGGCTGCTCAGACAATGTCTCTGGATTCCTCCCAGGCTACATCTCCTTGCTTCTACTCTCTGTTTTTTCATTATTTTGCTCATTGTCTTCTACTAATTTCCCATAACACAGAATTTATACTCTGCTCAGTTTGGCCCAGTGCAGCAGCGCATTTTATTGATTTTCCACCTCTTCCCACATTTCTTTTCTCAGACCAGTTCCAGTGCTGAACTTGAGAGGGGTCTGTGTGCCTGACTTTCTGGCCTGCCTGTGTGCTCGGTTGTGTGGTGAAACAGCTGGAGAGAGGGTAGCTCCATGAGGTGATGGAACATGTGTCTTGTTAAGCTGCGAGTTCTCCTTTCACCTGCCCCAAAGGCAAGGACAGCAAGAGCCAGGGTTGCAACATGCTTGGACTTTGAAGGAAGTGTGAAGGTAGTGAGAGAGTGCATGTTGCTGCCAGCTCTAGTTACTGCTTAGGTAGATGGGAAGAGGTACTGACAGCCTCAGGGCTGGTGAGATTTAGCTCCTAACCCAGACAGAGAGTCACACAGAAGGAAAAGGAAAAGGCTCTGAGCCCTGCTGGGTCTCTTAACACACCTGCCTGACAAGGGGTTGGGAGGAGGTACAAGGCTTGGAGGAGACTGCTGAAACTAGAGAGGGATGTGTTTGGCAGTAAGTTACCACTTAAATTTTCGCTACAGTATTCCAGAACAAACATGCAGTGCAAAACAAGAACAGGCCCAGTCCTGTTCAACATATTCATAAATGACCTAGGCGAGGGGACAGAGTGTGTCCTCATCAAGTTTGTCCTCCTGACGATACCAAACTGGGAGGGCTGGCTGACACTCCAGAGGGCTGTGCCACCATCCAGCGCGACCTGAACAGGGTGGAGAGCTGGGCAGAGAGAACCTAATGAGGTTCAACAAGGACAAATGTAGAGTCCTGCACCTGGGGAGGAAGAACCCCAGGCACCAATACAGGTTAGGGATGGATCTTCTGGGAAGCACTACTGAGTAGAAGGATCTGGGAGTCCT
>JAOQGH010000019.1:13285193-13299119 GCA_025769975.1 Gallinago jamesoni
TGATTAAGGGATTGGAGCACCTCCCTTACAAGGAAAGGCTCAAGGAGCTGGGACTCTTTAGCCTGGACAAGTGAAGGTTGAGAGGAGACCTTATTTATGTTTATAAGTATCTAAAGGGTGTGTTGAAAGATGTTGGAGCTGGACTCTTTTCAGTGGTTCCCAGTGACAGGACGAAGGGCAATGGGCTCAAGCTGAAACATAGGAAGTTCCACTCAAATATGAGGAAAAACTTCTCTACAGTGAGGGTGACGGAGCACTGGAACAGGCTGCCCAGGGAGGTTGTGGAGTCCCCTTCTCTGGAGATCTTCAAGACCCGCATGGATGCAGTCCTGAGTGATGTGCTCTAGGCATTCGTGCTTTAGCAGGGGAGTTGGACTAGAAGATCTCTAGAGGTCCCTTCCAACTCTGACAATTCCATGATTCCATGATTCTTAACAGTTTGGGGCCATGTGGTGTTCTGCTAATCAACAGCTCAGGAAAATGAACCGACTTCTCAGGCATAGTGCTCATTCAGAACATACACATTCATTTTGCATCCTTAGAGCTGCCAAATCAAATTCATTAAAGACTAAGAGACACCAGACAGTTCAGAATTAAATCTGTGTTTATTATATCAACCTCCAAGTACTTAAAAGTCCAAAATGAAAGACACTATAAAAATAAAATGTATTATTACTAGTAGTACTGTGTAAGATTTGGGCAGACACACTTTATTAAAAAGGCACATTTTCCACAGATGTCTATCTGCGTGAAAGGGCATCTGCAGTGCTTCCTGTGTACTTATTTGTGTAAGCAATATGTGCAGTACTGAATCTATTTATATAGATATTTATTTGCACTAAAGAACAGGAACTATATATAAGCCAATATAAGTAAATTTTTTTTCAGTTTTTAAATCATTGGCTTGGATTTTTTGATTTCTTTTCTTTTTTTCCACATGCAAAATTAAGTATCAAAATAATGGAATAACAGAATAGAAGGGACCTCAGTTAATCATCTAGTCCAACCTCCTGCTCAAAGGAGGGTGGACACTGAAATCATACCAGATTGCTCAGGGCTATGTCCGGTTGAGTCTTGAAAACCTTTATGAACAGAGATTCCACAACTTCTCTGGACAACCTGTTCTTTTTTCTTTATATTCAGTAAGATAATCCCCCATTTCAATTTATGAACATTGTCTTGTTCTCTTCTGTGCACCTCAGGGAAGAGTCTTCTTAATAAGCTCCTCTAAGGTTTTGGAAGGCTGCTACATAATCCTCTTGAAGCTGTTTCTCCAGGCTGTACAAGCTCAGCTTCCTCAGTCCCTCATAGAATCATAGAATCATTTCAGTTGGAAGAGACCAGTGGGATCATTGAGTCCAACCATCTATCCTACTCTACAAAGTTCTTCCCTACACTGTATCCCCCAACACCACGTCTAAACAACTCTTAAATGTATTCATGGATGGTGACTCAGCCACCTCCCTGGGCAGCCTATTCCAGTGTCTGACCACTCTTTCTGTGAAAAATTTCTTCCTAATGTCCAGTCTAAACCTACTCTGTTGCAGCTTGAATCCATTCCTTCTTGTCCTATCGCTAATTGCTTGTGACCAGCACCAACCTCTCTACAATGTCCTTTCAAGTAGTTGTAGAGAGTGATGAGGTCACTCCTCAGTCTCTTCTTCCTCAAACTAAACAGTCCCAACTCCCTTAATTGTTCTTTGTACGATTTATTCTCCAGGCCCTTCACCAGCTTTGTTGATCTCCTCTGCACCCACTCCAGCACCTCGATGTCTCTCTTGTATTGAGGTGTCCAAAATGGGACACAATACTCGAGGTGTGGCCTCACCAGAGCTGAGTACAGGGGGACAATCACCTCCCTTCTTCTGCTGGTCACACTATTTTTATTATAAGCCAGGATGCCATTGGCTTTCTTGGCCACCTGGGCACACTGCCAGCTCATATTCAGCCACTTGCCAATTAGAACCCTCAAGTCCTTTTCTGCCAGGCAGCTCCAGCCACACTCCCCCAAGCCTGTAGCAGTGCATGGGGTTGTTGTGGCCCAAGTACAGGACCTGGCACTTGGTCTTGTTGAAGCTCATACCATTAATGTTGGCCCAATGATCCAATCTATCTAAGTCTCTCTGTAGAGCCTCCTTATCCTCCTGCAGATCAACACTCCCACTTAACTTGGTGTCATCTGTGACCTTAATAATGATACACTCTATGTCATTATCAAGATCGTCAATGAAGATGTTAAACAGAAATGGTCCCAACACTGAGCCCTGGGGACCACCACTTGTGACCGGCCGCCAGCTGGATTTAACTCCATTGAGCACCACTCTTTGGGACCATCCAGACAGCCAGTGCTTGATCCAGCAGATTGTGTGCTCAATCAAGCCATGTGCAGCTAGTTTTTCCACTAGAATTCTATGGGGAACAGGGTTGAATGCTTTCTGAAAGTCCAGGTAGATAATATCCACAGCCTTTCCCTCATCCAATAATCCTGTCATCTTGTCATAGAAGGAGATCAGATTCATCTGGCAGGACCTGCCTTTCATAAACCCATGATGACTAGGCCTCATCACAGGGCAAATGTTCCAGGCCTCTGACCACCTTCATGGCCCTGTGCTGAACTTGCTCCAGTTTACCAGTGTCTTTCTTGTACTGTGGAGCCCCAAGCTATATTTTATAAAGAAATAAAAGTACTTTTTTAGCCTGCAACACCTGTCAACTTGTTTTACAATGTCTTTTAAAACAACCTGCAATCTTACTAACTGTTTCCTGACCAGTTTTATTGTAGACCAGACTATTGTCCTGGTTTGAGGTACCTGCTACCAAGAACATTTCCCAACTCTTGAATTGCTGTGTATTCTGGCTGTATTTTGACTTCCAGTCTTGATAAAACCTGGAAAAATCACTGCTGTCTTTACTTTTATCCCTTACTCATAGGATAGGATAGGATAGGATAGGATAGGATAGGATAGGATAGGATAGGATAGGATAGGATAGACAGAAGAGGAGTATTTCAGTTGGATGGGACCTACAGCTATCATCTAGTCCAACTCCTGAACACTTCAGGACTGCCCAAAAGTTAAAGCATGTTATTAAGGGCATTGTCCAAATGCCTCTGAAACACTGACAGGCTTGAGGCATCAACCACCTCTCCAGAAAGCCTGTTCCAGTGTGTGATCACTGTCACAATACAAAAATGTTTCCTAATGTCTAGTCTAGACCTCCCATGATGCAGCTTTGAATGTATCCTCTCAGTGGGTATGAGGGAGAAGAGCTCAGCACCTCCTTCTTCTCAGAAAGTTGTAGAGAGCAATGAGGTTGCCCCTCAGCCTCCTTCTCTCCAAACTAGACAAGCTCAAAGTCCTCAGCTGTTCCTCATAGGACATTCCTTCCAGCCCTTTTAGTAAAAAATGTTTCTTAATATCTAGTCTGAACATCCTCTGACACAGCTCTGAACCATTCCCATGCATCTTGTCACTGAATACGAGGGAGAAGAGCTCAGCACCTCCTTCTCTATGTCTCCTCCTCAAAAAAGCCTTCTTTTGTCCAAACTAGACAAACTCAGAGTCTTCAGCTGCTCCTTACAGGACATGCTTTCCAGCCCTCTCACCAGCTTTGTTGTCCTCCTCTGAACGCATTCAGGGACATTCACATCCTTAAATAGTGAGGCTTGATGCACCCTGGGGTATGGTTTGTCCTCTTGGCTGCCAGGGCTCACAGCTGACTCAGAAGTACCTGCTGCCCACCAGCACCCCCTTTCTGTGAGGGGATCCCTTTTTGCGGAGCTGCCCTCCAGCTGGTCCTCTCCTAGTTTATACTTATGCCGGCGTTACTTTGCCCCAGGTGCAGAATCTGGTGTTTGTTATTGTTAAATTTCATGCCATTGATGATTGCCCAATGCTCTGATCTATCTAAGTCCTCTGCAAATGCCTCTTGTCCTCCAAGAGAGTCACCAGCACCTCCCAGTTTGGTATCACCAGCAAACTTGCTAATGGTGCATTCAAATTCTGCATCCAGAACATTTTTAAATATATTGAACAGAACTGGCCCTAGAATTGAACCCTGAGGATCACCACTGGTATTGGATCACCAGCCAGATGTAGTCCCATTCACTACAACTCTTTGAGCTCTGCCCTTCAGCCAGTTCTTCACCCAGCGCATCATGCCTTAGTAAAACTCAGAAAAACTAGACCCACCACCTTCCCTTCACCCACTAGGCGGGTGACCTTATCATGCAATGATATCAAATCAATTGAACAGGATTTTCCCTTTGCTACCCCATGCTGACTGTGCCTGATGATTGTTCTTTAAACGCTTTTCTTCCCACTCTCCACCCCCTATAGGCTCTGTTTTCATACCAAGACAATCTAAGCAGACACAGGCCTGTAGGTCCCTCCAGCACACTTCTTGAACCTGCAGGGCAGGAGAGCAGGACTGCTTTAACACCGCATTACAAGTGCACCCTGTATGACCTCAAATCCTTCCAGAGGATTCACAATACATTTCCCCATTCTGTGCAGATGCACACATTCCCACTGCTACAATTTTAACTTTATATTTTGCTAGATTAAAGCATTCTTTCTTCAAATAGCCCAGAGTTACAAAGCCATCTAGACAACCCACTCCAAAATTGTTACGCCATCCATACATTGTTGATGTAAATGTAGAACAGCTGCAGGCTTCCAATCTCTAGAAAAATCCACACATGTTCACTGGTCATTCCTCAAAGACAGCTACTTTTTGAACAACACCAGCCAATTTTTAATTCGTTCTACATGTGCTCTATTTATACCGTAGAGTACAAGTTTTTAACCAGGACACGATGCAGTACTAAATCAAAAGTCTTGCAAAAAGTTTTTGAAAAAATATAACGCCCATATCATTAATCTAAACACAGATGTACTTAACAACTTTTACTCCAGAGCCCAAGTTTCTGATTAATGTCTAAATATTTGGACCTTGACTTTAAATCACTCATGATAATTTGCAAGACAACAATATTTACTTTGATCTAACATTTTAGAGTATATCATGAAAGCACTCAACAAAGTAGAAAAGCTAGAAAAATATTCCTGACATTTCTGGGTTTCAAACAGGAATCAAGAAAAGAATTGTTAATAAATATTGTAAGAGCTAATAATGCCTTGTAGTTACTCAAGATACTCTGTATCCAAAGCACTATTGCTTGATCTAATTTTAGACTCTTAGGTAAGGCACCTAAATTAAGAGCCTTACTGCTCCACTTCTACATGGTACCTCAGAAAGGGTAATTTATTCCTGTGATCTGAACTTCCTCTGGACAGACACTGTCCCTTCACTGACTAGAAAAGCCTAGAATGTCAAGGTTTTGCTTCAGACACCTCCAAAGTGAGATAGATGAAGTCACATCTATGGAAAGGTAGAAATAAGCTGAAGCTTCATTAAAAACAATACAGTAGAGATTCCCTGCAAGGGAAGCTCTGTTCTTTCTTTCTTGCTTGCTTGCTTACTTTCTTCCTTTCTCTTTACTGTCCTCCTCTCCAGCAAACCACCTGTGAGAATCTCTCCTGTGAACACCTCTCCTCTGAGCCAAATATCAGCAAAGTGTTGAAAGCAAAATATGTTCAGGGCTTTATTCTTGTACATAACAATAATAGAGATAAAGAAAATTCCGTTGCTTCCAAGAGCAGACATTACTGTGCTGCTAATTGCATTGCTAGCTATGGTTTTGTCTCTTGTCTTTTGAAATGAGTTCATATGGCAATTTCATAATTTACCACCTCCCAGCTGCTAGCCCATCAGAGTTTACTGTCCTGCAATAGAAGGATATTTGTACTTGCATGGCAGTAAATAGGCCACTGTGTGTTGGTTGAAGTGGCCAGTGACAGTGAATTTAATGCCAGACTCTGAATTCTGATGAATGAAAACATAAAAGTGTGCCTCTGGGGTTAGCATCTCTGCTGGAAGCAGTGCATTCTTAAGCCATAATGTAAAGACTTACCAAAGCCCTGCTGAGTAGCTCTCACTCCAAAAATAAGGAAAGGCAGCACTGTATGTATAGTAATTCAAAGAGAGAGCTTTGAAAAAGGTCAGATAACTCATGCCCTGGCATTGTAAATGTGACTGCAGTGACTGTAAAAGAAACCAAGGACCACTGCCCCACATGTAGATGCCCTCCAACTGCAGTTAGCTTGAATGGATCCCATCCTCAACATAAAAATTTCACAACACAGAAGACATTTCAAAATCAGTTTAGGAAACTGATTACTAAGTGCTATCAGCAGGGCGTATTAACGAGAATCAGGCCAACATCTTTTGTTTACAAACTTGAGAAAGCTTTGTTATAATGTCATGAAGAACAACCAGCTCACTTGGAAAAGTATTTTAATGAAAGTACAAGAATATGTGCATAGGTTTCTTTAAGACAAATTCTGAAGCTAGCAGAAGAATTTATCTGTAAAGATGGTCCTCTTTAAGTCCTCTTCGGCTGGTATATAATAAATTATGCAAATCTTGAAAACCATTACTATCTTGAATAGCCCGCGCTTAGGGAAACTCTCCTGTCCCTCTGAATGGACAGGACTGATTTTGCCAGAACTTATGCATAAACATAAATACATGAAAAGCCAAGAGTTTTAAGTATTTGTAGAATCATGCCTACCTTTTATATGAATCAAAATATTTACCATCACTTTTTATTATAAAATGAGGTAGATTACAACAGACAGGCCTTCTTCTTAGAGTTTATATATTATTGGCTAGTCATTTACCGCTGTGTGCAAAGATACGGTTTAAAGATTCATTTATTGTTATTTTTAATCTACCTACCTCATCCAACTAATTTATTTTACACTATGTTAACAGCATCATACCTTTACAAAGTGTAATATCAGACTGTCTGATACTGTGCTGCATTGTTGTTATTACTCTATGTTCTGTTCTAGGTCACATGACAAAATCAGCTCCATTCAATTCCCTGGCAGCTTTCCAGCATTTCTGTAATAGATATTCTAGGACATTGTTAACATTACTTAATGCTCAGTACGACAGGCTTGGTTTTAATTAACCTGCCTCCAGTAATTATTGAAAGAAAATTGAAGGAGAAATGGGAGGAAAAAGTCCTGCTGTGCTCAATGGGACAAGAACAGAGCATGGGCTGTCTTGTTTGCTCTTCCAGAGAGGGGGAGGACTTGAAAAGACCCTCTGTCTGCTCTATCAGCTGACATCAAGCCATGCTAACAACCAGATTTCTGTAGAAGCTAGTCCAGAGACGAAAGCAATGAAGAAGAAACATTCTGGAAACCAAGAGAAGTTAAACGAATTATGTCATAAACCTAGTAGTGAACAGAAGCTAAGGTATTTGAAACTGATTATAAAAAATTGTGCTTTTGATTAGGAATATTTGGTTTCTGCTTTGGTGTCTGAGTCTGCCTAATACAGTCTTCTTTCACTGAATTTTCATTCTCTTCTGTGTTTGTATTGCACTCTCTTTCCTTCTAGGATAGGAAATGGGCTCATTACCATCAAACCTCCAGTCAAATACAGACGCTACAAGACTCACACATAGCTCTCACTTTTATGCTTTGATTTATATAATATTTGAGATCTCTGTAAAGTTCTGAATTTTATGTAAAGCTGCTTTGATGATTTCCTGCAACATAAAGCTCCCCAGGCTTATCCTGTGGACTAGATTTCCTTACGTGGAATTCATATTTCTATGTGTTTGGAGTCGAATCCTTTGGAGTCCATTTGAGGCTGATACTCAAAGTAAAACTTGGGCTGTTTAACTCTAAAGCAAGTGAAATTTCTAAAAGCAGCCTGAACAAGCCCCATGGAATATAAGTGTCATATTTGACACATCTCTGATAAATACTGATATCCCTCATTTTCTTCCTGTTTTGGGGTAATGTGAAGAGTGTGTTTATGCTATGGTGGTGTGTACAGTGAGCCAAGAGGTGGGTCCCAGAAAAAGGGAGCTGAATTTCAGTCACTGCCATACCACATCGGCAGGGACTAAACGTGAGAAGGTTTCCTTCCTTTGGAGCCCTCATCATGCAAGTCCAGGTGTACCAAAAGACCAGCAAGTTTTAAGCTCAGCTCCTCTGCCTGCCTGTGACGGGCTTCTTAATGTTCAGCACAGAGGAGAAAAGGAAGGTCACTTCTTGCATCCTGCAGAGGTTGATGGACCTTTCTGACACAGAGACATGGCAAGCCTGCATTTTGCCGCTCTGAACTTCCTCTTAATAAACTAGCTCTTACTGGGCAGAGAAACTTCATCAAGCCCCACAAAAGCTACTGTGCTGATATAATCTCCCCATCAATGTGTAATTTGCTTTGGTTTCAGTGTCAACATCCTTCTATTACTTTACCTTTGTACTAGTACACAGTTGACCAAGTAGCTAACTACTCACAGCTCTCAGTTCACAGTATTTAGGAGTAAGCAAGACCCCAGAGGAAGGAGTTCTGCATGAATATATTTTTATGTGATAGCTTGTCATCCTGTATATTAAAATTACTATAATTAACATTGACTCAGCGGAAACTATTAACTTATTATAGGGTGAGTTTTTCATCTTTAGACAAACACAAACAGGAACTAAGTTACAAATGCTGGCTTTTTATTACCCTTTCTTTCAGGAAAATCAGAGAGCCAATCTGGCTGATATACAGAATAAGGGCTGAAAACAAAAACTACTGCTGAAGCTTAAACACAGATTCTGAAAGCCTGAATTGAGTCACTGGGACTGATGGCAAATGTGAGATTGTTTGGGACTCCGTTGTAAGAGATCAGCAAGTTAAAACAAAAGGAAGGAAAGACAGAAGCATTTATGTTCTTTTGAGAGGAAATGAGGCAGAATAAGTTCAGCATTGAAAGGCAAATAGATTTGTCTCTCCTTAACACACTTTATGCATTTCTTCCTTGATTAAATGATGATAATAAGAATAGTGGATAATGACAGATTTCACTATAGTCCAAAAAAGTTTAATTCATTAATAATGATCACAGAGCTCCTCAATATGACTGGAGATGAGTTGCCAGAAAAATGCAAATTATATAAAATGCAATTACTGGAAAGAAATAAAAAGACAGAGTTGTAAAATATCTAATTGTTTGGGTTTTTTTCCTAGGAAATGTAATGACAGACATCTCCCTTTGTGTTTGGCCTATAAAATAGAATGTGTTTTCATACTGTCAAACCACAGGTGATTACATGCTTTTGCTTCCCTGTAACTGGACTTCATTGAAAACAATAATTGAGATAATTCACTTGCATAAAGCTAGCAAGAAATGAGAATTGGCCGGTGTTGTACCTATTGTGCAACTACATTAAAGCAGTTCAACCAATCTACTGACTATTCAACTAAATGTGAAAATGCAGAGTTGAAAGAATAGCTACCTCTATCTATATAATACAGAGCTGAGTGTTCCTTCACCAAGCCCAGCTCAGGTAACATCCTGAAACTGCACAATAAAATACTTAAAACTGAGCAAAAACCTATTCTTTAAAGAATGGACAAACAGAACTCTCTGCCGAAAGACATATTTTCTGCAATATATTAATAAGAGTGTAAAAGGTACTATATACAGGAATAACACATTATGTAGGCTGATAAATGAGTAAGGGATAAATTCTCATGACCCAAGGCATAAGCCACACATGGAATTACAAGAGGTGGGAAGAAATCCCCTATTGAGATATTATGGAATTGCACTTTCCTCTGAAGTTCACTCAAGGTACTTTCAACAACAGAATAAAAAATCAGTGATCACATTTGTGTCTAAAAATAACAGCCTTAAAATAGAATCTGGTTTCTTTAAAGTCCTGCATTTAGAAGTGTGTGAAGCATTTTATGAAACATTGAACCTTTTTTCATTTGGAAAGCTGTGTTACTTTCCTACAGGATGTTAAGAACGCGTGTTAGTCACACGATGTCTTTCCTCGTAAGGAAACTATTTCTGCTTCCTATCAAAACATGGATTCTCTGATACTATGATTTCGTTACTATGTATTTCTCTACTTAATTTAACTGGTAACTTTTAGTAAAGACCTGAGCACACTCTGGTCATAATTGGGTAACAGGGTAAAGTAACAAGGTGAATTTGGAAGAGGTGGGGGAGACAGAACAACTGATGAAACCATCTGCACAAACATTCCTTCTCAAAAGTGATTTACCTGTAAGGACAGGAGAAAAGCAAGAGGGTGATGAAATAAAGGAATTATTTCAAGGCAGAAAGAAAAATAATTCAAGACATGAAAAATGAATGAAAACTAGAGGTTTACAAGCAATGGAGCCAGGTGAGGGATAGGGGTGGAAATCCAGCTACTGGGGACCTCTGGTTCAGTCTACTTTCAATACAATGGCGAACAATGTCCCAAAATGTAAACACCCTGAATTTGTCCTCCATCAATTGGCAAGACTTCCACAGAAATAAAAGGGTCTTTAGGATTCCCAAAGGGTTGTCTGGCATAACCCTTTGCAAACAGTATGTGCAGAACCCTGCTAAGAACACTGGCGGGTACTTTCTGCATCACCCTGGTTCAAATCAATTGTACCCTTTTGCTATGTCTCTTTAGGTGTCCATCCTGCTCCTCTTTTGTGGCGAACAGCTCTGGTTCCACACTGAGCGGAGAATATGAACTTGTTCTTTCCTGGCTCCTTCTCTGTCCTTTTTCAGCTCTCATCTGAGGCAGAAATGGACGTTGCAGAGGTGTACTCTGGTGGAATGGAAGAGTGTACTCAGAACTCAAAGGGTTACATCTTCAAAGGAATTAAGCTTGACTGATCAATTTCACATCTGGACATGACATTACGAATGCAATTTAAATAAAAAGCTCAATCTAGGACTGTGCAACTGCTATAAATATATACTGTCTGTTCACAGCTACATTTTGGAAAAGTCACACAACTGTTGGTTTGGAAGACTGTACAGAATGAATACCACACGCTATGCAGCCCCAAGTTGTACAAGAGCAAGCCTGAGAAAATATTTATCAGCAAAAGACTAAAGTAAGCAGTGTAATGAATGATAAGAAAAACAGGGATCTGGTATCTCACAATCTGTCATAACATTAGTCAAAAGTTGGCAAACACCTAAAGGCAGCCAAAGGAAATGCTAACCAAAGGTAACATAAGGAAAGTCACAGGTACTATATGATGGAAAATATAATGGCTTATAATACCTAGAGATATGGAATCATTCAAGCCACATTCTTTAGACTATTAAAAGCCTTAATTATATTTGCTTTCCACGAAGCTATTAAACACTTATATTCCAAAAGTCTCATTTCCACTATTCCTCATGACACATCTATACAAATGTTTTCACAACTATGGGAGAATCTCCTTTTTTCTTTTTTTTTTTTTTTTTCTCTGCTGACATCATAATATGTGTTTAGGATTTCTTAAGTAGAAAAAAAATTACTGTTGTTACTGTTTTGTGACTCTTCATTACCTTCTGGCATCCAGTGCAAGATTCATCTTCTTCAAGAGCAATAGCCAACCAATGGCTTTGTGACTGTCTACATGGAATGTTGCAGTCTATTGCCAGGACATTCCAGTGAGATGGCAACAACAGCAAAGAACTATGCTATGGCTAAAATGCTTTTATTACACAAATGTGCTTGCTTGAGTATCTTTAGAGTGAGTCTAGTTCATATTCATAAAGCCTATATCTATATTTCCTTTCCTATCACTATTAATGATCCAAGATATTTCCACATCAAGAAAAGCATTTCCTTTCAAATGCATTCTTATTCAAAATTGCCTACATCATCCATGCTATAATCTCATCCACCACTATTTTGTTTCCATTGAAAAGGAATTGTCTATGAAAACAAATAATACAGATTTTGTCCTAACACAAATACCTCAAAAGTCAAGGGCAGAAGAAAAAGCAAAAAGAATTGGCAATTTCCCAGACAGGCAATAAACTAGCATAGCCTGTATCTTTCTTTCAATTGGTGTGAGCCAGGGAAGTCCAACTAGTGTTGCCAGCTCCCACTGTCTAAAACAAAAGTTACTTTTCAAATATTCTCAGATTTTAAAATGCATATTCAGAGTCCTTTCACTTTAACATTTGATTTTTAGCTTTAAAGACATCTGCATGCCTCTGTATATCAAAAGAGGAAGGAGAAGGGTATATATGGAAAGGTGGTCTTGACTTGTGGTGTGATGGAAATGTATTGCAGCCTTCCAGAAGCACATGGAGCCTTTTCAGGAGAATATTCAGCACTGCACAACAGCAGAGTGCTGTTCACAGGAGACCAGAGGTTCTGCCATTCAACCTTGAGCAGAATTTCAACAGAAGAATGAAAAGTTTTAAAATCTATTGAATCTGTGGTTGAAAGTTTTGTCTGGCTTTGCTGTTTTCTAAATTCATTTATTTATCTCAAGTTAAGGAGCTTTGAAAAGGAGAGGAAAAAATATTTATCCAGTTTTGTTCTGTATTTTGTAATCTCTGTTGGCCTTGTTGCTGAAAGATATGGAAAGATTTATTTGAATTCTGTGTAGCATTGTGCATTTTGTTCTATTTATTTACTGTGTCAAAAAATTTCAAACTGTTTTCACGTGGATGTTTTTAAGGGTAGCCAGGAGAGCTCCTCATTGTCTTCTAGTAACTTCTTAGCTCCCAGTAAAATATTAAAAGAATTAGACTTATTATTCTTGCAGTTTTAACAGGAAACTTACTGCTGGAGAACAATAAATATTTTGTGTTCATAAATCTTCCTGGAACAAGGCTCTTCTTATTTCTACTGTAACAAAGAGGCCTACTGTTCCTACTTTTCAAAACATACTCATATTCCCTTTTGGAATCCTTAGGGATTTAAGATGCTTTGAAATCAGTTGGCTGATGAGCACTTAACTGGCTTAGGCTCCTTTGAAATCCTAGCCTTATGTTCTGAAACACTGACTAGAACTGCCCTTTGCAGAAAAAATTAACTGCTATATCTCTAAACTGTGATATAAATAGCTGCTCAGTCTTGGTGTTTACAGTGAGCTGACAAACAAAAGCCTAGGGTAGAACTAAGATGACTGAATTATTGGCAATTAAAACTGTAAGCTTTATGAATTTTATTCTTCTAAGGAGTTCCCTAGAATTGAATTAAGACACACTTATATTTTGCTTGTATTTAACTTTTAAGGATCAGAAGTGAGACTATGCTTATCTCAGTAGAGGATACATATGTATGAGACACCTTTCCTCTAGAGTTTTTTAAGCCATCAGTAGTCTGTACTTCTTAAACTCTATACAAAGCTGTTCATTTTCATGTAAACATCATAAAATAAAATCTAAGAAGTACATTTCTTGAAGCTAAATCAGGATTAGCTAATCAAATGGCACATACTTCTGCTGAATGTTTAGCAGATTTCTATTGGGATTTTACCTCAGAAAAGAAAAAATGGGTAAAAACTATGAAGAACTTTCAGAAATTTGCAAAGCATTTGTTTAACCAGACAACAGACTAGTAGACTTGGTTAAAAACAAACAAACAAAAACAAAAAACAAACAAGCTAACTAAGAGTCTATGTATGTAGATACACAGTTTTAAAAATGTCTCAGAGTTGAATGTGTTACATAACCTCTAAAAACTGAAAAATCTGTTCAGATCCTTTGGTCATTATTTACATAAATAAATAAAAAAGAACTATTTATTTATACACATAAAGAAATATGAAATATAAAAAGCAGCTCTGAGGAGAAAGATCTGGGAGTTCTTGTGGACAACAGGATGACCATGAGCCAGCAATGTGCCCTTTTGGCCGAGAAGGCCAATGGCATCCTGGGGTGCATCAAGAACAACATGACCAGCAGGTCAAGGGAGGTTATCCTGCCCCTCTACTTTGGCCTAGTGAGGCCCCATCTGGAGTACTCTGTCCAGTTCTGGGTTCCCCAGTTCAAGAAGGACAGGGAACTGCTGGAGAGGGTACAGCAAAGGGCCACAAAGATGA
>JAOQGH010000019.1:13299219-13343638 GCA_025769975.1 Gallinago jamesoni
TGTCAGGAGGATGGGGCTGGTCTTTTCTCAGTGGTGCCCAGTGACAGGACAAGAGGAAATGGGCACAAACTTGAGTACAAGAAATTCCACCTAAACATGAGGAGGAACTTCTTTACTGTGAGAGCAGTAGAGCACTGGAACAGGCTGCCCAGAGAGGTGGTGGACTCTTCTTCTCTGGAAACATTCCAAACCCACCTGGACAAGTTCCTGAGCAACCTGCTCTGGGTAGACCCGCTCTGACGAGGGGTTGGACTAGATGATCTCCAGAAGTCCCTTCCAACCCCATATGATTCTATGATTCTATACGGACTCATAATGATGCAGGGTCTATATCCATACCTGTTGCAATTATGCATTGTATTAATTTTTAATAGATGGCAAATTTTTGTATTTGACAGACCAACCATATTTACACCAAAGTTATACTGAAAGAAGGAATAATAATAGGGAAAACAGCTAAAAATACAAACAGCACAATAAATAAAAGAAGACCACATAAAAGGGATAAAAGTAATAAAGGGATGAGGTAATGAGAAGCTGGCAGTCAGCAGGAGCGTAAATCCTGTTTTCCAGGTTGCCTTGGAAACAGCTACGTCCTGTGTGACAGCAAAACTAGAGGAGGGATCATAAACTTCAGCAGAAGATGCTCTGTGAATACCTTTAACTCTCCTGCTCCTCTTTGGTACTCTCAGAAGTAACACTTCAGCCTTGCAGCCAGTGGTTTCAATATCTACATTTGCTATAGATGCCTCCATGAGTGCTTCTAAGATTAACAAACCTCTACTTCTCCTCATGCCCTGGCTCCTTTTTCTGCCTACTGTGTTTTATTCATAAACAGTCAGCCAGACCATCTCCGAGTCTTATCTTCACCCCATACATGGACTCTATTACTTAGGCTGTCTCTTCAAGAGGCTCTTGTGTGTGCCTCAGTGGCACAGCACAAAAGCATGGAGAATGACACAACGCTGAAAGATTTTGGTGGTCCTGTGAGGAACCTGAGAGCTGTTTCTCTGCTAAACAAAGTCAGTTGTAATGTGAAAGCTTGGGGAGGACTGGAATGAATGGTGGAAAACTTCTCTGTAGACCCGATTTGACAGTCATTAAAATCTTATAATCTGTTAGCATATTATGGAGGTGAACCATGAGTTCTGGGTGAGCACGGAAACGAAGCAAAAGTATAGTATAGTAGGCTGCTTTATTATTTTTTTCCTTTGTAATTTTTCTGATAGAGATTGATTGCACTGTTTTTCCCAAACTAGGCTTCTTTCAGATAGCCTGTTATCTTGCTCTGGAGACCACCTTCAAGTGAGAGAATTGGAAGTGTTCACTTTGCTACCTGTTTTACATGTTTTGGGGCTCTGTTCTGCTCTCATAGTAGCCAGTGATGGGAGGAAAACACTGACCTTTTGTCCTTTATGACAGTCACACTTTTTGGAGCTCACCAATAAAATGTGTGTTCTTAGATAACAGAGGTTTTCTTTCCTAAAGTTGTGTCCTACCGTATGTGGGTTGCCACAACAGAAAAGATTTGGGTGGGAGCAGAATGTAGAAGGTTGATTTCTGAGATAAGCCAGCCCTTCTGCCCTTTGCTATATAAGTCTGGTAGATGAATAAAGTGAGGAAACATTCTTTACATATGAATTTATGAAGTTCAACAAGGGCAAGTGTAAGGTCTTGCACCTGGGAAACCTTAATCCAGGAGTGCTGTGGAGCACTCTGTGGAAAGGGACCTGAGAGTCCTGGTGGACAACAAGCTCAGTATGAATGAATAGTGTGACTATTTTTTGCTGTGGCAAAGAAAGCCAACAGGATCCTGTGTTGTATCAACAAGGGCATTAGCAGCAGAGACAAAGAAGTTGCAGGGACTGGGAGAATGAAGAACTGTCCAGTGTAGCAGAAGACCAGGTTCAAGGCCACCTAAGGAATCTGAAGTAGCACAAATCCATGGGATCTGATGAGATTCATCTACGGGTCCTGAGGGAACTGGCAGATGAAGTTGCTAAACCACTATCCATCATATTTAAGAAGTTGTGTCAGTCTGCTGAAATTTCTGCTGACTTGGAAAGGAGAAATATAACCCCCATTTTTCAAAAGGGAAAAAGGAAGACTAAAGGAACTATAAGTTGGTCAGTCTCACCTCTGTACCCAACAAGATCATGGAGCAAATCCTACTGGAAACTCTGCTAAGGCACATGGAAAACAAGGAGGAGATCAGTTACAGCCATCATGGCTTCACTAAGGGCAAATTGTGCCTGACAAATCTGGTGGCCCTTTACGATGGCTGGTTACAGCATTGGTGGATAAGGGAAGAGCAAGTGACACCACCTACATGGACTTGTGCCAAGCATTTCACACAAGGTTTCCAAATTGGAGAGACATGATTTGCCACATCACTCAGTGGATAAGGAATTGGCCAGATGGTTGCACTCAGAGAGTTATAGTCAATAGCTCAAAGTCCAGGCGGAGACATGTGACAAGTGGCATTCCTCAGGGGTCAGTATTGGGACTGGGGCTGTTTCACATATTTGTCAGGGACATGGACAGTGCATGTTATAACAATAACAACAACAATAATAATAATTACAATATGCAGCCATCCAGCCAGAGTCAAGGCCTTTTCTACTTGTTACACCGCCCTGCCGGCGAGTAGCTTGGGGGTACACAAGAAGCTGAGAGGAGACACAGCCCCAGGATAGCTGACGCCAAGTGATGAAAGGGATATTCCATACCATATGATGTCCTGCTCAGCAATAAACCACAGGGAAGGTTGTCTGGGGAGGGTGCTGTTGCTCAGGGACTGGTTGGGCATTGGTCTGTTTGTGGTGTTTGATGCAATTGTTTGCATTTGCATCACTTGTCTTTCTTGGGTTTTATTTCTCTCTCTTCAGTATTTTCCTTTTCATTACATTTTATTATTATTATTAATTATTATTTTTATTATTATTACTGTTGTTATTGTTGTTGCTGCTGTTATTATTATCATTATCATCATCATTACCATTATGATTATATACTTTTTAATGATAAAACTGTTCTTAAGTCAGGCCATGAGTTTTCTCACTTCCACCCTTCCCCTCACCCTCATGGGGTCAGGGAGGGAGTGAGCAGTTGTGTGCTACTTAGCTGCCAGCTGGGATTAAACCACAAAAATGAGGGAATATTTGTTTGTTTGCTCACTCCTGTGGAGTGAGCTCTCTGCATAGAATTGAACAATTTTATTTTCTGCTGCTCTCTGACGTTTGTTCTGGGCCTTCACTTGTGAATCAGTGTCCTTCCTGTCTTAGTATCTCATATATAAAACTGCAAAGAACGTTCAGTTGTCTCCACAGCCACCTGAATAATTAATTAATTAGTACTTGTAAAGCAGTTTAATACTAATCAAACCATTGATTGTCAGAAAAAAATATTGTTATAGAACACCTGCTCTAAGTATATGTTATAATGACTGCTGAAGTATGTTTTGGTCATTAAAAACATTGTTACCAGACTCAATCCTTTATGCTCTGACATTCACTAATATTTACCATCCATTTTGTTTGGCAGTTTTAGGTGTTAGGGAGCAATCCAAGTCTCCCTGATGTCAATAAGAAAATTGTCTCTGATATCAACTGGCACCACAATTTATCAGTTAATTGTAAAATACCTCTATCTAGGTTCTCTGATAAAACTCTAGAACCTAGGTTTATACCTACATTTAGAAAATCTCAAGTCATTAGAAAATTTTATTTACTTGAATGATGAGAAGAGATTTCATATACGCCTCCCCTACTATTACTGTTTCACTAGATTTATATTTGTGGTGTCTTTACTGTACTATATTTTTCCAGTTCATTTAATCATTCCTCTGTCATATTCCCTGTCAAATCCTCTGTCAAATTCCCATTTAATCAGATTTATTGGGTTCTAAATGTTACCTATCCACTTAGGTTCTTCAGTAGCAAGTATCAGAGACATGTATCCCTTTAAGATACATATTTCTCCTTCTCTATGCTTCCTTTCTAAAGGGAGCCAGTGTTACCTGTGAGTATTGCCCAAGTTTAACTAGATTGAATGCATGTTCTCATTGTCAATCACAGATTTTTCAGGAATATCTCCTGCTTTTTTGATGAAACATATTTCAGCTCTGGAGTGCTTAATAAATGTGAATAATATATATTCCTTAATCATATCAGTAGTTCCAGTGCCTTCGTATATTCCGGAGAATGTCAGTCACAAACAGAGCCAAGATAAGGTCTTCAGTGTTCTCCTGTTTCCTTCTTGGCTACTGCTCATTTTTCAAATATTAATGCTTAAATGACCAAGATAAACTGATGCCAGATTTATTTTCTTCTGCTTTTTGTGATCTTGCTTGAATTCAGGGTGATCCACTGTTTCAGAATAAGATTATCGCATAACTTTGGGTAAACGATCTCCCTACACATTTAGCTCAAAAAGGCATATTTTTTAATAATGTTCTTTTACTACTTTTCTATTGCTAAGAATTGGGAATTAGCAGCCTGAGTTCTGGTTCTCGCTGCTACCGGCTCAATGTGTTGATTTGTGGCTTCCACTGCCCAGAGTCTTGGTTGTCTATAACACCGTGTTTTACTTTAATAAATTGTGTTCTCAAATGAAAGACAAGAATACAAGTCTGTTGATACAGTTCTATTGTGGCAGCATACATCACTAGGAACAGTGGATTACTTGTGCTGCTTCAAATACCAAAAAATACAGATTCATGTGATTAAAAGCGCAACATAAATTGCATCTGTTGGGCGCATTCAAAGTAAAATTCCCATTACAGTTCTTGTCCAAACACATAAATAAATCTAATCTGTTAACAAAGAGTTCACAAACAAACATTGCTTTATAATGGGCCATGGGATTGTCTTTATAGAACTGAAGGAATCCCCAATTTAACCTACCTATTTTAGGGGCCAAACCTGTGAAGACAGGTGCATTTTTTTTCCAGTCAGAAAAGTTTGGACCATGTTGATACTTCTAAATCAAGTGGTTGTAAAATGGTGTGAGGCATTGCTTCCCAGAAGCTGATAAGTATATTTTGCTTCCTGCAAGATAAATGATTTTAAGCTAGGAAGCTTGAAGGGTAGCCCTCATATAAAGGAAAAATGATATTTCATTGCAATGACACTTTGCTGAAGGATCTGACAGTCCAAAATATAAGATCCCTATCCCCAAATCCCAAAGAGAATTATGCAACATGAAAGACAGTTTTTCACAGAGGAAAATTTATACAAATATTCCCCCTTTTTTGATTCATTTTACCACAGAGACTCTAATGTGTATTCAGAATTGTATAAAATCCTGCAGCATGGAACACGTAACTATTTATGTGAAGCTGGAAATTCTGTTCAGTAAAAAAAAAATTTTATTTAATTCACACAGTTGTTCCTGACTATGTTGACTATGTAACACAAACTATACATATTTAGAAGTGTGCAGGAATGCTTAACTGAGAGTTGCTAATCAGATCAAAGGAGCAGTATGCAATTTGAATTGATTAGCTGATTGCTTGTCTTCCCGACTATGGAGGTCAGAGGTTGCCAAGTGTTGGCTTATTCAAGCTTATTGGTGAAGTCAGCATATGTATCAAATGGCTAGTATATATTATCACAGCATCTAAATAAATATTCAGCTTCATGAATTTGCAGTTGCAAACCAGGAATTTGATCTACTTCATATTATTCCAAAAATCTACTATAAATGTTTAAGAAACTACACTAATTTTATCTGACCTGGCCTGTTTTGTGTATTTCTGATATGCTTAGTGTTGTGCTACCTGCATGCCACGCTGAAGACATAGTGGTAGATTGTGTGTGTTTGGCACTTCCATGTGAAATCGTAGCACCTCACAAGCTGCTCAGGTCATGACATTTGAGACTTTTTCTTTCTTTGGTTTCTTTAGAAAATGGTATGTGCTTCAGCAATTCATTCTGCACACTGAAGCCTTCATATGTCTCCAGGGCTAAAAGAACAAGAGCCAGGATTAAGTAAGAACAGAGCCTTATAATGCTGTTACAAACAATGTTTCCATGTAGGTTTCTGCAAAGGAGAAATAAACTGAAAGGATGCACATGACACAGGCACAAAATAATTCACAGACAACATATTTAAAATATTCATATATAGCTTTAAATGCAATTTTTGCTGAGGTACATTCTTTACATAGTTTCATAGTCAAGCTGCCATATTAAGAAAGGGTGGAAAGTCTTTTTTTAGCTTCACAGAATCATAATGTTTACAGTATGATTATACTAATATGCCCAGCCATACTATATAATGGTAATAAAATTATTATGGCATCTGATAATTTCTGCACCGAGGCCTTAATATTTGATTAAACGATACAAAAGCAATAGAAATATCCCCAGTTCTGACTTAAATTTAAAAAATCTATGATTAATTCTGTGGCAATTCTATTATCTATGTAATCAAGCTTCTCATGTGCAATGGGTCTATTATTCTTCAACCTGTCTTAGACATGTTCCCCACACCAACACAGTCATTATTTGTGAATAATATAGAAAGCGCTGGGGGCTCCAGGACACATAGGTGATTCAAATGTATGGCATTCTTCTGTGTACTGTTAAACTGACAAAGCCTTTCTAAGGCCTCTCTTTTAATGTATGACTCCTGTATGGCTTCTTTTCATGTAGGACCTCTTTGTGGGCTTTGCCTGAGAACTTTGAGAAGCTTTCTTGCTACAAAACCCAGGCTTCTCTGGTTGATTCTAGCACATACTGCCTAGCATACATCAGAACTAACATCATTAAATAACTAAATAGTCATACACATCAGTAAGGCTAAGCTGACTGGGATGCTGGTAAGCTGTGAAGGAAATGTCATATGATAAGTCATTTAAAAATGGCTAATCGCAACTTCTGGTAACAAGTCAGGCTCACTGGTAATTCCCTTTTTTTCCCATAATGCCCCTGTGTAACACAGGATGGGATAGGTTTAAGTAGAAAGCACCTGCTCAGTACCAACTTAATGACTTTGATGTTCCAATGGCTTTATCCTAACTGTACCTGTGTGTTTGCAAAGCCTGAAGCGGCACAAGTGTAAATCCCAGCAGTTCTTTAGCTCTTGTAACACCTTCAGAATAGCAATCAAGACCATCTTTTGAAAAGCTGTCTGTCTTATTAAGGATGATTAAAAGAATGAGACTATCTTCTCATGTTAATTGATCTACCCTGGGGCCGAATTAATGAACAAAGACAGCTGACAATGTTATCTCCATCTTCTGTTTGGCCCATTCCTAATATAACAGTGGCTAACTGTTCACAAAATGACTGTTTCATAAAACAGTAATGACTTAAATGTCATTACAGTGCTCTACAGCAAATTAAAATCAACGACAGCTTTACCTTAATGTGCCACTAATCAGTAGTAGGAAGTAGCAACTACAGTCTAGAGCTCATGTATTCATGCAAAATTGAGTCAGTGGTAGTTTGTGCAAATGCAGTGGCCTATGGGCTGAAGTATCTAAGAAACAAATAAAATAGCTCCATTTAGCAACAAACAACAGTCCTGCTACTGAGGCAGTGACTTCTGGTGGCCCAGTAGAGCAGAACTGGCAACTCCCATCACTTCAGCTGCCAGATCTGAGTTTGGGTGTGACTTGAGCTGGAAGACTTGAGCTGCTCTGTTTGTGTGGGTACTACCTTTGCTTGCATAGAAATTACCCTTTTGGGAACAAGTCCCCATGTTCTTGGCTCTACAGCTAACCAAACCACTCTCACTAGTGAACCATGGGAGATCTCATGTCCCTTTCTGATGAAGGCCCAGAAATGGCCAGTGGAATGAGACAGTAAACTCTTCCACAGAAAGCTGTGTTAGCTGCTGGTGAGTTGTGCTGGTTTGAGCTCTTGGCCAGTTCACCCCTCAGTGAACAGTTGAAAGAAGAGATAGGATTTCTAGGTGAATGGATTTAATCATTCATATTATGATTCCAGTGACCTTTGCAGTGAAGATAAACCCAGGGAGGCAAAATGTCATGCAAAAAAATATGTACTGGGATTTAATTCTGGAAATATAACGGAGACTGTGATATGAAACATTGTCCCTTGAGGATCCCCTTTTGTTCAGTATTATCTTTATTTTAGTAGAGCGTAGAGACCAATAGACCTGAGGTATCGCACCAGGTGGAAACTACACATTTGGGGAACATAGGGCAGGTACCTATATGACACATGGAGCACTGTAACAGGGAAGGGACTATAATACTGGGGTAGAATAGTGAAATGGAGCCCTCTTTGCAGACACACTTCTTGGCTTTAGTCTAGCATTGCAATGCTTCCTGCTCAGTGGTTCTGTGAGCCCATGAGTCACAGATCAGAGCAGCCACCTGAGCATAACAAGTGGTCTTAGAAAGGGAGAGGAGCATGTACCCTCATCTGAATGAGTCAATGCATTAACAGGATGGGTCTTTCAAGTATTTAGACTACATACTCACAGAAATGTACCACAGAGAGGGCAGCCAGGCCCTGACTTTACCCTGTGATGTTTGTCCAAAAGCTTTTTCTCTATGTCTCAACTGTTTCAGAGGGCCCAAATACTACAGCACAGAAGGGAATGAAGAACGTACAACAACCTCATCATTCCCCTCCTTGCACACTCCTCTCCTTAACAGACCTTGTTTGCTGAGGTCTACCATGTAGTTGTGCTGTAGCTATGAGCTTTTATGAAAAACAGTCTCATTTCTAATCTATTTCACGTGGTTTTGATCCTTTTCTACACTTGAATATTGTAAGAGGGGGCTGGAGTACCCGGAAAGCTGGGACTGGTTACAGGCACTCATGGTGACAGGTAAATGATTACTTTTTCTCTATCCCCACCTCTGAGCTGGGGATTTTCCACTACAGTGTCTTTGCTTAGGGAAAGTTTTAAAATGGCAGCAGAGTCCCAAGTTGTCTGATTTCAGTGCTGATAGAATGGTACTTGATTTGCTTGACTAAGGAAGCTGCTGGCAAAAAATGTTACAATTGGCAATTTACTAGTCTCCGTGCATATTTTGACTCAATGTCAACTTTCTGGAGTTTTTTTCCAGACAAGTGCAGAATAATCACCACATCTGCAATGCAGCCAAATGTAAAGTTGATGAAAATATTTTATTTATACAGTCCAATGCAAAAATGTAGTTTGATATGTTATAAATGTAAATTCTAATACTACTAGTTAAAGCTATGTTCTCATTGCAGAATGAAAAGATTTTTCTCATTTACTGGGGCTGGTTTTTTGTGTGTTTTTTTTTAAATGCAGGTTTAGGTTTACAGGATCAGAAACCTTTCTTACACAAACAATACCAAACACAGGACATTTTATAGGAGTAAATATTTGAAGCTTACTCCTCTTCTCACCCTCAAACATGTAACTTTACATGACCTATTAACATTATATAAAGTCATAGCTCTAAACAAGATTTGTAAATGCCCTCATGAGAGCCTTCTGACCACAGATCACAAAATTAAAGATATTAGTCTGTTTAATCTAATTAGTTTAATTAGTCTATATTACTACACTACTGCAGTTCAGTTGCCCAATATTTATGCTTCTATTGGCATGCTCTTTTTTTTTTTCTAATAAAGAAAAAAAAAATATTCTTATTCTGTATGCAACAGATTTCTATTACATCTCATTTTGCACTGGTTGTAAATGGTTTTTTTAAAAGACAATGACAGAATGCATTTGGATAAATATACAACAGTCTTAAACCATATAGAACTATTTCTAGCCTGGCCAGACTTTTTATTTTTTATCTAAAATGTGTAAAATAAATAACACATGAAAGATACTATTCAGTGCAAGTAAAGACATCAGATACCAAGTTATTGCTAGCAGATTGCTAGAAAAATTAACCCATGCTAAAAATCATTTGTAAAATGTAAGCCAGAAGAAATAGAATATAAATAAAAATTTTGAAAACATTAGAAAAAGTGCTGATTTAGTTCAACAAATCTTTTAAACGCGTATGTATCTATATACACAGCATAAGCTCATCCTAAAATCTCATTTATTTGAATAAGCTGTAAGTATATGCTTAAGTTCTTTGCTAAATCACATCCCTAATATAGCTGATTTGTAAAGCCAAAATCTAGGGTGATATAAAGTAATTGGCATTATGACTTCAGCTTTTCTCATCAATTTGAGCTTCCAAAGTTTATCTTTAAAGGTGGCTCAGGAAGCTCTAATTTTCTGCTGACATTTGTGACTAACATGTAACAGGATTTAATGCTAACAGCAATGCAAAGAATAATGACATAAGGAAAAAAAAAAGTTAACATCTCTAACTGATTAAAAGGCTTTATAAAATAAAAAACCATGAGATCCCAAGTGACTGCACAGAAATATAAATTCTTTCTGTCAAATCCTCAACGTTAGTTGAGAATTTTAAATCAAAGTTTTTTTGGAGTAGTTATTTTCTGCTACAATGTACAAGACATACAGTAATGGCTTGCAGGTTTTTTTGATCCAGCTAAATTTTAAAGTTTTCATACCATATGCTTTATGCTGCTAGAAGAAGTCCTCTGGAATTAGTGATGTCACATTCATTTATCCAGCTGAATATTTACCTTCTTGTTTATTATAATACCCAGATAAATTAACATATGTAGAAAGTTCAAAGGTAATAATACACATGGATACTTATTTTCTAAATGTCTTCTTTATGGGTAACTGCTAAGTACATTTTTTCTACTTTGATTTTTCAGGATTGTGATTTTACTTCAACACTTTTTTAAGACTTTTGATTCCATTGTTTTAATTCACCTAACTTCTTCCATTAGGGGATCTGAAAGTGAAGGATACAAAAAAGCAAGAACCATTGTATCCCCTTAAACATGGAAGAATCCAAAACAGAGGAAAATTTACATCATCAGGAAAATTTATGAAAAAATTTTTAAATAATTTACTTGCTCAAAATCTAATGTCATGATGTGGTCAAATTGTTTATTTTGATCTTTTACCGCCTGTTGTATCTGATATTAAAAGTTCAAAAGTGAAGTTGTATTTGTTAGCTTGAATGTTTCCCATTTGCTTTCTGATCAGGGATTTTAAGAGATTTTTTGTTAAAACGACATGAACATTTGGACTGCCACTGTGAAGCACTCACTCCTGAAGTCAGTGTTTGCACCAGTAGTATATTGCATGTGGTTCAGTCCAGTTTGGCATCGGTTAAAATCACAAGTAATAGGTTAAAACCTGCCTGAGTGTGCCAAGTCCTACCTGTGTTCCTACCATAAGGGCATTCTTCCAGACTAGATGATATTTCAGGAACAATATGACTCCTGGTTCCTGCCCCTTTTATAAAATGTAGCTAACCCTATACATGTAATGCTTCTGTAAGTCTTCAAATATATTAGCTTTAGAGTCTGCAACAGTTTTGAGTTTTGAGTCAAGTTTTTTCTTGACTCTATTTGGAGTCTTTAGACATTTTATGTCTAATTTCTTAAGGTCCAAAGGTGTAACATACACCACAGAGGAAAATCAGTTATCAAAAATACTACTAAATATTAGTAAGCTTTAGCATGTATGAAACTATCTTGGGTTTTAATTACTGGTGAATGGTTTCCTTGTAAAATATTCATAAAAGACCTCTAGATAAGCAGGTAATCTTCAATCTTTCAGTCCTTAAATAGGATTCTCCACTTCTGATACACTTATGTCAGAATTTTCAACTTCAGCCCATGACCAGCACTGCCAGCTGTTAGAAATAAATATGTTCCATTTTCATTTTTCACAGTTTGTCATTTGCACAATTTTCAAAACACACAATTGGCTCCAACAATATTTGTTAAGTAATTTTCTTTGTCTACACAAATGGAAAATAATAGCTCTATACCCAGTTGTTTTTAATTATTTGACTGAAAGTCCCAACTCAGACTGAAATGCAGTTGAACAGTTTGATATCTGCTTAGATGAAAATCAGCTTCTTTCCTAACCCTGCATGAAGAATACTCAGTTTAACAAGTTAGATCTGTACCACCTGTACTTATCCACATACACAAATAAACAGAAAGACAACTTTGTGTTTTTTAAAACCAGCTTAAATCAGCTATGGTACGGTATGGAAAACGAACCCTCCACTGACACTAGGAGAAAAGAAGGAAAGGGACTTGAATACTGTAGATGGAGGAAAGGGTGGTTTTGGATAGACTGAAGGAACTGAAAAGGAGAAGAGAAAGTTGAGAGAGTTTGAGCAGCAATCAGCATGCAGATAATTAAACAAAGAGAGGACAATGGCAGTGTAACCCCGAGCCCCTGACTACAAGAAGCCCAAGGTCACTGCGCAGTAGACAAGAGAATTACAACAGGAGAAAGAAATTCTTCAGGATGCAGTCCTGTTGCTAGGACAACTCCTGAACCATCGCTAGATACAATGGAAGGATACAACTGAGCACGCAGCCAAGGTGGACAACAGATTTGATTGGGAGATGATGCCAGGAGCAAGAAGAATGTGGTGAAGACCAGCTGCACATATATGGAGAAGACAAGGGAGTGCTTGCAGTAAGTACTATAAACACAGAAATCTCAACACAGCTTTGTAAAAGACTTCTTCTCTGCCTTTGTCCCTTAGAGCTCTGAAAGGAGAAAAGCAGATAATATACAGCCAATATGCACTAGACAACCATCACTTGATACCTGAAGGACAATTTCTAATAAATATAAAGTAAGAAGCAACAAAAATAAGGAATGAAAGCAACTCTGCATCAGAATCACAGATTTTAAATAAATAACTCCTAATTGAGCACCTTCAAATGAAGCCATACCTCCTGAAATTTGGCACACTGAATATTGTGCCATTTTACAGACTTTTCACCTAAAAATGCTGTCAATATTACAAGAATTTTAGGACTCGTGTTTTTTTTTTCCCTGATGACTTGAAGTTTTTTAAACAGCTTTTGGTTCACTATCTTTCTAAAAGGGCATGTAATTAGTAATTTTACTTGTACTTTGTTTTAATAGATCTGTTGAGAAGACAGACTTCGAAAAATTCCCTTGCAAGAAGGAAGATTTATTTTATTGAACATCATATCTATTTATAAATTGCTCGTTATGCCTCTGTCACTTTTGCAGTATTTTGTCTCACTAAAAGACTAAATCTAGCAATATAAACAAACCAATATCACGTAACTGATTATATAAAATTTTAATGTGTACATTGAAATACAGGGTCATCCATCCCTAATTATAAATTTTGTTTTAAAAAGACTTAAAATGATTAAGTTTGAGACAAGATAGAGAACATTTCCTTTATACATGACTTAAAGCCTTAAAAACTACTCTTGTAATTATTACAGGATTCTTAACAGCTTTTCTAATTATAGCAATTTACTCCAGCTGATTCTCCTTGTTCACCTGACCATAATCTTGTCCCTTAAAATCTGAAAATGTTTATAAAAGTCAAATATAACAAGCTGCTCAACAATGGTAAACTTCTCTCTTTACAGAAAGATTGGTTTTAACAGTATTCTTTTAATCAAGTGTTATTCTAACTTCCACATATATCTTTTAAAATTTACAGACTGAATTTTTAACTGTTCAATGACAGAAACTGGCTTGTTTTATTGTTAACAGTTTCCAGAAAGGGGTATTTCTGGGCTTCACTGAAACATGGTGTCATACATCTTTTGCTTGACATTAAGAACTACCATGCTGTTTGTTGCATGAAAAACATCCTGGTGTTCCCATTCAGTTTTCCTTCAGGAAGTTGAGAATGAAGTGGTTTATAAACAGAACACTCCTTTAATCTCTGATTTACAGACATTTTACTAATTTACATGGAAACTTTTAAAATAATGAACAATGTGTCTGTTATACTGCAAGGGACACTTTGCTACTGTACGGCCACATTGGAGTTTTTCTAATCAGCCTTAACAATAGTTTGTTTGCAAGGCCCAAAAGAGATTGGTCTCCCCTCCTTCGGCATCCAGAGAACTCCAACATGAGAAAAACGCATCACAGCCACTCTGGAATGGCTACTTGAATTTCTTTAAAAGTTTACTTCTACTGGAAAGAAGAAAACATTCAGATATGTAAGCAGTAGATTTTGTATCTGATGGTTAACTGCTCCATCGTGGAGAGGAACATGTTATAAAAAGTCTGAGCAGTGGAAAGTTGTGCTGAAAGATGCCAAGATTTTATATTTTTTTTTAGTTTTTTTATTTATTTCTTAGTTTAAAGATACATATTATGCTCGCACTGAAGTCAGTGGCAATCAACTGGAGCAGGCAGGGTAAGTATTCTGTATTTCTCCTACACCTGTCTTTATGAAGGTGATAATGATTTTTCTGACATTCTAAAACACATAGCTTTTTTAAGGCTCTGGTTTGCTGAACCCAAGGAAGCCTGAATCATAATAATGTGTTTCTGTATATGTAGGAAGGAGCTGTTTGCAATATAGGTCTCCAGGTTTCCACATAGTTTTATCCCCAGCAGATGTCAGTTAGTGTTGGAGAATGCAAGTAAGCACATGACAAAGAGCCTTATACTGCTCCAAGAACGGACAAAAAGCTTCCATTAATTTTATTTCTCTTTGGATACTACTATATTTTTTACCTCATTTACAAATCATCTGTTTACATTCCCTCCATAGTACATGAATCAGCTTGAGAAGATTGATTCTACTGTCTCAGAGATTGCTGAATTCAGTGATCTTACATGCACTACATTCACGGTAATAAATGATATTCTTTGTACTGAAATCTAAAGACATATACTTCAAATTAACCTCTTCACCAATTTAAAGCTGTGGTACCAAGGAGTTAAGAGAAGCTGGTATTCCCTTCTCTATTCTTTTGAACAGCCAGATGAATTCACTCTTAGAAGAATTTTATACTTATATTTATATTTATAATGATTCTGTTTTTTACAGATCGAAGAGCTGATATGGGACTTAAGAATTTTCACCATGCTACCATGAGGGCAATCGGGGAGCCCCAGTTTTCAAAGGAAAAGGCAACTATATTTTCAGAGCTGTCAAATTTTCTAAATTAATGCAATTCAATAGGATTCATCTGTTTTCCTTACAACTTCAAGTTTGGCCTTACATCTGTGACAAGGAAAACACAACTCTAAACTTTCTGACAAGCCTGGGCCAAGGTGTGAATAATTTTTATGCCAAAATTGGATTTTTAGTGGAAGTCATCAAGCATATTTGCTTTGAGGTTTCTATCAAAACCATGATGCTTTTAACTGAGTTTCCTTTGACATTTCTGTTTGAATTCTCAGTGTATGCAAACCTTATGCAAACTGCAGCCAGAACAAAGTCAGAACTCTTGCCAACAAAAACTGCTGAGTTTCACACAGCTTTAAATATTTTACAAGGTCTGAAGCTTTGTTTGCTCTTATTTGAAAGAACTGTTAGGATACTGCCCACAGTCTGCCTGACCTCAGCCTGTAATTTGGAGGGTTTACTTTCCGGCATACCTGTAACTTTCCACTTCACACTCAGTCTCAACTATTTAGGAAGAATTGAGTAGGCAAAAAAAAGGGAGGAGAGTCTCAGTCTATGTCCAAAATGGCATTACTTGTTTCCAAGTCACTGAGAAGCTAGAAAGTTCTTACACATCAATAAAGTCTAAATGCAGGTAATGGAGTACACCAACTCCTAGTGGACAGAACATATCCATGTTTATTTTTCCAACTTTTTAATTTCTATGTACCACTAATGAAATAGTGATAACAATTATTATTGTAACAATAATTCTCAATAAAAATATTGTGATTCTAAGGACACTGCAAAGACAAAGAAGACCTGGACATATTGAAAGGAAAAGCAGCAGTTGTTAAGTGCAAGGAGCTCTTAAGCTGAGCAAATTTCCCTAGGTGAACTGAAGAAAACTGAAGCTACTAATATACATGCATGCATTTATACACCTCAGTCTTTCAAAAAGGCTAATTTTATATTGCAATCAGCTGCCTGGGAGAAAAATGTGAATGGTAGTAGAAAGCATTTTAAGGGTATCAAGAAAAGTTTGGAAAAGACATTTTCAGATAAATGTGGCGGCAGCAAAGATGTGTATGCATGTCTGGATCTATGTACAAAAATATATCACAAATGGAAAAAGCAGGGAACTGTCAGCAAGCAAAATAAACTAAAATCTGGAAAGTTTAGAAAACTGGTAAAGTAACAAACAGCTCTAAGGAGAAATCTATGGTCCACACGGATAAGGACGATAACAAGATTTTCTATATATTAGGAGCAATTAATAGGTTCTTAATATTGGATATAGACCATGGCCACACAGATACAGTAGCATGTTAGAAAAAGGCAGCATACAGGTATTATTTCTGATGATTTATATATTCCAAGAAGATAATTATACAATTTTGATGTGAAAACTAAGCAAGGATATCATACAAATACTTGGGGGAAAAAAAAACCAAAACATTTTTTATGTCAGAAGGTCAATATAATTTGCATTTAAAAGTTTTAAAGAGCTAGAGAGCTCAGAGTTATCTGAACCATAACTGTTGATTTTCAGTAACTATTGGAACACTTCTCTTTCCAGAAAACTGGAAACAAAGATAACGTTGAATACGTATTTAAAAGGTAAGCAGTCCAGACAATTACATATTTATCAACTTAATTAGTTGACTCTAAGAAAGTTAATTCTAACAAAATGAATCGCTCATACAGCTTAATTAATACAAAATTTTAAAAAGTTACTATAAACATGTCCCATCAAAAGAAACATCATGAAAACAGAGCCTGACAACCCAACTGCACATTCTTTTGCTGACTTCAAGATTGGAATACTCTTTTTGACACCTCTGTATGACAACAGACTGTGTACTGGGCACCATTCTGGCTAACGCAAAACTAGAAGTACTGCAAAGGTTAAGGACTGGTTCATTTCAACAACGTGATTTTAACATGAGTAAGATCAATTCTTTCTCTAATGACTGTTTATTGCTATTATGAGTTATCTGGATGAAATTATCATTGATGAAACCAGATGAAATCTGGTTAAATTATCATTGCTAAAACCTGTAGATGTCACAGTTTAGAGGACTGGTAAACAATGATAAAGATTGATCATTGGCATAGAATGGGGTCACTTAATAAAATGGGTATACTCAAACAGTATGCAATTTACAACAGCCAATCATGAAGCTGCATATCAAAATACATTACCACAATGGGCACTTTCTTATCTTACAACCTATAAATCAAACCACATACTGAAATTCATCCTTTCCACTGCTGAGCCCAGGAAAGATAATCAGCACGAGTCAGATTCCAGCGACAGCCTTGGATTCCAATTTTGGTATTATGCCATCTGAGAGGTAATTAAAAAAAAAGCTGCAAATAGTAACACAGACTTGCAACTCCATTGCAACCTCATAGAAACAACAGTACAGAGATAGCCCCCTTATCCTCAGCATACCCAAAAAGGACAGGAATAATCTGCCCAGGCTCAGAGTCTTTGCAAAATCTGAGAGGCAAATATGTGGATTGTACAACTCCTTGTGCCTGAAAGTTGTTCCTGACATGGAGAAATAGGGAAGTCTCTTCATGCTAGAGAAAAAACATTGTAAGAAGTTACAAGGGACAAGAAGCTTGACTCTAATGAGATAGCAGATGGAAAGTTTGCAAAGATAGGAAGATCATATGCAAATAGAGGGACAGGAGCAAGGCTTTCCGAGACGGCATTTTTAAAGGATCAGCTCAAGAAAAAGATATTGCAGTAGGTAATGCACAGCGTAACCGAGGCTTGGTCTAAAGATACACAGCTGAGAATGGTAAGAAAAAAAGGATGCTAAAGGAGTAGAAGCAGCAACAAATAGCCTTAGTATCTGAGACCAGGAAAAAGATAAATCTCCCAGTTTGCACAAAAATAGAATAGCTGAAGTGTTGAAGATTTACAAAGGTCAATCAAAATTGAGACCATATTTCCAGCAAAACTGCAGATGTTTTCAAATACTAAGCACCGAATGCCTAACCCGGGGCAGAGATGTAATACTATCACTAGTCTTCAGGTAAAAGGAAGACAAGTTGGTTATGTCCAAGGAAGATGCAGCTTGTAAATCTTTGTTAAACCTTCATACCTGAGATATGAACAAAACTAATCCTGCTATCAAAGAACCTCAGGGAAAAAGACTCTTGTCTGAGAACAGTGAGGCCTCGCATTACCACCCTGGCCACCTTCTGTCTCGCTTACTATGCTTTGTGTTCATGCAGCGCAGTAAAGGAAGGCAGCAAGAGAAGTCACAGTGCAGTCAAAACCACCACATGAAAGCTTCTCAAAATGTGGTGGGAGGTAAGCTTAGCTGGCCCACTAGTTTTCTTAGCAAAATAGTGTGGGAAAGTGCAAAGAGAAGGAACTAGGGCAAGTTTTATCAACTATTATTGTCTCTCGAAAACAAGTACTCTTTCCTTTTCTCTTGTCTCATACATACAAGCTGTATATTGTTTTTTCTTCCTTCTTAGTAATGCTAGGAGACCCCTGTTTTCCTTACTATTTTGATTTCTACTTTTTTTATTCTCTTCTCTTTCAAAATCTTGACTTAAAAAACATTTTCCTAGAAATGCTTTCTGCTCTTTTTGTCTTCTGGATTATTTCTCCTTACCTCTTCTGTGCTCAACAGCTATGTTCTTTTAATCCTATCTGCTTTAAATAATAAGCCTTTTAGGATAAGAAAATGATCATACTCAGTGGTTCACAAATGCACATTTAGGCTTATGGGCATGGATTTATGTGGCAGTACTGATCTGTGCAGGCTTAAAACAGGCCCATCAAACATAGCAACGGAGCTGGCTTCTGTTCACAAAGCGTCCTGCTAATCAGCATGCTCAGAATGGAGATGATTCGCTGTGAATAAAACAAAAAAATTTATTACACTTTAACAAATACTAAAAACTAAAAATACTCATATTTTCCATACATATAACTACCTATTTTATCTAGAAAAATGTTGACTTATATAAAATTATTTCAATTCAAAACAAATATTTATTTGGTAAGATGGCTTCTCCTCATTCAAATTATTATATCTACATTTTTCTCACTAGAACTGTAGAAAAGGATTTTTTTTTATTAAACAAGAAAGATTAGATTAGATTTAAAAAAGCAGATTAGTTATCTTCAGTAAAGTAAAGGTTATACATTTCAACTACCATAAAGAATTGCAAAACTTCAGTATGTGTAGGGTTAAAGGGTGGAAATGTGCTGTAACTTGCAGTGGAAATTTCCACTGCATGCTTTATTGGCAGAGGAATGAGCCATACCCATGGTAAGGGCGGTGTGTGTGTGTGGTCTCTTCATAAACATGCTGGAATGCTGTGTCACATTATTTTTCCTTCCAGCCTTCTGACCAGTTTTTGGTTTTGATCTTCCTGAGTTTTCTGGGCTCACAATGCACACGGATACACTAAACCTTGTGGGACATTTGCATAAGAACAAACTGCAGGATCATATTTTAGCCGGCTCTACTGTTTTCTCATACTGACACATTGCAGTCTCTGTAGTACTCTCCAGCCTTTGTCACCCATTCAGTCATCCTTTTTTATTATTCAGTGTAACTATTTGCCTTTTTTTTTTTTTTTTAAATTCTGTACAGCCAACACTAAATTATGGATATAGGAAAAACTGTATGGCTTTGTGGATAACTGTTCTTCTGTCTGTAAAACAGCAATTGCTGTGCTTCCAAGCAGGTAACTGGTTACAGGATACAAGAAGAAAGTTAGGAATATTCAGGGAGAAGTTACCTAGAAAGTCCCAAGAAGCTCAGTACTGGAATCTGAGGCATTCAATTTATTTGTCATTGTTTTGGAAAAGATCTTGCATACTGAAGCAACAATATAGACCACACTGTTATTCACAATAGCCAAGAGTAAAGCTGGCTGCACAGGAACTGCCAAAACACACATTTGGGTTATGAAATGACACTGACAAGACAGGCAAAGGTAAACAGAGGAAAAAAAGTCCCTACATATATGTGAAAATACGGGCTTAATTGAGCTTTTGGCACGCAGGGAATAAAATCTTAGTCAATGTGTATAGTTTTCTGAAAGGATTAATTCAGCAGGAATCAGAACATTACACAGTGCTCTGAATTGTTAGGAAAGAAATAAAGAAAACATAGATGGTTATGCTTGTTTATAAATTCATTTTATGGGTTAATGAATCCTGCATACTGCTTACAGTTCTCTCACTGCTAAAGACAATGTACTGGAAAAAGAAAAGGCATAAAGAACTAAGTGACAACTAAGTGACTCAACTCAGAGATGACACAAAATCGTTCTTTGAATAAAAGAATATAAAATACTTAAAAGATATTTATCTCAACTTAAACACTAGAGGGCACCAAGGGAATGATCCATCAGCAGATTTTTTAATCTCCGGAGAAAGCATTTTTCAGCCTAAGAGAATTCACTGAGATATTTCTTGATGTAAAGTGTTGTGGTAACCAATATTTTAAGGGATTCCAAAAAAAGTGACAAAATGCAGTTAATACAATGAGCAGTGGTTAAGCTCTGTGGCTTTTGACTCAATAAATACTTAGATGGAGTATGCCCAAGCAGAAGGTATGAGTCCCCTCATGGAGTCTTCCCCAAACAGCTGCTGTGGAGCCACTATAGGAGGCTTATCCATCGTTACTATTGTTAAATCAAGGACAGCACTAATGAAAACTTGACAACTTTTCGTTTAAGTGACCACTGAGAAATAGAAAGCTTGCTATAATCAAAGCAGTGTTCAAAAGGAAAAGTATCCAAAATCCCAACACCATATGGGATCATGAGGCTGTCATTGCTGACTGAACAAAAGATCATGCTCCCAGGGCAGAAATTAAAATGGTTACAAAGAGTGGTATTGCTTGTGACCCTGATGTGACCTGACATCATTGTCCCAATGCGGAGTACTTTACCAGGTGTGCAGATGCCAATATACACACAGAGTAGAGGTAGCTATTAGATTTCTGGAAAAATGGGTGCTAGGTGGCAATCCATAAAGCTAGCACACCAGCCTAAAAACTCTTAGGAATATTTGTATGGTTCAGAACACAGAAATACACACCCTTAATTGTAATTTTTGGTTAGTACCTTAACATTTTCTATTGTTCAGTACAGTCTCTCACTTTCATTCAAAGTTACAAGGTCCTTTAATTGATATGTGCATGCTTCAGTACTGGGGTGTGTGGGGGACAGTCCAGTTTGGTCTCCAGTTGAGTTGGGGGTCACGATCTCCCACTGCCACCTTTACCTTCCCCCCAGTTACTGGAAATTTTTGTTGACTTCATGCCTTGTCTAGCAGCTGTCTGCTTTTCTTCCAGTTTCAGCACCTCCTATTGTGAGATGTTCCTTATTCTCAGCATACTATTCTTCTTCAAGGGTATACTCATCAGCAAGGCATTTATTGTTTATACTAAATGTCCAGTTTCACAGCATTTTATGACCTCTTTACAGCTCTTTATTCTTACCTACCGAGAGATTCTACCTTCTAAAATATGTTCTACCCTTTTAAAAGTATATTCTACATTTTCAAAGTACATATCAACCCAGCTAGCATACAACTATGCAGAAGAAGAGCAAAGTCACAGGATGCCTGGAAGAATTTGGCCTGGGAGAAATGAAAATTATGCAACAATCACACCCAAGGTATACAGTCAGGACACAAAAAGACCAAATGTGCTCTCCAATGCAATGAAATTCCAAAGAAACTTGAAAAAGGTGTAAATCATCTGCCTTGCTTTAGTTCTTTTAATAGGAGATTTCTCTAACAAAATTGGTAGTAAACTTGGTTAGCCCCATGGTAAGGAATACATTGCTATAATGAAGAACTAAAGCAGCAGGTTAAGGGCAGGTTCTAAGTGCTGCTAGTCCACTGCTCATGCAAGTCCTTCCTCTTGGAAGTACCGCATCATATGGTGCCACACTACATGCTTTTGCAAACAGTACTATCCAGGCACAGCAAGGTTTCTGCCAAGAGACAATGCCACCACCAGATTCCTTAAGGAAACTGTACCTGTGGCTCATCAAGAGTTTAGTAAATATTTCCTAAAATAACACATCAAGCCATCTGCTTCTACTAATGAGATTTCAACCCTTCTTCAGGTCACTTACAATTTGGTTATGTCATGAAAAATAAGGCAGAAACATATCAAGTATTTAGAAATTTTAATGATGAATGCTAATTTCTAACCTGATGAAAACAGAAGCCAGAAGAGAACATTGGATTTCATATAGTATTTCTGATGTCAGGAAAGACTGGTATTATTTTGATAGGTAACATTGTTGATTTAATCAGTTACATTCACCTAAAATCAACACTTCAATGTTTTGGAGATTGAGATAACAACAAAAAATTTGTTAAGAGTTGCTGGTGTTTGGAAGCTTTAGATACATTGCAGCTTTCACTTCAAATATGAATGTGAGGCATTTACAAATACTCTTGCAAACTGATGAGGTTTTTTAAAAACAGCTCCTACCATAAAAATATAACTGACTGAGATTATGGCAAATACTTTTAAGGAAAAGTGAAATTAACAATCAGAAAATAAGTCCCTCTCAGAAACAAAGTTTTAAGTTAGTTGTAAAAATTCAGATCTTAACAGATGTGCAGTGACGGATTCTATTTCATGCTGACCTTTTTATCAAAAAAACGGAGGCAGACAGGGTATCTGGAGCTAGGGCACTTTAGAATCACTACCCTACTTGTGGTAATAAGAAAAAGTAATATCCAGAGGAAACACTTGGAGATGAAAAATATGGCTACTTTTGATTAGATTTATTGAAAATTTTAGAGACTTAAAATAAATTATTATAAATACGTCTTAAAAGGTTACACCTGAGATTCACTGTTTTTAAAAGGATATGAGCTCTGATTTACATGAAACAATTACAAAAGGTGCTTAAATACCTTAGAATCTGACCCTGACCTCACTGTAGTGATTGTTCATGGTTTGTACCAGTAGCATTGATATTTTTTATTTCTGATCTGATCACACATCCTCAAATCAAACATGTTCTAACCCTCCCTACAAAAGAAGGGCAGCCAGATAGTATCATTTTTTTGTTAATTCAATACATGCTGTGACTATAATCATCTCTCACATATTACTCACCTTGCCTGTTTTATTGTTTACCACACAACTGCAGGGCTCGGTGGATGAGGTGGGTTAAGATGAAGTGGATGACAGCAGTGAGTGGTGTTTATCTCAATTTCAGTAAGGCTTTGGACACAGTCTCCCAAAACATCCTTATAGACAAACTGATGAAATACAGACTACATAAGCAGGCAGAGAGGTGGGTGGAAAACTGGCTGAACTGCCAGACTCAAATGAGGCCATAAGTGGCACAAATCCAGCTGGCAGCCAGTTACTTGACCCTAGGAGTCACTACTACCACCAACACTGGAATGAGTCCACTGAGGGGCCAGGAAGAAAAGGGATTGGAATCTGTGAATACAAGGAGAAGGTGAGAGAGCTGGGACTGTTCAGCCTAGAGAAAATAAAGCTCTGGGGGATGTTATCAATATGTGTAAATACATGGGGGTCAGGGATGATGGACTAAAGAAGATGGAAACAAGACTCTTCTCAGTTAGTGTTGCTCAGTAACAGGATAAGAGGCAATGACAAGAAACTGAATACAGAAAATATTGTTTAAACACAAGAAAAAGCTTTTTTACTGTAAGCGTTATTGGATCCCAAAACAAGTTGCCCAGAGAACCCAAACCATTCTCTGATCTTCTCACCCACCAAAAAGAGAGAATGTGCAGTCTCTACCAAAAACTGAATGGACCCAGTTCTAGGCAGCCTGTCCCAGCCGACCGTGCTCTGAGCAGGGAGGATGGACTAGACAGTCTCCAGAGGTCCCTTCCAACCTCAACTATGCAATGATTCTATCATCTAATTTGTGTCATAAATTGCACTAAACAGGCACCTTACTGTCTTGTATATCAATAAAGTATAATGTGACATTCTACAGAAAATGCCTATGACTGATTCAATTATACTCTGAACTGATCTAGTGTTTTTCTGCCATGTTTCCTTAGTGGGACACTTGGAAAAGAACAGTCTTGTAGTGTCTCTGATATGCTTTTTTTCAAAGGCTGAAGTATTATTACCACCTGCAAAACATTAACTGAATAACCAACACCCAATAATTTAAAACATCTGCTTTTTGTGAGCAAATCTGAAAAAACAAACTGAAAGCTTTCTAATAAAAATGCTGTCTATCAGTATAATCTTGAAGAAGTCACTTAGTTCTTTCAGGGCTGGTGCCTTCTGAGACTATCCCCTGTTGTGCAGCAGTTTCTTCAGTTCCTGAAGTCTGTTTTGTCTTGCCAGCATTGCTCTCGTTGCTCACAGTTCAAAGACATGCAATGCAAAGCACAGCTTTTTTTATGACATTAACAGTTATCATTGTTATTATTTCTTCTTGCCCTGAGTGAACCAGATATTTCTCAGAAAATGTATCACAGAAACACAGGGGCCTGCCTTTATCTTGTTGATACTCTTCATGCTAATATGGCATATTTCTTTTTTGCCCTATTGGTTATTTGGCAGTACAGAAACAGCAGTTTCTTGTGTTCATGAAATCATTTCCCTTATCATCTAGAAAACTCAGGACTAGTGCATCCTTCTCTCATAAGCAACTGCCAGCAGAGCTGAGCTATAGATTGGAGCAATATAATGAACAGCTGTTTTGCCCCTTCACTGGGATGCAATAAGGTAAGACGTTGAAAAGCCCATCTACTCCTCTCTCGCTCCTGGCTAGTGGAAAGCTCAGCATACTTCAATTACTATGTAACCTGGGCATCCTCTTGGACTCAAACTTTGTTCAAGAAGGTTCCACAGACTTACACTGAGGTTATGTTTGATTGCCACTGATTTTTTTTCTGAAAAGCAGAAATCCCTATTTATTTGCATAGCAAAACTCTTCAAGCTTTATTATCACATTTCTGCTAGGGCTTTTCTGCCTTTGACAGATGATATATTATTCTGCTCATATGTATGAAGAAGAAAACTTTTTTCATCTTGTTATTTTGGCCCTGTTAGAATCTTCTGGGCAGTTTTTCACTGATACTTTTTCTTCTCTAGAAAATACAAGTCATTGCCCTTTTTTGCAGTCTCTAAGACTTATTTGGGGCCATAGCCCTATGTACAATTTCCCATTTTTACTGAGATACTGACTTCAGTATTCCATCAACTACCTCCTCCTTATCCATCAGGGTATTTCCATCAGGTACCCATCAGGGATATTCCTGATGCTTAAAGAAAAAATCTAAACCAGTTTTCACTAGACTCCCTAAAATAGCATGATAATTCAGTTTGTGGTTTGCCCATCATACTGACCTACAGCTTCTCAACATCCTTTTGCACTTGACTAAAGTCACTTGTCTTAACGTTGTTAGATTTTTGACAAGAAAAATCGCACACTGGACTCTGGGTCCATGAATGAGGCTTATTGGTAGTAGCGTAATACTGTTGTTAGTCTATGAGATAATTTGAATAATTATGTAATAATAGTTATTACAACTATATGATTATTATCATCATTATCATCAAGACCTTTCTTTATGCTATTTACCTTGCTACAGTGTAAAAACTGAAAATACCATATAGTAATACATTCATATACAGAGTTTCAGTAATAAACAAATAGGATCTTCTCCATCCCTATAAACACTGAGAAATACTAGCTTTTACCAGAAGGTGGTGCTTATGTGCCACTAAATAATAATGACGACATGGTTCTACAATCTCAGGCAAATTCCCACGTAGCAAGACAAAAAAATAAAACAATCATTTATGATTTCTGTGCTTTGTTTTGAAAAGATCGACTGAACTGTCAAGACAAAGAACTAATTCTTCCACAGGAGATGAATTTTCCAAGTTTTTTAGGCTGGCTTTTTATCTCATTTTACATGCAGACTGACAGTGAAATAGGATTTTAGTGCTGTCAAGTATTAGCCCATGCACAAAACAATGAGAAATAATTTAATTTTTTTATAAGAAGATAACATGTAAAGTATTGTAAGTATGGATTATTTACTTTTGTAAATATAAAATATAAATATTTATAAAAATAAATATTTATAATTACTACTAAATATCCAATGAGAAGCTACAGGTTTGCTACTTGCTTTTTACTATTTTGGATTAAGAAAATTTTTTAAAGCTGAAAAGTGAACATAAAATATATTCTCAAAAATTAGCTCAAAGAGGGATCTTTGAAATTAAACTGTGAGATGTCTGCATGTAACAAGAATCTATAAAGGAACCAATTTCTTTTAAACAACAACATTTTCATTTATGCAGTATCTTCCACCAGGAACACAGAAGTTGTTTTATAGGCTTTGGTATCTAATATTTAGAACTTCAGGAGTTCCAGTTAGAATACTGGATTGCATACTCTCTTTCTTGTAAGTTCTTGAAAACTACCTGTCTTGGTCTGAAACTTTACCTATTCTGCCTTAATGGCCTCATTCACTGATTTCAGACACAGGACTACTGCAGGCGCAAGAATCCTGAAGTTGCTCTTCTGGTATGTCTGTGCCTCCACAGATTCACCGCTAGCCCAGAGCACAGGATCTCCAGAGATAACCAAACTATTCTGGTATCTACGGCATAATGCACAGCAGTGCTATGGGCATCACAGTTTTTCCTGGCCATATGCCCTGGCTGTTGCTCTGTAAGCGCATAGCCTTCACTGCAGACCTCTGTGTCGTGCTCAAGTTCTCTACTGGGTAACAGCATTTAGTTGAGTTTATAGAGGGATGGAAACTCTATGATGAATCAGGCAGATAACTCTCCAGTCTTGGTAGGGTAGTGTCTGTCTGTATCTTTTGCTCCAGAATGGGACCATTATTCTGTGAACCTGAATTAATCTAAAACTTAAAAAAAAAAAATTACAACAGAAGGGAAGCAGGCTATATTCAGTATGGCTGAATAATTTCAGTATTCAGATTTGGATGTTCGTTACACTATCTGCTTCCTTGACAGAGCCTATCATCTTCACACCAGTATATGTTGTCACACTACTGGGCTGAAAAGTTAGTCAAAATTCAGGTCCCTGATGGGTTGTTTCTATTAGGATTAGGAATGGGAAATCTGAGTCAGGTAGTCTCCAGACTTATTTACAGAAAAATGCAGTCAAGGTTCCATTTTCTTGAAGATACTAAAAGCAGTAATAAGTAGATTCTTCGGCTAGAAACCACCCAGTCCATTACCATGGCAAGTTTTTTGTTCAGGAACCTCTATCCCTCTTCTCTGGTTAACATTTGCAATTATTTTGCCTCCAGTTTAAGTACATTCTATGCCTATTCTGAATGTTTAGCCATTAGCAGTTACTTTGACTTGATGCTGAATGTGACCAATAGCCAGAGGTAGTAAATCCTGTCTTAGACCCAGGAAAAAGCAGGTTACCAGTGAAGTGGCGAGGTCCGAGTGGATTGGAGGTTAGCAAATGTGACACCCATCTACAAGAAGGGATAAATCATAGAATCATATAGAATCATAAGAAAGGTGCCAGGCAAGGTTATGGAGCAGATCATCTTGAGTGCCACCACGCCTCACATGCAGGACCAATCACGCAATCATTCAGTGCGGGTTTATGAAAGGCAGGTCCTGCTTGACTAACCTGATCTCCTTCTATGACAAGGTGATCCACTTAGTGGATGAGGCAAAGGCTGTGGATATTGTTTACCTGGACTTTAGTAGAGCCTTTGACACTATTTCCCACAGCATTTCCCAGAGCACCTGGCTGCTCATGGCTTGGACCGGTGTACTCTTCACTGGGCAAAAATCTGGCTGGACGGCTGGGCCCAAAGAGTAGTGGTGAATGGAGTTAAATCCAGTTGGTGGCTGGTCACAAGTGGTATTCCCCAGGGCTCAGTATTTGGGCCTATTCTCCTTAATATCTTTATCAATGGTCTGGACAGGGGAATGAAGTACACCCTCAGTAAGTTTGCAGATGACACCAAGTCGGGTGGGAGTGTTGACCTGCTTGAGGGTACAAAGGCTCTACAGAGGGACCTGGATAGGATGGATTGATGGGTTGAGACCAATGGTATGAGATCCAACAAGGTCAAGTGCTGGATCATGCACTTGGGTCATGCAAGTGAGGCCCAGGGAGGTGTGGTTGGAAACCTGCCTGGTGGTAAAGGACTTGGGGCTGTTGGTTGACAGCCAGTTGAATATGAGCTAGCAATGTGCCCAGGTGGCCAAGGCCAATAGCATGCTGGCTTTTATGAGAAATAGTGTGGCCAGCAAGACTAGGGAAGTGCATTCAGCATTGGGGAGGCCGCAACTTGAGTACTGTATTCAGTTTTGGGCCCCTCATTACAGGAGAAACATTGAGGTTCTGGAGCATCTTCAGAGAAGGGCAAAAAAGCTAGTGATGGCTCTAGAAAACAAGTCTTATGAAAAGTGGTTGGGGAAACTGCAGTTATTTAGCGTGGAGAAAAAGAGGCTGGGGGGAGACCTCTTCGGTCTCTACAACTACCTGAAAGGAGGGTGTAGTGAGGTGGGAGTCGTCTCTTCTCCCAAGTAACAGGTGGTAGGGCAAGAGGAAATGGCCTCAAGTTACCCCAGGGGAGGTTTAGGATGGATATTAGGAAAATTTCTTCACTGAAATAGCTGTCAAGCATGGGACCAGGCTGCCCAGGGAAGTGGTAGACTCACCATCCCTGAAGGTATTTAAAAGATGTGTGCTGAGGGACACAGTTTAGTGGTAACTTGGCAGTGTTAGTTTAACAATTGGACTTGATCATCTTAAAGGTTTCTTCCAACCAAAATGATTCTATCATTCTATGATTCTATGATCACCTGTATTTCCTTTACCTGCCTCAATATGCACATCCAGTGAGTGTGGATACAGTACTTACCCACGGTGCAAGCAGGTGGACAACATTTGGTGCTTACAGGAAAAAATACGAAAAATATCCTCAACACATCTCAGATGTTATATGTCAATCTCCCGTAGGGCAGCAGAAAACTACAGACATAGACAGCATGATTTTGCTTCTGATACCCACTGGTTGGTTACCAACTGAGTATGTATTGATACTTTTGAGAGTAATTGGGCATTATGTGGCAGTGGATTCAGATCCCTGGGCTTGAAAAAGAGTGTCTGCAAAATAAATGGAATCTCCAGCCCTCTATTATTTGTTGTATATACATGAGAAATTAAGGGAGTCATTTTCAAGCATTGTTTGGTAGAAGGCCAAAGCACAAAAGGAACATGTTGCATAAGGAAGAAAAATTAGATCTATAGAGTTGTCCTCACTTTAGTTTGTTTCCTGGAACTAACTCTACTTCTTTTGGTAGAGCTTAAATGACTTAAAGACTGATTAATATCTACCTTGACCTAGCTCCTTCCTTGTTTAGGACGTTCTTTTCTTTGTCTTTCACCTCTCCTTTATGGAGCTCAGAAACATGGTATCTTGCACCATTGCAGGTGTGCAGTGTTTGCCCCCTTCAAAGCAATGGTATGAGGCTCCCTACAGAGGCTGCCAATCTCAACAGCTGCTCCGGATTTAGCCTGATTTCTTGAGGAAACAAAGCTCACAAGAGATCTCACTCTCTAAATACAAGTCTTTCTGAGCTAAGGAATAATATCTGTCTAGAATCTCTGCTATCTCACACAATCCAAATTTCAGTTGAACCTTCTCCCACAGCATACACATTCCTAGTACTTTTCTCTCATCTTCTGATGTTTGGTAAGGGCTGAGCCGAAAGCATGATTCAGTGAAACAGTTACTCAACTGGTCCATACAGGAAACCAGGCTTCACTAGATCCAGTTCTCACTGAAATACTTCTTGTTCCACAGTCACCCCAGTTACCTCTGGCAGGAATGTGGCACTCACTGCCTCTCATCCCACCCTTCCACCTGTTGCCTAGAAGTCCTTTAATAACAGACTGACGTTATTTCTTTCGCAGACTTTCTCAGGAAGGAAGGCCTGCACAGTCACCACCCTCTCCTCACAGCTCTACCAACACTGGCCTGGCAGAAATGCACTTTTTATTGAATGTTTTTAAGTGGAGCTTCTGTGTAGCCACACTTCAGCCAGCAGAGCTGAAACATCTGGCTAAGAGGTTGGCATAAGGCATTGTGGGGTGTTTATTGCAAAATTGTTAAATGCAACAGGACCAAAGGTATGTCTATATTGGATGTGGAGCTATTCAGCCCACAAAGGGTCAGGGACTTGCTGCTTCATATGCAGAGGCATATTGGGGTCCTTCTTAGGAAAGATCTGAACGACAGGTCTTGATTTTTGCCATTTTACACACAGACTGCTGACTAAACCAAAATCGCAGCCTCCTCTTCAGATAAAATGCAGTATTTTACAAAATAAGGGCTTTTTCGTCCTAGTGTAACCTAAGTAAACAAAATAGATTAAAACGTATATACTTTAACTGTACATCTTTTGCAGGATTCTTTTATCAGTAGTTCTGAGAGGTTTCATGACACTACATTATGCAGCAGCAACATGAAGATTACAAGACTACCCTGTGTTGGACAGCTCTGGATACCAGTTTGCCATACACTTACTTCATATATTTACATGATGTTTTATACATTTTTTACTGACTTTCAACTTCTACTAACACTCTATCTGCTTGGTACTCTTATGGCTCTTTTTCATCTTCAAGCACTATGTACACATTAGCTAACATATTCCTCTTAATTAATCACTTCCATAATTCTTGTTCCTTTTTTTCCTCCCCAGAAATATTAAGGACCAACTTGAAGAGTTGCTGCTACAGCATTAACTCCATGTCTTAAAGAAATTGGCACAAACCTCACCAATATGCATGCAAATCACTTGATTCCACTGCAGAAACATTTGAGATTTTGCATGAAAGCTGTGGAAACTTACAGTACACTGAAAAGGAATTTGCTAAGACTCTTTTACTGCATACAAAATAAAGTAAGAGTTTTTGAGAAAAGGCTGTCATTGCAAAGGAGTTAGAGGAATTTAGAAAAAAACAATACCCAAGAAAAAGTCTAATACTTATGGAACACTGGCGACACATGCACACACATATTTAAAATGTCACTGTTGTATGTGCACCATCTTTTACACAATACTTCAATACTGAAAAGCATTTCATATTGGAGAAATAATTTCATTCTCTAACCTAATACATAAGTTGTTTTCTTCAAAAATAAACAGGGACTTAAAAGGAGAAAGGACTGGTTAATTGGGACAGGCAAAGTTACAGGTTTTTCTGAAATTATAACGAGCTCAGAAAACATGGATTACATAAAGAATTTTTAATGCAGGAGACAACTTTGAGGAGAAAAGGATTTTTCAGGGAAGTCACATGCTTGGGGAGAAAATGAAACAAAGCTAGTTCTAAGAAAAGGTTAAAGCTTAGAAAAGAAAACCTGCCTATTCTAATAATGTTAAGTGCTGTCAATGGGAATGTTAAGTTTTCTTTTGGTTATAAAGTTTGGATCAGTCTGGAAAATGAAGTGCTTGTATTTTAAGGACTGAGTCAATCTTTAGAATATTTTCTGCAATTATGGCCTGCCTGTAATTCTTTCTTCAACTTTATCCCAAGTAATCTTCACATGCATGCTCTGCATTCTAAGTCATTAAGGGTTTTTTTCCACCTTGTTTTGAATGGATCAAGAACCTGCTCCAATAGAGCAACTGCTGTACTCTAAATCAATAGTTCTTGAACTATTGTTTTCAGTCATCCACAGAGAGCAGGCTTGTCACATGGTGCTGGCTGTAACCTTGTAAACAGAAATAAAAGACACTAAAAAGATGTATTAAATACTTTCCCATGACACGGTCTTAGCAAATAAAACTGAAGTGATCATGCAGTGCTCTAAGAGAACTGGGAGTGTTCTTTGACAAATCTTGGATACTGGATGTGATTTTGTGCACTTTTAAACATTCAGAACCTTCCACATCTTCCCTGGAGTATCGGAACTCCTTACCACACAGAAATCTGTTATAACAGTAAAGAGCAGTGAAACCAAAGAGAGGAAGGCAAAATAAAAACAATAAACTTCAGGAAGGTAGATTCCAGTAAACTCAGGGAACATTAGTTAAGAGCTTGTGGCAGGCAAGTTCATGGGGAAAAGGAGTTAAAGAGACCTGGCAGTTCCTCAAAGAAATGGTATTGAGGCACAAGCACAAACTGGCCCAGTGCAAAGGAAGGATGGAAAATGTAGAAAGAGACCAATCTGGCTAAGTCATGAGCTTGTTATTAGCCCCAAACACAGGAAGAAAACACAGAGAAAGTGGAAATTAGGTTAGACTGCTAGGCACAAGTATTTTTCAGAAGACACAGAACTCGGGCCAAGGTACAAACAGCTGCAATTAGCAAGGAAGATCAAGAGTAACAGAAAATAAATATATAAGCAATAATTACATTAGTAACAACAGGAAGAGCAGGATTCTTCTATCAATAGGAAGTCACAGGGCTTCAGAAATCACTAAAGAGATCATTTGTGAACAAGAAGCTAACATGCTTAATTGAGCAATATAACATGTGACTTTAGCTTAAAATAAAGAAAGAATAAGCTAAGTGATTTTAAAATATGTTATAATTAAAAGAAGCTTAAAATAATTTTTATATTAGTTTGATCCATTATCAAAATGCCTGACATATGCTCAAGGCATAAGCAGTCCTCTGAGTAACTGTGAAAGAAAAGTGAGATGAGAATACTCTACAGAGGAAAAATGCAATATACAACTTTAACAGGAGAGGAAAGAGATGGAAAGAAGAATTACATCTTCAATTACTGGAAAGATCTCACTGACAAATAAACAACTTGCAAAAATTGTCAATCACAATGTTTTAGGTAGTCCTTCAAGGAGCATGGAGTTGGACTTGATGATCGTTATAGGTCCCTTCTAACTCTAGATATTGTATGATTCTGTGAAATCATGTCAAGTGTTTTACTATAAAGTAACAAGACTTGCAACTGAAGACACGGCAGATAATGCCATATTTCCAAGACTAATAGGGCTTTTGACAACTGTCCGTATGACATCCTCATTAACAACTTCAGGAAGCTTTTTCTTGACTGTCCTAACATAGCATAATTTGTTAGAAAATTTGATGCATAATTTGTTAGAAAATCGTACCCAGAGAGTATTTATTTATGTTTAGCTACCAAAATGGAAGTATTGAGTGGTCCCATGATATGAATGAAGCTCAGCAGACATGCATAAAAGTACTATATGAAAGCAGGAGTAATCAATGAAATACCAGACATGGAACAACTGACTAAGGAGAAGCTAGGAGTAAATCACAAGCTGAACATGACCCAGGATTGGCTTGCTGTTACAGAAGAAGCAAAGCTCAGACTAGGTTGTGTAAACAGAATGCAGACCACAAAACAAGTGAAGTAATCCGTCTAGTCTGATCAGCCCTGAAAAAAAGAGGGTATGCAGAACAGGATATCCAGTTTAGGGCACTACCCTTTAAGAAAAGCTTAGATTCACTTGGCAGACTCTAATAGAGAGCAACAGGATTTTCAGACATCTAGAAAACATAACCTAAATTAAAAATAACCAAATAAGACAGAAGAGGAATGTGATAATAGCCAAGAATATAAACATTACAATAAAGAGGAAGTGAAGTTTTTCTCTATACATGTATGCAACTGCCATCAGCTGATGGACCAATTTTTTTATGTATCTATACTTATTTCCAAATCTTAGACACATTCCTATGGTACCCATCAGCCATTAAAGAAGTGTTGTAGAAAACAAATTGATGTTGTGTTTGTGCTTTCATTACTGTAATGAAAATATACTATATACCACTCATATCTTCATACTCATACCCAGCTTGGAATTGTCATGTTTCCTCAGCCCAAGTGAAGTGCAATACCTATACAAATATTGCTTCCAAAGTCCTCATATTTAATATGATAATGGAAAATTTGTGGCTATCTCAATGTATAGTTTTTTAAATTGGATTTATCCACTAGCCAAAGACACTGAAGACTCAGGTTTCATGCAAACATAAAGCACTTCACAGGACAAGATGAGCTGCTTTTACAACACACTTTGCTGAAGCAAAGAACTGAAGAAGAACTGAAGTTCTTCTCAAGATGTTTTACAAGGCATTAAAATAACACCAACAAAACACCTAGTCAAGTAGCTCATCTGTGCAAAACAAAACATGTCTTAGAGTTGGGAAAACTCACAAGCATTGAAAAAGAAGATTTTATGAAGTTTTAACAGAAATTTGGGTAATGAGGTAAATTTGTTAATAACAATTATGTAACATATAATAAGCTGCAGGCTTAGACAGACAGACATAACTTTTCCAGATTGACAAAAACAGGACAGAAACTTTGTGCCATTCTGGCAGTTACAGTGCTACTAAAATAGGCAAAGGTATCTTTTGTAATTTAAAAAATATTCATGAAGCATCCCTATTATAAACCTGTTCTGTAGGTAATATCCTGGCAACTTGGGTTTTGTAGTGACACTTAAATTATGATTGGATATGATATAATACATTTTTTCAGTTCAGAGCAGTGATGTTTTATCATGCAACAATCTGCATAATGCAGTGTTCATATTTTTTTTTGTGAGGGATTTTACTGTCTTTTCTTCTTCAGTTCAATGTGCTTCCTTTCTCAGAGTGCTGTTCTCTTTTTCATGGTGAATCACTTTCAAGTACTGTGGCAAATGCTACATCTTGCAACCAGTCTGAAGGCTTATACTCTCTTCTTTATTTTGAATGTTTCCAATTTGCAAAAGGGAGAGAGAGTTACTTTATGCTCAACTGAATTTTTTTAAGGACAGATTTACTGATTGTCTAAAAAAAGGGTAAAAAACACATACCTGCTACTAAGTAGGCCCTGATAAAACAAGATCTTGTCCTCCTTCAAACATGAGAACAAGCTGCAGCCATTTCTAGTCAACAGTAATTTAAGAGAACAGCAGGGCTCATTTGAAGTTTAATCCAGGAGGATCACAGTAACAGCACTAGTTCCAGTGTGCTGGTCGTGTTTCTGTCCTCAGAGTGACCCTACGGGGCTCCTATTCCCTGTCTCAGCATCAATGCAGGCAGTCCCCTGAGGATCAACACTCCCCAATCCACCTTCAGGAGGTCAGAAGGATTAAATAATAGATGCAAGATTTATTTACAGGTAACTGGAAAGCTTCAGTGTTACATTTCTATGCCACATGGTTCAAAAGGTCTTATACCAGATGATAAGCCTGTCAATGAAAGAAGGCAATTCAAGTTATTTAAGTAAAAAGGAAGGAAATAGTTTTTTTGAGGTCAAATCACAGTTCCTGCAAAATCAATTGATTCAGTGTGACCAGCTATTCACTCTGGAAAGGTAACTTTAGTTGTTTGTAAAGATAGTTCTAGTGTGCATTTACAGATTGAATAAGAATAATTGAAGTTAATATTCTATTATTTGGAGTTTTCCCCTTGTTTTGGTGAATGAATACACACACTATTCCCTTAGGCCACAAGTCTTAATCACTAAGCACATTTTTTGAGGAAAAGAAACACTTCATTTTATCAACAGAACTCTTATCTAGTAACATTTCTCTTCAACTGCGCTCATGACACCACAACAGGCACAGGAAGTCTCTGAGTTGAAAAGAACTGAGCAGTGGTAGAGGGCACCTGCTCCTTTCATTTTCCTAGCTTTCATTTATGACCACTGCTGGAGACAAGCTTGATGGACAAGTTGATGTGGCACAGAGTGACGATTCCCATATTCTGATGTGATGATCCTTCCTGTCCAGGAAGAAAGAATGACTGATGTGATTAGGTGCAGTTTAGCAGATGGAAATGCCCCTGCAAAATGCTAATCTTTGGCTAACCTCAGACATTTCATGTTGCCTTAGCTGTCTTAACCTATACTACTCTCCAATACTGGTCTGTAAAAATGCAGATTATATATCTGGGAGGCCTAAATTAATTCATGACATCATCATAAAAACAGACATCCAGCTAGTTTCTGCTTCTGCTGTGATTCCACCTGTCAAACCTAAGTTGCTATGGGAATGTGAGTTTATGTCTGTCTACACAACTTAGAGGTAAAAAACTATGTTCTACACAGAGGCGTGTTGATTCATTGTATTGCTCCCTAAAGTGTCATTTTAGCAATGTACTTTTGCTGCACAATTGAACCTAAGGTAGAAAAATAGTTACAATTAAGGAAGGGAGAATTAAAAATGAATGCTAAGGAAAAAGACTGAAAAGTTTCTGAACACATGGCTTACATGATCACCTTTTTCTGAAGAGGTTTCTGAGATACTTACTCCATTCATCCACATAGTCACTGGAACAAAGTTAAGATGCATCTTTAGACATAAAGATATCATATATAAACCATTAAATACCAGCCAAAACATATGTGTTTAATAAAAGTAAATTAAAAGGCATAACATTGAAAACAGAAGACTATTGGTAGCTTTAGAAAGGTACGTATTGTGAAAGGAATATAGTCACAATGCCTGGATTACTGGCCAGTTTAGGAAAATATTTTGCAGTGCAAAAGGAATATAGTGTTCCATCTCCTGACTGGTACGCCTGGAACTTCCAGCCTACAAGCAAAAGAGGAAATATCTGAATGGCTCTACAGTAGCTCAGATCCTCAGTCTTTGTTTGTCTTGCATCACTAGGGTGAGACCTTTATCATTTATTTGAATGATGTATTTGAATTGCCTTTACTGCAAGCATTTGCTGCCCCCAAGAGTCGACAGCTCAGTTCCCATGGCACTATGTACTTTCTTAAAAGATGTTTCCTACGTACAATATCACGTTTCTGTGATTGCTATGGTAATGAAAGTACTTGTCTTTTACAAAATTGAAGAGTAAAAAACTGGGATATAATCCACAAAGACTGAAAAACTGTGTTTTAAGCTAATTTGGAGGGGGGACGTTAATTTGGTAACTGATGTACACGCTGTTTCATATTAACATGAAACTGAAGTAATATAAAGAAAATAATGCCTTTATCTAGACAATAGAAATTCTGCCTATTTGATTAATGGATTATTTGCACAAGTGCATATTTGAATATGTATGTTTGTTAAAAATGTCTCAATAACAGATGAAAAGCAAGTATCTCATTATTTCTACATTTATGTATACAATATACTCATCCCATTACTTTCTAACGCATATCTTCATTAGTGTTTTTACTGAATAATGGCAATGTGGCTATTTGTGTCCAAAGCTAGAACAGAAAGCAATTTCTGCAGTATAAAACGAATATTGTGAAGCTTAAACGCCTCACACAGCCCCATATAAAGAGGGGAGCACAGCGCCCTTCACCAAAGGTTAGTAACCTGCAGAGGAAGAGAACCATCCGAGATACTGTATTTTGCAAGAAATCCAAATATGAAAGGTGGCAAAGGACAGGGATACTGACAAACCAGAAGTGTAAACACAAGATAACAAAACAAGATCTATTTGGGGAAAATAAAAGCTAATCCACTGTGGAAGTAATTCAGCATCTCACATACATACACTGTTCTATACCTCAAACTGAAGACTGAAAACAAACACACAGAAACACAAGTAAATACAGTCCAATACAAACACAGAATAAACACAGCATATACCTAAAGAGGGATGAGAAAAAGCAGCAACACAGCCAAAACAGATAACAGACAGGAAATAGGCTATGAGTGTGCAAAGAGATATGGCTAAAAAACCAACACTTTTTGAAGTGCTTACCCTAGTAAGCTGACATTAAGTAAAAAAGGACTATCTACATTCTGTATATTTCTGTTGCAACCAAGCCTGTAATACTGGATTCACCACATTTGCCCGAGTGGCACATTAAGTCCTTTTTCATCTGCTGAAAACAGCTTTTTCCAACTGTTTAGCTCCCAGAAATGTTTTCAACTATCTAGAAATACATTACCTTACACTTCATACTATTACATTGCTATTACCTCAGTCACTCAGATCTTTCTGTATGACCATAATTAATATCAGGTGCCTCCTGAACTCGTGGCAGCGTGTACAGGCATTATAGAGGTTCTTGCCTTGGGCTTATGGTGTGAAATAACATAAAAGAGAAATTATATGGGAAACAGGATGAAAACTAAGGCCCCAGAGTCTATGTGAGTTAACTATAGTGTCATGCAGCACATCTGTAACCAAGTCAAGACATGATCCCAGATCACCAGTCATTCATTGCAAAGCAGTGCTTTGTGGGTGGAAATAATGCTAAGCTAACCAGTCTCTAAAACCATCACTCACATGACAAACTTGGAATTTTTTCTTCCTCTTGATGGTGTCAATGTTAAGAATTTTATTTGCAATAAAAAGTTGTTATATATAAGCATTACCTTGTATTTTTTACATATCACAAATATTTTTTCTACTCATTGAAATAACGGAAATGTTGCTCACGTACTAGTAGTTATAGAAATTACTCAGCACATACTACTAAAATCCTGTCTGGTAACAGGAATTATTGCTTTCCTTGTGTGTTTTTCTATGGCATTTATTACTATAGTCCCTAAATAGTTCATTCTTGTTAATTTAATTTTTATGACACTCATGTGAAATGAAGGGGGGATGTATCACTTTACAAATACAATATAGTGGTTGAATAGATATTCACTAATTCTAGGTAATTACTCTGAGGCATACATTATTTCCTAAGTTTTGCCTGAAAGCAAATAAGAAACAACAAACAAACAACAAAAAAGACCCCCTGGTTTCATCATGGGGTTTCTCTACTTTTTCTTTCCTTGGTTTTTTTTTGGACAGTTTGTTCTTGTTTGTTCTTTTACATTTTTTAAACCAAGAATTTTAGACTTAACAGCACAACTGTACTAAAGGAGTAACTCACATCATTAGCAGTTGCTGTCCTTAATAAGTGCCAGAGAGGTACCATGACAAACTGCTACTTGGCAAGATGCAAATGTACTTGTTGAGAGAGGAACAGTGAAACACAGAAAACCTCGACATGAATGTTTTTTTAATGTACTCTTCTTCACATTTCCTCATTGTCTCCATATTGCATTATGCTAAAGGGTGCTAAATGAATGCTATGAAGAATGTCATGTATTCATACTCACAGGTCTTCCAAAAACTGTTAATCAATCTATACTGCATACACTCTTTGGAGGGAAACAGTTCTAAAGATGCACTGATATCATCTTATTAATTCCAGTCCCATTCCCCTTGCCTACTTAGTCTACCACAAATTGAATGGGGTTGTCTTTTATTCTCACCTTTTCATTTTCTCCATGTTTCTACTGATAGTCTCTAAGTATACAGTAATAAAAACAAAAAGGAATTAAATTAACACTGGTAATTCACCATTGCAGGCAAAATTTCTAAGTATCAGTCAAATCTCATCACCTTTTCAGACCTTAGCATTTGTCTTTTTGTTCCAGACAAACACATCTTGCTTCCATACTAAATCTTGTCAGATTTCTCTCCCTTGGCCTGCAGCCTATGCCTTCACCATTACCCATACCTTTGATCAGCCATTTTCAGACATCCATCAGTTCCCTCTGTGAACTCAGTTCCATGAAATACACTGAACAAACTGCCAAGAAAAGGGAGACATTCTGAATGACTGTACTTTACTTACCCTGCCTCTGTGCTACAGGCTCCACCCTCCTTCCACTCACTTCATGCTGGAATTAGCAATTGTTGGACTCCTTGGATGGTCACTTCAGTCTCCTAATGTTGCTTAAGACAAACTGAGTAGAAAAAGCTGGGTAGGTTTCTGCTGAACATAGCGCAATAAGGCAGCTAATAGTAGTATCATCAGTGTTAAGGCAAGGAATAGGATAATGTGTGTAATGCAAGAAGGGGAAGGGGACATAAGAGGACAGGAGTGGGATTAAGGGATGTGGCACAGATGATCTCCATCTTGGTTTCATAGAATCATAACATGGTATAGGTTGGAAGGAACCTTAAAGATCATCGAGTTCCAACCCCAATGCCATGGGCAGTGACACCTCCCACTGGACCAGGTTGCTCAAAGCCCCATCCAGCCTGGCTTTGAACACTTCCAGGGCAATTTGCTCACTCTCATGAGGAACTGTAGCTTAAATCTTGTTTGTTTCTTCCTACCTCATTATTTTCCAGTCTCATTTCTTATCAGTTTTCTACCCATAATGTTGTGTCATCTGTGTGTCCCACTCCCCAGTTCAGTATTCCATTCCGCTTGCCCAGTTGACCCTCACAAGTCAACACTCACCTCCCTACACTGACCCTGGCTTCAGTCCTTGTCTCCACTGCAGTCCAGCCAGGTGTCTCCTGCCCCTGCACTGTCCACACAACTGACAGCAGGAGAGACCCTGCTGCTCCTAGCATTTGCTTGCCTGGAACTGAGCTGGCCCACAAGCAGCTGGGAGTAACTATGCCAAGAGAGGCTTTGTGCCTTGGCCACTACACAGCACGCACAGCTGTGGTTTTGGAGTGACGTGTACAGGCTGGCCAGCATCAAGAACTGAGGCCCTCTCCATCAATCTTCAGATTAAGGTGCTGAACTCCTAAGAAGTCTTGGAGCATGTTCCAAGTGAGATAATTCAAAGCGTAACTTGGCTATATGGGGGTGGAGCTCCATGGGAATAGCTGTAAGCACACTCTGCCAAAGTACAAGCAGCATAGTAAAGAGAGGGCAGGGCTTTTCAAAGAAAAGATTGATAGGTATATTTTTTCATTTGAAAAAGTTTCTTTTTTCTGAATGGAAACATTATATACAAAAACATTCCTCCAAATATTCAACTTGTGACAGATACTCAAGTCTGAAATATAAATAAAAGGGTAAAAAAGGCATAAGCAACCAAAGGTCAATTCTTAATAAAAATGTCAGTCAGCTTTCATAAAAGAAAGTACTACCAACCATACCTATAGTTATTGTTGTATTTTCCTGGGGTTGTGTGTTTTCCTGCAAGTTTATACAAGTTACAGACTACTTCTTGCAAGTTCAAGGAAGTGGGTTTCACAGAATCTGATAGGAGAAAATAATTCCACAGGAATTATCTTGGGCAGTGTATTCACACAAAACAAAAAACAAATATGCAACAAAACACCAACCACAATGTTTTAAGAAACAGTCAAATTCACAGTAGAATTCAAGATTATCAGCATTTGTAATGGGACAATACAATATTAGTCTGTGAAGACAAACAGGGAGGTTTTGTAATTATGAAATTATGAAGGACCTGAAATGAAAGGACAATAAATGTAGACAATAGGCAGAAATTAGCTAATGACATTATTCCAAAAGGTAAGTAATGGAGACAGACCTTAGAAATTAGAAAGATTTCATTAATTGCTTTGAAAGATATAAAGGGTTATAATGTATGTACTCAAAAGGCTTGTGTTACTACTAAAGAATTCTAGCTTAAAGCAATACTAAGACAGCAAGAATTTTACGTTTAGACCTCCTTAAAACCACACCTCCCTTCAATTTTTACTAGCTACCCTTCAATATGATCTGGAAAACCGACCTATCTATGTGAAATGTTAACTCTCTTTTGGCCTTTTTGCTAATAAAGTTTGTTCATCTTTTTAGATTGAATTTATGGAAACTAGACACCAATGACAATATTTGCTTTAAAGGCATAAATGAAAGGAGGATTTCACTTGACAGATCTCTAAAGCTTCAGATAACACAAGCGGAAGGTAAGACCAATATTGACTGGTTTTGAAAATCTTTGCCAAATTTTTTTTGACTCTTGGAATTTTTATTCCTTTACCAGTCTCGCAGAGCTTTACACCAACATGGCATAAGTCACTCTGTAGAACTGAGTAAACAACTGATCCTTTGGTTCAATAGGCAAACTGAAAAGAGACAGTTTGGATGGATCAAAATGGTTTGTTGGCTAAAATAAAATGCTACCCCTTGATTTCATGTGTTTTACCTTTTTTTAGTTAAATGTAGATAAGTGAGGCATTTCAAAACAATAACAAAAATACAAAATACACTTACAAAAATATGTATTTTGTTTTCAAAATCCCTGAAATTACTTGCTAAATTGGACAACTTTCACCTGATATTACTTTTCCAAATTACACTTTATTTTCTATTTTTTCCCTACCTCTACCCCTTTGTTTACTTATGTTTTAAGTCTTGGTTAAGCTGATTGATTGTGATTATTTGAAAATTTACAGATTTAAATGAATCCTATTTGGAAAAAGATTAAGCAGCAATTTCTTTTGCAGTTCTAAGAATTTTGTTCACCTGTAAGTCTTGATAAATGTAGTACAAGCAGTCCGAAAGAGCAAAAGAAAACAAGAAAATTCCCAAGTATACCAAATTACTGTTAAAACTTTTATTACATTGATTATCTTGGTTCTGGGTGTCTGTAAAGAAATGTATGATGAATGAAGAAAGCTAATAGAGATCAATAGCAGTAAGCATTGGTTCTGAAAAGTAGCCAGCACTACATGGCTGAACTAGATAAATTTTTTTTGTGACAAAATGAAAAGCTGTATCCTTGTAATGCCGGTGGTCATGAACTTGATCAAAAAATAAAATGTGACCTAAGCTAGTCCAATATTTTTCCTGTGAAAGTGACAGAAGTATTGATGTGCACTACACTCCATTAACAGAGAAAATACTGTTATCCATTGTGGCTGGAGTATGTGCACTGTCTGGATTCTTTTTAATTACTATTGAAAGAAAAAACATGGTGGAATGAGACACTTCTGATGTTGCTGGGGTTTTTTATTTTTTAAAGAGAGTTTATACGAAGGCTTATTGTGTTGAATGTGGTAAGATGAAACTACATCAAGCAATTCCTTGCTCCTAAGTCCAAGATTGTCTTTCCTGCCAGCATGCAGAAACATATCACAGGATGTGCATGTTTCCACCTTTCCTCTGCATGTGCACCTATCCACCTTTAGATATTTTTAATAAATACACACACCTTCGTCCTCATCTTCTCTTTCACAGATGTTGAACAAGACACAGCAAGTATCCAAAATCTCACATAGTGATCTACAAGAAACTTAGCCTTTAGATACTGAAAGGGCACTCAGCCATTTTCTTTCATATGCCCAATAAGTAGCTCACATTGCAAAGCTCATTGTCACTGAGAAACAGCAAGGGAAGCTGGAGTCTGTTATCATATGTTAGCAGCATTTATGCCTCAAAATTTCTGGCAAACTTTTCTTTCTTAATTGGGGAAACCAGAGTGGCCTTGTTTACAGATGATGTTTTGTATTTGGATGATGTCTCACTGTTTTACCCATCAGTCAAAGACCAATAAACACACTTGTTTCCACATTTCGACTGAGTGGGCGGCAGCTAACACACCTATCGGCTTGAGTGAAGTCTGAAACTTTGGCAGATCAAAGATACACTTACTAGCAACCATTCAATATCTAGTGTGACATAGTATTTTTTTTTTTTCACTAATGCCTTACAAGCAAAATCCCATCTGCATATTTGACTGTGTTGAAAAAGATGCAAGTCACAGGAAACACCTGACAGAAACACAGACTCGAACTGATCTAAGTAATTAAATTGCTGCCAAAAGAACTTGCTGTGAGACAGGAAGCACCAGAGAGGCATCGAGCATCTGGGGGGAAAACGAGTAACCACTGAAACTGAAGCACCAGTCTGTTCAGGTCTGGTTTAGACCAAACTGTCACATGAGACTGAACTGACATTGTGGAGGCGAAATACCACAGCACATCCAGCCACAGACATGTTGTTAAATGTTAACAAGTGCCACAACTTGCCTGCTGCACAGCAGCCACCGCGCTGCCCGGGTGGGAAGCTGGGATGGTCAGCCTAATGGCTTCTCACATGACCTCCGGGTCCTTCAGCGTGATCCAGAAGAAAAGCCCAGGTGGGCCAACGCCATGGTCCCAGCTGGCAGTACACACAAATGGGACAGGGCCACAGTGTCCCCCACTCCCCCCGCCATTATCCCTCAGGCCCTTTAGCGCCTCATCCCTCACTGCTGAGTCACCACAGATGGGGAGGGGGCGGAGAAATCCTGGTTCTGATTGGCTGGAATTCCCACCTCGCCTGCCCATTGGTTGTTGCTGCACTCACGGCCTGCCCTTCCGGAAGGTTCTCCAGAGGCCAGGAAGGCCTCAGCCCCAGGCAGCTGGCAGAGCGGGGTGATTTGACGGTCTTAGGGGAACCCTAAGACTTTTTTTTGTACTTCTTTGTACTTTTTTGCTCACAGGCTTCATTTAAGGAGCGTGGACCCTCTGACACGGAGGGTACATTCATGGGTTCGGGGTACTTCAGCAAATCACCGCCTGCTGTCTGACTCGTAGTGACTGACCGCTACGTTTCATGCAGTTTATAACTGGTCTATTAATATTTACCACAATTTGAAAAACAGAATATCTGCACCAATAATAACTACAGTGCACTATGGATGAGGTGGCCTGAGATCCACCTCAACACTCATCCGCTTGAACCTTTATTTTTCCATTTTTGAGTCACAGAATCACAGAATCACAGAATTGTGGTGGTTGGAAGGGACCTCAGAGATCATCGAGTCCAACCACAAAAAA
>JAOQGH010000019.1:13352256-13416501 GCA_025769975.1 Gallinago jamesoni
GGGAAGGGAAGGGAAGGGAAGGGAAGGGAAGGGAAGGGAAGGGAAGGGAAGGGAAGGGAAGGGAAGGGAAGGGAAATGGAAAGTGGAGAAAAGGGAAAAGGGAAAAAAGGGAAAAGGGAAAAGGAAAGGGAAAAAAGGAAAAAAGGAAGGAAATAAAACACATCTTGCACTGAACTGCAGGAAGATAAAACTTTTTTATATTCAGCTCACTTGCTGAAGGACCAGATTCCATTCCCCTTTCTCACTCAGGGAGTTAAGGCAGAGAAGTTATTATGGAGAAAAAAAACTATCAGAAAGTATCAGAATGTCCAGGTTTACCCCCTAAGCTCTCTCTTCACAGAGATCTTTCCAACTCTCACTGGACTGAAAAAAAAATATATTTTAATAGACCTTAGTTTAAAATCAGCCGTTATCACTGTTTTTACAAGTTACATGGATCATGCAAGTACCTAAGTACTTGTTTGAGTAAAATATCAGACACTGGGCTGAGTGCATACAGTCAACAGCAAAGGCAGGATACCCCATTATGCATCCTCCCAGCCACGGAATATGTGAATGCGAGGCATTAGCTTATAGTTCTGAAATGCTGCATGAGAGCCATCATGGTATCTTAAAGTCTAAGTTAAAAGCCATGGAACCCAAATCTACAGGAATGCTTCATCACTACTGTGTTCAGTCTCAGAAAGTTTAAAACAACCTGTATATATATTATTTCTGCTCATATAATAAAAATATTTATAAAAGTTCTAAGTTTCATTTTAAACTTAAAGTTTCAAATGAAATTCCAGCTCAGAGGACAGAAAAGACTATTGTCATTAAAAATATTGGTAGTTCTTAGCAGCTTATATCTGTTGCTTGGACAGAAGGCTCTTCAATCCAAATAAGCACTGCTGGCTTTAGATTTTCTATACATTATGTAAAAGTGGTAAACGCTTCCCAAAGGAGTCAATGTCCTTATTAAGTTACGTTCATAGAAATCCTAACTGAAGAAGAGAAGGATGCAGATTAAGTCTGAGTAAGAAGGCAGCTTGAGGGCAGGGCAGTGCATTCTTATGAGCTTTGAAAACTAGAACACAGGACCCTTCTGAGGAGAACACCCAGTATCTCAGCGAAAATCTTAAGGGTGTCCAGGAGGTAACAGGATACTTCTGCTACCTGCATGGGCAAGTCTGGAGGCTGTTACACGTGAAAGGGGATCTTCAGGTGAGTAGGCTAGAGGTTTTTTGACATCAGTGTGACAGCAGGGAAAGGGGAAAGTACCTAAACTCTGAAAGCCTCTCCCAGAGAGTTTTGCAATGCATGATTTCTCTTGGATCAAAAAAATACCCAAAACAGTGGGGTTTTCACTTTGCCAAACAGAACACCAAGAAATGGAAACTTTTTTTCTTCTCATAACCATTTTCAAGAAAAGTTTGTCTAACTTATAGAATAAGCAGCACTGGAATGTCCCACAAAGCTATTACTAGAAGTAGAATATGCAACTGTTCTATTAATACATGTTTGGTTAGTGTATTATTTAGCATGTCTCAGTCATAGTCTTGGAAAGAAGATACAATTGTAAACTAAAGAAAGCAAGCAATTTTACAACTCGCAACCACAACTAACAATAGTTAGCAATGGAATTATAAGTAGTCACAGAATTGCTTGCAAATGCCATACTCTGAGTTCCCCGATACTTCTCCAGGATATCAAATTACACTGCCCAAACACGCATTTCCTTCATGATTTATTTTATGTAAAGGAGCTAATGTTGCAAGAATAAGATGCCACACAGAAGTTTAAAGAGAAGCATTTTAAATCTGTGAATATAGATTGTCATTACACATAAATCATTTAACATAAAACCTGTATGAACATGAAACAATTTTACTGTCACTAATACCAGCTCAAAAGCTGGTGGAATCTAGTTAGGATCAACAGAAGAATAAAGGTGTTCGTATGAGAACTGGAATGAAATCTGTAGCCCAATATATTATGGCTAAGTAACAGCTGGATGGTGATACAGGAGAGATTTAAGGCACAGAATTATGAAGGAGAGTGACATTATTGTATGGTCATGAAGGACACTATAGTGAAAAAGCATCATAAAAGTAACTTTGCTATGGTCGTGGTCTCTTGCAGCAAACATTTGAAAGTGGCTGAAACAAAATAATAATACACTGTAGAAGACTGACCTAGAGCCTTCCCTCTGCCTGCTCAATATATATTGGAAAGCAGTAAATGGGCAGGATATAGAAAGAGCAATAAACCAAATCCACAAAATCTCTTTTCATCTTGTTGAGAATTTCTAAAACTGTAAAAAATGGGGATCCTTTGTGGAGCAGTCCTATCAGCCAGAATGACCCCCACACCTGTTGTGCTCTCTGGAACTCTACTGGAGGTCTTGGGGTCACAGAGCCCTGCAATCTCCGTTGAGTCTTCTCTCTGCCCTTGGATATCTGCCATGGTGGGAACAGGCAGCTTTTCCTACTAGGAGCATCCCTCCCCTACGGTCCTGAAAGAAGAATGGTTCACCTTGCTCTGACATCTATTCTATCAGACATCTGAGCACATCCTTGCTCAGACTCTCCTATTCTGCCACCTTTTGTGAGGAGATCATTTAGGCAAAAATTTAGGCTAGAGTTATTTCTAGCTGTTCTCCCCAGCTTGACCTTGTGCCTCATCCATAGCTGTCTTCTATCAAATTCTTTAAATTCTTTATGTTCATCACTTTCTTTTACACAAAAACATACTACATGCATATACTCTGGCAGCATTCATAGGGTAACCCCACCACTATACACACACACTCCAACATTCTTGAAGGGAAGTTTCTGGCTTTCCAGCATAATGCCTTTATGCAGGAAATGCCTGCCTAATGCAGATACTTTTTGCCTTTTAGAGGCTTTCATAAGATAAAGAGATGTATTGTTAGGTAATACGTGACATTTATCCCAGGAAGACAACACATCAGAGGGCAAAACAAAAAGTGAGACTGGGAAAGTACCCATTGCAGAACCAAAACAGGGTAAGAGGCAGACAGGGAAGAGAGTTAAAATCCAAGGTGTTGATAAACTCGCTGTAGTGACTGGGAGGAAGTTACGTATCTAGATAGCAGCCAGTGTATGGAGAAGGAGATACCTAACCCAGGTGGCAGGAAATGCTAAGGACAAAAACTAGTCTGGAATGCTGTCCCTTGGCTGTCTGAGTGATGAAGTTGTGAATCTTTGGTTCAGAACTCAGAGCCCTGGGACACATGTTACCGCTGGCACTTACATGTTTCCCTGGGGAACCACTTTCAAATCAAGGAGATCATTGACCTGAAAACCTGCAATTTTGTTATCAGGGCTACAAAGTTAATTCTCAGCCAGATCAGTCTCCAAAACTATCCAACTGTTCAGCGTGGCTAGAATTCGTTCTGGCAAGAAAGGCTTTGGGCAGCAGGTTGAGCAAAGGCTTAAAGAAATCAAGAAATTGCAGCTTAAGGACATGGTATAATGGTACAGCTAAGTGCATCTAATAGCTGAATACTGCTAACAAGCAGAACAGATCTCCCCTCTCTCCCTGTTGGTATTTTTCTACTCCCTCCTTTGCTTTAGCAATGGTGCTTCTCGAGACTTCACTGGTCTGGGTCAGGAGGCTGAAATGACTTAAACTGATTTAAACTAACATTGGGGTGGGGGTGGGGGGGGGGAAGGGGGAAAATTGCATCCCCCTCAGACCTCACCACTGTTTAGATACTGTGCAAAACACCAAGGAGTGCAATGGGGATCAGAGAGATGAGGCGAAGACAGGGCACAGGGAAGAAAGTGGAGACAGGATGGACAAACTGCTGGAGCAGTCAGAACTGTTTGGGGTAGACGTTGGATCACTTCAGCTGTTGGCGGCAAAAAGTCATGCCTTCGAGTACTGGCACACAGATCATTGCCTTTCTCCTAATGATGTAGAAGAATGTAAGTAGGGGCTGGTATGTTTGCCCGTAATGGCAGTCCGGTGATTTGAGCATTTTCCCTGTCATTAGAAAATGCTGGTCATGTTCAATCCCCCCTGTGGGTTTTTCCATGATTACATTTTTTTTCATTTTGGTCTTACATCACACCTGAAATGCAAATGTGAAATGAGTACATGAAATGTTTATTTAATGTTTATTTTGGACCATTTTGATATTCTTAGAGTCATTAAAAATATCTGACTAAAGCATGCTACTTTCACTAGATGATAAATGAGGTAACTAGAGAATCATGTGGGAATCAGAAATGAGATTTTTTAAATGTACATGAAGTTAAATCTGTAAAGATCAAAGCTCCCTCTATAAAAAATAATTCTTGTGCTTTCTATAATATTTTAATGTTTGTTCAGCCTAGAATTACAGCCTGTCCCAATACCAGAACAGATACATTTAAACAGATTTTTTTTTTTTTGGATTCTGTCCAATCCATGCAGTCCAGCTATGACCTTATCTTCCTGTTCTTTGGGCTCTTGCTTTAGTTTGGATATACAAATCCTTGAATAGTGAGTACAAAATAGCATCTCTTTTTTCCCTTTCCCTCAGTTTTGCAACTTAATATGCAACATTAGTTAGCCCTAAAAACATTTCTCCAGGTTTTAAGGCATTCAGCTCATTGCCTACTTATTGTTAGGAGTCTTTATAGACATCCAAGTGCTAACAAATGGAAAATAAAAGAACCTGTTTTTCATGTTGCCAGAGGAAAACTTCAGACCAAAGGAAAAGCAGAGAAAGAGATATTTGTTCAAGATTGTCTGAACTTCATTGAGAACGTGAGTCCTAGTAATTGAGTTCCAGTAATGGCATTTCCTGCATTTTCACACACACCCCTCAACTGAAACAATTTATGTGGAAGTAAAATTATAGTGTGTAGTCATTGCTAATACTTTAGTCACATTATGCAGATGCCAAAGTCACAGCTTCTATGGTTTCTCATTTACCTCTTTAGAAGAAGAAGCAGAGTAGCAGTATGTTTCAAAGATTAATTAAACAAGACTAGTTTTCTTTTTTGTAACTCTCATGACTCTAAGCATAGTTGCAGGAAAAGACTTGTAGCCTTAGCAATGTTGGGGAGGGCTAGTAAAATGTATTTAAACCTGTTTAATCCCCATCTTTGGCAAAATCAAAAGTAGACGTTTGGCACTAAAAAGTGTAATTTGTGATGAATTTAAAAGCTTATGTTTGTGACAAGAAACATCTGCAGTATCAAATGTTTTAAGCCAGAACTTTTTACCTGTCTAAACTTGACATACTCTGCATTCAGCTCTCACCTGAGGCAACCTGGAACCCACAGAGAGACGTCCCTGTGTCTATGTCCTCAGAAAGAAAAAAAAAAAAAAGAAGAAAAAAAAAAAAGTGTGTTCTGCAGTAGAGAGAATGAAGCTAATATTTGCCCTGAGATAGAAATTCTGAGTGAAGGAAAGAATTTGTCCTGAGGGCTTATGCAGCACCGAAGTAGGTGTAAATTATCTCATTCTTATCTTCTGCAAATTTCCCCCAGTAATTTGAATTCCTTCTATACCACTGAATTAGGATATCTTAGCACTAAATTATTCCTGTAGCTGGCATGACCAGTTTCCTGGCCTTTTTTATTCACAAGACCAGACTATTCCTAAGTTGGTCCGTGATAAAGTACGAGTTTACAGAAATCCAAAACCAGAATAGAACATCCTCTCTAATCCTGTCTCCTAAAGGCCAATATTGTTCAAGAACCTTAAAGGAAATACAGTGGCAAAATTTCTCTTATTAAACCCTGTTGAAACTTGACTTGTTCAACGCATCAATTTTGTATAAGTTTAGATTAGTCTCTGTAAAAAATTTTAAATTTGATATCTATAAATTAGGCAAACTCGATTCTGATGTTTATGAATTACATGTGCTACTCCGACCATCCAAACTCTGCACAGATGGCTGAACCCAGCCAGTGAACATGTTGAAAGAAGTTACCAACCAAAGAAGTTGGTTGCACTTACTAGTTACGATCTGACAGATGTGTCTAAGTTGGAAGAACAGAGCAAAGAACCAAGATGTTCATAGTAGTTTTAAAAGCTGAGATCTAAAAGTTTGAGAACAAAGCATGACATGCCACCTGAAAAAAAGAGAAAATTTTTAGACTGCCTTACCAGTTGACAGTGAAAGGAAATATGCACCAATAACAAAGAAAACAGTATAATCTAAGGAAGAATCCTGAAGCAAAGGGTGAAATCTATGTGAATATTAAAATTGAATAGATGTTTTCCCAAGTCCCAAAAGTGGAAAGGAAACAGAGACACAAAACTGTATATAGATATTCCACATATTACATAGTTTCCTCTGTCTTTCACAGAACAGCCGAAAAATTCCCCCCTCCTGTTAGAATGTAACTCTAGCTGTACTGGGTCAGGCTGCAGATCTCTCCAGTGCAGTGTTTTGGTTCCAGTAGTGGCCAAAAAGAGGATCCTTAGGGAAGCCTGTAAGAGCAGAATAAACACCAAAGACAGCTCAAGCACACAGCAACTTCGCCGTGCTCTCACCCAGTGTTACCGCCTTATGCTTGCTCCCAGTGTTTCTTAGAGGATTATACTAAACCCTAAGGCTCCACCAGGGGCAGGGTTTGCTGCTTAGGCAAAGCAAAGGATTTTCAGGATGTTTAACCCTACATGGGAAATATTAGTGGTGAAACGTAGACTAGTAACTAAAAATGCCCTTCCAATACTTTGGTCATTCAGACCAAGAAACTGGGTGCATTTCTTCCCAAGAGGAACACTCAGCCCATGTTCTAGTAGGTTCCAGATGAAGCTGGTAATTTGCCTTGAGCTTTCCAAGTCCTAGGCTTAGTCATAGACTTACCTTAGGGGACGGAAATCTTTCATGGGTGCTTGGCCAAAGTTATTTACAGCTTGAAACTGAACAGGTAAATTGCTGAACATGAATTTTATTAAAAACCTAGCTGCACAGTTTGATGTTACTCATGAAAAGATGGGAGAGTATAGATCTTATATGTGTACAGAACTTGTTAGTGTGCAGAGAGCAGAAAATTAGCTATCACACCCCCTCAATCCAGGCTCTGCAATAATCTATCATAAACTGCCAACAGAAGAGAGATAAAGAGACAGAATGTAATTTGCTGTACAGTGGCAGACTCAGTACAGGTCGATGTTATCAAACTGCTGCCTCCATTGACTCTTTGCTTTGACCAGTGCAGTTTTTCAGTACTGTCCTAGAACTTTACCATTTTATTTTTCCAGACCTGGAAAAAAGCTCTGAAAGACTGCATGAAGCCTGAGGAAGAGGAATAAAGGCAAAATATGGCGTAAAGGCCATATAGTGCTTCAGCACAAATCTCACCTACGTGGCTTAGTGTCCATCCCTCCTAGTGCAGGACAATATAACAGTTTGGTTATGCAAGTTTTGCATCCTGACCTGTTCCCAGCCACAATACATGGAAAAGCATCAGCTGTTCCATAGCCAGAACACCACCAGGTAGCACATTTCGGTTAAGCAGAATGAACATCTACAGAGCAGTGCAGAAACTCATACCGTGGCCCTGGTCCATTTATTAACACAGATGTTGTGATACCAGTTCAATAATTTATATTATTAAGTTCTAGGCAAAAATAGAAATCCAAGTTTGGGGGAGATGTTCCTGGCACTTAAAGACTGTATTCATGTTTTCCAGATTTAGTGAAACAATGATGAAAATTTGTTACTGCATCACTTACAGAGGCACATTTAAGGAGCCTCTGATGCACTATGACAACAAACTTATCAAGATGCAGAAGAATATTTTATTTTTTTCCTTTGAGAAAAAACCAAACATTTATAAGATAATTTCTGATGTCATTCATGATGGCATCATGACCAGTACCAGAGGAATTTTCTTGCATGTGTAGCCTCGTCTAGTCAGATTTTGAATATATCCACTGATGTAGAGTGTACAACCTGTCAGGTCCCCTGTTTCAAAGTCTATCACCTTTGCAGTAAGAAAAATACTCTCATATGAAGTCAGAATTTCCCTTGTTCCAAGTTGTGTCCATTGCCTTCTTGTCCTTCACTGTGCACATCTGAGAAGAGTCTGCATCCATCTGCTGCACACCCTCCCATATTTGAAACACTTGAAGACAGCAGTACGATCTGCCCACTTTTGTCTTCTCTTTTAAAGGCAGAACAATCCCTGTTCTCTCCTCATGTCATGTGCTCTCTGCTGGACTCGGTTCAGCGTGTCAATGTCTTTCATGGACTGGGGAGCCCAAGACTTCATGCAATAGTCTGACTGAAGTATGACTAGTGCCAAGTAGAGGGGAAAAACAAGTTCCCTTACTGGCTACATTCTAAAAGTCATCTTGTTAATGTGGTTGGCCTTCTTCAAGGGCACACTAACATATCTGTGAAAATATGTTATTCCTAAACAGAGTTGAAGATATGTATGCACTCACACTGAGTCACAAGGCCGGTAAAAACAAAGGTTCTGTTTTCATTGTATACGTAAATGTATCATCAGCCCTTTCTTATTCAAATTTCAAACAAAACCATTATGCTCCTCTTATACTTTACTGTCCTGATTAGGAGATATTCTCCATTCAAGATGGCAACTTACTCCTTAGCCCCTAAGGAAAAAAGAATACAAACGGTATTTGATCCCAGCAATAGAAGAAATGGTTCAAGGGGAGAGATGTAATGAGAATCAGCAAGGAGGAGTAATGGCATGGGAAGAAAGGAAGAGGGATTAATGAAAAGGCGAAATGGGAAAAGGTAGGGAGGAAAGGCAAGGGAATTATTGTTGAGGTTAAAGGTAGAAAAGAAATAGCCTTTAGTCTTTATAAGCATCTGGAAAGTCTGGCAACAGTAGCAAAGGCCTCTTCTCAAGCTCTAGAGCCTACTGCAAAAGCAGACCCTGCTGACCTTCTCTTTCCAAGCCTTTTAAAGTTCTAAACGCTATAAAAAGTATCCCAGTGTTTCAAATAAACTCAGTGACTGCTTGCAGTGCGTGAATCCTTGATCAGCCTTTTGGCTCTGCACAATCAGCTTTCCGCAGTACACTGAGGCTCTGGCATTGCTTCTCAGTGGCCAGTGCCAGCAGCAACCTGAGTTTCAACCATTTTAAATTTGGAAGGATTAAGAATTTGAATCTAAATCCAGTGACTTTTTTGGCCTAAAGGGACATTTTATACTTCAATTTTATTTTTTTTAACAAAAGCATTCAAAAAGTCCAGCACTTGTCACTAAATGAACTGATTTTCTGCTAATTTCACTTTTCAGCTTTCAAACTTGGTGTTCAAACTACCCCTCCTATTTTTTTAGCCATTTGCCCCAACAGGATCAAACAGGGCATTTTTGTGTAATGAACTCTTTTCTCCATGACCACAGCTTTCACTGTGGACAGCAAGAACGTTGCAAATAGGGCTTTATTTATTTATTGTATTTGTTATATAACACCCATCCCCATGTATCTGGCTGCCCTACAAAAGTAAAAGACAAGAATAAATAAAATAAGGCTATACCCAGTGGCCAGAGAGAGGCAGCTGTTCTGCCAAAAGAAGAGCCAAGAAAAAACAACTCAGAGAAAAAGAGCTGTTGAGAAAATAAAGATAAAATGATCAAAGATGCACTGTCCAGAAAGGTCAGCAGAGTTTATTATTGAGGCTTTTGCATGCCTGGTCTGCTGATTGCTGTATATAAGCATTTACAGTCAGCCCTGGAGGCTAATGCAGGTGGAGATACTGTGCAAACCCACCAACGGAACTAAAAATGCTCTGCAGCTGTCCCAAAGTCACAGCAGAGTGAAAAAAGAAGAATCGTGACACTCAACTCTAACTGCTTGACAAGGGTTAGAGTCACTCCCATAAGCAGTTATGTAAAAGTTACTGTGGTAGAAGAACCAACCAAAAGGAAACTAAATTATCTTTACTACTAAAAGTCAGTATCAAAAGTACTGTATAAAAGTTCTCCATAGCACAAAAAAAAAGACATCTAAATTCCAGATTTGTAATTCACACACCATTTATCTCCAAACCTGGTGAGTCTCTTATACAGCAATTAGTAAGCTGTGTCTGAAATATGTCACTCCAGAAAATAGTGGGGGGGATGTCTGATTTCCTATTTGTTCAACATAGCAGAATGCAGAAAACTGATTAATTTTGAACTCCATCCGTACAGCCACATGATCTGAAATTTTTTGACAGTACAAATGCCAGCCAGATCCTCCCAGAGCAGTAGTTAGTGTGACTATATGAAGATGTTGAACCCTGTCTGGAAGACGTACAAACAGAGTCAGTTTACAGCTGAGCTGAATTATGTCATTCCTACCACTGGGCAGGCAATGAGACTGTTCTGTTCTTTTGCTGTTGCTTTTTTCCTCACATTCTCTGCTGACCTGCCATGTTCTCTCAGAGATGCCTACTCATAGATGAGCAGAATATGAGCATTTTAGGACACACATAGAGTATACATCTTTTCTGGCAACAGCTGTGCCAGCTCAAACAGCTGCAACTCCTGTTCCTTCCTGGCAACTCACTGGTGCACCCCTTGCAGCGTCTACCACGCTTTCTGTCCTGCCAGAAGAGCTTCTCTGCAAGCACATCTAGATATATTTCAGTCAAACTGAGTCAAATTCACAGAATTCAGTGGGAATCTTGCATGTGTGTCTAGTTGCTAAATAAATCATGACAGTTCAAAGCAACAAGGGGCCAGGTTAATTTATAAAAAATAAAATACACAAAGTCATGATACCATAACTATTACTTGTTGTTATAGGAACTTTACATTCTCTTTCACTTTTATCACCAAAATCCTAAGCACAATTAAAATTCTTTCTATGATGATATTGTGCTTTGGACAACCTTCCTCTTAAAATTCCCATAAATAATTGCAAGTTATTTCATTTCCACCAAGCCCCTCCATAAGGCCTCAAGCTTCTGGCAAATTTCCAGCTATAAAGATTTTGTGGCTCTTTCCCATCCCTGTATTCCTTTTAATGCTTCTTCCTTCTCAATGTCCAGCCTTAGAAGAACTACAAAAGAAATTGAGTGCATTCCATGCAACTCTGACAGCAGGGCCAATTCCCTAACAAATTGATTTGTTGGGTACAACCTACCTTTATTCTGTGTTTTCAGACAGAAAGCCCTTCAGGGCAGACTCTGTCTCTTTTCTGTGGTTTAGGGACACAAAAGGCCCAACCCTCGCTGGGAACCTGGACGCTATCTGGATTCGGAGGTGATTTGATCTCTGTTATCAGGCTATCCTTACAAGGCATCAGGCTCAGACTGCTGAGGCTTTTCTACATCTGTCATCAAACGTGAAATCCATATACAAACAAAAGTACATTTCTTCTTCTTTAAAAATTTTCTTCCTCCTTGTGCACAACGGATCCATCCCTTGCTGTCACTAGTCTGTGCTCACGTTTTACCACACACTGTAATTGCATGCAGCCTATTATGAGCTGGCCCGATAATCAGAAGCCAAACCTCCCAGTACACATATTCAAATATGGATTTTTGTACGGGCAAAAGCTTCAGATACAATAGTCACAGTGGTAAGTACATGGAACACAAATCCCTTCCAGCATTTTGACTCCACTGTCCATATGGAGTTATGAAATCACCATGCAAATAGAAAAGGTGTTTTCTAAAGTGCTCATCATGCTAGACCCAAACTGAATTCATGCAGAGACTGAATTAGCTCTTGTCCATGGAGAAAATATTGCTTTTGATTGCAGGGTTGAGGTTTTTGGCAGGGCACCAGGGAGCTCCCAGTGTGGCTGCCTGTATCACACAGAACTGTATATGGCTAGAGGGCAAACATAAGTTTCCCACTGTGCCAACATATCAACCTTTGTAAACACAAATATGGAATGAAAAATAAGAAGCGGCAAGACTGTATCATGCCAGCAGTACATGCCGTATTTATTATTCTAGTGCATATGCTCTGAATAAAAAGATCTTTGTGGGGGTTCCACTGCCATTCTCCTTCAAAATTAGGCATTTCTAAATGTACAACAGCTGATGAGAATACTTTGCAAGTTGAAATGGGTCATACATGGAGAAAAGTAGTTTAAGAATGTCTATGTTTCTCCTACAGCCTTTTCAGTTTCTATTTTCTCACTATGGTGTATCTCAAACCACTGTCATTCGGTGAATTGTATCCAAAAGGTACCCTTGCAACGCAGTGTGTGAGGGCAACAGCTCTCCCAGCCTTTTCAGTCACCAGCTTCCTGCCTTTGAGCAGGTTACAGAGAAGACACATACTATAGGAATAGAATTTTGCATAAAACATTTATGACAAAAGAAATTTTAACTATTTGTATTCTCTCTTTTCACAGTTATAATTAAATTAGAACCTTAATTTGAAACAGATCTGAGGAAAATAAATATTTTTCTAAAGTTGTTTTGATGGTTCCATTTTTAAATTTTGATAGAAGATATCATAATCTTGATAAGGGGATAACTGTTTCAATCCAATTTCTCTCTTTCAATTAAGTTCAATATGAAATTTCTTCACAGTAGCCCTGGGAAAGGATTCATAGCTCTTACTGAAGCTAAGAGAAATGTCTTTTTTTTTTTTTTTTCTGAGTTTGCCCAGAGACTGCACATATTTCTGAAAACAAAACAGGAAATTTCTATACTTCATCTGAATCACAACTTACATTCTCACATGCTTGGAGACTCTACTTTTTACTCTTCATTCACAAAGAGTCCACAAGCATCACTGTGGGTAGAGCTGTCCCAGGGGTAAGGCAGCTTCAAGATCAAAGTGCAGATTTATCAAGAAAACAATGAAGAATAGGAAAACAAAACCACATTAACTATACAAAGTCATTGTACATTCATACCAAGAAGATTTATCTCATTACCACATTTGTGAACAAATGGGAGAGGCAGGACTAAGGAGGACATGCAAAATTACATTAATGAGCTTGCAAAAATACAGCAAAGAGATGCATCCCTCAAGACTCCTATGTGTGTAATAGAGTCAGTGATGGATTAACATGGTCGAAGTGAGAGGTTTGCAAACTTTTCTAAACCCAGAAGAATGTCTGGCTTAAAGGCAGTGCTGTTGCCATTTGGAACAGTCTTCCCAAAATTTTCTGAGAGCACCTATGGCAAAACTATCGAAGGATTAAACTTTTCCAATAGCATTCTTATTTTAATCTTGGTAGAATTTGCAATGAGAAAATACAGGAGTACTTACAGGGAGAAGGAAGTTAATGTTTTCCTGTCTGCAAGACTCCTGTTCAAATATACTACAGAGTACTGTACTGATGGCCTACAAAACATTTTCCAGAAATGTTCCAGAAATGGAAAAACATTTTCCAGATGACACAAGTCAGTTTAGCAGAATAAGCTATAACGGCAGTAAAACTAGAGAAATAGTATATAAAGGTGGTCCTGATGCATTTATGCCTTGAGGAACCCTTCTAAGTCCCAAATCAATCAGTCCAGAACTTTTCTACTGGCATATTTGCTGATCAGTTGTGCAGTTTGCACAGAACTCCCGTGATTTGAAAGTCAGTGCATGTATTGACTGTTACACGTATGAGTTCAAAAATAAACTAGGGAATTATCTTATGTATATTGTTAGAAAAGGAGAAAGCATTATTGGTGAGGGGGGGGGTCTTTTAACTTGTTTGTTTAGGACAGGCCAGGGTGTTTGTGATCAAATTCAGAAAGAGAAGGATATTAGGATAAACAGGTAGGCACAATGTAAACCACTCAGGTCTGGCTGCTTTCATTATTTCCAAGTAAAACTGTGTCTACTTTCTCTGTCCTGTGGTAGAACTAACATTTCTTTCCAGAGAGTAAAAGACTTCAAAAATCTTAGCATGAGAAGAATAGCTTTTAGATTAATACCTATTGCTTATTTAGATATCCAAGCCTAGGTATAGAGTCACAACATTTGTGGAAGCATCCCGATTTCACTGAGTAGTTCTCTCACCCAAGAGCTATTTGATCTGTTGGTAATGGGAAAGAGGGACAAGTAGAGATGCAAAGCCCTCAGCATTTAAGCCAGTTTCAGGCACAGAAGCAGATTGTTGACTAGAAAGATAATAGTCAGGTATCCTTTTATTTTCAAAAACACGCACAAGATCCTTTTTCACTAAGTGTTAAGTATATGAGCTAATAGGTGATTTCCAAGTTCATAAAAGTACTCATTTCTAGTGACAACTGCTTTCCAAAGAAGCTCCGACTCTCAGCTGCCTAATAGCATTGTGCTCATCACTGCTGTTTTTGTTTTCTCTTGCTCTCTGCTCTTGGCATCAGCAGCTACAGCCTGTCAGTCCTGCAGCCTCCTCTTTGTAACACACCAACCCATTCAACATAGCTTCTCATGGGCTCTTCCACCTCAGCTGTCACATTGGACTGCAGTTCCTGTTGTTCATAAAGGAGAATCTGGCTATTCCTTCATCTACCATCTTTTTCAAAACCAAAATCCATTACATCAAAATTCTCTTTTATTATCATAGCAAACAGGCATTATCTTGTCTATGACCAAAAAAATCAGCACTTGTCATTTACAAACATTGTAGTTTCAACCCAAATGATCAAAACCTGTACTACCTAGGCATATTAAGAATGAATGGACTTATACGTATAATAACTGTTTAAAGATTTCTGAAAAATTCATTTAATTTGCTTTATGCACGGAAACAAAGCTGGTTTTGAAATGAAGTTCACCCAAAAGGCATTTCAAAAATTATGTGAATGACATTTGAGAACTGTTAAGACTAAGTCTTTGACATGAAAGCATTTAGTATTGTAGTCAAGGACTGACACACAAACAAATAATGAACAAACAATGGAAAAACAGTGCTATGAGTGTCAGGAAACACAACACATGCTCCAACATGCTCCTTTGCTTCCCTAGAAATACTTGCATGTCCCATGCCATGCCAGTTAATTTCATAAGATGGGTGAGACCACCAAAAACCACAGCTCTTCCAAAGGGTCACCTTCCCTCAACTCTGCCCACCTTTCTACTCCCAGCTACACTCTCCTTTCTTTTTTTCTTTCCTGGCTCTGGTGCTTGTTGGATCCTTCTGTGATTTTTTTCAAGTTAAAAAGCAACAAGGAGTTTTGAAATAAGGAAGTTCCTAAACAATTTATAGATGACTTTGTAGCCCAGGTTATATTCCAGTGATCTCATTTGTTCATGGTCAAAGATTCATTCAAAAGCCATGTATAGCTCTAAATACAAACCAGGAAAATTTACAGGCAAATACAGATGTCAGAAAAGTCTTCTCTTCTGTGTGACTAGCAAGTAATGAGTGATCAAATGACCAACTACAGAATATTCATCAGGGTAATGACCTTTTTCAAAGATCTTCTCTTGAGAAATAACGCAATTGGTGCGTAACTTCACATGTTATCTATGACTGAGGAATATCTTCTGAACAAGATAAAAATCAGCTATTAAACAGAAGATTCACAGGATCCTCCACAGTGACACCTTTTCAAAACATCTGGCTTCCAACACAGTCAACATTACTGATTTATAATAACACCAACTAAAATCATAGGCTTTTATCTACAGAGGATCTTTACATTACAGAGTAGGAAGATGTTGATTTATCTATCCTACAAAGAATGGACAGCTTCTGCTATTTTTTATGATGCTTAAAAATTACTTAAAAACTTCACACCAACTCTAATTAAGTCTAGCATCTGCTGGAAGTCACTAGAATAATTTATTTCATGTTACATTTAAAAAGGAGAAGTTCATACTGTGTAGGGGTTGAATAATATACATTCAAATAGTTTAAATAGTTTCAATACTTGGGCCCCTGACTGAGTATGTCTCCTGTCTTCTTGTTCAGAAACTTGTAAAAATAATAACATAATTGGACAATTTTGAATTTTCAGACTGCTAATGATTATTCAGACAGAATTACACCTGTTTGGTCAGTTCATACAACATTTTCGATGTAAAGAACAAAAGCATCATATATAGACTATTATTGCCAACATTGCAGAGAAAGTTGAGATTTCATCTTCCTACTTCATTTTAGTCATCTCATGCAGAAATTTAATATCAGTTTTCTTTTTAGAAAAAGTCTCTTTTAGATGACTCCAAAGTCATTGTTAAATCACTATGATTTTAGTAGCATTTCCGTGGCTCAATTTCAGTAAATGTCAACCAAAAGAAAAGCCATTTTCCCATGTTGGGCTCCTTTTGTGGCAATAATATTTACTTACATATATTATGAGACCTAATGAATGATACATTATAATCGAATGCTACTCTGTCTTCAAAAATGATCTGCTATGTCAAAATGTACCTGACTCTTTTATAGGCAGCTGTACAATGGATAGCTGTGAAGGGTACATGATGTTTCGCTAAGAATGAAAGATTCCAAAGTGCCATAAATGGCAACTTTGTTTTTTTAAAATCTAAAAATAACGTAGTTAAATATTATTGCCATTAAGTCTGTAATAAAAAAAAAAACCCATGAAAATACAAAAATCATGAAAAAATAACTGAAAATTTATGTTCATTTTGCTGTATTCTGCTTGCTGTACCATAATCTACAATGGATGGAAATCTGATACCTGGCTGATCTCCACCCTGGAATACTGGGTGAAATGCCTTCCCAGGATTATCTAAAGATTCCTATTTAATAAATTCCCCACTAATGCATCCATCTGATACATAAGCAGCGTGCTTCATGACTCCTACACTGCGGTGCCACTTTTGAGGCTTTGAGGGGCTCATACTAAATGTGTAAATTACATTTTAATGTAATCCAAAAGAAGATCTGTGGTAGGCAGAGCACTGCACTTTCTGGATCCCTGCTCCCACATCTTACAGAGCAGTGAGTCATCTGTGGGAGATGGGACTTGTTCTTATAGATGGTTCCTGGAGTTTCTGGCAATGCAAATGAAATATATTAAGGGTTCTGCTTCTTATCTATTTAAAGTATAATTTTTAGTGCATTGTGAATGCATAAAAACCAGCCTCCATTCAAAATGTTTAGAGAAAAAAATTAAATACACACAACCTACACAAGCATTCACATCAGTAGAATTTGTGGGAAGTGGAATTAGTGGCATTTTCCACTTTTCTTGCACTACATCTAGAGAACCTTTAGGTAACAGAGGAGAAAACAGAATGAAGCTGTTCACACATCAGTAATAAAATGAGGGAAACACAAAATAAAAATTTTTCATCTGAGGCAAAGCATATTTGATTTTCATGGTATTCACACAGATCCATCAAAGTAAATATTTTTACAGTTCAAACAAAATTTCAACTGTTCTAACTACCTTTTGTGTGCAAAGAGGAATTCTGAGTTCCATTTGTTATTGAGCCATTGTAGACTTTAATAGCTTGTGATAATACAAAGTTCACATAACTTGTTTGAATACAGCATGACAAAAACAGCTGAATGTCATCGTCTTGTTTCATTCAGCTTTCATTTTATTCTCGTATTTTGAGTCACTGAATCATTGGAATTCTCTCTTTAATAATTTATCGTGAACCTGATCAAAGAATTAAATGTTTTCGTCTTCCTGGGCTTAGAGGAAGTCAAGAACAGAAAACACTTTTCAAGAAGTATTCAGATCTCAGAGAAAATACTGCTTTATGGATAGCTCTCCGGAGATCACACATTCTCATAATGTTGTGTTTTTAATGTTCAGGCTTAAACAAAATTCCTGGCTAATTTTACAAAGAATTTTATAGTGATTTTACAGAATTCATTAACGAATCATCAGGAAATTAATATCAAAGCCCAGCTGACTGGGTTCCTATTCAGCACTTCTGAATCACTGCTCATTGAGCAAAGCAGTCACTGGACAATGGGGGTTTTGCCTGAGCAAAATGTGAGTCAGGAGACCTGGGCTCCCATTGTCTTCACTGGGAGTTTTGCCTGCATATGGAGTGAGCAGGGACTTCTGGTGAATGGGAGCCATTCACAGAGCAGCTAAGTAAAGCACCCAATACATCACCATTTTGAAGTTAACACTAGGTGGTAGACATAACTGGAAGAAATACAGACATTTCTGGAGCCATGTGAAAGACTTGTATAAAGCAGCACTTTAAATGTATTGTCTCTTATTTCCCCCTATTTTGGCCTAAACGTTTTTGTTTTGAAAGGTATCTGGCTGTTCCCTCCAACATCCCCTTTGGTTTAACAAATTAATTAAAATAATTTCCTTTTTGTATGCAGTCTGTAGGCGGAAGAGACATCCCTATTTGGAGAGGAAGAGCTGACATCCTCGCAGCTGAAAACAGGAATCTGTTCCACTGTCCCTACCCTCTACCATTGTCTAGTTGCTGGAGGAAGAGATTTCTAACTAACCAGTTCTCAGCGTGCCGCTGTGTAAGTGCATATCCAGATCTATAGAAGCACTCACAGCTATACATTCGCAGTACAAATACCTCATCCGTAGGAGTGAGACCTTCAATCCCATTTCCCAACCCAACTGAGACTTGGTATAAGCAGAACACAGGGAAAAGCTGAAGGTGAAAAAGGAAATAGAGTGAAGTAAAGAAAAAGAACAAAATAGGAGGGCAAGAAAGCCTGCAGGGAAGAGAGAACATGAGAGAAAAAAGAGAAAAGGACTAGTAGAGACTACACAAAGAAGGAGCATAAAATAAAGGATGGTTTGGAATAGGTGTCTGAGGACCAACCAGGGCCAAGATCTAAGCTTCCCTCGAAACTTGGGCTCACTGATTCAAATGAAAACAAGACCTATCCTTAATTGTTTTTCTCTGATTCAAAAGAAAGTAATTCAGGCTAAGGAGTGAAAAGGGAGACAGACTTAGTGGAAGTCAAGGGAGAAGAAGAGCAATGAATCTGCAAAAGCATGGGGAGCAGTCGCTCTGCCAAGGAAAAGAGGACTGGGGGGAAAGTAGTGCTCTCCCAGGGTAGAAGTTCAGAGGGGAGCAGAAGGGATGCAGTAAATGACCACATGAAAAAGCAAACCTGGAATCTGCAAATGAAGGATTGGACACTACACTGTGGCTGAAATATTTGATTTACATCTTCCGTTTAACAATTTCTGAATGAAAAGTTTGTGTTCTTTATACAGATGCATTTATAATGTACGTCAGAAAAGCTTTCATGTTATACCAAATAAATCTGAATAAAAACAATGTACAGTGTATCAATCCTTTATGTTCTTACAGAAAAGACAGTTTTAAAGTGTGGACTCAACATGGTTTTGTTTCTTGATTTTTTCTTAACTTTTAGTTAGAAGTTTTCTGAATTTCTTGTCTACAGCAGTAATACTCATATTCTCTCGGACACTCTGTGAAAAATTTAGTCCTTCTAAACAGAATAAACTTAGCTAATATATCATACCAGTGATATGTCATCTTTTCTTTGAGATATACTTGTTCACCCTGCTATCGAATGCTTCATTTTTCCATCAATCTGATGGCAGGCATTTGATCTTGCATGTTTCAAGAAGAACAATGAGCAATAAACGTTAAAGGACTATTCCTGCTTTCTTTTAAGTAAATTGCATAGTACCAATGCGTTCTGTGTGCCCTGGATCCCAACAGAGAATGGAATTTCAGAATGAAAAACACAGCAAGAAAATAAATGCTGACTACCACACAGCCTGAGTGTCTGGCTGCCAGGAGTACTATGAAACAGAGATATTTAGAGTTCTTCCATGGTATATTAAACAGAGATCATCCAGAAAAACCTAATCACTTTAAATCATCTCAGCCTATATGAACTGGAAAGACAGAAGCAAAGAAAATTTTCTGCCATTCCGTTTTCCAAACCTGATGCTGCTTTTTCCCTCGCTGAAAATTTGCATGTTTTCTCAGAGCCTGTTTCTTTCTCACAATAAACAATGCAAAGCCCTCCTGCCAAAAAAATGTCCAAATGCTAAACAGTTGCTATTATAGTCATTATTATAACAGCAACTTTGAGCTGTGTGCTTTTAAATTATAATTATTTTTACAAAAGATTTTATGTGTCTTGATTGCAGTAATTATGATTCCATAGTAGTAAATGTGTATTTAAAAAGTCACGTTTGCTTACTGCTCCAAATAAATGAGTTTCCTTAAATGAACTTCATACAAATGAGTGGTTTTCTTTGTATTTATCTTACTTGCTATGCTAACAACACACTAGGATGTATTAAACAGCTGATAAACCATTGCTTCTTTATAAAAATACCTATGGACAAAGATGTCAAGTGAAAAGCAATGTTTTATGTGAAATGTGTTTCATTCAGATAATACCAGATTCTAATTCAGAAATGTGAATTTCTTTTTTGTCTTATTTCTCACCTATCTGCCTTTTCTTTGTTTAAGGAGGTCATATCAAGAAAATAAAGCAATGGAAAAGTAAAAATGAATCTGAGACCATGTCAGTTGTACAGGGTAGCACGTGTACGTGAGCCTGTACCCTTTGTAAAGAACATCCAGTATAAAGAGCATCACAAGATCCAAGAAAGGGGCTGCTTCAACAACCATTCTGGTAGAGAATAAAGACAGAAAACAGTTCAGCCACTGGGAGACCCACCAGCAGTGCTATTATCCCCAAATAGGACCTGTGTAGGATCATTGCTCTGTGCTCTGTGACCAGCAGGGATTGGAGGTCACGATTTAGAGTACCCATGACAGTGTATTCTTGCAGCCAGAGCTTCCCTTCCCCAGGGGACACTCAGTAGCTCAGTCGATTCACAAGATACCAAAGTTTACAGCTGATCAGAGAAAAGGGTTTTTTTTAAAAAAAAAAACAGAAATCAGGAAGAGGAAATGGAGAGGGACCTGAGAGAAAGGGGGGTAGCAAGTTTCTGGCTCCAATGCCACGCTCTTTTGTAACTCACCACAATGCTGTATTAACTTTTAAATGAACCTGTCTGTCCCTCGGCGCCCATTTAAGTGGTTGCCAGTAGCTGTGGGAACGCCAGTGGAGCCACACTGGATAGCGGTTTGGATCCGAAACGCTGTCAGCTATCGGTGCGATCCCATTAGGTTTCTTACAATGACACAATCTTGTCCTATCTCCCATCCTTCCTAGACAACCTTGCCCATTCTTTGGTGAGAATTGCTCCATTGTACATGCAGATATTCACATTCTTGATAAGACAGTCAGGGGAAAAGTTCATGAGCCACATCCTCTGCTGGTATAACTTCATTTCCCTTCCCCCTTCTTCTGAGAGTGAGTGGGTGATCTGACTCCCTGTGTTGAAAGGAAACAAGGTTGTCTATTCAGCTGCAGTCAGACATACAGTATGTGCTCGGGCCCAGACAGCCCATGATGCTGAATGGAGATACTAGAGGTTCGTGTTTCTCTGCTGGGAATTTTCACAGAGCAGAAAAGGAATGCCACGGTTTTGCAGTAAAACTTCCGACTGACAACTGACAGAGCTCAAAAGCATAAAATCACAATTATTCTCATGGCACAAACCCTCAAGTTGTGGGGAAAGAAAATGACTGAGAGGATTTGTGGGCTGGTTTGAGCAAGCAATGGTAGGACTGTAATAGGACACTAAATAGAAATGTAAAAACAGATCACTGAAAATTTGAGTGCTGCTGGTTATGCTGACCATTACTACTAAACATTTTGTCTAATCTCAGGCAAAACACTTTGCTTCTGAAATGTTCTTTTGATAGAATAGTAGCATTTTATAATAATCATTTAATCTTTAACATCAACAGAACATTTTGCAACATAATTCTATTGATAACTGAACTTGACCAATAATTAATTTACAATGTATCAAAGTTAAACTCCAATTCAGTGTAAGCAGCAGAGGAAGTTTCCTGCTAAGAGAGACCAACAGGAACACGCTTTGATTCATATCACAGAGTGGTCTTTGAAGGGGAGAACTGGATTCCTTTAGGAGAAACAAAACCAGATCCCACAGTGCAAGCATTAATGGAATAATGCTAACCATGAACAAGGTGAGAACTAACCCAAAGTAATGCTCCTGCAGTGCGCACGCTGCAAGTGTCACCTCCTCAATACCAACTGCGCATCTACAGGTCTTTCCCCACAGCTTTTCAAATTTGCTAGCAAAAAAAAGCCTATGTCTTTTTTGAGGAGAAAATGCAAGTATATGAATTACAGCACACTATATCTTCCCACTGTCCTCAATAAAGCAATGTGGTAACTTTCATTGCAACAGATCCTAATAAAAAAATAAACTATATTTTTCAGATTTGGCTGGCCAAGACTGAGGTATTTGTCAAATCCCACTATGATAAACAGATTTGAAAAGAAACAAACACCAAATCTCAATTTCTCATACTTATTTAACATGCTCAATAAAGCAAGAGGAAATCAAGTACCTCAGGAAAAAAACATACCATGGTCCTGTGGAAATATTCAGGAGCCTAAGGCTGTGTTTTAGCTCTGCTAAATATTTGCTAACTTGTATGGATTAGATTTGACCACTTAGAGACTCAGTTTCTTCACGGGTACAAGCGGGTTTAATGGTAATTAACAGTTCTAAGCTGAATTGGAGCTTGCAAGGGAGTCATATACATTCTTATTTTGTCCAGCTTAATTGAAGACTGGGGACATACCAACATACCATTTACCATGAATAAACATATTCAGTCACAAGAATTTTATTCCAGTTTTGCCATTGTGGTTTCAACATTACTTCACTGAGCTTCTACCTGAAGCCCCGAAAGTTCAATGATTCAGCCAGAATTAACATTTTATCAATGTGAAGACTGGGTTACTTTGGATGTTAAAAAGCTTATTTCAGCTGGGATCCCTGCACTCTCATACTAGATTTATTACTCTGTGGGAAATGAAATGGTTGTACAATTTGTTGTTTCATTTCCACTTCTTATATTTGCTCCAATTGACTTCCCCAGGTTTTTGTTTGATAGCTCTAGTCAGCTGAAAGCAACAATACTTATGTTTGAACAGCAGCTTCCACTCTAATACCTTTACTGGTTTTACAAAGGCGCTCAGATACTTTGCCGACATGCAAAGTACATTTACTGGCTGATTTTGTTAGCCCAACAGAGCTTGAGTTTGCCACGACACGTGATTTCAGCTGGCTGCACCCACACAGCCTGAGAGGACGAGGTTCAAGTGGCAGCCAGTCCTTACCCACTCACATTTCCCTGCTTTGCAAGCCGCCTGGTGCACTGGCAAAGAAGGGCTCAAACTGAAACCCAGGGCACAAATTAGGGTGCTGAGCTAATACAACTACACAGACAGGCTCATCAAGACATTAGGTCATTCCTTGTTAATTTTTGTGAAAATGGAGCATGTAGAAATAATTTTGTCTGCGTAAAATTGGTGGTAACACCAATGGTTGCTGCTCAGTGTCGCCATGCAAAATACTCCAGTGCTTCTGGAATATTCTTAGTGTTGGCTGACCCAATCTGAAGTCTGCAATGTTTGTAGTAACTCTTAAGTTTTAAGTTGCTCTTCCTAGAAACTAATGATACTACTGAAAATTATAGATAGAAGCACTTAACCAGCAACATTGTAAAATTTGTTCTAGTATTAAGTACTGTATGCTAAATCTGTTAAATCTATTGTATATGTAAAAAGAAATCCCAGTGCAAAGTGATTTCATGTATTCCAGGGTGACACTGTACTATGAACTGTGAGTCATTTATTGCTATCCAATAAACAATACCTGTTTATTGTAATATAAAAGATAATACCCTTTATACAATATAGTTTCCTTATTTCACCATCAAAGTTAAAATCAATAAACGGATGTCAGGAAAGGCAGGAGAGAGGAAAAAAGAGAGAAAGAAAATTTTGAGCAAGAACATGATGGCAAAAAGCTCTTAATATTTTTTTTTTCTAAGCACAGTGTAATAATGTCTGTTGCTCACTGAGAGCTAATAAAAGTATCACTGCTGAAGTTAAGCTAAGCTGTACAACTGCTTATTGTCTGTTATTATTTTGTCTCACTGAATAGCTAATGCTATCGCAGGATTATCCTCATTTCTCACAGACTCCATGTTTAATGAAAGCATTAAATGATGACATACATACTTTTGGATCACCTCGTTTGGGGCCTGACCCCTGTCCCATTAAGGCAACTGGAACATTACTATTCATATGAAGAGAGGGCAGAACCAAGTCCTTATCTGGGAGGTTTCACAGAAAGCTTGCCATGCTCCAAAAGGAAAGATCAAACAAGCAGATCGCTGAAGGCCAAAGGTCAGTTAAGAGGTCAGTTCCCATCCCCAGGCAAAATGATGAAAGTATTTAAAAAACTGCACTGGGAGAAACAAGAATGAGGTAGACGTTAAAGCCGCCAGGTATAAGAAAACACAGCTTGTGTTTCTGTCTTTGCAACACAACCTGTCAACGCTGATTCTTGCTTTTTAAAGTCAATTAAGAACTTAATTTAGATGCTTACTTCCTTTCTTAAGTTAGAGAACTGAGATCAAGATTCCGTGGTACACAGTTCAATCTCAAACCGACATTATACATCATACATTATACTGTAAGATTATTTTTCCCTACATTATACATCATTGTCTGGAGCATATTTAAATTAGAAAACATTTTAGCTAAACCATTACTGTAACTTTGTGGAAGTAACACTGCTCTCGTTTTCATACCTATTTTTTGTGCATATCATACATAAGATTATTTCTGTACACTTAAATTGGCTTTCCAGGGAAAAGTAATCATTAAAAGCCCCATCATCTATAAACAAACTTCTTAAATTATATGTTTAGCATAAATTTATATGAATTTTCATTTATTGTATTTGCTACTTATAAGAAAATACACTTTAAAATCTCATGAAAGGTGCAGTGAAATATTAATTATTAATAAATTAAATTATTTACTATTTTAAACTGTCGTTACCAACATTTAAAACAAAAGTGTTCCTGCAAAAAATCAAACAAGCCTTTGGGAATTCCCCTGACTCTTTTCTGCAAATATCTTTTCAATAGTACAAACTTTTAAATGCTAAAAAAACCAAAGGCCACTTATTTCTCAAAAGTGGATGTTTTATGCTTGTCCCTTCAGCATTCATTCCGTGCCATTGAAGCGGGCTGAATGGCGCTTAGTACCAGTGAGTTTGAATTGCTAAACAAGAGACAAGTCTCATCGTGTTTTTGAGTATCTACAAGAAACATACAAAGAATTATAGCTGATTATGTTTTTCTCTATTCTTGATAATGCTCCAGTTGCTTCTGAGAGATATGCCTGGTTCCCCGCCCTGGGAAGAGTACACCATGCATAACTGTCTTTACGAGTTAGAAAGTACGTGATAGCTTCGCAACATGTCCCTTTTTAGAACAAACTAGTGTACTCACATATTTTACCATTTAATTAAAAAAGCACAGGAATAGTGTTACATAATTATGTTCAGGCTTTTCACATTTCCAGCCTGGAATATTTAATGAAGAAGCGCCTGCAGCCTCCCCTGCTCCGTGTGTGTGTGTGTGTGTGTGTGTGATCCTTCAGTTCTTCCTGGCTTCTGATTTTGCATTTCTAACGAAGCTGAACTGACAAAGCGTGAAAGTGGTCTAAAAGGAAAAACAAAGAAAGTGACCCTGCTTTCACTGTGCCAAGACTAATCAATATTCCAGCAGCTCAGCTTTCCTCTCTCTTCTGATGTGGGGTGGGGTTTTTTTTTTTTGGTGGGTTTTTTTTTTTTTTTCAGAGTTGGGCGAGCAGTCTCCTCCCCTTTCCTTAAGTTACAGTGATAGTAAGTTGCTGTATTCCAGAGCACATGCAGATTGTCAGTTTTCTCTGCCTCCCGCTCGCTCGCTCAGCTCCGCAGCCCGGTGGCATCTGCTGGGAGGGGGACCCCACCGTACCTGCCAGCGCCCCGTTCCCAGAGTCCTGAAGGCCTGAAAAAGGTGAGCCCCTCCTTTCCTTTGGTGGGTTTTGAGTATGAAGCCCCAGTTTTTACACTCTTTGCCTCTGTGTTTTATTGCAAGTAACAATCCTTCTGGCTGTACCCCTGTTGTTTCTGGGTCTGAATGTAAGTTATAAAGGAGAGATTAGCTGCATCAATCATCTTGGAAAGAAAAGGCACTGTAAATGAATTATTTTATTTTTTTTTTCATAAAATACTAAAACTAATTATTCTGAAAAAATATCCTGCTCACACACAGTAGTCATGTCCAAGCTAAAATACTTACTAATTTGAACATCCAGCTCAGTCTCAGAATGTTTCCACTCTCTAGAGAAGCAAAGCATACAGCATTCCATTAAAATTTGGAGACGATATTGCACTGAAGTGCCAATCTTGAAACGTATGGTAGAAGCAGTGATCAAATTGCATCAAAATTAATTTGTTACAGCATGGTACTTGCTTTAAAACAAGCTGCTTGAAAACCTTGTGTATTTATATTCTAAGTACTTCCTAAAAAAAGGTATTAACGGACCTTTTTTTCTAGGTATTTACTAATTAGTAAATTTAGATTTATTAAAGCTAGGATGTTAGAGTGGGACTGTGCATAATGGAGAGAGACTCCAGTGGAAGCAACTAAGTCTACCCATTTTAATTTCTAATTTCTTTAAAAAGACATGCCAGTGTGTTAACTAAATCCTCAGAAAGTGGGATTCTCGGTCTGAAAAATACCTTTGTGCAGGCTTCATTATTAAATGAATTCATACCAAGCAGCTAAAAAAAAAAAAAAAAAGAATAAAGAAAGAAAATTAATGTTTTAATAAAGGATTTTAATATTAAACCATTTTCAAGTTGATTCAGTTTGTGATTTCTTAAAATCAGATTATAGCCCCATAATCGCCGTCAGGCCAAGCTGAGCATTACTTTGCAACGTGGAGTTGTATTACAGTCTGAAGCAACAAGCCTAAGTGGGATATAACTTCTGATGTTTTACAGATGTGCTCTGAATAGTTTATACACTTCAAAGATGAATGTTATCAACATAAAACTGTCAAAAGCATATCTTCAAAATAGTGGTTGAGGGATAAATAAACTATCCCTGCTACGTTTTGCCATGTGAAAAGGAGGAATTCAGCCAATGCATTCAACCATTTAAAACCATCTGAAATGCAGAACATTTTAAACATACAGTTTAAGCAAAATATTTCTCTTCAATGGTTAATGTGAAGGTGAGCTAGAATTTTTTTCAGATAAAATTGGCTCGCTAAACAGACGAAAAGCAAGCCTAACAGATAGTTTTAAACATTATAGCACCTTACACTTCTACAAATTGTACTAGTTTTACATTAGTATATCTCTAGCAGCTGCAAAAAAAAAAGTTACTCCTGGGTTTTACAGGAGGACAGCAATTCAGAATAATATCTGATCAGTCCATATATTCCTTCTTTCAAAGATTTCTTTAGCAGTCATTGAGGCTATTTATTAAAAACATCAAGCAATAACTTCAATATTACAAATAATGTAAGTTTTACTGAAAAATGAAGAATATTTGCTTCCGTGCACACATAAGGCTAATCATTCCTCTAAAATCTTATTGTAATATTTGATATTTCTTGTCTTGCAGGTTTCACCAGTACCTACCACAGAAAAGAGTTTTCCGTTTTTTGAAGGGATATTGACAGAAGTTAGTTGTAAAAGAAAACTTGCTTCAAGATAGATGACTAAAGGTAACGGAGAAGATCCAAAAACTGGAAGTAGGATGGAACGCATTCAACAAGGAGTCCGGAAACGTACACTTTTGGCTAAAAAAAAAGTGCAGAGCATAACAAAGGATGATGTTAAAAGTTATTTATTGAGGAATGCCTTTGTGCTCTTCACCGTTGTTGCTGTGATTCTTGGTGAGTAATTTGTTCAATAGGAATATTCTGTTCTCCAGTGCATTTGACAATGACGGTTTGCCTGAGCGATTTGCATTACAAATGGGATCCCAAATTCTTCTACATTGATAAGAATGTTCTGGCTTAGAGAGTTTTGGCTTTGACAGCTGCATGTTGAAGTTTAGTGATGTTGATTATTCTAGTATTCCTAAGGAGAGTTTTGGTGAAAAAAATCAGCTGGTTTATAGATTCTTCTCATAAAGTACCAGATAAAGTAACTGAATTGAATGTTTTCAATGAAATATTTTTCTACCAAAACCAGATGTAGCAAAATTCTCAGGATCTTACTTTTATTTACCTAATCTCTGAAAAAAATAACACCTTGCAATGACAAACAGAAATTCTTAATGAATGAAATGAAGTGACATTTTTATGCAAAAGTTTATATTATAGCCCCAATCTTTTCAGCTTTCCCTTGATAGAAACAAAACAATGAAATCTAGGTACAAGCCTGTGCTTTCTCAGTCACTTGCAATCTTACACATGCATCTTTCAGATGCAATTGGGGCAACAATGGCAGTGCTGCCGATTCAAAGGACTGCAAGATAGCACCTGATTAAATGCCTTTTTACAGTATATGGAGAGGAATCTAGGACATCAAGCAGCATTTAGATTTGGAATGCACCAAAATGTAAATTTAAAATATTGATAAACATTTTGGATTTACATTAGAAAGACAATCTTCTGAAAAAAAAAACATACAAATTTTTTAAACAAGTTTTCCTTTATATAATTACATGATCACTTTTGGTAATTTTCCTTTTACTACAGATTATCTAATGACACCATATGTTTAATGAAATACTGTTCTTTACACTTCGAGCAAGAACATTATGGTTTTACTGTACTTCTTTCATTTTTATTTTCCAATTTCTGTGAAATCTGTCCATGAAAACCCAAATGTTAGCACTTACAGATAAGGGTACATATTCTACACCTATGTAGGCCCTAATGTCCTTGATAACGTTGTTCCATGTAAATCTGCTTGCTAGATTTCTACAGCTTTTTTAACAACTAAAATTTTAGGGCTTTACCTTTATTGCTGCTTGATACCACATCTGTAGGGTTCTTTTAAATGAAATTCAGAGTTAATTTTTTTTTTTTCTGCGAGACAACTGTATTAATTTGCATATTGGTAAAATAAATAACGTTGCTATAACAGAAATGTGAGTTTCTCCTGTTCGTCAACAGTATTTGATTACAAGTGCTTTTAATTCCTAAGTAAGAATTTGTTCAATGCAAAAACCCCATTAATGTCAGGGGTAAAGAATTGGGGCATTTTATCTGAAATGGCCTGGAAAAGCAGAACAAATTATGCAGGTTTTGAAACACTTTCCAACCTCAAGGGAATGAAATTCTTAGATTGTCACCTGTCTATACTGCTTAAGACCAATGTTCTCTTCCAATTTTTTCACTGTCATCTAGCTCCAGTATCACTCCCATAGATGTGGCAATGTGGGAACAAAAATGTAGGCCAGACAAGTGTTTTTACTGTTATCTCATGTTCCAATTAGCTTTAGATGACTAGTGACAAATGTCTGCCCACAGACCCACTACCACCTACAGCAGTGGCAGAGTGCCAGTAAGTCTGGAACACAAGTTGGAGAACTCATGAGAACATGCAGCCTAGGATGAGGCTGCTCAAATTCTGCTCATGAACCTATAGACATAGCTGGTGTAATATGTGGGAAAATGTCTTCTTGTTACTATGAGAGAATATTTCAAAATTTTCTCACATCTGTTATTTGTGGTGTAATTTTATAGTATATATATGATTAGAACAGTAAGTTCACAGTTGGTACCTCATAAAAAGGTAAGATTTGGGTGTCTGGAGAGTTTTTTGCTGTTGTGGAAATATTCAGAAGTAGAGAACAGCTGGATAAAGAGTTTGGAAATCACTCAGCAGTTGAACTCCATCTGTCTAGTTTGGCAAGGATTAAATTGTTATAGTCTCTCAGTTGTTTGGTGATCTGTGGAAAATTAGGTGGTGGACTTGATCCCTCTCCTTGCAGACAGTAATCAACATTGTGAAATAAACCCACCAATTAGCACCACTGTCTGTTTCATCAGAGGTGCTTGGATGTGAGAGTAGGTGGAAACCAAACTATACTCAGGCCAGGGCTGAAATCGTTTACAAGAAGTGATGCTTAATGCTCTCTGTAATCTAAACAGACAGATTACATCAGTTTTTAGGGCTGTCAGTCCAGCAATTTTCATACAGACTAAACTTAGGAAAAACAGAAATTTAGCTTTAAAGAGAGCAACATTTCTCCAGAAACATTTCTTTCAGGCCTCTTTTGTCAATGGACTGACATGAAAAAGTCTATTTAATAGAGCATTTCCAATTTCTTTGCCGAGGAGGATTGGTGCTGGTAAAGGTTAAGTGGATAGGAGGATCATATGTCTTAGCCTGGTTTCAGGACTGTAGTTTATAACAGGCACTTGAGTTTGTGTCTGTGGAAGCACACACTTTGTTATGAAGAGGGTAGCTGCAACAAGTGCGTTTGTTGCACACTCGCATTCACATGACAAAGAAGAAATATAGACATTTACCCTAACTTCTGCTGTTACTTCTTATTCTGCACTGAATTCATTAGCTGCTATGATACAAAACCAATTAGCCTTTAGAAACCTAATGAGAAATATGCAAAAAGTTATAATGCATGTTGAGTATCATTTAACATTATTCTCCATTTCCCCAAACCCTCAGGAAAGGTTCTTCTGACTTTCCCCAAACCCTCAGGAAAGGTTATTCTGACTTCACGTTCTACATATATAGGGTCTGTCTATCACAACATCATTGTCATAGCTGTTATATTTTTTAGTGAAAATTAAACTGCTTCTGAGTCCATTAAGAAACTTTGAGAAAAGCATGGTCAATAAGTGAATTATGATGCAGTTTTTCAGATTCTTCTGGTACACCTAGAAATATTAAATTAGTTTTCTGCTGTGGATATTGGCAAGAGCCAATAGATGAGAACAATTATGTGAGGCAAATTTGGGAAGCTGACCACTGGTAAAATCAGAGTGTCACGATGACCAGGAGCAATTTAAGGTAGGCTTGGGGTCATGGTGGCTCATGGAAAATCTGCAGGAAGTCTTGCGAACTTTGAAGTGCTAGCCAAATTACTGGCAAAATCTCAGGCAGTGCCCTCTCTCCCACGCTACTTAGCTCCATCATCCTGTCCCCAAAATGCCTTCCTTTCAGATACCCTTCCTTCATCAGACTGTCTTGATTCTCTGCTGCTTACCTCCCATTTTCCAAAAATGCCACAGGAGTCCAGACTTTACTCTGGCAGGACTCCTAAATGCCAAAGAATCTCCTGTGGATTCTGAAGCTGTACAGAAGGAAAGATCAAGACACACAGAGTTGCTGAGCAGAGATCCTCAGAAGCTGTTCACAGAGAAATACTGTTCTAATTGAGGAGCTCAGTGAAGTAGAGGAAGGCTGTGGATCAAGTACTATAAAAAGCAGTTTCTACATAGTTATGAAGCCATCATAACAGGTCATTAGCTTAAATCCTCTTTACACTGCCAAAGTTATATGCTGCAGTTGTCCAGTGGGACATTCAAGGGGGACAGGGATGGATCCCATTCTGTTTTCTGGTTACCTGCCCACTGAAGGGAGCGCAGGGCTGGCTGTGTCTCCCAACCCAGTCTTCTGTGGCCACAGGCAGTCTCACCATAGATGTGAAATTAAATTGGCCTGTACAACATCTGCTCTACCACAGCATTGACCATATATAAGATTCCAAAACTTTGCAACATCCTTATTAAAAAAACCCAAACATTTAAGAGTACAGGAAGAAGACAAGGAGAGGTGAAGGCATTGCCAGTGTCCCCATGTCCCTGAAAAAAACAGTGTTAAGCAAAGCTTGCTGATGATTCTTCATGATACAGAAGGCATAACCCCACACACACCTACTAAAATATGTGAACAGTGAAAATCTGTGCAGAGTAGCTAATTCTCCTGTCTCAACACACTTCTGGCCTGAACAATATTTTAGAATGAGGTACTAGTCTGTAATTCACAGGTAGACAGAGCCCTGGATAACACTCACAAAAAAGACCATGTCTTGTGTGTTGAAGTGACATCTTTTCTGCCACTGGCACATACTCTGTATCCATTGAAGATGGAGGCTGACATACCCAGAGAAGGGTATTTGACCCCATTACACCCTGACAATGAACAGTGCCTAAGGCATCCTTGGTAAAATTTGCATGAGAACAAAGCAAAGTTCCATCACTATAGGAGAAACAGCTGTAGGAAGTGAGTACCAGGTGAAAGATTATGTTAAAACATGAAGGGAGAAATGTGATACCATACAAAAGATTAAGATATATACAAGAAAATCAAGGTAGTGTGGGGACAGCTAAGGAGAAATTAATTCTATTTATGCTGAACTCAGAGGCTGGCTCTGTCCCAGTGCTCTCCTAAAGAACCTACCCAACACAATTGTTTTCTCACTGAGTGATAAAACCATCCTGAGTAGTAATATTATGGAAAAAAATGCTAGGCAAGACCTGAATTCTGTTTTGAGTTAAGAAATAATTATAATTTAGGGGGAAAAAAGAATATAAACACTTCAAGATTGAGAGTAACACTTAAAAATTCAAAGGAGATGATCCTTTTCAAAAAGGAGAAAAAGTATAGAACTAAAAAGAACTTTAATTCTGCTATTAAGTAGCTAGTAATAAAAGTCAGACTGCGAAATATGAACAGTACGCTGGTATAATGGTTACTTGCAAAAGAAATGTATGTTAATTTTTTATCACAGTCTCAATTCCTTAACGTACACTCTGATATTGCTGAAATGAAACAGCAGTTGTTGTTGGATTGCCATATGTGACACTGAGTAACAACAATAAATTTGTCTACTTTGTGAATGACAATTGTGCATTCCAGAGACAGCAGTTGTGCATATATGCTCACTGAAGATACAAAACATGCTAAATGTAACCTTACTACTATTTTATTTGCTCTAAATTTTCAAATCAGTAGACTTGCAAAGTGATACTCAAAAGTAGTATGTCTGAGTGGTCATAAAATAATCCAGAGAAGCATACATCCACTGCCTTCCATGTACAGCTTGTAAAAAGGAAGTGAGATTCTCAAAACTTTCTCTAGAAATTTAAACTTATTTATGTAATACCACTTCTTACAATGCAGATTTTAAGGCTGTCCTGGGTGGAATGCAGGACAGTAACTGCGTGAGACATTTAGGATGTTTACATGGTTTCTCAGAGATTTTACAGGAAAATTCCCCAGATGCCTGTAAAATATGGTGATCACACTGTCAAAGCTACGTTGCAACAGAAACAGTGGTCTTCTCAAAGACTGTAAAAATAAATTTACTGTTGAGCATCAAAGGGGACAAAAAAGATGTTTCAGCATCAGATGAACTAGTATTAGGACTTGTCAGTCCTTTCCTCTTTTCAATAAGCCTGCACCGTAGTCACTACGGTGACTGCAAAGTAGTACAAAATCATAAGCAAAGTGCCAAAAATTTGTATGCTGAGTAAATATTTAATGTTGTTAGATCCTTACTAGCACCCTAGTTATTGTAAAACTAAATTGAGCTGTCATCTGCATGGGAATGCTTTTCAGTTGGCCACAGTGAAGGTGTAGCTGAAGATGGCATGCTTGGTTGTTTATGAATTCCTGAAACTTTCATTCATGTGGATTAAATTCTTCACTTCATTTCTTGAAAAAAACAGGCACCTAAAAGTTCCTGGGGACTTTATGATACCAAAGAAAAAATGCTTTTATAAAATATCTATCTTTTTAGGTGAACCAAGATAAAGTGCATTTGAAAAACTATACAAAGAAGTCAATAATTAAGGAGAGTTAAATAAAGAAATTAGATCTTCTGGATGTTAATAAGGATGCTAAAAAATAATATACAAATGTAAGCATTGTGCTAATTACTACTGTAGCATTGACTTCGCCAGCAACAGCTGAAAGATATTGACTTTCTATTTTCTTTCACCTTGTTAAAAAAATCAGGTGTCTGGATCCACAACTGCATAAAATAATCCATGTAGTCATACTAGTTGTGTATAACCTCCTTCCATCCTTCCAGTTCCTGGGAGTACTAATCAAAGACAGTTGATAAATAAGTCTACTGCTTATATTTTGATGTCAAGAAAAGCAAGCTGCATATGGTATCCACATCTCAGAGCGGGGTGTTTTTTAGTACGCGAGTGAGAGCTAGGACGCTCAAAAGGGTAACACCAGAAGTCCACAAGCTAAACATATAACTGCCTAAAACTCGCTAGGAGGTAAAAAAAAAAACAGCAAACAGGTTTGCATTCCTACTCCCACTCTTTTTTGAATGAGTCAGGACCAGCCAGATATTTTCACCCAGTCAAGATCTAGAAGCACACGAGCCCTCACCTTGGGATTGGTGTCAGCAGTGCTTGAGGAATTGGCTTATTCTTTTCCTTTCAAAAGGCAAATTACAGGAGGATGCAATTCCACCATTCCTTTCCAAGTTGTGTCATCGGGAAGGAGGAAATGCGAGTCTTCTAAAGGCAAATACATATGCCAAGAGAACAAGAGGTGGCATGATATTTTAACCTAATGGCTAAAACAGTCATCTGTAACGGGGAGCCCCAGGTTGTCAAGTAATCCTTTGTGCAAGAACAGGCACCCGGGTCATCCCAAATCCAAATGCTTCTCTGCATGCATGTGTCAGTTGTGTTCAGTTTCTAGGTCCCCAAGACTTAGCCTGGAATTAGGAAAATACATGTTTAGGTCATGGAATTCTGAGACAAACACAAGCGGAATGGTGAGAAATGAGGAGTTTTCCAAAACAAATGGATAAGTGCCCATTAACTTTATAGATTTCAGAACCAAGCTTTTTTATCTAGAGGGTCTTTGGAAGGTCACAATTTGGACTCAGGTGCTAACTGTGCAATTAAGTATTGTTCCAGGTGCCAGTTTCCCTTTGCCATTTTTGTGACCTTTAAGATAGGGAAATTTTGCCATTCTGAATAACACCTAACAGTGAGAAGAGATGCATCATAATTCATATGGAGGTTACATCTAAATTAATGTATGCTACAACATATCCTTCAGATGAGTTGTCTATTTTATGAACTGAAATAAAACACTTTTGGAAGTGCACGTGTTGAAAGAGGCTGTTGATCAGTAAACTAAACAGATGGAAGATTCTAGTTATGAATAGTTTCATAGTTATATTGAGGTTTTTAAACACAAAGGAGCTCAACTAGCAAAATCAGACAGCTAGGAGCTGAGAGAATCATAGAATCTTTTTTAAAAGATGGTAACATGATTCCATGAATTTCAGTCATGAACCTGATTTCCTGATAAAAAGAATTCACTGAATGATAAATCAAACATAAATAAAGGATTCTGTTAATGCTTACACCTGATATGGCAAACAACAGGAAATACTTCCTCTCAGTCTGTCCAAGTTGTTGCTGTGTGTCAGCAAGATACTGGATAAAAAAGATTCTTTAAAGTCTTTTACAAAGTCTGCCACGTGAGTTATGTTCCATGACACAAATGTTTCTGGCATAAGCATATCTTGATTCAACAAAATACTTAAGCCTCAGTGGCAAACATCTCAGTTACAGATTTAGACTATCAGCACTAAACTAAATTAACAGGTGGTTTTGTAGGAATGAAAAGTTGGGTTAGCTCCATAGAGACATGAATGCATAATTTGAATGTCCCACAAATTATGAGTAAAACTGCATATTAGGCAAGCCAAGCCTACAATGGACTGTTTTGTCTCAGGTGGAATTAAAAAAAAAAAAAAAAAAAAAAAAAAAGGCAACCCTTAAGCTCTAACCTCAGGCTCTCCATTAATCTACACTAGAAGTTTTTCAAACTAGAGCTCTGTTTTCTGAACATGTTTGCACAAACTTCTTGGCACCGAGGGATCTCCGTCTCATTTACTGTGATTCCTCAGTGTTACTATACTGTAAAAATACAAAATAATACAGATGGGCAGCTGAAACTGTAATAGAGAAAACAGAACTCAGTGCTGTTAAGGACTATGTCAGCTTTCAGTTGAGGAAAAACAGGAAAGAAAGAAATGTAAAGGTTAGAAAGGAACTTAAAGAGAGCAGCTTTCTTATCTGTTGGGAACTACTCTTTATGCAAGCAAAAACATTAGCATTAGTCAAGAAGGTGAGGTGAAGCAGCAAAGTAAACCCAGGCAGTAAAAAAATAGTTATTATAGTAAGTTTGTAAAGCATCGAGTAGTACCAAAATTCTAAATAATAATTCACAAAATATAATCTGGGATATATTGTGAATGTCTGGTCTTTTTTTATATGCATAATAATAGAGAATTCCTGAATTGTTTGTGATTTTTTGCATTAAAACTATTTTTTTTATAGTTCAGAGACTAATAAGACTACATAAACTAGGAGTAGTTTGTCTTTCAATAGAGCCTTTTGTTTGAGGATGAAATCAGACATAATGTGCCTCTTCTGTAAAGAATGGGCCAGCAATGAAAACTCTTCTTCATTCCAAATCCTCCACAAATGGCCTGCAATTTGTTGTCTTATAAATAATCACAAAAGAGAAATCAAAGATGGTAAATAAATATAGAAACAGTTTGATGAAAACAAGGAAAAAAAAATAAGAAAAAAATTGAAGGCAAATAGAGAAGTGTAGGTTGGATAAAAAGAAAACAATCCTTTGGGCATGTTCTCAAAGGAAGAAAAGTACCTCATAACTGGGGAAGAAGGGCAAATGAACCTAATAACTAGAGAGAGAAGGGAAAAAAATGTATGAGTGTAACACTGGAGCCAAGAAGAAGCAAAAGACAGATTTCAGTGATTTTTAAAAAAATGTTTGAACAGCACTCAGATGCCGTTATATCCTCAGTTTGGTAGAAGCATCCTCGTTTAGGAAGTACCTCGTAAGTGATTTTACTCATTACTTAGTTCCATCAGTTCTTCCTTACAGCTTCAGACTCCCCGTGAATATTAAAAAGTGCCTCTGGATCTCTGCAAGTTGTAACCAAATAGTGATGTTAGAAGTCTGGTGTGATTTTTTGGGGTAGGTAGTAGCTCTCACCGCATAAAGCAAATCCTCGGGTCCGGTTCAGGAGGCAGAGGTGTCTGCAGCACTGCCGCTCTGTCTCTCCACAGTTCAGCTGAGAGCACCACGGCACCTCCTGACCCTCCAGCAAAAGTAACGCGCTGACTTCTCTTCTGATGCAGGGAACAACTCTTTGACATCAGCATAACTCTTATTTCACTACATATTTGCTTTTCTTTGGGGCAGGAGTTTCAGCTAAATTGCTTGACATCTGGAAGTCTTGGAGTGCCCCAGGAGGCAAGTGTGCAAGCACAGAAGACTCTGCAGCATGTGGGCAATGACTTTAACACTCCCAGCAAGTGTCAGGCCTGCCACAAATCAGTACGTGCCATCCCGAACTACCAGGGGTAGTCCATTTTTGCACAGGATGTATAATGCAACCTGAAGGAAGTAGATACATGCTTTATTCTTCCCAACAGATTTAAGTCCACAAGTTGTAAGATGCCACTTTGCTGCTAGAACCATCCCATACCTCAAGGTATCATATTATTGGGATCTTCTGCATCCCAGTGACGTCTAAGATAATCTAGTTTTTCTACGGTACTTCTCCCATGCCTCCTTTCATGATATCTCTCAAACAAAGGAGAGGCACCTATTTATGTCCAAATTAGCTCATATTCCACTTCAATATAGCCACCTATAAAAGGTACTTAGAGCCCAGGCCCTTAAGCTCTCTAGTACACTGGCATCATCCAGTTAAAAGAGAAGGAACATATCACACAAAAATATATACACCTATACATGTGAGATTCTCCACTGGGTTGATGTCTGATTAGAGAACTGTAGAGGAGTAACAGCTAGTTTGTTAAGCCAACCAATGCTTGGTCTTCTTCATGTCTGAAACAGAGGAGCAAGTTCATGCAGAAAACATTTGCTGTTCAGAAGAAGAGCATTTAAGGAGTTTTAAGCTATGTATTAGCTCCAATTCTGAATTGCCATAGGAAGACTAACTGGTTGCTTAAGGGTATGTTTCTGTGACTGATTTAGCCAGTCCTACCTCTGTATCTGGCTGCGTATTTCCATCCCCAAATATTTGCTTTCCTACTTTGCCATCATACCAGGACCACCATCATCTAGCACAGCACTAAGCCTGTCCAGGGAATTAATCTGGCAGAAACGGAACCCAGTGAAAAATAGTTTCTCCTTGGTTTAGCACCCAAATGAGCTCATCTCAGTATCAGACAAGTACAAGTGCATTGAAGTAAGGACTTTGGGTTTGTCTAGTTTGGAGAAAAGGAGGCTGAGGGGCAACCTCATTGCTCTCTATGGCTTCCTGAGGAGATGTGGAGAGGGAGGTCCTGAGCTCTTCTCCCTGGTACCCCGTAACAGGACACACGGAAATGGTTCAAAGCTGCACCAGGGGAGATTTAGTCTGGACATCAGGAAGCATTTAGTTATTGAGAGGGTGTTCACACACTGGAACAGGCTTCCTACAGGGGTGGCCAATGCCCCAAGCCTGCCAGTCTTTCAGAGGCATTTGGACAATGTCCTTAATAACATGCTGTAACTTTTGGTCAGCCCTGAAGCGTTGAGGCAGTTGGACTAGATGATTGTTGTAGGTCTCTTCCAACGAAAAATCTATTTTATTCCATTCCATTCCATAAAAAAGACCAGCTAAAATTGTAATCTCTTACTAGCTGTAGCAATTTAATGTTCTCCATAGCATTATCCCCTCAGTTTGAAGCCATATATTCCCTTCCTTACCTTAGTCATTTTCCTACTGCAGAACTTGGACAAAAGAGCCTGAACAAAGGGCTTTTCTACTTTTTTTTTCATGAGGATTCATAAAGCACTTCTTAAGTTACCTCATCAAATATACTTTGTGTGAAGGACCTTTAAGGAGGGTCATAGTCTTACACCTTTAGGATGAAAAAGGTCAAAAAGATATAACAAGGCAGCACTGAGTCTATATAATACAAGAATTAGTTCTCAAATGCTGAAGAGCAGTAACTCTGCTGCAGTCCTAAATTAAATGAATTGAGTAAAAAAAAAAAGTAATTACCTACTAAACACGCGTAGCATAATAAGAGCTAAGAGATAAAATTGGTAAAAGTAACAGAACAATCACAAAAAGTCTGCTGCAGTATTTAGGTATTGAATATTTCAGTTAAGTACGTAGTATTTAGATTTAACCAAATGGTTTCAAAGGGTACATACCTCCCTACCTACATAAGGAAAACAAGAAAGGAAGGAAGGAGCAGGTGATATGCAAGAGGGGTGAGGGTGGGGAGAAAGTTCAATAGAAAACTATGAAAAAAAAAAAAAAGATTAAAATCAAAAGCATACAAGTGAATTGGTGGGTCGGTGGTTCTTGTGGCAAGCAAAGGAAGAGATTAAGAACAATTGTGATTTTGTCGGCAACTTGAAGTATTTCTTATCACTAGAAAAGTTATTTACCTGTCTGTCTCAAGTTAATACAGTTGTGGCCTTATCTGAAACTGGTTGTTAGAAAAAAAGGTGTCAGAACAAAATGGTAAATTAGGCAGAAACAAATGGCCCAAAGAACAAAAGCATTCATTCCAGAGCTCTGCAGGAACATAAGAATGAAATGACTGTGCAGCTAACAAAAATATACAATGTCCCATTAAACTGGTAGGAGCCTGATTCTCTTACTGGCTTTAGACCAACTTCTGTTATAGAACAAAATGTTATTTGCCTGCTAGTTACAAGGTTTTTCTGGAAGAGTACCATTAACAGCTGTTACTTTAGTGCATGGTTCTACCTAGTATAAGGTGTTCTTTTCCAGTTATGAAGTCTTCTATTTCTTGCTCTTTCTATTTTTCTGGAAAAGAAAAAGTAAGTCTGTACCTTATCTATTAAAGGCAAGGATATTGATACAGACCTCATTTGATAGTGTTTGATATTTACTGGTAAAAAGCAGAAGTGTATGTAACTCTTCTGGGTATGTTCTTTTTGAACTGGCAAACATTAATACACAAAAGGCAGTTCTTGCACTGTCATGCGTGTATCACCTAGTAATATCCTCTTGAAATATGCCTGAGTGATTTTTGATCAATTAAAAAGTAAACCTGCTAGATTTTCTGCTTTCTGCATGAAAACACAGTAGAGAGCATGGACATTTAAAGAAACATGAACTGAAGTAAGGTAGAGACCAGAAACTCATAAAGATTCATGACATTTCACTTATTAAACAAACTTGCTGCTATAGTTCACTTGAAAACATCATGCCAATTAGGAGCTTCCTTATCCTTGTAAAATTATGAATTATCTGAAGTAGTGAAAAAAAATAAAAATCCTCTCTATTAATTTCTAAGTAAGCCAAAGAGGAGGATAGGCTTAGGCTTTCCTAAAGTCCTTGAATGAGCATTTAGATCTGAGTAAAGCCTCATCTCTCATCTTCTAAGAGTTACGGTTCTTTTTTTTTTTTACTGATGTGTTTTAAACCCGTATGTAGGTGTGTGACCTATTTCATCTAGGCAACACAGAGAATCGTGTAAAACGCCTCTCTACCATTATGAGACTGAAGCATTTACTAAGAACTTAAGAACTTCATTTTCATCATGGAGGATTTTAAAGTTCATTTTCAAATTCAGTTTAGGAAATTAAGTGTAAATTGATGATGCTCTGATAGATCACTACAACATTTTATTTTTTTAAAAACAACCAAACAAAGAAGAACTATCTCCATAACAAATCTATTCCTAAAAACCTGAGTATTATAAAAATATTAATTTTGTCCTGCTCCTTAAGGCCCTGATTTTAATTCTCACTTCATCACACTGACATTAATTCCTTTAAGAGATTTTATATAGAAGGTGGTATGTTTCTTAGCAATTACAGGTATACCCATAGTTTTTAAAGCCTGACATGAAGACTTGATTGATTTCTTTCTGGTACTGCAGTCTGGAAGTGAAAACCATAGGCCATTCATCAACGTCTTCCTCTCTAAGGAGCAGGCAATCCCAAATCATATCATATTTTGTCATTTCCATCCCATTCCCTTCACTGTAAGAATTATTTTCACTTTCTGCTCCATTCAAGTTTTATAGCCTCTCTTCACTGTATTCATGCTGTCTGAATTTTATTTTGAACATTTACATTTGTATAAAAGTGCAGTAAAATGGTTTAGTCCAAGGATTGTTCCGATATTTGTCAGGATTATCTGAAAATCAAGTTTTCCATAAATTTGTCTATATCACTAACAAGATCAAAAATCTTTTTATAACTCTAATCTGATTTGCTTCTTCATTATGAACCATATAAGTTATTCAGCAATATGGTTCTATTACACAACTATACACATATATAGAATTCAGCTCCTTAACCTAAAAAAGCAGTACTGATCTTTGTCAGGACTGATTCGTGACAAATTCTGTTGAGAAACCTACTCTTCCCTGCAGTGCAGAAATGGTACACCATTTACTGTTTGGGAAGTCAGGCTCTGATAGCGTTGATTAGTTGTTCTTTTCTGTTACAAAGGGTAGACAGAAACCTGCAGGACAGGTTGTGGGAGCTTGTTTCACACAAGGCTTTGTTTCATTACAATTTTCAGAATTAATCAGAAACTTGAAACTTTTACTGAGAAAGGCCAGCTCCAGTATTTAATCTTCTCAGTCTTGATCACGGAGGGTGCCAAGCACTGCAACTCTTACCACACACACAGACACGAACACACACCCTCCAAAGCTTTAGTACCTCCTAACAGGTCTTACTTCCTGACTTTATTTTAATATTTTGTCTTTGTGTCTATCTTTAAATCATCATTGTATGATGTTATCTCACTATTTAAAACCTGTGAATGTTGGTTGTCAGAAGTGAATTCAAAAGAAGTCAAAGCTGCCTCACCAAGTTTGACTTTTCCATTTCAAGTTCCTAATTTTTGTTAATAAAACTCTGTCAGACAGAATGTAATATCCAGTATCTAGGTATTTAAACTCAGAATAGAAAATCAAGTTTCATTGCCGTATATCCTGAGTCAAGAGAGACTAGTAAAACCATGCTGTTCTGCTTTTATTATCACAGACTGCATTGAGAAAATAATTTGCTTAAATTCTTTCCTGCACTGTTAAACTCACTATATGAACACAATTTCCAAAAACATCTATGAAGCAACTATTACTATATCTATTTAACAAGTAGGGAAATTGAGTCACAGAAAAGTTCTTATGGCTTAGGCACAATTGCACATAAATTAATAGCAGTGCTAAGATCGAGGCTGAAGAATTAGTAACTATTGGGTGTTGACCCAGTTCACCCGAATATGCTACCAGGGCACATTTTTTCCACATCGCAGAAATTCTTTTTGTAAACTGCAGTGCTGGGCAACCCTGTAATTATGCACAGAGCACTTTAGGACAAAAAAAATAAAAGGCAGTAATTTTTGGCTCAACAGGTTTGCATGGAGCTTCAGAAACTTACTACCAATAACATTCATTCAGACTGCCATCTACTCAGACCCTGGTTCTCTCTTAGGCCACTTTGTATTGTTTGGACAGTAGTGGTCCAGATAATCAAGCTCTTATAGTATACATAAGGACTAGTTCTTATAGCAGCCTCAGAAACCCCTACTAACCTCAGTGAGGCTTTGTACTAGTGCAGAGATTAATTCATGCGGAACTAATTGCAGGACTGTGGCCTAAGTAAGAAACCGGTCTAGCTCTATTTGCTTGTTATCCAGTTGTCAAAATGCAGAGCTCATTAACTGCAGAAACAAAGGGTCCAGATGGATTCTTTATATCTGAAAAATGTGTTTCCCATATAAAAAGAAAATAATCACTAACACTGCAGTGGAATTTAAAACCTTATTGAAAAGAAGGGAAATTCTAAAGCAGGTCTTTTAATCAAGATTAATTCAGAGGCCCTTCATCTATGCAGTTCACGATCTACTTTTGCCCAAAAAAATCATTTATATAAAATGCACTTTGACTACCTGAGACAATAGCACATGAACGAAACTAAAACAAATGTCTTTTAACCCCACCAGTCTCTTTCATAGTGTGAACCCCACACTTGGTTCCAACTGCTCTCCGATCACTTTTCTCCTATTCTATAGCACTGAGATTGTCTAGAGCACTGACCTACACAAGATATTTCTGGACTCCTCTAAGTTAGAGGAGTCTTCAGCAGACTTCATCAGCCTTCTGAAGTCCCTAACAGCATGATCAGACAGACAGGGGTCACTAACATGAGAGTAATAGCTCTTTCTTACATCAGCAGATGGCAATAAGCCAGTGTAGGAGGCACAACAGCATATTTTAGCTCATAAAATCTGTCATGAAGATATTATATGCTGTATGGATGTAGCAATCTAAAATATTATTTAAAAAAAAAGAAACAACAAAAACCACAAAGTGATTAAGAATTGGAACTAGCAGTTTCCAGAAGTGTTCGATGTTACAGCATTTTCAGGAAGTACCCAAGTTCTAACATGACCTAACAGTGAGCTTGAATGCTCTGCTGCCTAACATCACTGAGGAAGCAGTTTCATTAGAAGTTTTAGGAAACCTAAGTCTGCCTGTCTGCCAAAAAGGGCAGTACCACTCTTTTCTAAGTAAGAAACTTTTCTACCTATTCCTTTGTGAAGGTACCAACATTTGTGGAGCGATGCAAACAAATTACTTCAAGGAATTGGCTTGGCTGAAAATGAACCCAATAAAATAAATATTTTTTCTCAGCAGAATCAATTCTCTGATCCATCTTTCAGTACAGCCACAATTAGCATAAATGCCAATATTAGGCAGTGGGAAAGAACACGGAATTAGGAATGGGAAGGAGGGATAGTTGAGTACAGCTAAGGATTGTTCCAGATCTTGGCAGGATATAGAAAACCTACATCAGACAGTCACCAAACCATTTAGTATTCAGTAAATTGTAACTAGCTGGGTAAATTAACCAAATGAGCAAATAAAGCAGTTGGTGTCAAGTACAGGACAAAATCTACAAAGTTCTAGCTGAGAAGTTTAGCTTGTCACATGTCAGCCCATCTGTGGCTTCCAGTTGTAAAGGTATCTCAAGCACCATTTATCTGTTCCCAGCAAGCTAAATGGTTCCAGGCACTCCCTTACCCCACTCCCTCAGGCAATGAAACCCACCACTTAATCATCCAGTAAGACCTTCCAGCCCTGATTAGCTGCTTTTCTGCAAGTGCCTGCATTTCTGAAGGTAGGCATGTGTAAAGCTAGTTACCTCCTAATGCTGTTTTGCTGTGCAAAGACCTAACCACAAGGGGATTCTCAAATACGTCTGTCCTGATTATCTCATTCCATCTGAAGCAGTTCTACAGGATCTGACCCCACAAGGTAAACAGGCATGGACAAGACTTCTGAAGGTTGGTAGCTAGTATGTGTATGCATTGCATATATGATTACACTTCTAATCCCAGAAGTCAAAGCACGTGGCTGCAGTAGCAGGGACTATTTCCTTTTCATTACTACTCAAGATGCAGTTTTTCACATTAGTCCAGATTTTAAAAAATAGTAGCACTGACAACCTTTTGAATCTGTTGCAAAGAGATCTGAAAAATAATTTAATGGCTTGAGAAGGACTACTCATAATAGTAGTTGAGATTTGAGAAAGCAAATCAGGAGTGCAAACTGACATATAATAAAAACTGCATGTTACAATCAAATACATCATGTTAGTGCTACACGGATACTTGTGTTCATGTGTTACTACTACTTTAGAGGAGTAACTCATGATAACCTTTCCCTCTTTTCAGGTGTAATCCTTGGATTTTCACTCCGATCATATAAGATGAGCTATCGGGAAGTCAAGTACTTTTCATTTCCAGGAGAACTACTCATGAGAATGCTGCAAATGCTGGTCCTGCCACTAATTGTATCCAGCTTAGTCACAGGTAAAAAGATAAGCAGTTTTTATGTGTTTTTAAATAATTTGAAAAGGATGCACACACCAAATCATAAAATAAAATGAATGTTCCATGTTTTAGATGTGTTATAACCTGCAGAAAGTGATACCTTTGCTATTGCCGTTTTATGGACAATGTGTCAGTTTGAATTAATATACAGAGAAACTAAAAGGGGATTTTCCCAATTCCAAAGCAATCTAACTGTAGAAGTTCCTATATGTAGGTGCTATGAAGCTGACACTGTACTTCACTTTCTTCTCTTACTTTCTGAACAGACGTTTCCTCCACAATATTCTATTGCTTATCAAAGGTAAGGTAGCTCAGAAAAATAGTTCCAAGATCCAAGAAAGTTTAAACTATTGATTGTGGGGTATCATACCTGTAAGCCCTGTCTACCTCCTAACCTTTTAGCAACAGATTAGAAAAAATAGGTGATAGATGGGATAAATTGGATACTTTGGAAGAAACTTAATTCCATCAGTTCTGGATTCCTGTCTTCTGGTCAGCAACTCTATTAAGCTTCAAGCCCTCTTTACTAAGTTGCTCCTCGAGCTAGAGATGTAACAATTAATTTCTTATGATAATAACGGCCTTGTCATTCCACCTAAGTTTTATGAAAGAGCTCTCAGATTTCTTATGCATGTTCAGAATGTACCTGTGGTGTATTTACCCTAGTATTTAGCTGAAGAAAAGAAAGTATGGACTTAGGTCTATCAGCAGATCAGTGGTATAGCTCAGAGAAATTGATCAAAACAGCCAACTGTGCAGTCCTAGGATCTGAACGCCTAATACACTACCTTAATTTTTAGAGGATCTTCAGACTATAAGATGTTTTCAATTTCACCGATTTTCAAATATTTTAATATTAAGATCTCCTCTTACAAATGCAAATGAGCATAGACCCCCATCTTAACAAGTACCAAATATAGTATGTATATAAGCTGTTAATACCTCAGCTGAAAATTAGGGTATTCAAAGTTAGGGAATCATTTGCCTTCACATCTTTCAAGGAGAAAGCAAAGCTTGTCTCTGTACACACATTATATGTATACTGAAAGCTTAATACACACTGAAAGCTGAAGAGAAATTTATAAAACTTGTAGAAACAATGGCAGATTTTATTCCCAGTGTATAATTCTGTTGCATGTCATATCTCCTTGCTGTCTTCTTGTCCCTTTCACCTGCAGAACTCCCCAGGTTGGCTGGATAATGACAGAAGGACCATTAAAAGTAGAAACGGAGAGACATTTACCCTTCTTCAGAGGCAGCTGAGACTGCCACTGCTGCTCCATTTTGTAGGATGAGTTAATGCAGGAGAAATTACCTGCTTAGTTCCCTGTAACTCTGCATTCTTATCTGTTCTCTGAGGGAGCTCAAGGTAAAACAGGAAATTAGGTAGATCATCCTATACAAGGATTTGAATTCACTCTCAAAATTCTAAGTAGAAACACTTTGTTCAGGTAAAGATCAGCAAATCCACCTCAGAGAGCTGCAAGGAGCTGGCCTTGTGGTAAAACAAGCTCACTTGCTGAATCCCCAGGTCTCAGTAGAGATTTTGTGAAATAGCAGAACAATGAATTTCCAACGAATTCTATTCTGAAAAGAATCTTCCATCTCTGGATTCAAACAATACAATTCTTTTTGGTAGCTTTTTTTTTTCCTAATTCTTTGGAGCCCTTTTTCCTTTTTTATGCCCCTTTTTCTTAACAATCATTTCCCTTATTAGATAAAGGCTTTTGGCAAAGAACAATCTTATCTATCTATAAGATTTGTCTTTTATGATAAAAGTGCCTTGCAGCATTAAGTGGATTATTCTTAGAGTTTCCCTTTGAAATAGAGACAGTAATTTTCAAGGTGAATAACAACATTTTAAACTTCTTTAGTCAGGCAGGGAATGATCAGAGAAAACTCTACACAATTCACAAATGGCAGATTTCATTCTTTTAAAAAATCATTAAATACAACAGGACTGTGTCTTTTTTAATGGGATTGAAATACATTTCCAGTATATGGCTAAAAATGTGGAAAAACTGTTTCCCATACTGAACAATACCTCATTTAGTGTACAAATTGTTCTGTTTTAAAAAGATACTCTCACATATTTGCTGCAGAACTCACATACTCTAAGTATTATTGAATATCTAAATAATAGTGAACTATATCTTTACACATGTACTACAGTACAACTTAATAGATGCTATAAAGTCTCTTTTTTTCTACACATTATAGGATAATTCATTGGATAAAACTCTTGCTTCTCAAGTTGGTCTTGAGATCACTCTTGACATCCATGAGCTCAATCTCTTATTTTCTGTATTTTGTTTGATAAAGCAAAGTGGATGCCTCTTAACTAACCTCAAAAAAGTTCCTCCAGGATCTTGCACACTAACAATATAATTGCTTCTTCCAATTGTAAGTGATCTGAGTAGGTATTTTTGCTGTTTGCAGGCATGACAGTGTCTCCCAGATATGATGTTCTGGGTTTCCATTTGTATTACGTAAGTGTGCTCAATATAAGTGGTTATGACAATATCAGAACATATGACCTCTAAGGTATTAGAAATAAGCTGGGGATGACTACATTCCTTTGCAAATTTTTGTGAATGTCAAGAAATTAGAACAATAAAACCAAAGTCATAATTATAGAAACTATGAGCTGTTACATAAGTGAAAGATAAGTTGAGAAACTGAAGATCTCTGCTATAAAGTTAAACAGTTCTGATGGTTATTCACAGGCTCTTGGGAAAATAATAAACTATAAAAGGTGGAGTCAACCCAGTCACATTGCTCTATGGCTTGTTCTGGCTCTTACATGAAAGAAACAATGCAGAATCGCATTCAGAGGTTTTTACTTACATTTGCCTTATGAGTTACGATTGTTCTACATGGCTCAAGCAGGTATAAAGTTTTCTCCATGAGATTCTATCTTCTAATGTGTATGTTACCAGGCATGTACTAACAACTGCTTGGGAGAAAACAGAAGTTATTTGCATACATTTCACCATCTTTTACTGTTTATAGGAAAATATGATTATATGAATATCTGTATCCTTCATCTCTTCTGATTTAGACACAATTCAACTGCTGACCTTTATTCTCTACAGTTTTACAAATGGGAGAATTCCTAAGTCAGCATTCCCCATCATTATCTCTGACAAAGTCAAAAGCAAAATTAAAGCACAGTATATTAGAGATAGCATAAGTAACCAAAAAAATACATGAAATTCTTATTTGGATTATTTTATGGCCAAATCTGGTCTGAATTCTTACATAAACACAGGGCTGACTATTTTAGTCCATTTCTATTTTGAATTTGCTGCATATATAGGAGTTCAAAATATTTTATACCTTCTTATTTCATTATAACTTCAAGCATTTGATGTAAATAAATTGCCTTACATAATTATTTTAAAATATGCATTGTCTCTAAAGGTATGTAAAATAAAGATATAGGCATATGATAACAATTCAACTCATCATGAAATGCAAGATTTGCACCAGCATTAAGAGAACTATGCATTAACATTTTGTGAGTTGTCACAGCAAGATCATGAAGTTGAAATTCCAGCCATCAAAAATTTTATCTGTGTGTTTCGGTTATTCACTGAATATAAGGGCATCAGAATAAGGTACCTTTTCTTAATCAAACGATATATTTCCTGAAATCACTTTCACAAAAATTACTCATGAACTTTCATTATAAAAAGCGTAGCTAGAGCATAACATTTGTGGTAAATATTAAAGTCAGATAAATTTTATAAGGGGAATTTGCAAATATTTTACATAGTTCTGGTCAGAGGTCAGGTCATTAGACAGGATCCTCCTTCACCAAAACATTGGAATCTTGGAATTTAGTTGTAGAGAGACCTCTAATTTCAATTGCAAGTAAATTAGAATAAAATTCTGTGTGTTTCTTTCAAATATCTTTGGTAAAGCATAGCAAGGCATAAAAAGCCCAGTCAAGATCTCCGACTAATTTTTGCTGCACATAGCAGAAAGACAAAAGTTTTTTACTAGCATAAATCTAGCTGGGGAAGGAGAAAGGGAATACAGAGACAGTGAAAGAGCAAAGCCCATGGGTTACACAGCAGGCCAGCAATGAGGGAATCAAGCAAAGATCCCAATCATGAATACCAGTACAATGCACTGTGCATTAGCTGATAATGCTTGTCCAAAATGTTAATGGGATTAATATGGTATAAATTAATCACAGACCGGAATTTTGTGTGCAAGGTTTTCAAACACAAGGAAAAAGACTGTGAATCTTCTTGTGCAAAAGATGGCTGTATAATAAAATATTTTGGAAGACTGAGTACAGAAGGTTTACCTCAAAGAAGAAAAACATCTTAGTATGTAGTAAAGACTTAGTAGTAAGTCTTTGTTTATATTCTCTCCCCTTTGTAACTCAAATAATGACATGACTGTCTTTCATGGATTCTAGAAGATTCAGAAACTTCTAGAAGATTCAGAACTTCTAGAAGGTTCAGAAACTTCCCCGTCTCTGATGCAGCCTTTCAATAACCAACTACAGCACTGACAACTGTAGGAGACACAGAAGTGACTCTCCTTCAAGCAGACTCAGAGACACAAGGTTTTTCAACATGTTCAGAGTATTTACCACTACAACAACTACAGAAAGTGCTGGCAGAAAACTTTAGGATGCCTCTTAACCAACTTCAGATGTACATACAATGCTTTTGACTTCAGCTTTCAAAGGAGTGCAATGAATGGGGACAATGTTAAAAACAGAACAGGAAGGAACATGGTCTATCTCCTCACTGAGATAAAAATAAAGGCACAGAAAGTGACTCAAGTAATAAACCAAAACACAAGTAGAGATCACAATTAACGGCCAAGTTGCAGACACAGTTGCTTGAAATTACCTATAATGAAACAAAGATAATATTCAAAGAAACAACTGAACTTGAAGTAGTCTCCAAGCCACTCCCTTACTTAAGTCAGGAAAAATGCAGCATCTGGATATGAACAAATTCAACTGCTGAAAAGCCAGATTTTGCCCAAAGCAACTTAAGGATGCAAAATGTGGAAAATTAATGCTGTGACATGTTGTATAACCTTAGGCAAATCCTGCTTCCCTTTTTTATCTCTGTTTTCTTTCTCTTTTCGGATGTAGTGCTGGTGAAGTTTTTTTGTAGCTACCAGGCAGAAAATACGACAATATATGATGGGAATTTTAATGGAGACGTAGATTAACTTGCCACAGCTCAGCAGACACAAAGTATTTAGCTATTTGAATTATATCACTGTAGAGATGGAAATAAACAAATAATTGGAGCAAGAATGGTATATGGGGCAACCACTGAGACAGTTGCTGCAGAAAAAGAGCACCCAAAGTTGCCTAGTAACTGCTTGCAGCTAGCTGTGGTGATATCACCAATAATCAGATACATATAAATGGGCCCTATATTTTTTACTAGATCCAACTGTTTAACAGCAATGTATTATCCATGAAATTTAAAAACAAAACAAAACAAATCTACCCTGAAGTTAACATATGGTGTGATGGACCTAAACTAGGTTGTATGACAGGGAACTGTAGCACAGCCTCCCACATCCAGGTAGCAGCTACACCCAGTTTTCTGTAAAGACATAATTCTAGAAAATAATACAGTTGATATATCTTACATGTTGTTAAATGTAAAAAATTAAGTTTCATATTTGCCTTTCCAATATTAGCAATGGGACACTAAATGACCCATCAAGTGTAACTGAATGCAAATACTATTAAATCTTATCAAAACACCTATCCTCTAGTAAATTATTAACATTTTTCATTTTGACAATTGTAATATCCTTTATTAACATATTAAATATATAGCAGTAAACATAAAGGGCCAGAATTTTGAATCTGCTCATCCTAACCCTTCACAGCAGAGCACAAATTAGGAAGGTCTCATAAAGAGACCTGTGCATGACCCATCTAAAAAAGAGACTGAGAATCCATCCTGTGGAAGCAGGAGCCACACAGCATGAAGTCTCTAGGTAGTTCCAGGGTTCTCCTGCCTACTTACTGAGAAATCTGTTGTGGAAAAAAGGCTATCACTTACCACAAGGTCCCAGGTGCTGTCTTATATCAGCCACAAATATTTATGGTAATTTCAACAGATGGAAATTCTCTCATTCAGTAGGGTTCCAGAGAGGAGAACAAATGCTGTGGAGCCAGCATTATCCTTCTCCCAGGAAGAAAAAGGAGGGATCTAGCAGTAATTCCCTTTAATTCATTCTGGCAGAACAGACCTATAACCAGTGATTGTGCAACATCTTGGGTACTCACGGTAAAGCTGGAATCCAAAAATATTAACAAAAGTCAGTCTTACTCTTCTGTGTTTCAGTTTAGGAAATATAGTATTCCTTATACAGCTCATACAGGAAAAGTGAAGAACAATTAGGCAACATTTGCTCAATTTAGCTGATTACCAGAGCAATGAACCCACTTTCCAAATTCTAAAAAAATAAGAAAATTTGTGACTATCTCAAAATTCTTTGATTTTTGCATGTCATAGAGAAATTATTTTAGAATCAAAGCCCATCAATGAAAAGCTTTATACTGATCTAAGTTGACTCTAGTTATAGGTAAAGGAAGAGAACTGACAGGTTCTCCCTGGGGAAAGCATGTTTTAGATTACCAGTGTATTTGAGCTCCCTGCGTATTTGTATCAGAAGCTTTCTGCAAAGGAGCCCTGTAGGTATCTACTACAGTACTAAACCTGCTATGGGTAACCAATCTATGAACATCCTAGAAATGTGTTATTTTTTTACTTAAGCCTTTCCTTTAACACATAAAATGTTACTAAAAATATAATTTACTTTCTATTTCAGGAAATTCTGCTCTCTTCTCCCCCACCCAATACTATATATACATGTCAACTTTGTAAAAGCTGGCAGCTTTAATTTTATGCACTTATACATTTCATGCCCACATCAGTTTACACATTCGTATAGGTATTTACATATGAAATTTGCGTAACTGGACAAGAGTGCTATTTAATTCGAACATCCAAATACTTTTTTCCACAAATAAAGAAAAACTGATGTTTTGATTTGTGTGTCTTCAAAACTAAGTCAGGCTAAAATAGTTACTAAGTTTGTAAAGATGCAGTCACCTTGTAAACGGATTTTCTATACTGGTAAAGAAAAAATACAAGAAAGTTTACTAGTATTGATCCATGCCCTATAACAATTTCATCTCAAGCTAGTATCTGTATGCCAGATTCAGACCAACAGCAGCTAAAATATACAAACGTGAAACTTTAGACACATAATTACTTTTAACACCTGCTCTTCAGTACCTGTATTACTGTATAAAACAAATGTCAATCAACTCTGGCATATAGCCTCTAATAATCATTATTCAGGCAGTCACTCAGAGATGAAAAAATTGGAACCTTTGCTCTCCACAAAATGTTGCCCTCCACAGTCTTTAAGGGAATGTGGGCAGAATAAGTTTAATAATTATGTCATGTAATTTTGACGTATTTTGGACAAAAGCTTTTAAAAGTTAAAAAAAAAAAAGAGTTTAAGTAGCACACAGCTACATTTTTGAAAATCAAGAAAAAAATGTAGTTTGGAAACTATTCAGCACCTAGAAACATCAATTTTCAAGTCAAAACACAAAAAGACCTATGGGCAGATTCAGTGCATGTTGGCAATCAATTTGACTATGATTTCCTCAGTTTATTTCCTGAAGAGAAAGTGCTCCAGGAGGAAAGAAACTATACCCAGCTGGAAGTTAGGAAGCATTGTGCAAGGCATGGATGTTAGGAAATCATAACAAAATTTCATACATATTTGAACAATAAACACAGCTTTTGGTGGAAAATATATATCTATATCTAGTTATATATCTATGCAAATACTAAAAGGGAGGAGCTACAGAAAGGATCATATAATATATCTCACTTCTGAACCATTTCTGAAACAATTTTGCAATTGGAAATACATAGCAATCTATCTTCATAAGAGCCTGAGAGAACCATTCTAAGTGAACACAGATCCCACTAGAAATTAAGATACAGTAAGAGCAGAGATTAAATTCCTGCATATAATGACATTCTGTATAAGATAAAATTTGATTATACTTTAAAAGACGTAACCTAAGCACAATATACAGCATCCAAAAGCAGAAACTATGCAGCAGTGCAGTTTTTGAAGTCTTAGTCTCCACAAGCAAGAATGCCCAAACAGCAAGGGTGTTTGAGAATAAATTCTGCAAAAAATAAAGACAGCAAAGCTATAAAAAACCCTCTAAAATCATTCATGCTTGCTAGAAGCTCTCAATTAAAGGTTGATTTAAATTTCATTGCAAGATATAGGTTTTCTTAGTAGACCATCATGTTTAGTTTTTTCACGAGGTATTGATTAACAAATTGTTACACACTTCTATTCATTTTCCATTCTGCATGGGACTCCATGAGAGTCCTAAGTTCATAATAGGTAACAGTTCATAATAGGTAACAACCTCCAATCCACAAAGACTTAGTTGTGATTTTTTATCTTAGTTCAAATACATAACATCAAGACTTTGCTTGCAGACAGGCAAGTCACTGGAAATGCAAAAAGTGAAACCTATTTGGAAGAACATGTAAGAGTTAAAACATCTTGCCTGAGCACTGATGGACCATTGTAAATCTACTTTGTCTCTCTATTAGCATTTCTATTTCAGTCAAAGGCAGGAGGACTTTGAATATCTTAGGAATAGCTCAAAACAATTTTTTATGTTTTATACAAACAAGTATAAATTTCAGCACACCTAAAAATTAAAAAAAAAATAAAATTACAAAATGTAAAATTATATTAGATTGTAAATGGAGAAGACCTAGGTTTGTATTTTGTACAGCAAAATGTCCAAAATGCACAACCAAGTCTCCACAACATTTGGAGATTGCACTGTGAGCAAACATTTTTTTCAAGATATTGAAGGTTGAAACTGTAAAGAACAATGTTTTCAATAATGAATGACTGTGGTAATGTGACAGATGAACTAGAATGGTGCCAAGTGCAAAGTAATACATCTGGGAAAGGGGAACATGCTACACCTATGCTACAACTAATCACAAGCTCTCATTTGGTCATTAGTACACAGGCAAGAGTTCTCAGACTCACTGTGAACAACCCAGAGAAGGTGAGGGCTTATTAGTTGAGTGGAGTTCCAGCAAAATGCAAGGATTCAACAGACTACAACTCTTTGGCTTGAAAAAGATGCAACCATGGAAGACCACAATAAAAGCCCACAGAAATAATGAATCATCTGTAGAGTCTTAGGTGGGGCAATGATTAATTTTTATCTCTCATAATTATTTTTCATAATAAAGAAAATGGAAGGCGTCCAGTTAAATAACTAATGAAGAGAATGAAGTGTTTTTTCACACCATACACAATTAAATTGTGCTGTAGGCTGCCACAACACAGAAGTTAATAATTTCAAAATGAAACTAGAGTTCAGAGATATAGCCATCATTTACTATTAAATTTGAGGAACTAGGAATTTAGGAATGCCCCAGTCACCACTGGTGGCTAGACACAGGAATGGCAAACAAGGGCAGTGAACGTTATCTTTTTTTTTTTCTCATAGTCTTTCAGTAAGAGTCTGTTGTCAGATAGAGCTGAAGACAAAGAAACGGGTTGGCTAACTAATTTCCCATAGGTTTATGTTATTGTTTGCTGTCCATGGAATTTCATATCACATTGAAGGGGTCTCTCTGTCTTCACCTGTAAATATTTCACCTACCAATTGTTCTAAGACAATGACTACTATCAATAGTTTCAGCTTTCTGACACACATAGCTCTTTTGAGAGCCAGTTCAAAACCAAGGCAAAACTACTCAGAATCTGAGAATCATCTCACCTTCAGCAAATATAAATTCCCTTCCTTGACAGGAAGCACGACTTAAAAATAAGAGATAAAATAAATCATATGCCAAGAAAGAAGAGAACTATGCACAACAATATCAGCAGCTCTTAATTACACCACTTTTGGGAAGCTGGCAAATAACAGCGTAAGAGTCATATCAAAGTGTGACAAAAAACAGCCCAAAAACTTGTGAAGAGAAGAGTTATGCCCAGAGATATTTAGGTACACAGAGGCTTCATTCAGTTTTTACTAGCTTTCACTTTCATGCTTCTTTCACCTCTTTACCCCTGTCCGGAATGCCATGATCAGCATCCCCATTTCCGACATATGAATGTAGCACAACTCCATTATATTTGCTTCCTTGTCAGTTTGTCTTTGCTATAACTACTCATGAAGACCAGAAGAATCCTATCAAGAGAGTTCCTGAGGCTGTATTTTGGGAACACCAGAAACACTGGGATTACTTGCACAATAGCAGAAATAACACATATCATCCTTTCATCAATGTTGTAAAATCTGACAAAGAACTTCCGAATCACTGTATCAGCTACACAGATCATTGCAGAAGGACCAACTGCTATGCTATGATTAGATCTTCTACCCTTGTTTTCATCTCTGATATTTTTTTCTATGTTTTGATAATGGGCAGTTGTTGATTTATAACATTATTTCCATTTCCATTTCATTATAAAAAATAATTGCTGGATCTGCTACGTGCTGTCCTATAATCCATGTATTTGGATTATAAACTTCTATAAGGCATATTTGTCATTGTCACCATTACTGGAGGCAGACATACTGAATACTTGTCTCTTGATAGCTGGATGCCCCACCTGTATTCTAAGCAATGGAGAATGAGGAAATTCATCGTGCACCACAAGAGCTACAAGATCCAAGCCTTGGATCTGGGTTACCGTATGATTTTGGATTGTCTGGAAGAGGAGGAAGGATGCCCAGCTAATTGTTCATCCTGGTATCTGGCTGCATTACACAGCTCTTGCTGATGATGGAGGATAAGAAGGAGAAAACAGAGACAGGATAGAAATTTCTAATGATGTGTTGAGACTACAGGTATAACAAAGGATCAGCAACATCTGGGATTTGAGCTGCATATTAGAGTCACAAAGCAGATCCTGCATCAGCTACAGTTAGTTTCATCCAGACACTCCTTTTAGTGCATATATTTTTTCTCTTCCAGGCTGTTTCTGAATATACTCTATATCCTCTAGTTCAGACCTTGAGAAAGGAAAGCAACAAAATATAAACAATGCTGTTTTATATGGAATGTAGTCTCTCCTAAGGAATAACTGCAAATATTTAAGATCTTGCCCGGGTGCTAGGAATTGCTTTCCAGTTGTGTCATAGTTCCTTTTCATAGTTGACATCTTTTTGCAGAGATGTGGCTGGCATAGGCTAAAATATCTTTCCCTTCTTTCTTTCTTGCAACGTTCTCTCAGGAAGAGTGCTTATGGCAGGCATGAACACAGCAAAATGTTTCCTGAAATCTAGAATCTCCTTACAGAATTACCACCCTTTTTTAATTGGGTAGAAACTCTCTTGGTGTGAACTTTCCCAGGCGCACACAGTCTGATCTGCTTTTCTTCAAGCAAGTGTTGTTACACTGCTACAGTTTGACTTAAAACTCCTGTAAATACCACCAGTACCAGAAATGACTGGGGTTGGTGATGATGACTTATTTCAGAAAGCATCAGTTTTGGCTAGATCTGGGCATACTCTGCCACTTCTAGGCGCTGCTTCAGATGTTCTACTTGGATCACCCTAGTGACACTTTTCCCCATTTACATGAGACACTTTCCCTTTGATTCTTTCCTGGGCTTGATCTTCTCAGGTTTGACTGAATGATGCCACTGATACATACCACAATAATTTAGTTTACTGAAAAACCTATCTATGTGTCTCTGGAAGGTAGCAAGTACCATCTGAATTCCAGAAATGCAGAAAAAGAAATGTCTACAGGCTCCTACTTGCTCTCAAGGTTGGGCTTTCTTGAGTCACCTGTCTCAGTGTTTCTCAGGTCAACGGTTGTATATTTAGAAATTCTGATCTTGGACAAGAGTTCATCACTGTAAATCATGTCATTTCCATCTGAAAGAGAGACATGTGTGATCAGTACAAACAAGTTCCTCAGAGGTTTGTGCAGTTTAGTACACTATAAACTTTGAGTTCCTGCTACTGTGAAGACAATTGTATCCAGCAAAATGGTAAGAAATGCACCCAGGATGGCAAGCTCCTCAGTTTTGTTTCCTCAGCTGACCAGATACAAAAGTTCCGTGTCCATTTTCTCTGCAGGAGTCTATCAAAACCAGATATACAATGTTGATCTACAAAGAGAAGTAAAAGCTACTAGGATACAGAAAGACTTGTGAAAACAAAGTCTCGTTATTTATCATGTGGGAAGTGAAAAGAAGAAATTCTTTACAGTTCCACAGAGTTGAATTCAGTTCTTATACTGAGTAAGAAACACACAAGTAAAGAAAACAGTCCTAAGTGCTCAACTCTCGTTCCAACAGAAGCTTTCAGATCTTACTGTTATTCTTAAAGACCCATTATCTCTGGAAGCAATGTATCAAAGCAAGTTAAATTCCTGTCCCTCCCTGGTTGTGATGAAAAGCTTAAAAATAGATTCTTAGTGAAAGCTAAAAAGTCACACAACAATGAGCACTTACTTGAAAAAATGATGGGTTTTAAGTATTGGAGTATTTGGATAGCATGATGTGTAATTCTTGAGTGGCTAGAGTATCAGATCAGGTATTAATCTTTAAGCAATATTCATCTTCTCCACTGAAGAGTCTGAAGGGCTTCAAGCATACCACAAGTTGTGAAGAGCTTTTTGGACTAAGTACGTTAACACAAAAATTTATTTAGATGCTTTAGTTAAGTACATTTTTAGGATCAGGCTTTGGTTTGTAATAATTATATACTTAAAAGAATTATGGGTTTTTTTGATAATTACACCATTTCATCCTCAGACAGCATACCGCTAGCTCCTTGCAGGTGGCAGATATGAAAAAGAAAAGTGCAGCATAGTACTAGAAGTGCACTATTTGCACTAGAATTAATATACAGATGGTAATTCTTTCCTCCATAAACAGCTCTCTTATTTCTCTCTACTCATATGCAAAGCTAAATACTTACTTTATTCTGACATTTCACCACCCACTTCTAACTTAGATCTGAATACTTAGATAATATCAGAGATTCTCCAGTGAATATAGTTTCTTTTCAGAGCTAGAGAAAAAATACGTTTTTGTCAAGAGTTCACCTAATGAATGGCTATTTCATTAATGAATACATTCTTCCACTGAAAATCAGCTTTGTCCAATATTTCCAATTGCAGTATGTCGTAACTCCCCAAACCCTGAAAACAAAGTTAGACTAAGCCTGGCTAATATCTGTCTCAAGGCTAATGAAGATGTACAAATCCCTAGAGAAAATAAAGCTTTTACATTCAAGATGGGATGTTTAATAGTTCGTTAAAAAGTAAATAGGTTTCTTTTCTGTTCTGCTGAACATCACAGGCCAATAGCAACAGTGACCTAAGAAAAAACTTCCTCTTTTTCATCTGTTTAGTTTAAAATCAACCGATGTTTTCTTTGGTACCTCAGACCTCACATAGAAATTCATATCCTCAGTCCTGCCTGCAAGCAGATGATGCCCAGATGGCAAATGTGCAACGCTTGAATTGTGGAAGCCAAAATCTATTTTTCTGGCATACTTAGCATTATAACATTCTGGAAAAGAGCTGAATAATACTATTAAAAAGCACTGATTGCTACTGTCAGGAACTCCAGAGGAAGCCTTAACTTCTTTCCATTGCCTCCTACAAGTCTGGAAGGTGGAGAAAGACAAAGCAAAAAATGTACAGCTTTGAAGTTGCAAGGCTGTAACTGAATCAGTGACCCAAAGTTCAAGAGGTCACTGAAACAAAGGAGAGAAAAGAAGGAAAACAAAAGCCTGTTCACATGAAACTCCAATTCCACACTTTCGTAATGAGTTCTCAGAACAGCCTTAACATCATTACTGAATTATGAAAAAAAAACCAAACCAAATTATAATGATAAATTAATATGTAATAGACTAATTACAGCTAAAGTAATGACTCCTTAATATTCATACAGCATTTGAGTAGAGGACCTTAAATTCACAAATAGGAAGTATTTTTTCCTAAAGTTGATTTGATTGTTATCCATTAAATTCTTGAGAGGTATTTAGGCTCTAATTAAATAATTATTTACTCCATGAAAAAAATAGAAAAATACTTATGATGTAATGCATTAGGATGTTCTTATTTATTATTAAGATATTAATTTATGGTTTATAAGCGGTGTTTTGAAAGGCTGCTAGTTCATATAAAGGTCTGTACAATTTTTTTCAAATTATGTCTGCATCAGATCCCATACTCTTTAAATAGATCCTGCTATACTTGATAAAGGAAAGCTCATATTATTTCTAGATTCTTTATTAATAAAAGATTCACTCTCTGCTGCCGTACAAAACTTTGTATGCAGAATATTTCTTATCAAATCCAAGTTAATGTGATTCTTTGAAAAATGAGAATCTAAAAGTACTCTGTATTGTCAATTTGATTACTGATCTGCAATTTCTAATGCAAATAGACTTAAAGACATGAAAGAGTTCCATGCATTTCCTTTTGACACGGAGAGATAATACTATGTAGTGGTGCATCTTGTTTGTACCTGTACTATCAGGGAGACAGAGGCCCCACCACCCAGGTCCTGCACCAAAGTCAACACAGTATTGGGCATAATGTCTTCCAGGACAAACTTCTGCAGATTGAGGAGATACTATATCGACATTGCTGACTTCGTTATCGTAGATAGATAATTTTGTATCAATACCAGGATAGCACCAGCAGCGTGGAGCTCCATTTGCTGTGATTTATGGTGCTGCATGTGAAGGCAGATAGCACTAGAACTTGGTGGAAGTTGAAATTATACTTGAAGTGTAAGAAGAGAAAAGTAAATGAACAAAGTGTGAATCCATGAAGAACAGCCCATGGAAGCATAGGTACTGTTGCAAAACAGAACAAACTGAAAAAATGCCTGCCACATGGGAAGGAATGTAATAAACTAAAGGATTACAAGAACATGTAAACACCAGAGGGTGTGTGTGACATTGACAAAAAGGAAAGTGACAGCTCTATGAGCAGCTCAGATAAGTTCTCTGGAAGATCAATGGATAAAACAGAATAAATGAATGAACTGCTAGCTTGAAAGCAAAATGAAAATTCATTACTTTTAAGTTGGACACAGATGCACCAATCAGTTTTGTGTCACTGAGAAGATTTCTAATTTGTAAAAAAAAAAAGAAATTTTGATTATTGGTAAACATGGTACAGGGATAGATAGTTGCTACTACAACAACAAAAAATATGGAGGATCTTCAGTGAGTGGGCAGTTACTGGAGCAACGAGATTACTCAAAAAAATAAAGTCTTGTTGAACATCTCTAAAGGCAATATCACAACATTCTTTTCCAAAATACCTTAATACTGCTGAATTAGCAAAGAAAGATGATCTCAGGGTTTTAAAGATGGTGCTAAAACTAAAATTCCAAGAAGAAGGTGAAAGACCAGGTTGTTACTGGATGCACTAGCAACACCCCACCATTATCAAATCAAATCAAAATTATAAAATCTTAGTTGAATCACATCCAACTGGGCAAAGCTTTTTTCCTGCTGCTGCATGAACTCTATAAAATTAACTGATGTCAGATCCTAGTAGACAATCATACAAATAAAAGACACTGTCACTGCAATAGACTCTATTATTGGAAGTTTTAGTGAAGAAGCCAAGATCAGTCTGGCCAACAATACTGGATCACACTTTGAGTGAAAAGGTGTTGCCTCCAACATAGAGTTGTGACAAGTTACCAATCAGGACAATCCCATAACCCAAATCCCACGTCAGTTTGCACACAGATAGGAATACATCTCTCTTTTTTTAGACAGGCAACCTTAATTTTCCATTCTTTAAATCTTGCACATCTCTGACTAGAATTAGGTTCAGTTTATTTTTCTAGCAATCCAACATAACTGTCTCTTCAGACATCTGTTACATATTGAAGATGTAAAAGCAAGCACATTTCTACATTAGACTACATTAATATCTAGTGTTCCTTTACAGATATCTTCAATCTCACATCTGTATTCTCAAGTATGTCATATTATTTCTTTCAGTAGCAAATAAAGTAGATCAGGAGTGATATAGCATAGTAAATAGTTTACAGCTTCATCACGTGGTATACAGCCAGTCAGATAACAGAAGCACCGTACATTTTTGGAATGTTGCTTAATAAATGCTGCACATACAAAGACATGTCTTTGAAGGGCTCCAGGCACAGTCTGCCAAGACTCAGACCAGAATTTTAGCAGATTAAAAGCTTCCACATATATTTTAAGGAATTGCATTCTGGATTTTTATGAGCACTAAGTAATGTGCTTAATGCTGTCCAGAAGGCAAAGTTATCTTCATCAGTGGTATCTTGCCAGGATGTGGTGTGTTTCATGTTTAAAGTAGATATTTTTGGCAATGTGTTCAGAATAAGTGAAAATTAGTATTTTAATCCTTGGGGAACAGATGCTTCAGTAGAAGTCTTACAATTACCAGCATATTTATTTCAGTCTTGTAACAACATGTCCTTTTGGATTCAAGATAACTCAATGTGCTTTGGCTTATCAGCTACTACAGTGAACTTTTTTCCTAATTAAACTGAAATAATTTATCATGTTATGTTATGCTTTTTCTTAAGCAAATGTGCTCATTTTTTTCACTCCTGAAACAGAAAATACGTTGCTTTGTGCCCAAGAGAAGAATCCCATTTCTAGGAAAGCTTAGTCCAAATGTCTGGACATAAAAGGATATCTTTTTAGAGTTGCACTGTGCAGGTAGCAGCAGTGTTTTATTACCAAAAAAAAAAAAAATTGTGAGCTGCTATTTTCTGTGTTCCTGGGTCTCTGATTCTTGGCTTGAAGACAGTCAGTCCTTTGTACTCTGTTATTACAATGAGGTAACCAAAGAAAGGGAGTCTTGGTTTGAGACTGTCAGCTGTTACTAATCACTGCTCCATGGCTTGCTGTGAATCCCTGCTTGCCTCTCCCTCCTGCTCTGCTTAGCACACATAAAGAAGATAAATTACTCCCTAGTTTCCCTTCAAAAAGCATATTGTTTGGCACATTCCAATACTGTGAGCAAAAGATGGAATAATGCGAAGAGTTAAATGGGTATCTAAACAGCCCCACAACAGGGTCCTTCTCAGGCAGATGTGAGTTTCAGGAAATGTACTTTCTTACTAGTTTTCCAAATTCTGTTATCTTGCAAACCCCCAAAATAAATCAATTATACTTTTCAGAAAGTAGAGCATATTCCTGCAAGAGATTTCCTGTAGTAACACAAATATCACTGGCACTCAATAAATGCAGCATCTAAGTGTACCATCTTTACAATTTCACTTTACTGTGAGGTGTCATACTTCAGTGTCTATAAATTCTTTAGCAACAACAAGCACAATCTGGGAATGTTTATGGAATTCCTCCCTGCCCCTGCTGGTTAACACTGACTTGATACAGAGAAGAATCCCAAAGGCAGAAAATCAAGTTATTTGTGCATGGAAACAAGCAAAGAAGTGAGCAAGGCAGTGGATACCCTACCATGAAAATAGTTAGGGAGAAAATAACACCTAATTTTAACCTCAAGCTCAATAAACTTCTTACCAACACTGTATAATATATTTGTCCACTGTATCAGACTGTTATAATTAATGGCCCAGGAAGTACTTTCCAGCATAGATTATTGTCATATTTTTTGTAAGATAACAACTAATCCTGGTGCACTGAAATGAAGCAGGGTTTCAGGAAGTGAAGTTATTCCACTGAAAGAGCAGCATCAGTGATGAATAATAACAAAATGGTTTTTCGTTATTCATGGTTTACTGAAAGGTAAAAATCATCGTAAAGCCACCAGAGATTATTTGGGCCATTACCATTTACATCAGTCAGGGATGTTCTGACATTACTGTGGTTTCACAAGTGTTTTCTTTCTAATGGCTAAACTGTGGCTAGAAGAGTATGTGTGTGCAGCCAAGAGGATGAAGGATGAAAAACATGGTCAGTTACAACAGAAACTGTTAACAGTAATAGTTAACTACTGTAGTAGTTAACAGTAGTTAAGAGACTATATAATATATATAGAAATGCATGGAGGAAATATTATACATATATGACACCTATTTACTAGCATATTTTTATGCTGTTTCCATCAAGAAATATGGGATCAATAGAAAGAGTACAATGTTCAATTTATATCACCTTTGCATGTGCAAAAGCTTTCAGATCAGTGAGAGGCATCTAGCATCCACGTCCAGGTATGTTTTGAAACAAGCACTATATAAATAACAGAAGTAAGTGTGAATGACAGGGTCAGGTTAGCATCCTCCTAGAAAACATCTTTTTCATCATCTACAACCCTTCTTCTCACTGTAGTAGTGGAGAATCCAAAAGAAAGGTACATTGCTTTATTTAAGTGCTTATGTGGACTTTTCCACGTTATGTCTCACCTTTCTGTTAAAGTCTGAGATTTCTCTGATTCACTCATGTTGTGAGCTTCTTTCTTACATGTAACAGGAACACGTGTGTATCTTTGTAAAGGTACATTTTTGTGCTGATCTTTTTTGAAGGCCATGCTGGTTTGAGTAGCTGTGGCCCTCAAGAGTTCTCCTGAGCCCAGGTGCTCTTTTACACACCCTTGTTCTCTCCTTGTCAGGAATGGTGGATGGTGTTTGCTCAGCTACCTGCTGAGAACAGAGCCAGCTTAAAGATAAGCAGGTGGAAATAAGGAACACTTAACTTGCTTTAGCAGAACTGATACTGAAGAGCAAAGGCAGTTTAACAGTACAGCCAAATTGAAGCAATGGCAAACTGCTCCCAAAATGTTAGTTTTCTGCCCCCAGACAGGCTGTCCTTCTGTTTCCCTTGTACAACTTCTGGTGTTCACATGACATGATTCTGAGATAATTCAAAATGATAAACTGGCAGAAAAACTAACCCTACAAAACCCAAAGTTAATAGTTTTCTGTTGGAAGGGATCTGGCAGGATTACGAAGCTGCAGGACAGGTGTAGTCCTGTAGGAGCCATTCTTAGCCACTTAATTGGCTTACGGAACTACATTCCTGTATCCCAATCATGGCTTTCATTAGTCAGCTTGGCTTAATCACAGTCACGTAATATTGGATCAAATACAATTACTAATTTTCCCATGATATATTTCCCCAGTGTTCTCAATGGACCTGGGAAAATTATTAAAGTATCTAATTTAATTATTTAAAATTCCATATTCAAATAAGGATAAGTTAAACTGAAATTTGGGGGCAGCTTGTCCCATCAGTTCATGCAAAAAGACAATACAGACCTGTATTCCAGACATGTATTTTATGTGGCTTCAGGAAGTCATTAGCTGTATTGATTTAATATTAATTAACTTCACCATTGCATGTAGTTCTTCAAAAATGTTATTTAGCTCTTTTCTTAGCAGTTTTATTATTTCACTGCTACTGCTGTTAAAAATATTAATCTAGAGTTTGTACCTGATCTTATGAAGGATTCAATTGCTAAAGCTTTAAATGTTGTTTAACTTTTCTTTTTAGGGAACGTTCAGCACCACTTAGGACATGTTCAGCAGCTACCAGAATAAAGCTCTAGAGCTTAATCATGTTAATTAAACTCAGGCAGTGTCTTCACCTAACTATTGCTTTTCCTTAGAAT